>JALPQD010000132.1:155000-1389487 GCA_023101885.1 Typhlomys cinereus
CTGAGGTAAGTAAAATCTTTGAAATTGAAGGAAGAATATTTATTAGCATATTTAAGGAAGATTAAGTGTTATAGCTTACATACATAGTTAGGAAAAGTTAACTTTATTTTGTACCCTGTGTGTTTTTATATTTTACTTCTCTCTCTTCCCACCTTGGTGTCTAATAAGGGAGATGCAATGTAACTGTGTCTATTTAGAGAGGACTATGTAATTAGTTATTGAAAATTCCAAGTGAGCGTTCTTCAGTACTTTAAAAGCTGGATATCTACTTTGTATCTACTTTGATCACATCATGCATGCAATGTATAATAGCAACATCATGAGAATTTTTTCAGGTTATACTTTAATATTTTAAGTGGAATAAAGTTCAGAAGACCTTCACACAGATATTAGCATACTGCTGCCCTTAAACCAATTGCTTTTTTTCTTGCACTTGCAAAATCACAGCTGGGTCTCTTTATGGAAAGAGAGCACATAATAATTGCACTAAATATGCATTAAATTACTTTGCAAAATGATAGTGGCAACCATTATAAATCCTGTGTATGAGGAGCTTAATCAGCTATTTAAATTTTCATCAGGATGCAAGTCAACATATAAGATCTTAGCCTAAGGTGTTGTTCTATCTACTACATAAAGATTCGTTGACTGAGATAAGCATGAGATCCTATACTTTCCTTGGTTTACAGAGGTGCACAAGCACTTCCCAGGAGCAATAAATAAAAATGTGAAATTTAAAAATACATTAAATTGAATTTTTATACATTGTTTAGTTGCCAGTTGTGTTCTCTATGAACAATACACCACTTCCCAGTGATTTAATATTAATATTCCTTAGGAAATCAAGTTAAGAAAAAGGAATTAGATAAGCCAGAAAAAGCTAGTAAATTGTATTACAGAAGAGCAAAGTTAATAAATGCAGAGCAAAAGATTCACTGATTGTATCTCAAGATTTTATCTTAGCTTCTTTTATGTAAAATCTTCTATATAGCAGAACACTTAAGTCAAAATGAAAGTGAATGGGATATGGATTGTCATACCTTATTTACAGATTTTTACACACATACACCTGACTTGAGCTACATACAAGATGTGCAAGAGTATTATTTTCAGGAAATAGAGTTGATGTACTTTGTATATACTGAGCTCCACTAAAGGGCTTTTGAAGGAAAGTGACTTCTTGGTTTCTGTCACAAGTGCTCATTGAAAGAATTCTGGATATGCTGCAAGTGTTAGTGGGAAAAGCAAGAGGAATGAAGGAAAGAAGAACACATGACCTTACCTGGGTCTGACTGGTTCTCAGATAGCTGACTGGAATCTTTAAAATCTTTTCTTGCAGTAAATCAAACACTTAGATGATAGCTAGGAGTGGTCAATGTAAAGATACCAGTAAAACCACAAATAGAGCTGTCCAATGAGGAATGGGAGAAAGCAACACATTTGGATATTGTTCTTATTTTTGAATGGAAAATTTGAATAGGTATTTGTTGAAAAGGATTTTTTTTTGTGATTTATTTGTCACTAGACCTGCAAAGATAAGATATATTGGTAACCAAAATATAGGAGACATGCAACAAACACTTAAATTAGTGAGAAAGTGAAGAAATGCAGTTTGTACATTTAGAAGACCATAAAATGCAGTAAAAGCAAATAACTTCCTGTATAGTGTTCCTAGGAACTTGCCCCCAGCAACTACTTCAAAGTGAAACACTTGATGATCATGGAGCTGTTACTAAACATATGCATAGCTATATAACTGAAATGAGTTTGAAAAACAGGTGACATCCACTTCTTTTTCTATTATCATTGTTTAGAAGTTGCCCTTGTTTTCTTATTGAATTTATTTTGAAGACATTGATCAGCAAACTGTCACTCAAAAGGTTAGTTCCATAACTTGAGATACAGTTCAGTTGGTACAGCACTTACATGGTATATGAGAAGTCCTTGGTTTGATTCCCAGTACTAAGAATAGAAAACATTGACTTGCAAAATCTGAAGTGCTAGTGAGCAGCCATTGATAACCAGACATATGTCCCTAAGAGAATAATTTCATCTCATCTGACTTCTACCTCCCCATTTACAGACTACAAGTTAGGTGGTTTGAGGGGAGTACCAAAGTTTTGTCCCAGCATGTTGACTTATGATGTTTCTTACAGCCTTGAGGATGTAATGAATAATGTAATACATCACTGAACATTAGAAATGTGTTACCATTCTTCAGTTGATCAGGTAAGTTATTCTCACTAGGTTTCTTTACCCACTGGGATGTTGAGTTAGGTAGAACTGTGCTGGTGAACAGTACTTTGGACACATATATTTCAGTAACTAATACTAACTAGCTAGAGAGGTACTTTATTATGGGATGTTCTCCATCTAATATTAACAGGACTTAAGAGTGAGTCACAATAGCTACTAGTCAGAAGTAAGGTTTCTCTAAGTTCACATCTCAAAACTGAATAAATCAAAGATCCATCCTTTACCTGCTCCTGTGTGTGTATGTGTGTGTGTGTGTGTGTGTGTGTGTGTGTGTGTGTGTGTGTGTGTGTATTTGGTGAATAGGTTCATACATGAACCTCTGCCAGCATGAAGCAAAAGAAGATATAATCCAGTGACAATTCTTTCATAAGCATAAACACTCTTGGAAGCAAGCCTTTTCACTACCACAATAGTACCAATTGGTTGACAAAGCATCTCTCTAGTTGTATAGGAAAAGATTAACCCAGAAATTTAGTTTGCTCTCTTGGGCAATGAGAAGCTTTGTCTATTCAGAGTCTTTAATCTTTCTATCCGCTTCTCTGTACTTCAGAATAATGGCTCTGCTACCAAAATCGTCCCTGATTTTGAAGCTCGTTTTCTGTTTCTTCTTTCTATTCATTTGGTTTTAATCACAGACTTTCAAAGCCTCTTAAAAATTTCCTCCTTTCAATGTGTTTAATCACTTTTTCTGTAAGTATTCGAAAGATGGTTTCTGAGACATTTTGCTCATTTAAATATTTTTAAGTTAATCATTCTGCTTATGTGCTCTCCTCCCTCTCCCTCCTTCTCCCTCACACAATATAGAGGAGTGTGAGATACCCTTGGCAAGGATTTAAAGTTTATGTGGTTAATCTGAGCAGCTGTTTATCTGATATTTGGAAACTCGCTGAAGCAATATCCGGTTCTCAAGGCAAATAAATTGACCTCAGAATTGTGGGGCATTTTACATTTTCAAATTCAGTGCTTGTCCCACTCCTTTCCCATGTCCTGCAGATCTTATTAATGTCTCTTGTGCCAATTTTTTAAAATATAAGTTTAGTTAAAGGACATTAAGATTTTCTTTGTTTTTGATTTCTTTGGAGAGAGGAACCAAGAATATAAAGATACATTGAGATTATGTCCTGATAACATGTGCTAAATGGGAAATAAGTGAAAGGTCATTTTTATAGGGATTCAGAAGTTGAGGCTGAGCCAGGTAGAAAGCGTCACAGAACAATGAGTTGGAAGTTTTAGTTGTGTCTTTATAGCCAGCTCTTAATGAAGTGACCAATGTATTACAAGATAGACTTCAAAATCTTTGATAATTTCTTGAAATTTCATTGGGATTTTTATTTTTCTGTCCTTGTCTTGGTGAAAGGTCAGGATCTCAGTCTACCTTATGGCTGATCCTCCTGATTCTCAGAAAGGAGTTGTTTAAGACTTCTGCTATGTGATTTTAGGGTGTATTCTTTCTTTCTACTTACCCATCCATTTTCTGAATTCCTGTTTTCTGAATCTAAGAGTTAATTCTTACCATACACCATAAAAATCTGCTAAATGAACTTCTGTTGGATTATATGGATGAGTCATTACTTCTATCACCTGGCTTATCCTTTGACTTCCCAGGGAATGGCATTTCCATTCCTGAACCAGCTTCTAAAATCTTGTTTCCAATATCTGACACTGAATTTCTGAAGGTTACATGCTTATATACCTGTTCCTTGTATATAGTCTGACTAAAGTCTGTATAAAGTTCTGTATAAAGTCTGACAAATGCATTGAGTTTTGATAGGTGTAGAATACTTCTCTAGTTTTCTTTTGACTTCTCTTGTCTTTTGCCATTGGCTACCTCATCTCCTACTTCATATCTGTCAACTCTGAATTCTTGTCTGACCTTTAGTCCAAAGTACTTGTCAGTCCTTAGCTCAAACTGGATAGAGTCCATCTCTATTAAACTTAAACTAAGATGTTAAAGTCACTGGATCTTGGATTTAATACATATTGAGGTGATATAGAGGATATTAGAAAATACAGAAGAAATTTAAGCACATTCAGAAAAACTAGATATCTAACAGCATGGTTAGGGAGAAAGAAATAGTTTCATAAAAGAATGAATATACCAACTGATAAGCTGGATTGGATTGAACTTGAAAGTTGCTATTTTTGTTAAGTACCATCTCTTAATTTCAAAATTTTATAAAACATCCTCAAAGATGATTGACAATATTGGTCCCTTAGAATCATTGCTAAAACTTTAATTTTTGTTGTAGATGGATTAGAATCAAGTGTGCCTGTCACACAAAAGCAGTCTTCATATACATAAGACAAGTATGATGTCAATATACCTCATGCAAGTGTGGTCATTGGCACCTCTTGAACGTGAGATCATATGTGCCTCATGCAAGCTGATCTTCATGTATTCAGTGTCTGATAGGCTCTTGCATTGCTTCTACCATCACATTAGAGCACCTTAGAGCTCCCATATGGTGACACAATACCAAGAACCCAAGCTGAGCCTCGTTTCCTTAACTAACATGTAATGCTAATAACCTGTAATTGTCATTCCAGTAAATCTGTAAAGTCCTGTAAAATAATCGAAGAATCTATCTTACTTGGCAGTTCCTATTTATAGATGTAGTGTACTATGTAAAACATATTTCAGAATTGAATTACTGAACCACATGATGTTTTTGTTTTATAAGATTTTCGTTAGTTTGTGCAAGTCCTGACTTTTAATTTAGGGTGGGTTTAGATCATAAATTTAAAAATACTTTTATGACTAACAGTCATTTTTCAGAAATAATTAAAATTGTATTTAGTGAATCTTGCAACACGTAATACCATAAACTGTTGTAGTAGTGCTAATCTGATAATTCTCAAAAGCACTGAATGTCATTAGCACTTTAAACAGAAGGAAAACAAGCAAGTGAGAAAACACATAGAGGCAAAGGTAAGGTTAATCTGGAAAACTTGAAAGGATTACCTGGAATACTGATTTGTAAGTTTACTGTGTTTGAGATTTTTGCATAGGTGTGAAAGTTTTTAAGTAGACATTGCCCTGTCTTATTAGCAGAGGACTAATGCCAAAATAATTTCAGTAAAATATTTGACTTTGAATAAAAATGAAACTATGTGAACATTTATTGGCAAACAAGGTAAAAAAAAATGAGGTCTCGAGTAGGTCTCAAGATTTTATGGGAATTCCAGCCTATATATTACATGATTACATCAGTGAAGTGCTTCCAGGGAAGCATGGGAAATTTCAGGACAGTAGTTAATGTAGTAGCTTGGATCAGAACCTCTTTAGGAATGCTACAACATTTATCTTTAGCATCATAATGAGGTCAGGTCCAAAAGGAGATCACATCATTGACATGCTGACATTCACCAAGTTGTGCCAATGAAAGTCTCTGACATTCAGACTATAGAATTTTCTTCAGAAAATAATGCATTTTCTTTTAAGATTACACTATGATGTAACTTTTTACATCTTTATCCTTCCAAGCATAACACAGAAAAGGATCAGTCGTTTTTCTGAAGCTTAAACAGTAGGATGTGGCCGTGCTTTCTTAACTTTTTTCTTATAAATATTCAGTGCTACATACTTAAAATGATTAACCTTATAATAAACTTTTTTTAACTTTGCACATGTGCATGTGCATGTGTGTGTGTGTGTGTATGTGTGTGTATTAAAAGGCACTGTGTGACCCTGTGGAGGCCCAAGGCTGATTTCAGGAATCATCCTGTATTGCTTCTACCTCTTTTTTGCTTCTCTGTGGAATTTCCAGGCTACACCAGGGCAGGAATTACAGGTCCCTGCCATTTCCCCTTGGCGTTTTTACATGGAACCTGGGATCAGAACCCAGGATCTTCTGCTTGTGAATATTAACCTCTGAGCCATCATTTCTCCAGCCCTCATAACAAACTTTTCATCAGTGAATTTGTTATTTGACCTGTTCCCATGTGATTTTCCTTCCTGCAAAAAAGGTGGGTCAAAAGTGCTTACTCAGAATGGAAAATTGCTGTTTTACAGTATGTGGAATTAAAGATATTTTTGTCTGTTGCAAGGTTGAGGTGACAGAAGTGAATGATAAGAAGAAAAACTTGGACGAAAAGAACTTGGGTAATTGTAGATGGAGGATATCCTGTAATGTTACAGTATAATGCTCCAGGTTTTGAACAAAAAGAGAAACTGGTAGCCCTTAAAAACATGCTATAATTAGTCACAGCACTTCATACTTTAAAACTGAGATCAACATTCTAAGACAGTGAATACTTATTTCTCTTTACTTTTTTGGGCACACACTACCTGAAAATCTAAAATGAGTACTAAAAATAAGTATTAAAAAGTTACCTGTTATCCTCGTATCCTTCCTATATATCTGGATTCAGCTTCAGAAGAGAAATCATAAGCCTGATTTTTGCCTTTAGGTATAAATACTAAGTATTTATCAATCATTTTACTACCCATCACTCATTTTTGAGGATGGAAAGGAACTCATAGACATCTTACTGGCATGAGACCAACTATAGAGAGATGAAACTTTGATTTTCATGCTGTAGTTCCCTTCAGCTTACATTCAATGCCTGTCTTTCATGCTGACATGACTGTGATACAGAACCCTTAGCCAGTTTGAGGGATTCTCACTGGGGTCAAGAAATAAACCTTTGTGATCTCAACCAATACAAATCGTGATTAAAAAGAAAAACAATTGTGATTGTTAATTACCATACTAATATTGAAATGCAGTTTCCCCCCTCCCCACACACCTATGTACTTTCTATTGTTATTGGTTTTCCTTCTACATTCCCATTCTTGTATATCTTCAGTTGTGTGTCAGTGATATGCTTGAAGTAGTTTCCTTGAAATCAGATTTTCAACCATACAGAATCTACCTGGAATGAAGAGAGAGAGCTGCGTGCTTTAATTATTCACTAAATTAGATCTAGATAGATATAGTAGAACACTAAAGTAAATTATGCATCTGGTTTCAACACAAAAAATCCTGTTTTTAACACTTTATATCCAAACGGAGCAAGGTACTAGTAGCCAACTTTATGTGGATAATGAACACATTTTAGATCCACGTGGAAGGTTTTACAAAAGAATTTATGTCCATCACCTCACTCAAGACTGTGTTATGGAGTTCTGGTATATATTTGAAATCCTGATTCTTCCAGTGCACCACTACCATTGAGAGCCCTGAGGAGTAGAAAAAAACTTCCATTGTCATGTGACATGTCAAGAAAACAACCTCTTCTTTCATTTCTGAGAACAGTGGCAAAATCATAGCTAATGCTCAATAAATACTCATAAATGAATAAAAAATATCACTACAAGGTAACATATTAGTTGTATGTGTTTTTTACATGACAGCATCTGGTTGTCAAATATTCCTTAAAGATGATTTTCAATAATAAATATGCAGTAACTTGGCCACTATACTCTCCATTTAAAAATAGGACAAGATTTAGAGGATGTTGTTGAGAGTTACATGTGGTGAGACCAGAGAATATTTGCCATTAGTCAAGAAATTCTATTATTATAACAAATCACATGGAAACAAAAATAATTATTTAGTCCAATATTTGCATGTAAACATATTTATTCTTCAAGTAATAAAGATTTGAATCTATCTGCTTCTTATACAACAGGAATTATAAATATATTATAATACATCATTTTATGACTTAAGATTAAAAAAAATCATCTTTGGCAGTAAGAAATGCCTCATTACTGCATATCAAAGGAAGGGGTAATGGCAGGAAAAATAATAAATGTCTTGCTTTAAAATATTTAAATTTGTAAAATACTGACCTTTTGAATCTTAATTTTTGATACTTTTTCATTTGTTTATATTATTATTTATTATTATTATTATGTGTATGTGTGTGTATGTATGCCTCTGTGTGTATGTGTGTGTGTGTATGTGTGTGTGTGTGTGTGTGTGTGTGTGTGTGTGTGTGTGTGTCTATCAAAGGCCACTATTTCTGGATTGCTTCTACCTCATTTTTGTTTTGCTCTGGAATTTCCCAGGCTCTACCCACCAGGGCCAGAAGTGAAGATTGCCACCTTTTCTGCCTATCATTTTTACCTGGGACCTGGCATCAGAATTCAGTTCCTTCTGCTTGGAAAGCAGTCTTAACCCCTGAGCCATCTCTCCAATCTGACACTCCGGGTTGTAAAGAAAATCATCTTATCTTACTTTGTGTCATTGACCATTAATAGCACATTTATATAGTTTATATACATATTTCATATTCTGAATATGTATTTTATATTCTGAATGAGAAATAATTCTAAGTACTTTCTACTTCAACCTATGGGATAAACATGATTGTTTTCCCTATTTTACAGATGAGGATGAGCAGAAAAGCAGTGATCCGGTAGCATACCCAAACTCAAGTGCTCACAAGCTTCAGAGTCCAGATCTAACATTGTTATGAAAACTTTGTATATTTTTAACACGTTCTGAGGAAGCTCATGTTCACACATTGTCGGCACTGAAGTCCACACGTTGGACAGAGCACGGGCAGGACTACAGGAATTTGAGTTTCCTGACAATAGTGTGCTTTCAGAGAGCAACTCTGTTCTGCTTTTTTGAGAAAAACTTCCAATTACTTTGTTTAAAAGACATTCCATATGTTACCTTGCTTTAAAAGAAATACCTGGCAGAAGGTCATCCCGGTCCACAGTTGGATATAAAAAAGAGACAGGGCATTTTCTTTAGATAGCTTTTCCTGCGGACACTGACTGCTGGCCAAGGCTCCCTGACACACTACTGTGGATGAGTCTGCGTCTCCTAACTCCATGGGATGCCGTGGGGTGGGAGCCATCCTGCACAGACTTCACAGAGCTCCTGAGCCATTCGTTCTGGTGTGACCCCTGCCTACCATCACCACCACAGCTGCCAATAACCAGAGCGTGGCACGGTACCATCAGCTCATGGAATCCTGGCTTCCGCAGTGGCTGGGGATCATCTCTTACTAGCATGCCCATGCAAAAATGCCTCTGGCAGACGCCTGATCTTTCTCCCCATTACTTCTGTTGTGAATGTCAGAGAAACCTTCCACAAAGGGAAGATGAATGATGAGAGCTAAAGGCGTCCTTTCCAGGGTTAGGAAATGGGACTAATTGAAGAGTTGCACCGATGATACAGCTGTTGTGCTGCAAGTTTCATCCCCCCCACCCTGCAGATCTACTGAGAGTGAGCCTGCTCACCTTGGTTCAGTCTCTAACTTAGCTCTTAGAAAGAAAAAATGGCTGCCTAAATTGGAACTTAGGCTGAAATGTGTTAGCTTTAGTTAGTCATGAAATTTCCTTGTGCATAGTTTTGTTCTTTTTTCCTTAAACAAAAATTTTATGTTTTTAGTGGCAAGCATATCACTAGGATTTTTCTCCCAAGGTGATGTGAAATTTTTTTCGTAGTGGCTTCAGTTAAGAGAGCATTTGGAGATAATGAAGGGTGAAAATCACAGTAGAAATGTAAAAATTCTCGCATTAATGAAGCACAACATATTATTGGACCCTTCATGAAATTTGCCTATGCCAAATCAAGGCTGATTATTCCGCACCTGAGTGCTCAGTCCCTGGAGTTCCATGGCATGTTTTAGTAAAAAAAGGAATGGTTCGTTTTGTTTTTACAAGACCCTGTTTTTCCATTCTGTTTTTTGCTCACTAGGTTGTACTATAATTTCAGAGACTTGTGATTTTATATATAAATTTCTTTAGCACACATTTTTTTAAGAAAATGTGTAGGTTGAAGCCAGGTGGGAGGATTGTTATCATCTGAGAAATAGTTTAGTCAGTCTTGCTAGAAAATATGCATTGAAAGATATGAAATGCAATATTTCCTACTTTGGGGTTATGAAAAAACCATGACATCCATAGAATAAATATACTGGCATTTTGCGGCCTGACTTAACATGTGGTGACAATCCTTTTCTTTTCTGAGCTCAGTGGTGGGCTGATTTCTTGAACTAGTATTGGAGAATCTTCTAAAGAAAACAGAGATTTCCCTGTTGCCTCTATTGATTTGTGCCTCAGGATTAATTTCTCCCTGCTGTGTATTTTCCCAGACTTTGCATGTCATCTGCTGTCTTCTGTTTATGATTGTTTATAACTCTTACTCATGAAATCATACCTGACGAGAGTAGAACTCACTTATGCTATGCAATATGTTCAGTTGTATCGATAGTATCGATGCATTAATACCAAAAGGTGAACTTCGATTAATCTTATGAATGACAGGGGCTTTTTATAAAATCAATTCAGAGGAAAGAGCTAGAAAACTTTAGGAATAGATATTAAATACAAATTCTGGCTTACTCTCAAGTATGAATGAGCCTATTCATTTCTTGACAAAGAATCACATAAGAACCAAAAGTATAAATCACACATATTTCAAAAAATAAATGCAGAAAAAAATCTGTATTTTTTAATAAATGCATGGAAATAGATGGAAAATTATACTAAAAATGAATGAAAACTTGAAGCCAGGATAAAAACAAATGTTCCATGATCATTAGGCCAAGGAATGAGCCCAACAAATCTTAAGATTTTTAAGATCCTACTTTCTTGCTCATAAATTAGGGTGCAGCTAAAACTGTACTTGCAAGAACAATGGTAAGTAGAAAATCTTTAGCTAGTAAGCATAAAAGAATTCAAATGAATTAACAAAATAAACTCCAGAAATTAGGAAAAGGAAAATAAACTCTGAATTCACTGGAAATTATTAAAAGTTTAAAGTACCATATTAGACACAAGAAGGAAGTAGTAAAGCTAAATCTAGAGTTATTTAAGTGGGGAAAAAGTCCACAAAATTAGATATTTTAATTGAACAAAAATGGCAGAACTATTTAATAAGCTAATGAACAACAGAAGCATTTGAAAAGTTCTTAAAAATCCCTGTGCATCCTTAGCTACCAGCAAGCTACCAAAATAAAGCAGTAAAGGTCCAGGGTAGTTTGGGTGGACTACAGGATTCTGGTCTTCCTGAAGGTGCCTCAAGGCCACACCTTCTGCCTTTGACACTCAGGCATAGTCTTCTGCAGCCTTTGGATGCTTAGAGTACACATTACACAGGAGTTTTTGCACTAATGTCTCTGTATTCCTAAAGACTTTCCCTTTACAGCTGCGCATTTCATAAAAAAAGTTGCATTTGAAATCACTGGAGTAAAATGAGTTAATTAATAAATTATAATGATTTATTTTTATGATGGATCAGTATAAAGTCTTCTATCTCATGTCTTATGCTAAATAAAATACATGTGGGACAAAGAAAAAATATGAAACTTTCAGCCATGAAAGAAATCACAGAGGATTTCTTTGTTTTTATTACTCAGTTTTCAAAATAAGTGGTCTTACAAATGGTTTGAAATACATAGTTTATCTATTTATTTATCCCTGTCTGTCATTTATTCTCAAATACATATAGTTATTATATAATGTTAAACTCAAGTTAAATTAGGCTGCTTTATCAACTTTGGTTATATTTATTGATTTATATATGCAGGTTTATATATTACATATATTCATATATGTGTGGGAGATTATACTAAGTAGGAATCAAAACAAATATCTCCATTGAAAAACAATGTAAATGTTGTGGATTACCAGAGTCAAAGTGAACAATCTGAGAAAAATGTTTGTAAAAGGAATATACTCCCAATGCAAACATCTCTTGTATGCAAAACATTTCAAATATCTATTATAAAACTAACCATATGGACTATCCTATAACGTTAATAAAAACATTCAAATTTCAATAAAGTATTTAAAGTATTAAAAACACTGGTACTCTGTCTTGGTCACAGCATAAAAAATAAATCTTCATTCTAATTCAAATAAAGTTTTTCTAAACAAATTTGACTCTTAAATTTTAAAAAATGTCCCTTGATTCAATTTCTACATTCAAAAAAACCATAAAAATGATGTAGAAATGGGAATGTTCAATGTAATGAAGGGAGGAAGAACCATATGTTTTTTACAATATAGAAATGAATGGATATCGAGGTATAATCATAAAATATTGTGCTGCTGTTTTCCAAAAGGAAATTTATCCAATAGTATTTATTGGAAATATTTGCAAGGGATTTTTCAATGAAAAGATAAGAACCGATATAATATATTTAGTATCATTCTGATTTTAGAAATATGTGTTCACATATTTATGTCTGAATTTACAGCACATATACACATATTTAAATACATATATTAGCCTACACAGAGTAAAACCTAAGAAGCACATTAGTTACCTGAGAAGGTCTACCAGGTTTGGTGTGTATTTTAAATTGCCAAGCCATGTACTCTGTTAATGTTTGCAGTTTTTAACAATAAACATGCATTTTTAAGTGCAGTGAAACTAGTTTCAAAAGACTAAAATTAGGCTGGAGAGAAGACTCCAGCCCTCTTCAGGGTTAAGACTCTATTTCATAAGCAGAAAATCCTGAGTTTGGATCCCAGGTCCCACACAAAAATGCCAGGCGGAAACAGAGGCAGCTTGCACTTCCGGTCCTGGCCAATAGAGCCTGGAAAATCCCAGAGCAAGGCAAAAACGAGGAAGAAACAAATTCAGGGTGATTCCTGAAGAAAACCATGGTGTACACACATACACACACGCATGCACATACACAAATAAATTGTTTTTTTTTAAGAAAAAGACTGAAATCAATTAATAGATGTAGAAACATCTCTGAAACATCTTGCTTTTTGTTTGATCTAGCAAAATCAGGAATATAAGCCAACTAAGAATGTATATAGTATCTATATACCTAAATGTGATGAAATAAGAAATAAATAATTTTTCATGGATGTTAATAGCAGATTGTGCAACCTGATCTCACTTCCTGAAGAAGATGAATTTCATGTAATGCTTTGTTTCTGTACTGGTTGAAAGACAGGGTCTTATTCTGAAGTCCAGGCTGGCTGCCAACTCATGGTGATCCTCCTGCCCCAGCATGAAGAATTGCAATGCCCAGACGCCATGCCTAGGTTGAGCTTTTCCTTTTAACTTCCGTCAACAGGTAGACTAAAAGAAAAATGATTTTTTTTACTATATGATTTTTTTATTTTTTTCTTTGAAACTTATCTTTCTACTAATATTTTAAAAATGTTCAAGTAAATTGAGTGTGTGGAGTTTTAGAAAAGGACTTAGTAATATCTTTTTTGAAATGCTAATCCTTGGAACATTTTAAAACATCGAGCTCACATCAGTCTCCTAGTTACACTGAATAAATTGGAACATTTGCACTTAGCCAGTTAACTTCCTTGAGGAGGAAGCTTAGCAAGGAACTTAAAAAAAACTACTCAAGTAACTTAATACATTCTAAAACATTCTGCAATGCAACAGGATTAAAAGCAACATCATATAATGAAATCTTTTTCAAAATAGTAGCACATCTATCTGAGAAAGTATTAACACCAAAACAGTACAGATAATATGAAAAGTCCAGCTGTGCAGCTTGGCCCCTTCAAGTCTTCCTGTGTTAAAGTAGGGACGAGGGGCTCTCCAGCAGAATAACCGTGCATTCATGTGCACTCGACTACTGGAGGCCCTGAAGAACCCATCACATGCCTAATACTTTTCAAGGTCTGAGGATGTGGCAGTGAATTTGCAGACAAAAATACTTCTTGAAAAGAAAGCCACAACCATACTGATTTCTAGCTTCTTATTAAAAATTGTTTATTATCATTTTAATGTTTCCATCTATGTCACAAAGGCTAAATGGCTATAACACACACTAGCATGTATCTTTAAAATAAACAATGTAGTAAAATAGCATCATGTGTATACAATGAAGACATACTAAGCACATATTGCTAAATTAATTTCATATTCAGACAATGGAGACAGGGTTAGATATGTCATGTTTGTTGGAAATAAACACGAAGCTAAGAAATCCTTCAAATGCTTAGAAGTTTTTGAAAAGAAGTTTTGAAAGTGTTTTTAAAATACTCATTAGTTAAAAATATAAAGAATGGCATTGTGACTAAGAATGTTAGTGCACACATCTATACTCTCAGACTTTGGGTGCTCAAGGCAGTAGAACTGTAAGTTGGAATATAATTTAAGCTATATTAATTATGAAATTATTTATAATGTCTGTCATATTAATATCCTGATCAAAATTTAAGTCTGTAAATTCTGTTTAGTAGATGTTGGAAGTTTTGTGAATGTTTGAAAATAATTACAAATTTTTCACTAAAAAATACTCTATATTCTGGATTTGTTTTTGTCAACTTTCATGAGCATTTTGGGTTTTGAAATTCACAAGAATTTAGAACAGAAGATTATTTTCTAAAAGTCCATTTTGTTCAACATTCTCCAAATTACATAAATTTAATTAAATTTCACATAGGTTTCTATACAAAAATGACTGGCTTTTATATTTTTCTTTTTATAATCCTACTAACACATGTTACCTACTAACACATGTTAATAAACAGAATCTATTACACTGAACTTAAGAACCAAATAATTGATTGGTAATTATAATTCTCTCATTTCTATATAATATTCTCAAACATTTTCATGTCTTTCCAACTGTAGTCTTTAGGATATCAAAGAACTTAAATGTTTTCTTTCCTTTTCTTTTCTCCTATCGCACAAGTGGGAGTTTTTCATGGTTGTCTTTAAGTTCAAACTACTTGGCATATGTAGTCTGTGAAGCATTAAATATTTTAGCTTCACATTGAGACTTGAAATCATCTCATTTAAGTCTATTTACACTACCCACATTCTGAGTTCCCTAAAGTGTGTTAAGAGCAAATGCTTGTTAAAACAGAATCTGTTTTCCAGGTTTTTTTTTTTTTAAGGAAACTATTCATCTTTGACTTTCTCGTTTTCAAGATTTGGTCTTCACTTTTGAAGAAAACTTACAGTTATGTGCCTAAGGATGGTTTTCTTCCTCACAATTTGAAGAATTCAGAAAAAGCCACAATTCAAGCAACCATTATAGTCAATGGCTGTATTTCTCAATGTGGTAGGACTTTTTATGAGTGAGTTTTTTTGTTTGTCTTGTACTTAGGATTGTTGCTCAAGACAGACTACAAGCTTCTTACTGATTACAACCAAGTTCATTGATCTGCCCTGCATGTTTTCTGTTGTTCTCTTGGTTTGCTGCTCTTTAAAAGAAGAGGTACTGAGCAGTTTCTGAATTTTGTCTATCCTATGTTTAAAAAACAGATAGGAAGACAGTGACAAACTTAGCTTTGGTTACATCAGCACTTCCCATGCATCTACCATTGTGTCAATGTATTTGTGTGTTCTGCATCACTATCCACAAGCACATAGGAATTGTCAGCAGAACAGTAATGGTTTGGGATCACATGAAAGACATGAGTTTCTTTTCTTTTTTCAAAAAAAAAATTTTAATTTATTATTTATTCAATTGTGCATGTATGTGTGTGCGCATGTGTGTATGTGTGGGTGTGTAGAACCATGGATAAATTCGGGAACCACCATGGACGCCTCCACCTCCTTGTTTACTCTGACCCGGGATTCACAGGCTCTGCCCTACCAGGACCAGAAACGCAGGTCGCCCCCACTTCCACCCATCCAAACTCAGGACCTTCTGCCTGCAAGGCAGAGGCTTAACCCCTGAACCACCTCTCCAGCCCAAGAGTTTCTTTTCAACCTAGAAACACGTGTTTAATTTGGTTGCACAGATATAGGAACCATGTGCAGGTAATGGGATGTTTCCTGCTTTTGAGGAGTTTGCCCAAAGTAAGGTTATTAGATTTAAAATAAATCACTGGTAAGAAAAGCAAAATATTGTGCTGCACCGAAACAGAAGAAATACCTAGATTTCAAGATATAACAAGTACATTAATTATTTAACAGCAATAAAATGTATTTCTGCCATTATACCACAGTGTATAATAATCAAATCTATGGATTTCTGCATGTTTTCTCACTTGATTAATTTATGTAGCTGATTGAAGCATCTTTAATTTATGGGTTACTAACAACTGGGTGCCTAACAACTGAAGTTCCCACTGGAATCAATGTATCAATCATTTTAGTTAAAATGGAATTCAGACAAATAAACATGATTGTTTAAAAGTTTCATTTTTCCAGCCATTACTTGTACACATGGGTAAGGTGATAGCCAGTTAGCTCAGTGAGTAAGAAGCTTGCTTGCAAATCTGAAGACTGAGATGGTTTCCTAGAAGCAGATGTGTTGGCAAGAGAGTACTGATTTCTGAAAGCTGTCCTGTGAGCCCCACCAGTGCAATATGGCATACATGTTCTCTCTCTCTCTCTTGCACGTGTGCACGCACACATATACACACACACACACGCATGCACACACACACACCAAAAATAATTTTAAAAAGACTGATACAAACAGCTGACTGAAAACACTTTGTTCTGCATCGAAGTTATGTCTCCTATGTTACATAGATTAAACGATTGTGATAATTAGATACAGGTGTCAACTTGACAATTGCAGGCTGAGCCATGTGCAAATTTATGATGAATTGCTAGTTAAGACAAGCCTTAAGCAAGCCTTCAGAAGACTATTTGTTTAAATGAAGGGAAGATCCAGTACATGATGGGTGGGGAAATTCCCTGGGCAGGTGGATAAGATGTGGGGAGCTGGTAAAACCAATTAATTCATCAACATGAGCAAACTGCCATACTTCTCTAGCTGGTTCAGTCAATTGGCATTCTTTAACATACTTAAATAGACTCGTAGTCCTGCAAATGAGCTTTGTCCCTCTCTAAGCAGTGGATATGGTGTGACCAGTTCCCATAACTCCTAGTATTGGTATGAGTTCTCTTGCTAAACTGAATTAAGAACTTTAACCAGAAAATGATGTCAGAATAAAATCACTTGCTTCCATAAGTCATTTGTTATGAATGTATCAGCAACATGCAGGCAAACTGCAACAGTATTTGCTATGCTGATGTTGCCTGGGCAATGTTTTTTTTTCTAAAGGGCAGAGGAATCAGATATTTGTAATAGTGAATGTGGTATTTTGAAAGACTTTCATGGATCTTTTTAGTTCTTGTGATAGTTAAGCCTGGTGTCAACTTGACACACCTGGTATTAACTAAGTTCGTCTGAGACCACACCTGGAAGGATCAACTGAGACCACCTGGAAGGATTTTACCCTCCCTAGATCCCATCAGAACCTTCAAAAATCTCATAAGATCCTCCCAGTACTGCATCATATTGCAGCTGTGCTAGGACTCGCTCTTCCTTCTGGCCACTTGGTTTCTTCAACTCTCTAGCCTTCCAACCCTCTAAGTTGTCGACTAGACTAAAAACTCTAGGAATTAGCCAGCCTTTAGCCATCACCCACTTGACTACTGAACTGAGCAGCTACTGGCAGCCATCGTTGGACTACCTTGGCCATATCTGTAAGCCAACTCAGTACTGAGTTGCATCTTCATCTTCAGAGAACCTGACTAATGTTCTTTAAGTAATTTTTGTATGTAAGAAATTCCTCCATGACTGTTCAACTTATCACTAATAAAGTATTTTCATAATTTTGTCATCATTTTTAAGAGAAGTCCTATGTCTATCTAATAAACAATAATTTGAAAAGCTCATTGTGTTGCCATTCTTCATCAAGTGTTTTTTAATATGGGTTTCATATTAAGCCTATGCCAATTCTGCTTTGAAACTGAAAATACTACTGAATTTCTCATCCTCCTGCATCCACCTCATTATACAGGATGGTTGGTATGCACCACCAAACCTAGGTTTAAGTGGTGTTAGGGATCAAACCAGGGCTTCATAAACAATAGGCAAATCTCTACCAACTGAAGTACATTACCAATACTTTGATATATCTTGACCTTACATTTAAATGGTGAAAATGTATGATATACACCATGGGCTCCATCTTGACTTTATGTGCATCCTTTTGTGTGGCTGCAAGTACACTGTTGTTACTTTTCTTGCACTCAACCGCTGCACAAAGTTGGACTCCCTTTTCTGATACATGGTTATACTGAATTCTAAATGTCATAGTTTGCTCTCAATTCATTCTAATGGTTGGCAGGTGCTTAACCATTGTATTATATTACCCTCATTTTCATTTTGCTACTTGCATTTGTAGTTTTTTTGCCAAGAAGTTTGCTGTGGAGCTCCTGCTTGTGAACATCATTCTATATTGAGCTGCTGAAAGACAGGTTGACCATTTCTGTGTCACAAGCACTCATTTCTTCTCTTTTTCTCTTAGAAAAATATTTATTTGTGCCAAGTAATGACCTTTCTCTTCATATAAGGATTTGGATCAAAATTGAAAGGCTTTGAAGCTATCTTTAATTAGGTTATTCTAAGTACTGCAGTTGACTGTGCTTTTAGATCAATAATATACTTCACCTAGGTTTCTTTTTTATCTCCCACATTTTACTTTTTTTGCAGTCATACAAGCTCAGTAAGTTCTCCTGTCCTTTTCCTCCTTCCTCCCCTCCCTAGTCCCCCCTTGCACTCTACCCCTATTTTCCCCTTCCTTTCATCCCCTTCCCTTCCTCCTCTTCTCCCAGGGCCTCCCCTTTCCCACCTCCCATCCCTGGAGCATCCTTTAGTGTGAATTCCAAACCTCCCTCTGAGTCCTCCACCCTAGTGAGAGGTAAGGTCTTCCAGGTAACATAGCCTGGAGCCCTTTCTTGGGCTCTTTGTTAGTATGGGAACTCTATTATGACTGTTAATCCTTTGCCTCTAAGGATCTTACTGCCTGGAGCTTTCTCCTCTGTGATCCATGCTAGACTTTGGGGGGGGTTGTTGACATGTCAGCCATTGCACAGGTCATGCAAAGTCCAATTATGGCTACGTATCATTTTTAAGCTCTTCTTGCAGCCCCCCCTCTCCACAAGATTCTCTGAGCTTTAGGATGGGGAGAAATTTGGCTGGTCTGGTTCCAAATGATTAATGTATAATCTTGGTGTTCTGAATTATGGTTTGTTTCAGTTTTGCTTTACCTGCACTACCCTTGGCTCCATCCTGATTTGTATCAAAGGTCTCCTCCTAACCAAAGATAAAAGACTGCTTACATGAAGATCTTAATATAAGGGAAGATTCAAAGATAGATGGAATAGGAATGGGACATAGCAGTGTGTGTGGGGGACAATGTCCCATTTGCAGGATGGTTACCATCTATCTGCCAGTCCCTATACACTCCCTGATTGGTAAGATCAAACCTTTTCATTCCCAGGTAACTAGGCAGGGAAGTGAGAGTGAGCTGCACCACATGTCTCACTACTTACATGCGATGCTTGATGATGACTATTTTCTCTACTGAAGCATGATCCCCGCTCTCCTTTTTTCTGGGGGGCCTCCTTTCCTTTCCTTCCTGTTTATAATCTTTGTGATTACAGTATGAAATATGTCATTAAGTGGATTTGGTATTAGGATCCACCTATTAGGAAATACATATGGTGTGTAATTTTCTGTGTCTGAGATACTTTACTCAATATAATTTTTTCTAATTCCATCCATTTCCTGGCAAATTTCATTAATTCATCTTTTTTGAAGACAAATAATTTTTTCTACACATTCCATGATCACATTATTCTACATCAGTTTCCCCCCATTCTCCACATTGAGAACCAATGGAATCCAAAATGTCATCTGCAAACATTTAAGGAGATGGGACTGTTAACTATCATGATCTGATATTACACACAGTATATATATCGAATGATCAAACATCATAAATTTGTAAATATAATTATATATTATATATTATTGTATTATATATTATATTATATATTATAATAACAATGACAAACAAACTGTCCTTGAAGCTACTTCAATTACCAAAATGACAGTTTCTTTCATTTTATTTGTTCAGTGGCATTTCAGTTATGAGTACTGGAATAAATTGTTCTGTTTAGAGCTGCAAGGTCCTTATTTACTTGTAATCACAGTCTTGATCAACCACAGATTCAAACCTCAAAATAAACGCACATACTTACAAATATTCTAGAAGTGAACCAGGAAAAATTACTGTAAAGTATGCTGATAAAAAGATTAAAATGTCATAGAAAATGTGATATAAGTATTTACTTCATCAAGCTGAACAAAGAAATGCTGTCACATTGTTAAATATGGTCATCTAAATCTTAGATTAAAAACAGTTAAAACAGAAAACAGGAACACAAGAAAAAAGATGATGCTTGAAGTGGTACTGGGAATTCACTTCATGAAAATGTTTACACACAAATGGACAAAACAGAGCAAAATCCATTATTACATGGTACGATCCTGAGGATTTGAAGGGAGGGACAAGCTGAGTTCTGCATAATAACCCTCCATCCTTAGTGTCCCACTAAAACAGAAGGGCAATTCCGAATTGCAGTTTTGAGAAAAGCAGTATGTCATATTCAAAGTAGAGAAAACAGAATTGTATGACTGCATGCTTTTGTCGGTTGTTGAAAATGACTCATCAAGATTCATCAAGAAAATTTTAATGATAAAGAGAACACCTTTTGTAGTTTCTAGTATTGGCTTTTAACTCACAACATAAGTAACTTTGGAAAGATAATTCAGCTTCTCAGAATTTAGAGGTTTGTTTCCCCTCTTGGGATGAAAATATCAGCTTTGCACAACTTGCACAGGAGTATAGCATATCAAAATAATGTTTATTATTCAAGTGAGAAAACAAATATATTCAGAAGACTTTTTCTAAATGATTAAAATTTCCAAACTCTAACATATAGCCTAAATGATCTACAATTCTCCTATTTTCATAATATCATGCTTCTCATGCCTGTGGAATAAATCAGATGTTATTGATTTGAAAGGCCAGAATTCTGAAGGAAAAGGAACCCCAAAAAAGTAGGTAAATACTAAGATAGTTTTATTTACATTTTGGTTATGAAATTTGACTTGTGTTGCAATTAACTCAACTTGATGAGACTTCTGCTTTATATATGTCAAAAGGCAGCTTCTAAATGCGTGCAATTATTCAACCTCTTAAAAGCACGCAGGAGTCTAATTGATGCACTGAGATATTAACTTTAAACATGGTTTTATAAAAGATCAAATTTGCATTTAATGGAATCTTAACACTGACACTTGTCAAAGATATGAAGGAATTAGCACCTTCATACATACAATCTCTTCAAAAAGAGAAATGTTTCTAAATGGAGCCCAGGGGAGTTTCAGTCGCATTTGCCAGCACTTGGTTCCTTAAGGTGGCTATGCCAGTTTTACAACCTTGTGATTCTGTCTGCAGTTCTGTAAGAACATACTCCACTGCACTACTTTATTTGTACCTGTTCTTACCTAGTCAAAATGGTTTCATAAATGTAGTGGATTTCTTATCAGCTTTGTCAGCACTAAGCAGTAGCTTGGGGTAAGGTAATAAATCTCTTTGAATAAATAGGTTATTGTAGATGAACAGTGTGATACATGTGGAAATATTGACTATTCATGTTTTCTTGCTGAACAAGATTTGTATCAAAATAAAGAACTTCTACACCAAAGTCAGGTTCTGCTAAAAAATGAAAAAGCATTATGCCTTTGTGATTGAGGCAGAATGGGGTGAAATTGGGTCATATCTTGCAGGCTTTCAAATCTGGTGATTTTTTGATGGAAGGCAGACGAGAAGATTCATAAATTCATTTGGAAAATGTTGAGGACAATGAAGAGTTATGTCTCTTATGGTTCTCATAACGGAATTCACTGCAAAACAAAAATAAAAAAGGATAAGAAAATTCTATATTTGGATACTTTCCACTGTAGGCTTGAAAGACCGCTTTCACTGTTTTAGTGAGGAGACTGAAGCTGTTTCAGTGGTGTGCAACAGCAGGGAGATGGCATTAGGCTGTGCAATTTCAAGAATTTTGTTGCCAGCTATGCTGCTTGTAGAACGGTAATTGAGCAGGCTGATGCAATGTGTAGCCTAGGGGACTATCCCAACAATCTCACCATTGGCTCTTTTGACTTCATGAGTTCTACTTTTTGTAAGAAAATTTATTCTCATTTTCATTCACTATGTCCTATGAATTGTTGCAGACTATTTTAATAACCAAGCAATTCAAAATACTTTCTATTTTAATGTGTATATGGTGTGTGTGTGTGTGTGTGTGTGTGTGTGTGTGTGTGTGTGTGTATGCACATATACCCATATGCATGTCGAAGCCTGAGGTAGATATCAGGAATCTCTCTCAGCTGCTCTTCTACTTTCTTACAGCATCTCTAATCAAAGCTTCTCCCACAGTGCTGTACTGACCCACCAGATTGTTTTGGGTGGCCATTTTCGAAGGCTGTTACATTCACTCAGCATCACATATGGGATCTGAGTACTTGGACTCCTGCATTTTTTACTTGATTGGCAAGTTCTTTAACTGTTGAACTATATCCCTACCTCTATACCTGAATTAGAGCAGGGCAGATAGAAAAGAAAAGAAGATACAAGGACACTTTAACCTGGAGACATATGTTTCAAGAGTTTCCCTACAGTTTTAAACTCCTTGTCTACTATGCATAATAGGCATCTGCTTAGCTTGGGATCCTAGAAGCACAGTATGAAATCTTAAAAATTCATAGTTGTATGATCAAGGTTTTCTACCTTGGACTGACTATTCTTGGCAAGCGTTGATGGGCTGGTGGAAATGGTCATCAGATTGGAATTCTACTTGAATGCAGGTTCAAGTCAATCAAAACATAAAGGGTTCTGGATTTCATTTTTATATTATCATTGACATACATTATTCGGTTTTCCTTTAAAAATATTATTTCCAAGCATTGCAATCTTAACTGCTAGACTGGTGATTGTATGGAAAGAAATTTCTACTTTTTAATACACCTATTAATAATTAGTAAGAGAATGAAATGGACATAAGAGCTAGCACATAACTCATGGAAACTAATATAACTAGAAATATCTTTGAACTTGCATGTCTTGTCTTAAAAATTCATATGGACTTTACATTGTAATATAAAATATCTATGTATAATTACTTTATCAAAAATAATGTATCTAATTTCTCAGTAGCTATAAGTATAACATAGCACCACATGATTGAGACTAAATGAGCTATAATTACAAAGGTATGGTTTAAAATTATGTCTCTCATCCTTGCTGTGTTTGTGAACTTTGCTGAATTAGTTACCCATTCTGAGTGTGCAGTCTATAAAGAAAATGGAAAGTAAAGACACACAGCAAAGTTAACTTTAAGTATTAAATAGGAGAATGGGTCTTATACTTACTAAGGCCTTGGGTAGGGTGCCAGTACAAGGATCTGTTTGAACTTGCTGTTTTAGTATATTGAGCTAATGGTTAGAAATAGTTTCCTCTTACAGAGAATCTCATGGGACAGGACAGTATTTCTGGAGACAGTGTGAGATGATGGGAAACAGGAGACATGACAGTGAAAGCACAGTTTCATTTCAGTGAGACAGAATTCACCATCCAGGTGGTCAAGATTTCTGATGTTGTCCTGGAATGTTTATCCTATTTCCTTTCCATCCCTCCTGGAGATCTCCCGGTTTTTTTCTTCTATGGCCTGTACAAATGCTGATTCTCCTTCAATTGAAATGAAGATCAAAAACATTTTATTTTTTCCTGGGACTAGCACAGCTGGGAAGTGTTTTCTCCTGTACATGTGGATGGCACTATGAGGGCCAACCTGCACACCAAATTGCTTCACTCCTTCCATAGCCCTCAATTCAATCAGGAGAGATGGGCAACCTGAACTGCAGCCCTCTGGAAGTAGCTCCAAGTGCATTATCTGAGGCTTAATCCTGGTTCTCGACATCCATGAGGAGAGAGCAACACAGGAGCAAAAATGGGAATTCAGTTATTCTGGAAATAAGAGTTAACATAACTGTAGGATTGCAATAGTGAATGTGGAATCATTCAGTAAATCTAGGTTGAGAAATACCAGAGGGCAACTCTTCTTCAGAGGATTTTTTTTTTATTATTATTATTTATTCAACTGTGTGTATGTGCGCGCGCGTGTCTGCGTGTGTGTGTATGTGTGTGTAGAACCACGGACGAATTCGCGAACCACCATGGACGCCTCCACCTCCTTCTGCCCCGGGATTCACAGGCTCCGCCCTACCAGGACCAGAAGTGCAGGCCGCCCCCGCTTCCGTCTGGCGTCTATACGTGGGATCTGGGATCCGAACTCGGGACCTTCCGCCTGCAAGGCGGAGGCTTAACCCCTGAGCCACCTCTCCAGCCCCTTCAGAGGATTTTAATAATGACAAAAAACAAAGAGTCACATTTGTCTGTGTTTTCCCTTGCAATTTCTTCTAAGGCAGAAGGATTGAGGTGAGTTGTAGTTACACTTACCCCATTAGTTACATTTATATTCCTAAAGATTTCTATGTCTTCTATACCAAAGAGCAGATACTCAGCCAGAGTAACATAGCACTTATTCACCATACAAACTGGATTGTATATATTTAAAACTTTTCCTGCCTTCAGCAATTTTTCCTGTACCAAGTGAAAGATTTAAATTCTATTCTCTAAAGAGAAAAGGTACAAAGGGCTGGAAATTTAAGGGGATCAAAAAGTTCAGTGAATATCTGCCATAACTAAATTTCCACTGTGTTTTAGGGGACTTTGTTTAGAAGAAGCAGGGCTGGTAGATCTTACCTGTTTCAGGCTGCTCAAAATGCCTTCACAAAATAGCATAGACTCAACTTAAGCAAAAGATAACTATTTTGTAGTCCTAGAAACTGTAGATCAGACAACGTGTGAGTATGGTTGATTTCGGGCCAGGATTTGATTCCTGTCTCCTGACAGCAGCTCCCTTTGGATGCTCCCATGTGGCAAAGAAAGGCAGCAAATGCACTATATGATCTATCTTCTCACCAAGAGTGCTAATCTTATCCTGAGTTCCCATTTTCCTGTTATCTACTTCTAATCATTTCTGAAAGACAACATTCCCTGCCACCAGTATCAATCTTATATATATTAAAAAATTCATTCGAGGCTGGAGAGATTGCACAGGGGTTAAGCCTCTGCCTTGCAAGCAAAAACACCTGAGTTCAGATCCCAGATCCCAAGTCAAAACTCTAGCAGAAATGGTGGAGACCTGCATTCTGGCCCTGGAGGGTAGAGTCTGGGAAATCCCAAAGCAAAGCATTAAGGAGATAGAGCAATCTAGGATGATTCCTGAAAGTCATTCTTGAACCTCCATATTCACATACACAAGTGCCTTGTTCTACACACACATATGTACACACACACACAGATACCTTAAAACTAATATATTGAAATACAAATATAGTAGTTAAAGTAATCTGTTCAGAATTATTTTTCTGAGCTTAATTTTGGGAACTCTTGAGATTTATCAATTGTTTTAGTTTTGTTGCATGTTACTGCAACACAATATCTAACTCAGGCAACTGAGGAGTAGAAGGATTTGCTTCCAATGCCTTCTATTCTAGATTATAGTCTATCAAGGCAGGACAGTCATAACAACAGCTGCTGAAGACACTGGTCACATCATATGAACAGCAAGAAGGCAAAGATCAATGAGTGCACGCTTGCAAGCTACCTTGCCCATAATCAACCACAGGTTTTCCATCTTTATACAGTTCCATCCTTATACAGTTCCCTAGGTAACAGTTATACCCATAATGCCCTGGATCTTTCCAAATCATGTAAGCAATGTACCCTAGAGGCTTGCACAAAGGCCTTCTTTAATTTATAGAATCCACAGTTGTGTCTGGAGTCTTGCCTGCTAGCTGTTAGGCTGAAAATGCTATCACATCAATTAACACTTGTTCTTTTTAGAGCAAATTGTTCACACTCAAAATATATTACTCTCCTTTAAGTCCCTTTATGCACCCTCCTCACCTGAAGTTAAGTAAATGGAGGAGAAGGTGGGTAGCTTCATATGTTGTTCAAATAGTACAGCAAGTTAGGGAGACTCCTTGAAGCCACACTTGGCTCAGTATCACCAAGATGATTCTGACAACATTGGTTCAGTTCATTGGTTCAGCCTCTTCTTCTCAGAGAAATGAAACAGTGAGATGTAGACCAAAGTCTGAGGAGAGCACTGAAACCTTTCTTTCTTTCTCCTGACAGATATAAATGACATACTAGCATATTGTGTGGGAATCCATAGAGAGAACTCCCATGGGATGTTGTCAGAATTCATCAGTAGCATGTTCAAGCTCAGTGAAAGTATGAAAAAGTCCTTATATTTAGAAAACTTTACAACAATACCAAATTGCACTGTTGTTTTATTACAGCAGGTGCAAACAAAAGGGAAGGGAAAGCAGGTTTGACAAACAGTGCTGGGGCACAAAAATGAGATGTTGGTAACCTTTGGCAGCCACAGTACTCGCATTGAATGCTCTCTGATGAGAATGGATTCTAGTGCCAGGAATTATGAATGTATGTCATAATTATGCTCAACTGCATTAACAATGACCTGTTGTTGACCCATCACTGAGAACAGTTGGGTAGCTGTTTCCATCTGATGGAGTGGTTGAAATTTCTTTTGTTTCTATGCAAGGGGATGGCTAAATTCAGTGTTACAAAACTACTGATGATTTAATTTAACATGAAATGAATAGAAAAGGACTTAATCCCACCTTGATTGTTGTCAACATTATAATAACAGAATCCTCATTTTTACTTCTGGCACTGAGCAAATCTGAATGAGAAAGGGCTTAGAATGCAGGGTTGAAGAAGCATCATGCTGTCTGTCCCTGGAGAGAAAAGGAATCTGTCCTCATTTTGAAATAGCTCTTGGCTAAGACTCAGAAACACTCAATGGGCAGCTTTAGAAATTGTAGCACTTTTGTTGACAAGAAAGAAACAAATCACTGTATGTCTGTGTACTGTGGAAAGAGGCTAAGATGTTAAGAAGTAGATAAAGTGCTTGAAAAAAGCACCCATAATATTACATGTTCTTTGTTTTGCATTAGAAATACATGCATTCTGTGTGAAAATACTTTTAAAATTTCTGCAACATATCAGATTCCAATTACTTTGTGTTATAGTCAGATCATGTTTTCTAAGGTTTCATTAAAGAATATATAAGATGTGCATAGGTTAATTGATACACATTCAAAAGGCCTTCCATCATAGCTGTATGTTTTCGTGTATATTTTTCAGTTCTTGCTCTGCAGTGAGTTGAAGATGCATCCTCTGTATTCTATCAATCCTTTCCAACACTTGAAGGTCCAATCTTAGATTTCCCTCACCTTTATATTGTAGGCAATAGACACTGCAAAACTTGAAATCAGTTTTGAACTTGAAGAGTTTACATAGGGTCACAGGAGTTGGAAGTTAGGATTCTTTTCTGTTTAAAAGTTATTTCAGCCAGGAGGGGAAAAGAAACTGCAGTGACTACTTTTTCATTGTCATTTGGAGATGGTATAAGAAAACTGACACAGAAACATGACATTCCAACAGTATACGTATATGAAGCTCTGAAAATTAGTTTACTCTCACACTTTTTTGGAGTATTGGAAGAAGGAAACTATTATTGAAAATGGGGGAATACTACTCGGAAAATTCCTTGAAGTATTGATATAAACCAACTATGTTATCAAAATACACATCTAGTTAGTAGAAGGCATCCTATCTAATATAGATTTCATTTTCAAAGTGACTTCTTCTGTTATCAGATCTATTCTCAGAAAGTACAGTGAAAGATTATAAACTTTGGACATAAACAGCTCTAAACTGAACAATGACTGGGCAGACTGCAAGTCTGAAGACAACTCCAAGGTAATTTTGATCTTTTTTTTGAAGCTTCCTTGGAAACTTATAAGGAAGGTTGATTGGGTTAAAATGTGTGAGAATAGCATTTACTAGCTGCTCATTAAAGTTCCATTTCTCTCATTTTCACAAGGACATAATGATACACAGAAATTATTATCTGAGTCAGCTCTTTTATCCTTACATCAGATTTTATTGAGAAAGTTGAATGTTGATCATTTGCCACACAATTAAATAGCCACAAATTAGATATCTTATTTGGAAAGAAAATTAATCAGAATGTAATATATTAACCATCTTGCTTTAATGACAGTAGACAGGCCAAAGAACTACTGTTGTTCACGGAAGTGACTGTACTATCTTTCTGAGTATGTATCACAAAGGATAATTTTCTTTAAAATTGGTGCCTATAGACCAGAAAGAGAGATCTATTTCCAAAACCTGGTCACATGCCCTGGTTACTTCATTCCTTTTATTTGATTTAATATAAAATTGCATGCTTGAAACAAAAGAATGAAAAAAACAGTTCTGAAATTTATAGTCAGTATACTAATTTTATCTAATTCAAAAAACTCAAAAAATCATGAATGTAATATTTTATATTAGAAATTGCTGTATCTTTGAGACATTTTATAGAGGATTTATGGATTGTTTGTTAATCAATAAGAATTTTTTTCTATCCATTTTCTCTGAGGATTGAAAAACTACAGATGAGATTTTGGACCCCTTCTTAAGGGTTTTAAATTCCATAGAACCCCCTCCCCCACATACACATATACCATCTAAGTATATAACCTGCCCTGGGCATAATGGTTACACTTACTTCTTACTGTTTTCTCTGAGTGTTAATCTGTCTCTTCTGTTCCAGAGCTCTTCCTTAAAGGCTATGGTTCCCTTGGCCACTAGTCCTTCAACTCTAAATACACTTGCATTTATTAATCAAAAATAAATAAATAAATAAATAAATAAATAAATAAATAAATAAATAGCACAGCAATATGGGAACAACAGGAACAGGAAATGAACATTATGATGGTGTGTCACCTCTGGGGCTGAACAGAGGGAGGCCATCTTGGAGAAGGTAATAACTGAACTTAGAGTTCTAAAGTAGGATTTAAGAAATCTGAACTTTATTAGAGCTGAGAGTCTGGTGGTGAAGGAAGCCATAGTTACCTTTAGGATGGAAGGGGCATTAGAACAGAAGAGATAGGGAGATCAGGGAGAGAGCTAGCCTATCTAACTTGCAAGATGATGTAGGGCAAGAGAAATCCAAGCAAAGAAAAGAAAGGAAATCTGGGATCAAAAGCAAGTGGACTTGACAGCCATGAGGCCAGAAGATCTAGAGGATGTTCTGGGAAAAGGAATAAAATCCAGCGATGCTAGAACTTAGCTAGGAAATTAAGTTAGAAAGATGAGTTGGCTTCACAGAACCATTTGAAGGAGTGGAGCCTTGCAAGAATTCATTAAAGGGGAATGGGTACAGAGGGTTTTAAGTGGAAGGATATAATAATGTGAGCTCACTTTGATGCTATGTAGAGAATGACCAGAGAGGCATGAGAAGAAACAAGGATAGAATTTAATATGCTATAACAGTAGTGGAGAAGATAAGTGTCGGTGGTCTGGGAGAGCTCCTGATAGTTGTATTTATTACTTTTGCATCATCATAATAAGATATCTGACATTAACACTTTAAGAGATGAACAATGATTGATTTTGTTCATGGTTTCAGAACATGTGGTCTACAAATATTTAGTGCCACGTGCTGGGGAAGAAAATCCCATGGCAGAAAAAACATGGAGAAAAATCTCTGCACTTCATAGAGGACAGGAAGTTCAGAGTGAGCAAAGTATAATCTTCCAAACCATATTCAAGTAATATGTTTCCTTCATTCTGCCCTATCTCCTTGTAACAGTTATTCTTAACTGTTGCTATGAGAGAGCATTCAAAGTCAAGCAACTTAAGGAAAAAAGGGAGATCTATTCAGTGTATGGTTTCAGAGGGGAGAAACAGTCTTTCATGGCAGAGGTAACATAGAGGTAACAGAGGCAGGATAAATCACTGCAAACATCCTGGAGGCTCATTGTTGCTCAGTCCAGTGGGCCAGTGGGTGACAGCTGAAGTGGAGAATCTGACTTCCAAGTCATCTGTTCTCTGGTTCCTTTCATCTGGTCTATTACTGGAAGGTTCCAATCAGATCTAGAGCTGGTCTTTGTATTGTAATGTATTGATATGGATAATCTCTTCGGGTAGTCTAACAGTTGATCTTAATTAATGCCAGGTTGCTCAAGTTGACACCCAGGATTAACTATTACAATTCTGAAATTTCTAAAACATTACAAAATAGCACCACAAGCTTGACATTAAACATTGAATACATGAGTGTGTAAGGGACATTTCATATTCTGCCTACAACAATTATAAGAACAGAGATTTGGAGTATGTTTTGTAGGTAGAACACTTGGTATTTGGTAAAGAATTGAACTGGTAATTAGAATTTTGACTTGTAAAATGGAATGATATTTCTGATTAACTTTTTTCATTGATATGGAATAGACTGAGAGCAAACAACTTGGGGGTAGATCTGGGGTTCTGCCTGTGGCATGATCTTATTAGACCTTCTAAATCTTTATATACTCACGTTGAGTATTCTTATTTTATTATGTTAGTTCAGCTACTTTCTGTCTTCAAGGTAGGTTTCCCGCAGTGAAGACTGAAGTAGAACTTTTGAGAGAGGTAAGAATCTTTGGTATAAAAACAATAACCAAGAAAATAAGCTAATTCATTTGGGAGTAAAAGGAAAGATATGAAACTGGATGTTGTAGTTACTCTTCTTTTATAGCCATGAGACAGTACTCATCTACAGCTTAAATAAGGAAGGGAGATTTATTTGATTTATGGTTCTGGAAGGAACACGGTCCATTATAGTAGGAATTGCATTGCGCAAGTTATAGCTTGGAGTCAGAAGCAGGAGGCAAGTTCAAGTCATGGAAGCTATGAAGAGCGGGAGAGAGAGCAGAGCAAATGGCAAGAGGGAGAAGAGCCGGGATATCAAATCTCAAAGCCTTCCCTGGGTGATGAGTCTTTCTCCAACAAGGCACCATCTCCTCAAGTTGCCATAACTTTCCCAATTATTAACATTAGCTCAGGATTCTAACATATAAGCCTGTACAGAGCAGAACACATTCAAATCATAGCATTAAGTATCTCTTTCATGTAGATTTCAGCATTAAAAAGAAAGAAGAACTAACAAAAAAATTAAAGGCAGAAAAATACAGCATATCAACTATTAAAATGCTAATAGTGCTACTAGAAATAAATTTGGTTTTCAAGTGTGAGGTGCCCCTCCGAAATCTGGAAGAGGACAAGACTAGGAATGTGGCGGGTAACATGGAGAAGATTGGCTGTCTTGGAAAGAACAGTTTCAGTAAAATGTATGGATAAATGTCCAAGTGGCATTTTTAAGAAAATGAAGAAGAAAAATAGAAACAACAACTCACTAAAGGATATTGATTATTAAGATCACCAAAGACATGTGGGTGTAGCAGGAGAAAACAGAAGATAGAAAAACACTTCCTTCTAAAATTTTTTAAAAGGATATTGACTAAGTGACTGATGTGATGTTTAATGTGAGACAATTCAAAATCCAGGGCACAGTAATAGGATAACTTTTATAACAAAAAGCAGCCTATCATTTGGAAGATTAAGTCTGTGGCATGCTATGGGAAAGCCGGTGGCAGAGAATGTACTTACTGACAGGAAGATGAAAGATTTCCATTGGATGACTTCTTTAATCTCAAATAGAAATGAAGTACATGTTAAACTGAGATAAGGTTTGTGGAAGAAGAAAAGAATATGTGTAATATATGTTTGAAAGTGGAGAGCAACTTTGAAAAACATTGAAGAGAGTTTGGTCACTATCCATTTTTTATTTTCCCAGGATTGATAAAATAAAGTATTATACTATGGTGTGTGTGTGTGTGTGTGTGTGTGTGTGTGTGTGTGTGTGTGTGTGTGTGTGTGTATTGTGGGATGTGTGTACCTCACAGTTCCATAAACCAGAAGCCAAAGTCAAACTGTCAAATAAGGCTGTTTCTTTATGAGGGTTTTCACATACATTGTTCCAAACCTTCCCCTAGCATCTGCTGGTTGTTTGGTTTATAGATGTATCACCACTTTTTCTACTTCCACCTATATTAGCTCTTTCTGTGCGTATGACTGTATACTTCTATTATGGAAATATATTCTGTATGGGGTATAGGATTCACTCTAACCCAGTATGAGCTATTCATATTGGAACATATCTAAAAAGATCATCTTTCCAAACAATGTCTCATTCATATTCACAGGTGTCAGGTGGACATGAAATTTGGTGAGAAACTATTTAAACTGTTGTACCAGTTGTCCCATTTTCTGTAGAAATGGTCAGCTGCTTGGGTCCAACTACTAAGTGATGATTTAATCAGGGTAATATTTATAAAAGACATTGTGGTGTTCCTTCCTGTTTACATTGATTGCAATCATTGAATGGTTAAATTAGCGTTTCAACAGTTTTCTAAATGAGCAAAATTTGTTGCTTTTTCACAGACCTTTTCCTTAAAGTTTTTATTTTTCTAGTGTTTCACATATGAATATAGTGAATTTATGGTACGAGTCCCTGTTCTTGACCTACTCTTCCCATTAATACCCATCTTCTTCCCTGCCAGACTCCCTTCTATTTTCAAGTCTTTTCTCAGGTGTGGCCCACTGGGTTTTAATCTGGTTAACCCTTGCTGACCTTGCCTGAGTACATGCTGGAGCAAGAATCATGTGTCAGTGGGTATAGCACTGAGGAAAGCATTTTTCGTTTCCTTCCTGTCAGCATAAACTCCCATCAATCTCTCTGGGAGGTGTGTATCCTCCAGGATCTTTCTCTTTCCATGTTAATAGAACAATATTTCTGTAGTTCTTATGGAAATAAACATAGTTTCAGTGAATTCATGGATAGAACAGCCCAGTTGTGTCCATAAAAGTGTCTGACCATATCCTTGCACCACTTCAGGCTTTTAATAATCTTACTGCTTCCTCTTCCTCTATGTTCCATGAGTTTTGGGGTAGCTAGATGTTCTCTTGAGAGTCAAACAGTACACAGTCATTAGTGACTGCACTTTGGACAGTTGGGATTTTTCTGTAATAAATCCCTTCCAATGCAGATGGAAGCTCTAGACTGAGTGCTGAGTGCTCTTCCAATCTATAGTTATAGTAGTGTCACTATTGCTAAGTCTTTATAGCTTTCACTCCCTCTAGTGTCTATATCCTCCCCTTTTATAGGTTATTTTTCTAGTTTGCAGTACCAGGAATGTGACCCCTGTTGAAAAATAGATCTTAAATCCAATTAGAACACTATTGGTTGCCTCCCTTGCTAGTTATGCCACTAGTATACTGATGGCTGCCTCTTTCCAGGGTGATTACTTCTGTAATCTGCAACTTTCGCTGACTGATAAAATGTTGATTGGTTGTCTCTTCCAGAGTTTGCAGAGTATTTTCTGGTACTATGAAATCTGTCCAGCAAGGAGGAAACTTCCAGACGCATCCAAATCCGTCTTTTCTTTTCTTTTCTTTTCTTTTCTTTTCTTTTCTTTTCTTTTCTTTTCTTTTCTTTTCTTTTCTTTTCTTTTCTTTTCTTTTCTTTTCTTTTCCTTTTCTTTCTTTTCTTTTGTCTTTTCTTTTGTCTTTTCTTTTCTTTTTTCTCTTCTCTTCTTTTCTTTTTGTTCATTTCTTCTGATCTATGTTTAATCTTTAATGATAGTGTCTTACTATTAGCCTCTGGGCAATTGATAGCAATGGCAAAGACCTATACTGTTAGAGGGACTTCTGAGGTCTCTCTCTCGCTAACAATTTATCAGGAAGAATCACATACCTGTTACTTGTAATATTGCTTAGCTATGTCTGGATTACAGTTGAAATATCACAAGAAATTTTTCCCTTTATAGGGAATTATCTGTTGCTGTTCATTCTTTTTTTAAATAAATTTTTGATGCATAAATAATAGAGGAAGTTTCTATCTGTTTGTATTTATAGAAGACCTTTATAGGGAATTATCTGTTGCTGTTCATTCATTTTTTAAATAAATTTTGATGCATAAATAATAGAGGAAGTTTCTATCTGTTTGTATTCATAGAAGACCTTTTAAAATTAGGTTTTAATTTTGCCATTTCCAATGATTTTAAATAAAATTTCAAAACAAATAGGTCTGTATTTTCTGCAGCTTATTGTAGAGCCCAAGTCTTCATGAAGCTGAGGCAAAAACACTAATAATGAGTTTTATCCCCAGTCACTGAGACTTAGTTCTTAACTGCAGATATTTCATTGTTATGACAGTGTAAAGTCTAGGCATCTGAGGACTCACTGTATTCTATCTTGAACTATAATCTGGTACTGGTTCTGAAAATATATCTTTTTTTTTCAATTCCAGAGACCTTATAGAGTTCAAAACAAATTCCTGTCTCTGATCAGTTAAGTGAGAAAATAGAAGCACAAAAGTAGTGATGTCATTTACCTAAACAAAACATCTCATTATGGGTTTAGATGTCAGTGTTAATCTCACTATACTCTAAAGTTGATTTGAAACTTTACCACCTGATTTTAAAATGAGGATAATGTATTTCTGAATACTCTTTAGGTTTTATGACACAAAATCACAGATAAGCAGAAAAAATTTACAAGTGCTACATTTTAGCCCTTTACAGAAATGATCTGTGTCCATAAACGCTACTTCTGAAGATTGGACCCTGATACTTTCTTCCTTATTGCAGCATCATCAATGAAGCACATATAAAAACTTACATTTTATGTCACATGCAATATTGATGTTTTACAAAATTGATCATGTAAAATTCAAATGCAGATTTACCCTTTTGTGTGTGGGCAGTAGCGATTCAGGTTTTGTTGACCACATTTTCAATGTGTTGGTATATTGATCACAATGCATACTAAAGCATAATAGAGCAATTCACATATTTCTTCTGAATCTATCATGTAAGTAGCAACTTCTAATGACCACAGGATATTAGTTCCCATATTACAGATTCTTTTTTGGGGGCGTTATACATAACTCAGTTTGGAGAAATAACTCTAAAAGTATAAATCCGTCAACTTAGAAGAGCACTAGGGACAATGCGTTTAACTTCATTTCCAGTTTGTAAACAAGTCATGGTTGGGTGGTTCTGTTTATTAAGTGGAAGTGTGGTCAACAAACCCTGAGTCCCTACAGTCTACATGAAAGGGTAAATCTGGGTTCATGTTTCACATGATCAACTTGCTAAAATATTGATACAGTTAAGTGATGCACTGTTGCAGTCCATCTCTTTTCAGTCAGCTCAAGTAAGTGTTTACAGAGGGATGTTGATCTACAAGCAGATTGAAATGGTAATATATTAAAAGTTCGTTGGACAACAGATTGCAAAATAAAAGTTTATTTTCCGAATCTCATTTTTCCCATTATCATACAGAGTATGGGCTTGCATTTTATTCTAGTCTCCTCTCTGTTTATTTCCCTTTGGATTTAAACGCGTTGCCTCATCCATTAATTTACAGAATTAAAAACCGTAACTGAATTCGATTACCTCTTTGTGTACTCTCCAACAGTGCATGTCTGTGCCAGGCCAAGGCTGCCCTGGTGCCAGCATCCTGTGTGATTCCTCAGTAGGAAGCAGTGTCAGATGTGGGCAGTAGTCAGAGTGTTCTTCTTCTTAGTGAACATAAACCCTTTAAGCAGCACTAATCTATAGCAGGAGATTCAAAAGTGTGTACAGTTGGAGTCACATTGTTTTTTATTTATTACACTTTTTTTGCTTAATCATACAAACTCAATAGGTATCCTCCCTCTTCTCCCTACCTCCTCCACTCTCCCCATTGCACTCTCCCCCCCTTCTCCTCTCTTTCTCACTCCTCATCCCGCCCACTACTCCCTTTCATTCTCCAGAGTATCCCCTTTATGTGGGCACCTAACCTCTCTCTCAGTCTTCTACACTAGTGAAGGTTCAGGACTCAGTGGTATAGCCTGGGGATCCTTTTTGGGCTACCCATTACCATAGGAACTCTATTATGACTGTTTAACCCTTGCCTCTAAAGATCCAAGGAGAGAGGGGACCATGTTACAGCAGAGAAAATAGGCCTCCATCAAGGTCTGCAAGTAAGTAATGAGAAACCTGGTTAAGTTCACAGACGTTCTTTCCTGATCTCACCAGAAGGGGAGGGCATATAGTCTAGCAGATAAAAAGTAATCATTTTGCAAATGGGTGATGGACCCCTCCCTCAGTGAGGTTTCCTACTCTTATTACATCTACCCTTGAATGTGCTATTACAACAAGACTCCAGTTTAACAGCTTTTTGTCTCTGGCCAGGGAGTGACATACAGTGCCCAGCAGAATGGAGTGAAGGGCATTGCAGGAGCAGCAAAACTGCAAAAGAAAATCAACAAATCACAATCCAGAACTTCAGAGACTATATCAATCACATAGAACTAGGCCAGCCTAATCTCTCCCCATCCTGGAGCTCAGGGACAGTTGCAGAAGAGGGGGCAGTAAGATTGTAAGAGCAAAAGGATGGGAGGAGCAACGATTTGCAAGATTCTCAACAATAGTTGGGGCCAAAGCAATCATAATGGGACTTTGCATGCCCTGCGCAATGTCCAGCGCACTGTTGCCCTCATAAAGTCTAGCATCTGTTAAGGGCACCGAGACCCCTGGAGGCAAGGGATTGACAGCCATAGTAGTGATCTTATGCTTAAGGGGAACAAGAGAAAGGGCTTATGGAAATGCCACTGGGTCCTTATATGTCATCGGCGAGGAGGACCCAGTGGAGAGTTAGGCGTACACAATAAAGGACTCTCTGGGAATTGGGGGGGAGGCACTGGGGGATGGGGAAGAGGAGGAGGGGGTTCGGGGGGGGGAGGAGGGGGGAGGGAGGGAACTGGTAAAAAAATTTTAAAATGTATAAATAAATTTTTAATAAAAAAAAAGAAGGAGAAAGAAAAAAAAAAAAAAAACATCCTGCTGCCTGAAGCCTTCTCCCCTGCGATCCATGCTAAACTTTGGGGGGTCATTGACATGTCAGCCATTGTGCAGGTCATATAACCGTTGTGGCTATATCCTGGCTGCAGCAGTCCTGACTTGTGTGGAGTATCTTGCATATCGTTGGCCCTCCCCATCTTTAGGCTCTTACATTCTTGCTGGCCCCTCTTCCGCAAGGTTCTCAGAGCTTTACGATGGGGAGAGATCAGGCTGGCCTAGTTCCAAGTGAATAATGTAGGGTCTTTAGTGTTCTGAATTATGGTTTGTTGTTTTCCATTTTGTTGCTCCTGTCCTATCCTTGGCTGGATCCTGATTGGTGTTGAAGGTCATCTCCTAATCAAAGATAAAAGACTGTTTAAATGATGATATTAACATAAGAAGAGACTCAAAGGTAGAAGACTAAGTAGGACAAAACAGTAAGAGGGGTCAGTCTTCCATTTGCTGATCCATCTAACTGTCAGTTCCTCCATGACTGGGGAGATCGAACCTGTTTAGTCCCAAGTGACCAGGAAAGAAAGTGAGAGTGAGCTGCACCAGTATTTCCCTACTTACATGCAATACATGACTGTGGCTTAATTTCTCTATTGAAACAAGTTCCCCTATCTCCTTTCTTTTGAGGTCCTTGCTCTCCTTCCCTCCTGTTTATAATCCTTTGTGATTACAGTGGGTATTGCAGAGATTTACTTTTGAATGTGTCATTAAGTGGGTTTGGAATTAGGATCTACTTATTAGGGAGTACATACAGCATCTAACTTTCTGTGTCTGGGATACTTAACTCAAAATAACTTCTTCTAATTCCATTCATTTCCCAGCAAATTTCATTAATTCATCTTTTTTTCATGGCTAAGTAGTATTCCATTGTATAAATATATCACATTTTCATTATCCATTCATCAACTGTTGAGGATTTGGGTTGATTCCATGACTTTGCTATTATAAATAGTGCTGCAATAAACATGGTTGTGCTCTTGTCGCTGTAGTGAAGTTCTGCATTTTGGGGTATTATTCCCAGTAGTGGTATAGCAGGGTCATAAGGCATTTCAATCCTTAACTTTTTTAGAAATCTCCATACTAATCTCCAGAGTGCTTCTATAAGACTGCATTCCCACCAGCAATGTATGAGGATTTCCTTTTTTCACATTCTCTCCAGCATTTAGAATCACTTATTAAAGCAGAGGAGAGAAATCCATTCGCAATCTGGTCAGTTTGCCCCTAAACATTGTCCACAGTGGTTCCCTACAGCACAGAGGTCATCTTCTCACAAAGCCCATTGATTAACAGTCTCAATTCTATACTGAAACAATTTCTTTGGTGACTTGGGTCAATCATGTGTCACTAGACAAGTAGATACTAACCATAAAGAAAAATTGGGATTAGCTTTCATTTTACCATGTATATGCATTTCAAAACAGTATGTATTATACCTGAAATGTGTACCAATGAAAGTATTTAACATGTCCTGTTCAAGATTCTGAATGAATTTACTCTTTTCTGGAATCTTTCAAGGGAATTCTACATCATTGCTGGAACAACCTATCAGTACAACATTCTTAGAAAACAAACCCATTTGAAATTTTACGTGTCTCTACTGGATAGATAGATAGATATGGTTGGGTATGCATTCTCCCACAGAAGAAACACCTACAAAAGCATACATTTGTGGTTATAGAGTTATTATCAGAAGTGTTAAAAGTATCTTTAAATAATGTCTTATATTCTGTTGAGAAAATTCTTGGGGGTTCATTTCAAAATTTGGAATTTTCCATGGATTTTGGCAAATTCTAAAGTGAAAATCTCCACTAACTTTTAAGACAGCTTCCTTTCTGAGAGGCAGCATTCTCTGACTTTTTTTTGTCCTCCAAAGCTTTTCCTTAAGTGGTAGTGGAAGAAGCACATTTGCTCAACCCGAGCTGCTACATACTGTCCAGACAGCCTCAGCTCTAGCTATTGTGAAGAGATTTGTCCCTCATATCCAGAAACATCTGAAACTCTTTAGCAAAAAGACAGAAAACTAGGAAATAGCCTACTTTCCCCATCTGCCTTTTTGGAAGTATAAAGAATTGAATCTCAGCTCTGCCTTCATTAAGTATATATCCAGAGGCAAGTCTAACAACTTCTCTCTCTCATTTTAAGATGAGAATTTTGCATAATGACACTATTTAAAGAATTAAATATAGTGGTTTTGTAGCTACTTTTTTATGCTGTGAGACAATACTTTGACATAACTTTAGAAACATAATTGTTGTTCATTGAGATAGAGAAGATTGTAGGAAGTTTTCTAGGCATCAGTTGAATAATGAATGATTTGTATATTCTAAATTAACATACATGGGTATCAAGGCAAACACACTGAACAGGTAGATGTATATACCATGGACACAGATTTCAAAGAAGTATGTATTTTGCCAGTTATTAGCTGATAGTGGGAAAGGTAAGAGTATTTATTTGGCTAATGATTTTAGAGAGGCTGTAGTGCGTTACTGCATCTATGGTATAGCAGAAGGCATATCTAAGGTCAGAGGCAGAAAACAGATTCAGATACTTCAGTCAGTGTCAGCAGACAAGGAGAACAAGAGCAAACAGATAGGAAGCAGGATCGGATTAACAAACCTCCAGGTTTGGTATCTGTGGCATGTCTTCCTTGAGCACAGTTCTATTTCTTAAAGGTTCTGCAACTTTTGCAAACATTAACATCAGCAAAGAATTCAAATACATTAGTCTGTGCAGAACAACTCACATTCAAACCATGACAAGTGTTCAGTGTGAAAACATGCCCAGAATAGAGAAAGCTTGTGATAAATACTATTTTCCATCCTAAACTGCACATTACTTTTCAAAAGAGGAAAGAAAGCAGGGTGATATGGTCCTGAAGATTGGTATTTGGAAGTGTCTTCAGGATGTGTTTCAGGTTCTGGACTTTGGGGAATGTGTCCTTCCTGTCCCCAATGTCTTTCCACCTCACTATACACACTAGCATGATAATCTCTATTTGCTTTTCTGTATTCCTCACGGTTTTCACCATTTTTTCCCTTTTAGTTGGTGAGAGGAGGGGGAACCTGGGATAGAATATATTCTAGTATAGGATACCTCTTTAACAGATATCATGTGTATGTTCTGCCAGCACATTCATACTTTTCCCTATTTTTTCCTACAAAGTAATAGCAGGAGTGTTAGAATCTTGCTAATGGGATTGATTATGTGTCTTTGGAAATATTGTCCAAAGTATGTGGTCTATATTTTCCAGAATTGTTCTCATTTACCTGGAAAACTTAATTAATACCTGCTGAAATAATAGATAGGTCATAGTATCAGTTGAAATAGGACTTGGATGTGTATGAATTAGTGAGCATACACACACTAAAGGACTAGATGAGAAGAGGCAGTGAAAATAAATAAAGCGTTAGGAGTCTAATCACTGTATTCTTAGAAAGATGTGGGCATTGTTAGAAGATTCAGATGCTTATGTAAATCAAGAGGTCCTGCATGATGGCCAAGAGTTCAGTTATGTTTCATTATCCTTTTCTGCTTCTGTGCTCCTAGATAAAAATATCACTTCACTTTCCTTTAAGATTTAATAGCTCTTCTCCTCTCAAAACCTTCGGCTTGAGTTTCATTCTTATGTGACACAGAGAGCATCCAAAGGACCTTGAATCCTGCTCATGTTCTTATTTCTCCACCATCCTTTTCTGAGAAGTTCCCTACTGAATCTATTGGGTGTAAGTGTCTTCATGAATGGATGATGGAAGCCAGAGGGTGGAATGAGAGGTAGATGTAGAGCAAAGAATTGTAGCTTAGAGTGTTACCTCTTGTGCAGCAAAAAGTGAACTCTCAATGCCACATCTAGAAATAGTTGGTATTGGCATAGTCTGTTCTGATTGTTTAGATTAATTAACCCTTTTTTCAAGGTCAACCCCAATTCCCACACTAGACCTTGGCTTTTCTTAGGAGTCAAGGACATCTATCCATTTCCATTCCTGTTAGAATACTAACATGCTGTGTTATCTTCTCTTTTGACAGTAAAATCCATTGATCCTACATTGTTCTCCAGATACTGCCTCATTTATCCTTTCCTCTTCAAAGCAAAATCCCTTGAATGCAATGGTTTTATCCTCCTTTGGTGCTTTTCCTTCTTTTCTCTCTTGAACTTATTTCAGTCATGCTTTTAAACTCTACCTAATAGTAATCTAAGACTGCTCTCATCAAGGTCCCCGGGGCCCTAAATGGCAGCCCATCATAAGGCAAGTTCTTGGTCCTTATGCTTAGCAGCATTTAGCCCTGCTGAACAATGATTCCTCTGGGGTATGCTTGGCCTCTGAGTAACTCTTGACTCTTCCTTCTCAGTGCTTGCTACTTCTTTATTTTCTTTTTATTTTCTTTTTGACTTTCCCATGCAATTCTTTTGAGGATTCATTATCATTGCTGACAATATTTCAGTTTCCTGTCTGTTAAGTATCTCCCACAGTATCTTATTTGTCATATATATCTATCAGTTGATGGTTGGCAAACATATACTTTTTTGAAATCTTGGAACAGGGCATACAGCTACCTTGTCTGTCAGTCTGCCTTAATATCCAAGTATGTCAATTTAAAATGTCCACCTCTCTCATTATTCAGCTAATGCCTGAAAATATATAATATATAATCTTTCCTGTCTCAATAAGTAGCAGTAGTAGTTATGTTCTTAGTTCTTAGTTCTTAGTTATAAAAGCTTTGGACTCATTTATTTATTTGATAAATTCTCAAATTGTACAGTTGTACTTAAAAACGTATGCAGAACAGGCCATTCCTTTCATTTCCATGTCACTGGGAATGGTTCTTATGCTTAGACTGTTTTTACCTGGCTGCTATAGCACTCTCTTGGCTGGGCACTTTACTTCCACCCTAACCTTTCCATCTGCTCCATCTCAGCCTGTGTGAGACATAACTTTCCTCTGGTCAAAAATCTCTCCATGTTTACACCAGAGAAACACACTGCTTCCCCAGGATCTGACCCTCCATTGCTCTCTGAATTTCTTTCCAGTTTCTTTCCTCGCCTTTGGGAATTGACTTCTTTTTACCTGTTTCCTCCCTCACTTTTGGGGGTTGACTTTTTGTTCTTCTTTAGAGACTTTACACATGCTTTAACCTCAGGATGTTTATGCTTGCTGTTTCTCCTGCCTAGAAACTTCTAACTCTAAATAAATATATATCATCCCTGTATTTCCTTCAAGTCACTACTGAAATGTCAACTGATAAGGGAAATTTTGCTTTTTAGTTTTCCACCGAATAAAGTGTTCTTCATCCTCTCTTGTACTGTTCTTTATTTTATTCTACAAGTCTTTTTGTATCTGAAAGCTTACCTATTTGCTTGTATACCAACCTATTGTCTATATTGCTGTCTATTGTGAAGTTTTATATTTAATATTCAAATCCAGGTATCCTTTTGTTGTTGGGGAAATGAACTTGCAGTTACATACCTAATCTTGGTTTATTCATTTTCCTTTTGGCTCTTTTTCCTGTTCCCTTGCCCTTGCCTGTTATAAATGTCCATTATAAATGTGTGTTCTAGAAGAGAAAAACCATAGCTAAATTCTAAGATCACACAAAGCAGTAAAAGAGTTATTTCATCGGCTCCCTTTTTCCCAGAAAACATATGGGCCAGTGGACCACATGTGGAAGGATGACCTCCATTAGAGTATTTTCTGCTACCAGTCCCTTTGTTAGACCTTCAGAATCATCGCAAAGCAATTTGGCCTCTTTAAGTCTGGGGTTTCCACTGGATCTTCTGGCAGGTGTTTTGCTTCTCACTCCCTGAAAGAGGGTGTATGGGTGATAAGATCACAGGGAGAATGTCGTTGGCCAGTAGACAAGTTGTCTTCATTACTCTCATAGAGGCATAGGACTGAATAGGGCATTTTTCCCGGGCCTGGCCCAAACTGGACTGTGCTTGGATGGCCCATTAGGCTGCAGGTCACAGCAGCTGGAGCCCAGGCGCCTGGAGCCGGTCACGCGTCTGTGGCAGCCCGCTCCAGGACGCACAATGGCCTCATTGACTATTTATTTTCTTCATACAACAGACTGTTGTTGACTTAATTACGGGAACCTCCCAGCAACCCCCTTGGGATCTTTAAATGACTAACCGACTTTCCGCACCACTAACTCATCTCTTCTTAACCTGAGCTCTAAGTTTCTTCCAAGCAAAGGAACACACTGGGCATTTGGGGATGGCACAGAGAGCGGGGATGGTGCTTGAGAGAGGGAATTTGGTAGGACTGGATTTGAGTGTGTTTCACAGCTGGGCTGAGTTGGACTCTAGCAAGCAATGTGAAGGGTGACTCCACTGTGCAAGGGTCTGGGAAGAAGCAGCTCTGCAAGGGTCATTACCAGAGCTGCAGTCCAGAGCCTCTCTACCTAAGGACCTTGGGAATTCTACAAGAGGGCCACAGAGACGCCAATTGCTTAAGGCTCCATGGAGTCTGAGAATCCTAATACAGCCTGTTTGAAATTTGTGTGCTGGACCCGAGGGTCTGTCTGGCCTGTTCCAGGTCGGCCTCTCTTAAACCTCTTTGCGAATAGCAAACCACTGATGTACTCTGGGGGGAACAGCTAAGTCTCTGCTCTAGTTAATATTGTGGAGCCGAGGATAAAGTAACAACGGTATTGAATGGATGTTGACTTTTCTGACCCAGAGGAGCAGAAATCCAGGATTGTTTGCAGAAGCTAATCGCTCCCACAGAGAAACAGGGGAGTTTGATGTGCTTGGAGTCTCCGAAGATTCTGAGACTCAGGCACCCCTCCCCATCGTTGCCCTTTAAAAACAAATGTCCTCTCAAGCTCTTGTATGAACCACAGTGGCCTACGTTCCTGCTCAGCTCCTTTTCCCAACCTTTAAAACGATGACTTCAGGTTCACCCAGGCCACTAATTGCAACTACATTTTTTATATCATGTTTGGGTCGAGAGTTGCAGCATACAGTGGGGAGATGTGCCTTAGGTAGCAAAGATCTAGACCCGTATAGAGGCTGCTCACAAGCCTCTTGGTACAGGGAAAGTCCTTTCCCTGAAGAGAGTAGAGTGCTCTGGGCTTCTTACATGAGGTTGGGAACAGGAACACAGTTGTCCGGTGAGCAAGGAATAGGAGACAGAAAGGGTTCAGATCAAGATCTTTCCTGCTAACCTCCTAGGGAAATGCTGTAGCCGAACCAAGAGGGCCACTTTAAAGCCATCAACAGCTGCCCAAATGCTGGCAGCAGCGAAGTTTCGTTGCCATGGTTTCAGGAAGGGAGGTATAAAAGCCACCACCCTCAAGCAAGCACTCTAAGTCTGCCTCTCCTAGCCAGGCCATTTCTTCTGGCTTTATCATCACTCACAATCTGTCAAAGCACCTAGGTCCCAGTGCGCGCATTCCCGAAGGCGGGTGTACTGGCAGGGTTGGCCAGGGATGTTCGTGGAGGTCTAAGCTGGCCAGCGCCGGGGATTTTATCGCCCGAGGTCTGTCGGTGCAGGGTGAGCGCTGCACCTGGGTGGGCTCCGGCGGTCAGGAGCGCGCAGCCGCCGGGAGAAAGGAGCGCGGCGCCTTTAAAGCAAGAGGCGCAGAACCCCCGCCAGGAGGCGTGTCTGTCTCCGCCGCGGCTGCCGCTCGCGGTCACCGTCTCCACCGCCGCCGTCACTCGCGCTAGGCGCTGGCGGCTGCGTGCCTGGGTCTCGGAGCCGGGGACTTCCCGCCCGACGTCCTCCCGCAGCAGCTCGGGCAGGACCACGCCGCGCCCTCCCCGCCCTCCAAGCCCCGGCGGCAGGTAAGCACTTCCTGGCGGCGGGGTCGGCTGTAGCTGCCGCCCGAGGCGTTTGCTTCCACGAGGTCCACACGAGCGCGGGTGGGCGAGGAGCGTGTTCCGCCTGCAGCCTGGGCGGAGCGGCGGAGTCCCGGGCGCTGGAGGCACCTGCTGAACCTCTCGGTCGCCCGCAGCTTCGCCCAGCTCAACGCTGTGAGTGCCCGGCTGGCTAGGATGCCAGCGGCCCGGTGGCTGCGAGCACTCCTCTTCCGCACGAAACAGTAATTTAACAAGTGAATGTGTCTCGAAGTGGCCTTCGCTGCCGGGACGCACGCGAGGCGAAGAGACAGGGGCAGCTGGCGAAAAGCTGAAGAACTCTTTGCCCCTCTCCCGTCCGTCGACCCATCTGTCTTTCCACCCTCCTGATGCTTAGGACTAGGCAGAGGAAGTAAGCCTTCTTTTAACTGAGGACAGTATTCCAAGCTTTCAAAGAAGTCTGAGGCCGTCCCATTAGGGTAAGGAGGGGCGGTGTAACCGAGGAGGATCAGAAACATGAGGAACTTTTAGCAAACCATGTCCCCTGATGGGTTTTATTATTATTATTGTTGTTACCTTCAAGGAGATAGGAGGGTAGGGGTGTGTGTGTGTGCGTGCGTGCGTGTGTGTGTGTGTGTGTGTGTGTGTAGGTCAGAGATTGAGATGAGATGAGAGAGAGAGAGAGAGAGAGAGAGAGAGAGAGAGAGAGAGAGAGCGAGCAAAAGCTATTAAGCTCCTAGACATGAGGGGTCTGAAGCTTCTTAGATAATGATCTCTGGTTTAGGGACTCCAGACTATGTACTAAAAACCTTACCTTTATCATCGCACATGTTATTCTCTATAATTTCTTCTTCGTCGTCATACTGTAAGTATTCTGTTATCAAGAATCACCTTATGCTTTGATTATTTCCATTTCATGGGAGCTCATTGATTCATGTGAATCAGTCTGCAGTTTGGGTGCTGGAAGATCCTCAATTGTATTTCAGTCTGCATTTGTCTTAATTCATTAGCTTATAACTCTGAAGAACACATTCTTGGAACAATCAGGGAAGCTATCAAATTCCTCCCCTCCCCGTGACGTTAGAAACTTAAGATTAAACAAATCTAAATGCATAGAGGGAAGGTGGGACAGAAATGTTTGATGACTACAGGACTTAGAGTATTTATTTTCCTTTAGTTATACTCATAGAAGACTGCAAAGCTAATTTTTTTAAAAAAATAAGCTCTAGTATATATATATATATATATATATATATATATATATATATATCTTCTTACTTCAATTTCTTAATTAAGAATGCTTTCCCAGCATCTACAAGGTGATTAAAATAACTATTACTCACCACTAATGTAGAGGAATGTTAGAACAGCTGATAATGTGTTTAGAAACACAAGGGGTGACAGTAGTCAGAGAAACTGCAAATATGCAACAGTGTGATTTCAACTGATCTCAGCCTCTGACTGTGGCCCCTTTAATGTCACCAGAGAGCAGACTGTTTATTTTAGCTAAGCTGCAATACAATGGGACCTTTACACCAGAGAATAAGCTAGGCATTACTATAAGATGAGGTTTTTCAAATGTCACATAACAGCAGGAGAGCCCTGAGGAATCAAGTGGAATCCATAGAAAGATTTGTGTGTGAGCAAATTTAAGTACACATATAGCATGGAAGAACCTTTGAAACAGCATTGGAATTCAAATTGTTCTGAAATATACATTGGCTGTTTCCAGCAAAAGGTATAAGCATTGTCTTTCTAAATGTTGTGCTATAGGATTATTACACGTTTATCCATGCCCCAGCAGGTGGCAGCTAACTAGAATAAGATTCATTTTCACCAGGAGAATAGGAAACCAAAATTGCTTCTCAAGTAATAGTGCCCAAGATTAAGAGGTCATTAGTGTCAGGGAATACAAAAACGCAATGAAAGATGAGGCTAATAGCTTTTGTTGTTGTTTAGTTTTTGTAGGACTGAACCTTGCATGAACGTGATGTGCATTTTCTTTTCTTATTATTTATCACAGGCTTGGTGGTTCTTCACATCAGCCTTCTGCAGGACATTTTTCGAGGTTTACTTCTGTATGTAGCTCCTCTCTGTGTGAGCATATGTATATATATGTGCATGTTTGCAGTTTTTTTTATCTCTGCTTTGACCTTGGAACCCGCAGAGCTTTAGCTCCTAGCAATAAAGAATGCCATGTGCTTGAAATAACTGCAAAGCAAATGAGTTCATAGAATGAAGTACACAATTCACATCATTCCTAAATATTAATGACCACTACACACCCAACTTCAGTCTTTTTCCTTTTCTCTTAAAACATGAACAAATTATAGAATGGACACATTTTAAGAGAATTAAACATGCACAAAAATACTACTCAGTGACTATTATTCCTTTATTTTACCTCGCAACTATGATTAAACCATCAGTATTGGGGATATACTTGCAATAACTTCATAGTGGCAATATAATAAGGCAACTCTAGTACCACCAAATCATTTTGTTATATTGGGAAGGTAAGTTTAGTGGTTTTGTTGATGTTGATCTGAGGAGTGAGTGAAGCTTAATGAGAATGGCAATTAATTTGATAACCTTCATAACAGATGGAAATCTGGAGGTGGAGATTTGAAAAAGATAGCTAATTGTACATTTTAGAAATGTGTTTAGCCACTGAATAGTGACAGTATGTTTTAGTATTCTCAATTTCATGTAGTCTTCCAGACTATTTTTTTTTGCACTAAGGAACAAGTTGTTAAGTGCTCATGAGGAATCTCATGGAGAATATGAGTAGTTTTGGTAGTAGTAGGTTCTGGAAAGGGGTCACGATTAGTGACGTCCAGGCTACATTAAGCAATACATTATTCACCCTGGAAAACACTCAGTATAGTTCAGGAAATTGTTTTATTCACTGTGTTTTCTATAATAACACAAGGCGACTTGACTCTGTGGTAGAAATGAGCACATTGTCACTTCAAAGAGCATATTATCCAGTCATTATACTACTTCAGTGATAGTTCCAGAATAGATCCATAGCTGAAACGCTGTCCATGGTGCTGAAGAAAGGTCATCATGCAAAAAGAAGTTCAGCTGGACAGGTGGAGATATCTGCTGTGTCAAAGCACTTAGTTGATGAATGCAAGCTAACCAAATTTGCATATGTGCAAAACTGGTTCTGTGAAGACCAATTAGTAGTAAGTCAAATTTTTACTAGACCTTTTCAGTTTGTTTTGTATAAACTTCAAGGTTGATCTTTCACTTTTCCAACTAAATATCCAACAATGACTCCACAAAAAGCAGTTGAGATTGCTAGTTGTGAGTAGATGCATTACAAATTTCATGCAAATACTATTTTATGAACAGAATTGATGGTGTAATTTGTTTTTTTCAGGTTCCACGAAATGCCAGCTACATTGCAAAAATTGCAGTCATTTGATTAGCCACAATAAAGCCTATTATTTTAGGGTTGTGGATATCAAGTATATTGGGAAATGAAAGCAACTGAGAATATTTATTGTTACCCTGGCTGGCAAAATTATCTCTGCTAGAATCAAAAAGCAAACGAATAAATAGAATGGAATATATACATAGCAACTACAAGACAAAACATGTTGGGTGATAGGTACATGTTTTACAAGAGATATTTTAAACACAGACTGAAGGAGTCGCTAGATACCCTGGTTTCAGCACTGGTGTTCCTTTTAAAGTGCTCAAATAGTCAAATTGTTTGAATTGCCTGCTAGCCTGCAGAACAAGCCATTCATGATACTTATTTTGACACTGCAGTTATGCTTCCATCTTAAAAAAATCAATGACACTTAATGCCTTTGCAAAAATGTAGATCTTTTTCTAAATCAGCATTTTATATCTTAAGAAATGTAGTCTAAAAATCACTATGAGGGGATGCACTTATTACAGCATCTTTTTGCTATTTGAAAGACAATAGTAATATGAGCACTTAAATAGCACTGGTACCACTCTTTACTTTAAAATTAGTTGTCAAATATGAAATCATTTTATAGTGTTTAATATGGTTTAACCTGAACTCTGTGTGTGGGTTATTAAAAAGGGACTAACGATAAAGTATGCATTCAACAGTCTGTCTTTTGTGCTTCTTGATAAGATTAAAATATTATTTATTGCTACCCACATTAGTTTTCCTTACTAATGTAAGTAATAGTGTATTTTTTAATAGTTTCAATCTATGGGCAGTATCTTACCTATTTCATCAGTAAAATGTTTTTATATGAAAAGAAAAAAAGTATTTCTGTTCTTTTCCCTTGAATAAATGTCTACTTCTGAAAGTCCTGAGAAGAAGTGACAGCAAATATCCCCATCAGAAAATCAGCCAATGACAAGACTTTTTAGGCAAAATTATGCTACTCGTTGTTGTTGGAGATATGAGCTCGTGTTCTTTTTTATAAGGAAAAAAATTAAAGACGAGAATAAATCTGAACATCTCTTGGAATTTGCTGCAGTAATTCAGATACCATTGTCTTTTTATATATGCCCAATTATTTTAGATGAGCTAAAATGGTGGAAAAATGATTCCCTCATTTTAATTCAACATTGTCTTCCTAAAACTCCACTTGAAGAAATTTCTCACTACTCGTGGTTAGTAATCAAGGAATGCTCCACTCAAGTTTTTAAAGACCACATTCATCTCTCCAATTGCAGCCACTGAATGTTCATTCATTTCTACCGAGAATAAAAAAAAAAAAGAAAAGTGTAGGGCTCCTTCAACTCAACAGCAGGCTAGATTTACAACAAATCCCTCTGTTTTGAATCATTTTCCTTTTTCTTAAAACTCCTAAGAAAACTGACTTAGAGTTAGCACGTCTTTTACTAAAATTCATCAGTTGATTGTAAGAAGTCTGCTTGTATACACCAATCGCTCTCTTTGCAGTCTCACTGAAAACCAAAGCAATTGTCATCAAGTAAATAAAGCCTTATTTTTTGCAACTCGAGGCAGGCTATCAGATTGCTTGCATAATATATATTGCGAAGCTCACTGGCAGGAAGCTGTAAGAGGCAAGCAGCTATCTCAATTTTTCTCACTTAATCTTGGCTTCACGTCAGACGCTGTGCAGCAGTGCAGTAGAAGAGGGCCCAGGAAAGCCTTTGCTAGCAAAGCGCCTTTTGTGCTGGGACCGTGGCTGGCTATTGACCCCTCGCGGCTCCGAGGCTGGACTTCTTATTGATTTTCCTCCTCTTGTGCTTCTCCAGGCTCGCGCAGCCGGACATCGTGGGTGTGCGTGCAGGATTCCTCCCGGATGCTCCCCGACTAACATGGATGTCCCACCATCCCTTGCAGTGGAAGCTTGCTCCTTGGCGCAGTGAGTGGAGAACATGCAGCGATTGCTAATGGGTTCGGGAAGCGGAGACTCCTGGCTCTTTCTGTGACCATGCCGTGATCGCGTCTGCGGCCGCGACTCGACGCATCCTCCTTCCGGCCCAAACCCGGAGCCTTACGTTAGATCAGGGAGTGGGTGCCGCGCGCGCAGGCACGGAAACACCATGAAGATTATTTCCCTGATTCTAAGTAATCTAGTCTTCAGGCGCTCCATTAAACTCCTGCTCTATTTACTGTGGATCGGATATTCTCAAGGAACCACACATGTGTTAAGATTTGGTAAGATTCCCCATCTCCCCATCTCCTGGTGTGGGCTCTGAGACGCCGGATGTAAACAGGCGGTTCTCTGTGCTTGGCGTGGGCTCCGTGCTTCTCTACTTGCTCACTGCTCCGTTCCTCCCGGGTTTAAAAAAAAAATCTGTGTTTTATTTCCTTCTCCATTTATCTTAATTTTACTCTTAGCCTCAGGAGGGCGAAGAGGGTGCCAACGCACAGTGGTCCTTGCATTTCTCTGCACTGTAGCTAGCCGGGTACCCAAGTGATGCCGGCAGAATCGCCAGCTGCCGCGGGCGCGCATGTCCCCCAAGCCTTTTGGCTGGGAAGATGACGTGGTCTGAGCGAGCGGCGGGGTTGGCAAACCTGCTAGCTTCTGGGGCAAGCAAGTTAATATGTGGTAACTCTTTGGTGAGTTCCATCTATCTGCTTCCGCCCTCCTAGACTGAGTCAGTTTTCAAGTGCAAACAAAAAGAGCCAAATCAATCAATCAAAAGAGCTTTCTGATTTCTTTTGTCCAAGAGCCTTAAGGGTAATCTTTTCAGATTGTCTTTGGTGGTCTTATTAAGATGCGGGTTTTTAAGACATAATATTGCTAAAATTCAAGGCTTTACTTAATGAGAAGATGCTAGTAGGAATGATAATTACAGTCTTCTGTTTTTTTCTTTTTCTTTTTCTTTTGATTACTTTTCTTTTAACTAGCTTAATTCCTCTTTTGGAGCTTTTTGTCTGGGAGTCTTGGACTTTTGATCAACGGTAGCAACTAGGGGCTGAGGGGGATGGGGAATTGATTGTGGATGTCTAAACACATCTTTGTTTCTTTCTGGCATGGATAAAAAGACCCAAGATAGTTACATTGCAGGAGAATTTATAGCTTTCCTAACAATTCAGGTTTCTTTGGGGCTTGAAAGAAAATGTAAGCGTGGAAGTCCAGTGCCCATCTTCGTCAGAGGGTTTGTCTTAAAGTATGAATGCAGGGAATGTTCAGCGGCTTTGGAGGGCCAATGGAATTTTAGTAGGAGAAGAACTAGTCCTGAAAGTTCCTTGAAGTAGAAAGAAGTAAAAGAGGAGAAAGTCAACAGGGTCAATGTTTCTACTATTATCAGTTCAAGGGGATTTAGACCAGACAGAGCAGAAGATCATATAATCCTGGGAGTACATTTTTGAGATAAAAGTAGATGCTGGAAAGAATTCAGTCAGATTTTCACCTCAGGTTGCCTATTTCTTCTGTTACACTAACAACATCCCCCTGCTTTTCCATGTGATCTTTAATAATAAAATTCACTATTTTTCCCAAGCTTTGTATAAATTGGGTAGAGGTGCTTTCTTATGTGTTTGATTGAAAAGATAGCCTCATGTTTTCCATTCCCCTATGCACATGTAGCATTTAGAATGAAAACTGTTAGTTAATGACAGGATATAATAAGGTATAGCTAGATTCCTACTGTAGTATTTTCCTGCTTTCTTTATGTTTTTTAGATGGTACTTAAGCATGTTGCTCTTAGCAACAAGCATCTGTAGGAATGCTTATTTCTTTGGACAGATTAAAGATGTCTCTATATTACTGGGAACTGTGTGTGAAAGTGTGTGTATATGTTCCTCCAGTTTGACCTCTAATATGGGCAGTGATACAATAATGTTGTTTGGTCCAATATTTTGAATAATACAGCATAATTATGTGGGCTCTTTAGGAATCTTCTGATGTAGATTTGTGAATGAGTGTAGATGGGTGAGGGAAAAATTACTTGGAGACCAGAAACTGAGAATGCTACTCTCAAGATTTAATTATTGCTTCCCTGGTCTTGCAGCACAATAGTTGCTGAATCATTAGATTGTTACATTCACCAATCATTTCATATCCTTTATATTAAAAATCTTGGCATCTGTGGCAGAGTGTATATCAGCTTTCTGAAAGAGCTGACACATACGCAAAACCATTTTCTTAGACCAACACTAAGAATATCCTTAAGAACTAGGATACTGGCCAAAGACATCCACTGCATCCTTTGACATCCTAAATCAGCAGCTTAATTTCAGATAGCGTGTTATTTTGTAGATTAGCTCCAAACATCTCTCACATCAATATCATGTTCTCTGAAACCTGACCTGCCTGACAGAGAAAGACTGTGTGCAATTGCAATTTCCCCAGGTAGGACTATTTTGATGCATTGGTGGGTGTTTTATTTTCTTCAGAGGTAAACATGTTTGAGTGGATGGAATGGTTGGTTAAGCACACAGGAGCACCTCTTGAAAATGCTTATTTTTCAACTTTGGCTCTAAAGTTTACACCAGTGAATCATCCCTGGCCTCATGCCTTGGAAGAGAAGGGTTGGAATTGCTAGTAGGGCAGCTGCCTCTTCATGAGGGTGGACAGACAGGTGTGGGTGAATTCCCCTGCCTTGCCTCTTTGCCTCCTGGCCTCACTAGAGAGGCATTATCTGGTGGAAGTGCAGCATCCACCCAGAGAAAGCCTCAGATCTGCCAAGCTTCTGGTGCATCTGCACAGCGCTATGGCAACCATGAAGCTACACTGGCCGCCACTCCAGCTCAATGATGACTGAATTCACCCTTAGAAGCTCTTCTCAGTTCTCTCCCCTGCCCTCACTCCCAGTACTTCTGTGACTAGATCCTTACTCCTATAGCAACCCAGGGAGTAAAGAGCTCCCCCAACACAGTTTACTGATCCTTACAGTCTTCTTTTCCCTCCCCTCCATCCTCTGGCCTCTTTCACTAACCTCTCTTGCCTCTGCCACCCCCACCTCCAGTCTCCATACCACAGAGCAGGAAATTGCGGTCCCCTTAACTGAAAGTCAGACTTGGTTGGCTTCAGTACCCAAGGAAATTTCTTACCTGCACCCAGAGACACCCGTGTCCTGCCCAGGTCCTGCCTTCCAGTAGGATTGCTCACTGGGCCTGCTCAGCTAACAGCTCTGAGCCCTCTGGCACCAGGGTGCAGTCCTAAAGATGTATGCCAGCTAAGGAGAGTGTGGAAAGTGACCCGAGGGTGCCACATGTCACTTACTGGCCAGTGGGTCCAGTGGTGTTCAGTCTTGAGTCGCAGGGGTTTCACTGCCTTTGGTCCTGAGACTCACCTTGATTTTTCCCAGGCGCCCATCCAGAGGGAATGTTCTCAAGGGAGGAAGACTCAAAATAAGTCTGTGCACTCCTCCAAGTCAGGTGGGATCATTTGGCGGGAGGTGTTGGGCGCAGAGCCCAGGACTGTCCTGGAGCTTTTTCTTGAGCTCTTTGCTTTCTGCGCTCAGCACTTCGGAACCCAGCACTTTGTTTCTCCGCAGCTGCGTGGAGGTTTCACTCCAAGCAGGGCGGGAGAGGGCGATGTCACCGCTCTGTCCTTCTCTCCGCGGTGGTGGGGGTGTGGGGGTGGGGTTGGTGGCTCTCATTCCAGTCTCTCAGATAGAGAGTCACAGCGGCCTTGGACATTTCTGCTGTAATTTTAATAGGTCCTTCTCTAAGGGCTTCCTAATGAGCTCAATCCTATTCATCTCAATTCGCAAAAGCTTCGTTTCTGGTCCTGCTGATCTCCCTTCTCCAGGCTTGTCTGTACATCCTTAGGAAGGAACCACTCTCCAAACTGTATTGTTTTTATCTTAGAGGTTAGATTATTATTTAATGACTTCACTTGAATTGGAATTTAGGACACCAGACACACATATATCAACCAATACTTTTTGTCTCCTGGACAACTTCTCCAAGACAGTCTTTTAGGTGATCTGAGCAAATGTTATACCACTTTTACAATCTGGTGTTTTGTCCTAACTTTCCCCTTTAGCCAGTCCATAGAGCAGCTTTATTAAAAGGGTTTCCGAGTTGAGGTCTGTCTTTCTAGACATCATTGAGGTTTGTTTGGCACTCTACACTAGCTAGCAGACACCCACTGCCCGGTTTACAGTCTGTGTGCATAAGCCCAAGGTGAAGGCTCCCAAGTCAGCTGTCAGGGGTGGTCCAACAGACAAAACCCACATACACACACGAATGAACAGGTACTCATGGAAACTCCTTCACTTTCCTGGGTATCCTCTGTGATTCCAGACAGAATAATTGGTGGCAGATGGACTGTGCCTTCTAGGAATGTCAGCGAAATGACTGTCCTGGGATGCTGCCACTCTCCACAGATTCTTTGACAGGGGATTTTTAAATCCTCCTTTGGGAGGTAAAGTGGGCGGAAAGGAGGAGTGGCTTTAAGTGTGGGGGCAGGAAGCTGACTCCCAGGAGGAAGGGGTAGGAAGTGATAAAGGCTTCTATCTGCCACAGATAAAGTCTGAGAACCTGCTTAGCTGAGCTCTGGATGGCAAGAGGGGGAAATCTTTCCAAGAATTGCCAACACAACGGGCACATGTTTTAAAAGATCTGTTTTTCTGATAAGTTCTTAAAGCTTCAGAGAGTAACTTGATGTGATCCATCAAGGGAAGCACAATCATTTCAGAAAACGACTTTGAAAAATGATCTTTCTGGTCTCTAGAAACAGCCCTCCTCCACACAAGCATATGAAGCTTAGCATATTTTTTTTCTGACTACCTAAGGTTGTATTTCAGAAGTCAACAGGATTTGTAATGTCAGCGGCCATTTCTTCAGAAAAATTCATCTCTTTGGTTTAATGCAAGTGATCAGTGCAGTATGTTCATTCCATGAATTCCCAAATGACACTGTTTCAACATTTACTCCTCATAGGAAAGTTAATGTGAACTGATTTCACATAAAGGATGAAAATACCATAGATCAAAGGCTATATATCATTGATTATCAGAGTCTTTCAAGTCTGTTCACCATAAAGTATTGTTTATAGTATGATGGAATAATCTTTCATGTCATTTAGTTATGATAATATCTGTATTTTTAATGGTAGAAATTTAACATTTACATGGAGAAATTACTTCCTTTCCTCCTGTTTTGTAGGAATTTACTATGTTATTGTGACTTAGGTACACTTATTTTGTGGAATTTTTGATGCCTATTTTTACACATCAGAGTCAACAGTAGTTTACTTTCTTTCAAGTGTAATATAATAATAACACTGTTGTGTGCATAGCTCTTGAAGTAAGGAGATCTTTTCAGTAGTGACTGTCCTAGGATACATTGAAATGAAAGGGTTGATTGTTTTTCCCTTGGATGGTGAAGCTTTATTATCTAAAGGCTTACAATTTGTAATCCACTTATCAAAGTACTAGAAGTACTCCAGATGAATCTTAAACTCTAAATCTTAGCATGAAAGGGAAGGTCAAAAGCCCCTGAAAAGAAGGAAGTAGGTACACATCATCCTTATTGGCAACTTCAGGTTAAACACTGGAAAGGAAGACTTCAGTCTGATAATGTCACAGGGCTTCCTGTTTTTTTTTTTTCCTGCTTCTGCTGACAATTTTGTAAGGTAATTAAATTGGCTGATTGAAGTCACAGTGGTCATGGGGCGATAAAGACCATTTGGATTTAATGGAATTTGAAACAACAGAGCACTGAACACAACTCTCACCGAACAAGAATTTTAATGGCCCATTCAGGGTGCTGACTAAATAGAAAGTCCTTAACAGGTTTAATTGAAAGGGCAAGGCAGATTAGCACTATATAGTCTTTATGGTTGAAGATGGGGGAATTAAAATTATCCCTTAAAAAGACTCATTAATGCATTATCAAGATTTAATGTAGGTTAAATAAGTCTTCTTTAGACTTTCATCTTCTACTGTGAACCTAGGTTTAGGACTAAGTTTTGATAAAGAAATATTTTGGATAAAAATGACTTAATAAATAAAAATATAAGTATCTCTCATTCAAACATAAAAGGTCTTTTATGTTCTTTAAGCATACCCAGCAATAAGGTTAAGCATCCTCCAGGATGAGTCTGTTCTTTGCTGTAACTTGAGGTCTGGGGTAGAGACAACAAAAACAAAAGATGACCTTTCAAGTTCTCATATTAATAATATTTTCTTGCATCAAAGTTTGACGTTGAGACAGCAAAGGAATGCTCTCTTTCTGCACTTCCATGACAATAGTTGGTATTCATTTATTTTGTGTGTTGTCTTAAAAATTTGACTTTTTATTTTGTGGAAACTTTTGCAGTGGGTTTTACATTTTAGTGCATTCAAGTCCATCCATTTTCTCCTCCCCCATCCCAGGAGCAATTCCTTGTATTATGTTGGAAACACTCAGGGATGGTCAGTCCCGGGATAGCTAGTACTCAGGGTTCAGTCCCTTGTAAAATTATTTACTCCTTTTGTCTCTTTCCAATGGCAGGTCCTTTGATATCACTTTTCATAGAAAAGATGTCTGAAAATTTGATTGCGTACAGTTTCACAAATTCTTTAAAAATCTGAGTTGGACAAACCCAAGATGTTTAGCCAATTGCTATGTCCCAACCATCACTGGATTTTATCTTGCAGACTTTACTACATTCTATAGGCTTTCTTGGACTCATGTGTTTCTTTCTCATTCACATGTGAGCAGATATACTCATTTGCTTCTTGTTTCACACCTGTGACACCATAAATTTAGCTAGTCTGAAGAAGTTCATCTTCATCATGTGAGTAGAGGGTAGAAGACTCTTGAAAACATCTTGTAGAATTTAATGTTTTTTAGTTGTCCATTTGTGCTCCGAGGCTCCTGTTTACACACAGTTACATTCAAATATAGTAATTGGCTCTTAGGTCTCAGTTCGTAAATTAATTTGTTTGTTCCTTAATTAAAAATGGACCATTCTGTCTTTTGTTTTGTAAACAGCCAAGTCACTAACCAGCAGGGCCAATGTATGAAAGTCTAAATGCCTTTGAGAGAGTCTGTCTTGCAAATTCTTTACTGATGCATGCAGTTCTATCAGTCTTTCTGTTTGGTCAAGCATTTGCTGTCTTCCATGGCATTATTTTAAGACAAGTATATTCTGGAAGAGAGAATATAGTCCCCAAGACTATAGAGTTAGGATGAGTTTATTAGATCAACAGATTCAGCGATTCAGCATGTGGTGGAAATGTTTAGTTACTACAGAGAATACTGGGTGCCTAAAGGAGTGCTGAAAATGGCATTGATGTGAATGGGACTGAGAGAAATGAGAGGAGTTAAAGGATGTGATTCTAGATTTGCTACTAGACAACTCAATGCCTTGTAAATTTATCTTTTTGTTTGCAATATAGCTTTTTGTTTGAACATATGTGATTGTTTCAAAAAAGATGCCAGAGAGATTTTTATACTGACATATTTCTTCCCAGCAACAACAGCAACTGCACATGCATATGCAAACACAGACAAACATACACACACACACACACACACACACACACACACACACACACACACAACTTAAATGCTCTTTACCTCTTTTAAATCAATCAGATATTTTTCATCATTGAGATAAGCAAGTATTTGAAAGATGTTGCTGCTAGTTTTCATTTCTATCTCTAAATAAGTCTCATTCTAAGTTTGTAATCCATTACATCGGGGCTATTCCGTCTATGAAATGATCAAATACATAAAGCAGATATTAAAAATACTTTCATTTCTGAAGTTTTGGTTTATTCATAAATGTTTGCACTATGTTGAATTTCAGATCTGGCCTTCCTTTTTACATACTGAAGCTTCTGTGTCAGTGCCCATGTCATAGCTCTGGTACTTACATTTCTCCTTCCCCGGAAGAATGAAAGCATAAAATCCTATATTATCTGAACTAATTGAACTTTAGAGATCATCAAATCTAGTATCCTAAGTTTGAAGATGAATCCCCAAGGGTCGTTAAATATCTTGCTAATGACTATATTAGAGTATGGACCCAAGTATGAGTATCCTGTCTGCCAAGGGTAGTGATACTTTTCATGGAATTACGCTGTTTCTTTTGTTTGTGTATATGTGTGTAGATTGTGACTCTGTGCTTTGCATGAGCTTGAGGAACAGCAGTGAAGTTCATTATTTCCCTTGGATGGTCCATCTTTTCTTTCACAGAAATTACCTCACAGTTTGTTTTCCTTTTCTCTTTTCTCTTCTGAGCTCTTTCCACATCTGCTTTTGCCCTTTTTTTTCAGTATCCATAGCTTTGGCCATCTGACAGACAATGTGAGACACTTAAATAGAAATGTAAGACCGTGCTTTCAACTTTCAAGAACTCATATTTTACAATTAAAGGGAAATTATGTATTCCATATATTTTGGATGATGTGGAAAATATGTTCAATCTCTTTAATAGTGTTAGAGGCTTAAATATTTTTACAGAAGTATTGAGGTTTTTGTTGGGGTCTGATGAAACATTATCAGGAAGAAGATGGGAAAATGTGGAAGAACATAAAAAAGGAATTTAAGTATAAATTAAAAGTTATGATGGGAGAAGTAATAAAATGGTCTGTGATAGCAAAAAAAAAAAAAAAGAACTTTATGTCTTTGAAACTCTGTATATAGTTTTCCAAAAGCTATTGAAAGCAATAACAATGTATTGGACCTGGTCTGCAACAGTCAACTTTTCTGTTGGTGGTTCTTTAAGAACTAATGAGCATTCTCTCTCTACACTACAAAAGTAGAAGCAAAACACTTATTCTTTATCATTGGCACTTTTAAACATTCTAGGTTTTTGAGAGTACAGCTCAGTTGTAGGATGCTTGCCCAGCTTGTGAAAAGCCCTGGGTTTGAACATCAGTGAGAGGAAAAAAGTTTTTGTTTAAGATTACAGATCTTGTGAATCATAGTCTCCTGAGAAACAGGATCCATCTAGGGCAATCAGAGTAATCTGCTTATTTCTGTATGTTATTCAAATACAAATATCATCCAGAGATATCTTCAAAGACATATTCAGAATGTTTGACCAAATGTCTGATATTTCATGGTCTAGTTAAATTGCCAAAAAAATTAACTCCTGAGCAAATAGGAAAGGAATATTCATTTTATTGTACACAGTCAAATCAAATGATTAATCAAGAAAAGCACAATTTTCTGAAGGAAATGCACCATAGGACAGTTCCAAAATACTGTTGCTAATTTCAAATTTAATATATTGGCATCAGGAATGTCTCAGTATTTTATGATTTGTTCCAGAAAACAGTATTATTTGAAACAATAATTATAAAATAGTTGATAATTATAAAAATCATTATATGTATAACTTTATGATTTTAATAGGTATTGAAAATTAAAATTAAAAATAACTACTTTATACTAAACTAACTGTTAATAATATTTTCAAATTTCATATGAATTCATGACTCGACATCTTGAATTTAGTTGAGTCATATATTTTACTCTTGTATTTGTCATGTAATATTCTTAAATTAATAATAATAATAAAATATTACTGGGTCTTGATTTCCTTTACTGGATGGAAACGGAAATGTTTTCCATTTTTGTAATTTCCAAGAATAATGTTGGAATTAACAGGAACATGTACAGAACTTCAAGTATATTGAAAATAAAGTTGCTGGTCAATTGAAATTGTTGTTTTTGTGCGTGTGTGTGTGTGTGTGTGTGCGCGCGCGCGCACGCGCGCATAAGGGTGGGTGGGTTAGAGAGTGTGTGCTCGCATGCATGTATGTGTGTGTAGCAAAGTAGCATTTATTATCTGTCATGAAGTGTTAATGAAGCATTACTTAACTTCATCTCCTGTGATTAAACATTTAAGGAAATCTGCTTCTCTAAATCATTCCTGATAATCTTCCCTAGAATCCATTGGAAGCTATTACAAACAGTTTTAAAAAGGTTTCTTAAGGACCAGAACAAACTTCCTTTGGGTCAATTAGTTTTATTGAACCAGGAACATAACTAGTTTCCATTTCTTTTGTCAACATCAGCTCTTTAATTGACGTTCTAAAATATCCTAAAAGCAAGTAAGAATCAAAGCAAAATCATGCTCATGCCAATCCCTGTGGTTTATGAGTTTTCACTGATTCAGAAGTTTGTATGTACATAGAAAATTTCCAGAATATACTGTACTAGGTTTCAGACATACTTTGTTTTTCATCTGCATATGATAATTTTTAGTCAGAATTTATTATTTAAAGATATACCAATGAGTGTAGGCATTGGTATTGATTCAAGAAACTTTCTCAAACATTCAAATATGCTACAAATGTTTGAGATAAAGAAGTAAAATTGTTTCTGGGGTTACATTGGCTACCTTCAAATTGTTGTGTAAGCAGTACTTCAGGTTTACCTTTAAGGTGACAAATCGTGTTGTCCACTCTACAACATTATTTCTCCTGAAGACCACTCTAAGCTACTTTAGGTATTTTTTGAGCATGTAATTTGATGTTGGGGGATCAACATAAAGGTGAGTAAAGAGAAATAAGAGATGAGCCCAGTCCTCTGAACTAATGGCATCACATGAGAGAATACAGCAGAGCAGTCAAACAAAAAGTGTACTCACTCTTTGTATTATGGCTTCTTTAAAATTTAAAATATTCAGAATGTGAATTTTATTGAAAAAAAATCCTGCCTGATGGTGAACTGCAAAGTTGTGGTGTAAGGAGAGGCAGTATCTAGATTTTTATATTAAAGCTAAAAGGGACTAAATATTGGTGCTGAAAAACATTCTATTTTAAACTTTCTTTTTGTATGTGTGTTGCATTGATCTTTGGATCTTTTAGATCCATTTCTCTTCTTTTAGTTGCACATATCTACCATATTCCAACTTCGAAGTCAAGTCTTACCTTGTTCAAAAGGTCATTTTTAGATAGGTTTGCTACCAAGTTAGAGAATATGCTTTGCTGAATGCACTTCAGACTTTATTGTACTTCAGAAGGGAAACATTTTTATAGAGTCCAAGTTCCTGGTCCTAAAAGAAGGGGATTTTGTAGTTCAGTGTTTCACTTCTTTTTGTGAACATTAGATATCTTTCTACTTATTTTGTGTTCTTTAGTTCCTTTTTATTAAATATTTTATAGCTTTCTGGGCTAAAAATACATAGCTTTGCATGCATTTATTCCTAAATATTTTATGACAGTTGCATAGTGGTAGTTGCTCTTCGTTATAGGCTTGCCTGTCTCCCACCTTTCCATGATCCTCCTCTTCTTGTAGTCCTTCCTTCCTTAATGCTTTCCTTCCTTTCCTATCTTCTTCATTTCCTCTCCTTAATAACTTTCCTTAAAAAGAAAAGAAAATGGTGGGTAAGGAGGGCAGAGAGATGAGGGGAAGAAGGGTTAGGGAAGAATCAACCAAAATAAAATATGTATGAAATTTCCACATTAAAACCTATTATGCTGTAAGTTAATTTTAAAATAAAAATTAAAAAAAATAAAGCAAAACTCCAAGGCCTGTTGAGAATTAGATGATCTAGAGTCCTATGACTTTTAAATGATATCACCTGTATTTATAATGGGTAAGTTGAAATTGGTAGATATATGGGTAGAATATGCATAATGAGTAAATTTTGCAGATAATGGTGGGAGTTGGAGATTTTTATCATTCTTCAGAGAACACCCAGTGTTAGGCTTTCAACACACCTCTGAGAAGCTGACTCATTTTTTAAACCTAAGCACTTAGAATATCCGTACTAATGTACCAAATCCTTGGCCCAAAGGAACCTCAAACAGGTGTTGTCCCATAAACATTGTCTAAGATGATATATGGTTGTGAGGCCTTTTTGTTTCCAGTTCCGAATAAAGGAGACCCAAATAATCACTAGTTTTTACTTTAAGCAACTAACATTTGTTTAGTATAACTTAGTATTATGTTCTTATACATTGAAATAGTTGTTCTTTAATATTTGAAATATTTCTTATAATTTCTTGTTTGGATTTATTCAAGCGATCAGTAACCTAACTTGTATTTCTTCATTCAGTCTTTCATTTAAATGTTCGGTCATTTAGCACATGAAGACACTGTGCTTGGCACTAGTGCACTCAGACTTTGAAAATAAATGAACTGTTGTGTGCCTTAAAGATACCATAGTCTACTGGGATAAGCAGCCATATCAAAGATTGTAGACCCATGTGACAAAAGTGTAGCATATATAAGTAATTATTCTGTCAGGAAGGAAGGCATCTACCTGCTTCTACAGTGAAGATTTGCAAAGTCTGTTATTTGCATTCTGTTTCTCAGACTTGTGGTCTGTGGAAGAACTCACTCAGAAATGGTCAATATCAGGAATGAGCTATCACTAGAAATTTTCAGCTAGGCTACTAATCTCACCTGTGACTATTGATACATTTCATAATATTTATTTTACTGTTTATATATATATATATATATATATATATATATAGGCAACTCATACAAATTATATTAAATGTTTAGCTAAGTTATATATATAGTGCACAGTACAGATCTACCAATACCAAATCAAAGTAAAAACAAGAGAGATACTACTCTTTTCCTTTTGTCACTTCAGGAAGGTGGGATGGCTGCCTTCTGGGCTTAAATTCCTACAGACTGTCTAACCTGGTCTCCTCAGGGTGTGTGGTTTCTCATAAGTTGAAATGCAACCTTAGTATTCCACTTAGTGATCATACTTACTTTTCCAGAGGCAGGAGAGTAATCACCATTTAGTGCACTGGTAACTTCAAATTGTGGTCCTATTCTGGGAACAGTGTACAACTGGAAATTACAGAGTTAATTCTTTTTTTTTATAATTTTTTATTATTTATTCAATTGTGCGTGTATGCATGTGTGTGCGTGTGTATGTATGTGTGTGTGTGTGTGTGTGCGTAGAACCACGGATGAATTCGGGAACCACCATGGACGCCTCCACCTCCTTGTTTACTCTACCCCGGGATTCACAGGCTCCGCCCTACTAGGACCAGAAATGCAGGCCCTGTCTCTGTCTGGCATCTATACGTGGGCCTAGGATCAGAACTCGGGACCTTCCGCCTGCAAGGCAGAGGCTTCTCCAGCCCCAGAGTTAATTCTTATAGAAGACATTAGAATGTGCATATTAACAGACATTGTTAGGTTCTCCTTTAAACTTCCATCTAAACATTTCGGGAAGGATGTAATGTATTTTTAGTGTGCATACAGGTGATTTAAAGTTATGCTTTGTAGCTCACTTTGTAAAAGTGGAAATAAACCCTTCAATAATCATGCCATCTAATCATAATGATTAATTTCATGTATTTAGTCATAATGACTTGTATCATTTATTTATCTCATTAAAAACTAAAACCAAAACCAAAACTTCAGGTGATTATAAAAGTAAAACACAGGTATTGTAGAAAATAGAAACTATAAAGAAAAATATATCACCCAGTAACTTACTATAATTAACATTATATATAGATATATCCTTAATCTTACTATATAATATATAATGTTATATGTATATATATTATTAATATTATATGTATATATAATGAATATTTTTATGGCAATGGTTGTATTTCTATAACAATTTTTATAGCATCTGAGTTTCCACTCTTTAGATGCTTTTTTTTCATTCATTTATTTATTTTTTATTATTATTATTTCTGCTCATACAAACTTAACAGGTACACCGGTCCCCTCCCTCCCTCCACCTTCCCCCCGACCCCCCTGTTCTTCCCTCCCCTCTCCCCTCCTAGCCATCCCCCAGTGCCTCAGTGCATGCCAAACGCTCCTCTGGGTCCTCCTCTCCGATGAAGTGCTAGGACCCAGCGGCATTTCCCAGAACCCTTTCCTGTGTTCCCCTTAAGCTTAGGAAAACTACTGTGACTGTCAGTCCCTAACCTCCAAGGATCCTAGTACCTTTAGCTAGACTTTGTGGGGTCAATAATGTGTTGGACATAGCGCAGGTCATGCAAAGTCCTATTATGATTGCTTCGGCCCTAACTTGTGTGGAGTATCTTGCATATCATTACTCTTCCCATCCTTGTGCTCTTACAATCTTACCACCCCCTCTTCCGCAAATTTCCCTGAGCTTCAGGATGGGGAGAGATTAGGCTGGCTAGGTTCCAGGTGGTTGATTGATATAGAGTCTCTGATGTTCTGAATTATAGTTTGTTGATTTTTTTTTTTTTTTGGTTTTGCTGCTCCTGCAATGCCCTTGGCTCCATCCTGATGGGTATTGGAATTCACGCCCTGGCCAGAGATAAAAACCTGTTAAATTAGAGTCTTGTTATAAGAGTATATTCAAAGGTAGATGGAATAAAAGTAGGAAATCACGGTGAGAGAAGGGTCAATCACCAATTTGCAAAATGGTTACTTTCTGTCAGGTAGCCTATATGCCTACCCCTTCTGTGAGATCATACCCCATCAGTTGCATATGATCAAGAAGGAAAGTCTGTGAACTTAAGCAGATGTCTCGTTACTTACTTGCAGTCCTTGATGATGGCCTATTTTCTCTGCTATAACATAGTCCCCTCTCTCCTTGTTTCTGGTGGGGCCCTCCTTCCCCATCCCTCCTGTTTATAATCTTTACAATTACTGTAGGTATTACAGAGATTTGTCTTTGAGTGTCTCTAAGTGGGTTTGGTACTAGGATCCACCTCTTAGGGAGTACATATGTCGCTTAATTTTCCGTGTCTGGGATACTTCACTCAATATAATTGTTTCTAATTCCATCCATTTCCCGACAAATTGCATTAATTCATCATTTTTGATGGCTGAGTAGTATTCCATTGTATAAATGTGCCACATTTTCCTTATCTTTAGACGCTTTTTATTTGTCAACCAATTGTTACAGTATTGAACTTGAATTTTAGAGATGATAAACCAGAATTTTCAGTTAACTCACATTACTTTGAGGTAAATGATTGTAATATACCATTGAGTCATTTTGAGTTTTCCTTATTTGTAGAACAGGAATGGTGGCATCCATTTTATGGAGATATTCTTGTAATTAAGAGATAAAATACATCACTTAATAAAGTGCCTTGCACATGAGTGCATAAATATCAGACAATAAATCTAATTAATAATTTAATTAATTAATTTTTGTCTCAGAATACTTATATTTTATAGCTGATCAGGTAGGATACTTTCTGATCTTTCTTTGTTCAGAAAACAGTGGTTGGATCCAGGCAAATAGATGACTTGTCAAGATCTTTAGGCGAGTAGAGTTTCTCCTAGAATTGTGAGAGAGCTGACTGTGGGATTCATTAGTAGATGTGTAGTACTTACCTAGCATCTTTGAGGCTCTGGATTGAGTCTCTAGCATACACAGACACACACACACAAACACACACACAAACACACACACACACACACACACACACACACACAAACACACACACACACACACACGGGGGGGGGAGAAAGAAAGATAAAGGAGGGGGGAAGAGGAGGGGAAGAGAGGGGAGGGGAAGGGAGAGGAAGGAAGAAGAGGGCAGGGAAGGGGAATGGAGTGGAGGGGAAAGGAGGGGAAGGGAGGGGAGGGGAGGAAAGGTAGAACATAGTGATGGAAGGATGTAGAGAAGCAGAGCTGTTCAATCATTTTGTCCAAGACAGAAAGAGGTAAGGACAAAGTATAGCTCCCAAAGACATGACTCCATGGTCTACTTCCTCTAGCTAGGCTCTGGCTTCTTATATTTAGAGGAACTTCTAAAATAGTATCACTAGTTGATGAATGAACCTTCAAAATGAGACTGTGGGGAGTTATTTCAGACTCAAAACATTATATTTCACTCATTATCTCCAAAGTCTCACAATGTACCTTACATTTAGTCCACCTCTACAGCCACCAAACAGTTCTAACATTGCTGGAAAGTATGAATAAAAAGCATCTTCTGATCCTCAAGAGAAATAGTAAATGTAAAAAGCAACATACATATTTCCAAGTCAATTTTACCATTCCCAAAAGAATATGGAGATGAATGGGGTTACAGAGAGGAGGGATTGAACCAAAGCAGAACCGAAAACCAGCAGGGCAAACCTTGAATCTTTCAGTTGCATGGGCAACCTCCCAGGCACTACACCGTGGTAGCAGCATGTGGCTCTCAGGGATCTGAGGAAGTCCCAGCACTTTCTCTTTGTCAAATGTTGTTTATTGCTCTCAGTTTTCCTTGATAGACCTTCCATGCCCTCAGCCTCTCTTAAGTTCTTCGAGTTCCATTGCATCTTCAGCTCTACTCCCACAACTTTATCTATTGCCCTTTCAGAAGGTTCCGGTAAGGAAACCTATGCTGCTACACGCCTCGTGGCCTCCACAGCTTTCCGAGGCAGTCTGAGTGGGAGTAGCCATGATCCCTCGACACCTGTACTCCACATACCTGCAAAACCAGCATCATGTAGGTAATATGACTAGGTCTGATGCCTTCTCAGTCTTCTCAAGAGATCACTGTGGTGACTTTACTGTTAGCTGCAACATCTTCTGGCAGGCTGGGCAGCCAGACATGGTGAAATGAATCCCATAGAACCATCTTCTTAGGAGCCCCTGTTTGATCAGGGTATCCCTGTAGTGCTTTCTTCTTGGGAGAATTTTTCAAATAAGTTTACACTTTTAGCCCTTGGAACTTGGTGAATGGGAACTCACTGATTCCTGAGATGGTCTCAGGACATTTCCCAGAGTAATATGTTGTACTTCAGTACATGACTTTTGCAATGGCACTAATTTCTTCATCAGTGACAGTTTTCTTGCCTGCAGATTTACACTGCCTGTTCTCACTGGAATACAAGCTTTTTTATGTCTTTCTGCTATGCTTTTGACTGTTGATATACACTGTTAGTCTTGTAATAACTGTGCAATAGTCTGAATGCTAGGCTGCCTTGAAATTTTCTCTGCCAGTTTAATTAGTCCATTAACTTGAACATTCAGTAATACAGTAATACAGTCTCAGGTGATAAAAAATGTAGATAATATTTTTGCCAGAGTATAATGCACAGGATCTCTAGAAGAGTGCCAAATACTACTTTCATTCCTCTCTGAAACCTCATGAACATGATCCTTATCAACCACATTCTTATCAATTCTGTAGTCTTCCTAGACTCTACCAGAATAATCCATCAGGCTCCAATGACAGCATAGTAGGACATCTCTTCTCCACATTTCCAAAACAATTACAAAGTCTTCTGAACAATGTCAGAAATAGCAGCACCTGTGGTTCCACTCTTGGTATCAAGTTTCTGTGTTAGCCAGTTTTTATGGATTGTGATAAATACCTAAGAGAAACAACGTAAAGGAGAAAAAAATTGCTTTCACTTGCAGTTGTAGACGGGATTAGTCCAAGGTCATCTGGCTTCATTGCTATTGGCCTTTAGTGAGGAAGAACATCATAGTGAAGGAGAGAGGGAGAGAGACAGAGGGAGAGGAAGATAGATAGATAGATAGATAGATAGATAGATAGATAGATAGATAGATATAGATAGATGATAGGTATATAGATAGGTCAAATACATACTTATACCAACTAGCTCCTACTTTGTAGTTTCCATCAATTTCCAATAATGCCATCATGATATGAAACCAGTTCAAATTAATTTACCCATTACATCAGAGTTTTCAAGATGCAATTATGTCACAGGTTGAAATCATACTAAAGTACAAATATTTACATGGGGACACAGAGGGTAACATATAGACATGCAAATTTCTCCACCATTGTAGGACAGATAGGTTCATTTTAGAGGAGGGGAACACCATTTTTAATGACCGTCGATGTGCTAGGCTGAGACTTTGGAGCATTGCCTGGTACTCACTGCTTGCCTCCTAGACTGGTTCTTTCAATATTTGTTCTAATGATAGGACAGTGTGTGGGGCTAATGCTGAGAATAGGATTCTCCCCTTCCCTTTCTGATTTGCTAAGCAAATTCTATGCTGTACTTGCTAATCACATTATCATCCCTGATGCTTAATTATTTTCTGTAGGGAAATAGAGTTGTTTGAGTCCTTCAGGAAATTAAATTGAACTCCAAAAGCCACTTTCACACAACAATTAACATTTTGAAATGGTTAATTCCTCAGGGTTTCTTGTTAGGTGAGTTTACCCACTTCTTTTAGTTTTTTTTCTTTCTCCAGAAGATTCTTTTAAATACTGAATTCATTTGCTACCATTTAACTTAAAATTATATTTATAAAAGTTGGGAGTGTTAAAACGTGATAAGCCTCTGTTAAAAGGCTACAAATAGATAGCTAGAACTTTTGAAACAGACTAGTACTGTCACTCTGGAGGATAAACATCTTTGCTTTTATATTTGGGAAGAACCTGTGTCACTGAAGGAACATTCACCCAACTCAGAGAGAATTTATGTGGTTTTAGTATTAGGACCTCAAAGATGCCCAGGGACTATTTTAGCAAGTGTTTATATATCTACCATGTATCCTAACATAATCTTCAACTCTTCAGACATACAGGAGCTCTTTTGTGGGCATACATGAAAGAATCCATTTCATAAATTGATGTGTGCATATTTTGATAGCTTTTCATGGATGCTACTACATTGTACATGGAAGGTATAAGGAGTAAATTTTTTTTTTTTTTGCCTACTGACATTTGCACACTTTAGATTCTGGTTTCCATAATTAAAAGAATTGCAAGACTCTAAACTTTAAAATGATTGTCTCATTTCTTCATTTCTTTTCTTCAGATTGATTTTGAAGGTACTTTCCCACTAACCAACAGGGTTCTGTGGGGACAGTTGGACTTTCTTTGAAGCTGATAATTGCACAGATGAGGGAAGTGAGTGAGACAAGGGAGCTTTTTGTTTCCTCTATGGAACAAAATTTATCAGTCACTGTTTCCTATTTCCCTAAATGCTCATAACAGAGACCTTATGCTCTTAATATCAAGTGAATGAACAAATCCATTTGAACCAGCTTCTCCAAAATAAAACTTATGAAATTGGAAAAAAATGAATTTCCAAGCCAATGTTATTTTCCAGTTTTCTTCCTTTAATCAAGAAATCCAATAACAGAGTCACCATGACATGTTAAGGAGAGTGAAACCTTTACTGAAACTTACTGAGTGTGTAAGTGTGCTGTTTTAATATTATCATTTAAATGTGACTTCTGTAGCCATTAGGAATGGAGGAGAATTTGGGATGGAATGAAAAACAAACAAACAATATCATAAAATTTATTTCTGTCTTTGTATTTTATAATATACTCTGTGATGTTGTATTTCTTCTTTTCTTGAAGATGTTGCATTTCTATAACATCACAGTGATTAGGGAATTTTAATTCCTATACAGCTTTTGTAAAGTGTCCTCCTATTTTAAATCTTTTGAAATAATAAAGTTTTGATATTCAAAAAAAGGATGGAGGAGAAGACAGCCTCTTACTTTTCCAGTGCTTTCCCTGATTCTACCTGATTCTTTGCAGTGGACAGATGTAATGTCTTGTCTTTGTCTTTTTTCTCAAGTTAGGCACTGAGTTAGTCTACTTTTATTTTGCTTTAGCACATGATATGTTATCTCTCTGGAACTGTTCTTATCACTCCTCTGTTGTCTAGAATCATCTTCCTTTACTGTCTGTTCATAACTATTCAGTCTCACTGTGGTTCTTTCCTTCTCTATGTATCCAGTAGATTAATTCAGTATTGTCATACAGGCCAGTGCAGATGCCAGAGAGGGATACAGATATGTGGGATCTTGTGCTGATATGCAAGAATGGTTGAACTTCTGAGGTGGGGATTCTGTGTAGTTACAGTGACAATATTTTATATTCCCTACATCGACACACAAGTCCAACAGTTTGTGTGAAGTTAGAGGTAGAGTATAATGTTTATGAAATTCGAACAGCTTCATATCTTAATTAAGGGACTGTTTAGAGTGCTTAGAAACACTTGCACATGTGGTATCTACTTTCTTTTTATACAAAGTACTTGCTGTTAACTTCTTTTCATAGATGAAGACATAGAGACTGAGAAAGGGTAAGAAAGCTTATCCTAAATATCCTAAATACTGAGGCATTGGAAGTTGCTTTAGATTGTTAATGTTGCTTCATGTTTCCTTTCTTTCAACAAGACTAGTTACATCTCACTACTGTTTGTCCCTGAGATTTTCTAAATGTAGTGTTGCCATTGGAGTGGGTGTTGTATACAGTGTCAAGAATATCTTCCTTATCAGAACAAGCCGTTGCCCCTTTGAAATAACTCTAAAGCAATCTCCTGGCTTCAAATTCTAGTGTACTTCTTATATGTAGAAAATGCATAGAAAAATGTGAGTTAGGATCTATAGACTGTATCCTGGTATCAACATGATAATGCTAATGGTAAATTTAATGATAATGTTGATATTCTTTCTCAAGTGTCTCCCATGTACCAGGTAGAGTAGAGGTGTTTTGTTGCATTATTTTGTTCAGTATTAAAGGGCTTGCATTTCCATTTTAGATGGAGAGAAAATTGAGGCTCCAGGAAGATAAATTATTTATTTGAGGTTTTCCATCTACTAAATGCTAGAAGGAGAATATAAATAAAGTCTTTGTGGTTTTTTGAGCCTCTGTTTTCTAGTCTACCTTGGGTACTTACCCTGCATTTCATAGAAGAATATGCTCTATGAGGAATATAGATGCCTGTGTTATATGCAAACATCATTCATAGCTATTAATTCTTGGACACATCAATTTGAACAATATTGTCTTAGTAATGTCTGGATATTTGGAGCTGAGAAATATGGTAATTTTAGGCGGCTTAACACAGTGGTCTTTAAAGTGTGGCAGCCAGTACTAGCATTCTGAGGGATCTTGTTAGAAATGCAGATTCTCAGGAACTCTCCCAGATCTACTATATTAGAAGTTTAAGATGAGGCTTGGCAATTGATGAATGAATAATATCTGATTCTGACAGTAAAATTAGGGAGCTGACTGGCTTAGCATGTATAGAGGATGAGCACATTGTGCTTTCATTTTTGTGTTAACTGCTGGCCTTGCAGTATGAACAGTATGGGGCATGCTTCTTCCCAAAGAGAGAAAAGAATGCATTCTCCACTTACTAGAGCATACAACTTCTGAAGATTTGAAGACTTCTAGGCAGCATTGTTTTTGAGAGCAGAGTGATCTTGAAGTTTGCAAAGGGAATAAGCATCTGTTATGAGGTCTCTTAAGGAAGGGATTTTAAGAAAATCTCAAGTAAATGAGTACTAAGTTCATTTGTATTCCTGCTCTCCCACTGGTAACAATTTTGGAAAATGACAAGTTTAATAATGTCATTAGAGCATGAACATATGCAGGAAGAGGAAGGTCATTTGGAAAAGCTTACCTGTTAAGTATGGATGACACTTGTTATGACACTCAAAATGTTGCTTTATTATTAATTTTTGGGCCCATTGCAGAAGCTATTCATATACACAAAGAACAGTAGCTGTGTACTTAGTAAAAGACAAGCCAAACACATATTAGGATGAATGTCCCACCTGCGAGACTTCATAGTGTTCCCATAATCAAAGCAGGTTATTCCCTAATTGATTCACTTAGATTTCCTTTCCTTTAACTGAAGGGGAAATTTTGAAAGTTATGAAATCAAGGCCAGCTACTGAGAGATTGTATTATTTACTTGAATTTCAGGATACAGAGTCTTTTCATAACTGGAGTGACAAATCATATTTTTCTCCTGGAATCCTTCAGAATTTCCCAGAGTTTGCTTAAGTGTTACATGAATAATTCATTTGACTTAGTACACATTACAGCACTTAACAATGACTGCGGCCAGAGTCCCCTCCTCAGGGAAGCTAATTTGGAGCATCATTACAGCTGTGATTTCACAATGTTTAGCAGTTCCATGACCTACCTGATGAAACCCTCCCTTCTTGTTCAGACTTTTCCAAGAGATACTTCACATTTAAAATTTCACTGAGCATATTCTTGGAAGGAAATACTCTTGGGCTTTCATGTTTGCTCTATCCTTACCCTGAGTAGAAAGAAGAAGAAAGAAGTGTCATTCTTGAATGCAAATTATGTCTCCTCCTTACCAATATTTCCTTACCATGAAATAATCAAATGACACAATTTTGATGTAATATAAATATTTTCTCCAAGTTAGTGAGCATTACAGTTCAACCAGGGACATAAATTATGGGAATATCCATCATTTATAATCTGTAGGGAGTCTTTTGTGTATTTTTTAGAGTGAATACTTTCTTTTGACTCTCATAACTTTTGTGTTGCCATAATATCTCAGTGTTCTCTCTGTTATAATTTTTAACCATATGGGATTATGGGATGTTTCTTGCCATAGAGCAGATGGGCATGCTGAAGTATGAACATTGTAAGATGATTCTGACTTTTGAACTGTTTCTACCAATGAATTTCAGTCTATGAATAACTCTTTCCATGTCAGTTCACTCATAGATACTATTTAACAAATTGAACATTCTTACCTGTGCATGGAAGTAGAATCTCCAGTTCTGCCTTCTATCCCTCAAAAACTAGCACACAACTGAATATACTTTTCAGACTCACTTGGATTTGAATACCAGATGGAATCCTGTTTAGTAGGATGGGTGAGGTAGATACAAGCTTATCTTGGGTAAGGTAGATATGAGCTTGTACTTATCCCCTGTATTTTCAGATTTGACTAGACCTCCATACTGTTTTTCTTCCTAGCTACCAACAGTGTAGGAGAACTCCATTTTTGTACAATGTTGCTATGTTCAAAATTTTTTAATAATGTTTTTCTGTGTATGAGGTAATTATTGTAGTTTTGTGTTTCCTTGGTGATTATTAATGTTGATTATATTTTTGTGGGCCAACTGGTCGTTTGTATATCTTCTTTGGAGAAGTGTTTTTTCATGTGTTTTTTTCATGTTAAAATGTTAAAATGGATTATTATTATTGAGTTGAGCTGCTGCAGCTCTTTCTATATGCTGAACTTTTAACCCTGATAATAAAAATCATCAATCTTAGTTCTGGATATTTATTCAAAAGTTTTGAAATCAGAATCTCCCAGAGATCTTTACAATTCCTACGCTTATTGAATTATTACAATTACCTTCAATATCAAAATGTTGGAAATACCCATAGATAGATGGATAAAAAATATGGTATATACATAGTAGAAGAATGTATATGTGACAACATGCGTGAACCCTGAGGATATTATGATAGCTCTCAGGGCAAATACAGCATGATAACAGTGATATGAGGAATATTAAGCAGTTGAACTCACAGAAGGGGGAGTCAAATGTTGATTTTCAGGACTTTAACAATGTAGAGTTATTATTTGACAGGTATAAAGTTTCAGTTATTTCAGACAAATTAGATCAATCATGTCACTATAACCATAGTTGATAATGCTATAGTATGCATTTAAAACTCAACTAGAAGGCAGATATTGTGTTAAAAAATTATTACTACCATATAGAAAAGGAACAAAATAAGGGGAATTCTAGGTATGCATTACTGGAGAGAGGAATAATATAAACATTAAATTTTTCAAAGCACTTTGTAAACTTGTACATGGAAAGATGTTCAAAATTTATTGGCAGTCAGAGAAAGACAAAATGAAAATAAGTGATATATTACTTCACACTCATTAGTCTGGAAGAAATGGACTGGAGCCATTGCTGTCTGAAGAGTGGGGGAAAGAGTGCTGTCAATCATTTCTTGTGGAAATAGGAAGAAATACTGGCTCTTTGGAAAGAGTCTGTAAGTACCCATCAAAATTGTGTGTGTGTATGTGTGTGTGTGTGTGTGTGTGTGTGTGTGTGTGTGTGTATACCTATGCCATGAAAATAAAAGCACTATATGTAAAGGCATAAATAAATTAATATTCATTTCAGTGTTAATTGTCATTGCAAAAAAGAAAATACATTGTAATTGTTATCCTTAACTTTTACTATGAGAGAGGATCCAAGTCAAACAATTTAAGGGAGAAAGGGAGATTTATTCAGCTTATGGTTCCAGAGGGGAGAAACAGTCTTTCATGGTGGAGGTGGCATGGCTTGTGGCTGAAGATAGAAACAGAATAAGTCACTGCAAACATCCTGGAGGATCAGAGCTGCTCAGTCCAGTAGGCTAGTGGGTGAGAGCTGAAGACTGGCGGATTCCTGGAGAGTTGAAGAAGTGGAGAGTCTGACTTCCAAGTCTTCTGTTCTATGGTTCCTTTTATCTGGTCTGTTACTGGAAATTTCCAATCAGATCTAGATCTGGTCTCTATATTGTAAATGTATTGATCTGGATAATCACTTCAGGTGGTCTGACAGTTGATTTTAGTTAATGACAGGTGTGTTCAAGTTGACACCCATGATTAACTATCACATACATTTCCATTAGGAGGATATTTAATGAATAAAGTATGATATATTAATGACATGCATCATATTAGAATATGCCAGATAAGTTGGAGGGATTTCCAAAGGTATTGTTATATAATATGATCTTTCTTTGCTTTCTTTTTCTCAAAAATGAGAAAAGCTCCTGTGTATAAACACATGGATATATCTGTGTATCATGCATGATGTTTATATATGCCTTTGCATGCATTAGTAAGTACAAACCTGTGTAAGATTATCCAAACACAGGAAAAACAACCTAGTGATTGTTAGCATGGCTGATAGTAGAGGAGAGACTATGGATATCTTTAGGGTATCCAAATGTAAATGGGAAAAAATTAACAGAGTAATGGAATAAAACAGACAAAGACAAGGAAAGAAGGATCCACATGAGCACACTGAAGCATCTATGCAAGGCTTCATACAGATAGATTAGGCATAGCGCACACATATGCACTCACACACACAAATGTATATACATATATGTGTTTGTGACAAATAGAACTATTATATGCCTAAAGAAATTAAGGACTAAAAGTGTAAAGATGAGAAAATGGATGAGGACATATTCCTAAAACTTAGATGAGTCATTTAATGCATTTGTTTTCTTCTAAATTATATGCAGATTAGGGGAGCAGTGAGAGGTAGATTTTAGAGATGGGCATTGGCAGGAAATGAGAACAGGTCAAATGGAACATGGAAATCAGAAACTATGTTGTGGAAAAGCAGATACCTTTGCTCTTTGTCAATTTTTAACTGACAGTAACCCTATTAGAAGCAGAGGCAAGCTAAGCTCAAATTGAGTAAAACAAATTCTGACTTATATAGCCCATCTTCCCAATTTTGTACAGCAGATTGCATGTATATGGGTGGAACAATCTTGGTATTTATAGAAATTAGATTCTTTCATATAAAATGGCAACTTTTTTATTTTAATGAAGTATTTCTTAAAGTTTAGCATTTTTGGACAGTCGGAATCCCTGCCCACACCACAGTTGCCTATGCCTAAATCTGTGAGGTGGGTATAGGATCTTGGGAGAGAGGGGGAAGATGTGTGAGCTCAGGTTCTCCTGTGGAAACTAACTTGTGTGTGTGCAATTATGACTTCTTGAAAATAAATGACAAACCCAAGATGAAATGGAATATGTCATTTCAAAATCAAACATTGTGACTTTTACTATATCCAAAATTTGGGGGCACACATAAAGATTGGCAAAGATGGTCAATACAATTTATATTGCAAAAAAGTTAGTTATGTTAATATTGGCCAATTCTCTTTTATGTGCAGCTAATGTCCACATGGCTGACAAGCATATTCCTCGTGGTTGTTTCTGAAGAGTTTGGTGCTGTCTTCTGAGTGTCAATTCCCTCTCCAATATCTGAAGGGCATAATGATCGGCTTTGTGATCATTATCCATTATTCTAAAACTAACTTTTACTGAGAATTTCCATTTTTTTGTTGTTGTTCAGGAACCCCTCCTTCTTGCAAACTTGAAAGTTGGGAGGCATCTTTGCCTTTTCTTCTTTATCTGTATCCATGGAGGGATGCCATTGTTTCTAAGTATTCCAAATTCCTAAGTCATATCCTTGATTTTTCCTTCCCTTGTCCATTAAGCAGCAGGAACACCTTGAACACCTTGATGTATGTTTGTCATATGCTAGTTGAGTGACCTTGAGCAACAGGTTTCTATGCTTCTCCTGGTCTCTGGTTTGAGGAATGGGCCATAAAATGGTATTTAACTCATAATGTTGTGGCGAGGATTATATAGGACCTGATACATATGCTAAGAAATTAGCTCTGTGTCACTGTCATACTTGATTTCTTTCTCTTTCTCACTCTCAGTCTTGTGCACTACTGCCAGAATGATTTTCCTAAAATAGATTTTTACTCATATGTATCAATTTCCTGCCTTTTCTTCTCTCTCTCTCTCTCTCTCTCTCTCTCTCTCTCTCTCTCCCCATTTAGTCCTCATAAGTCTACTTGCTAAATGAAATCCAGACTCCTCAGCTTGGCATTTCAAATCTTGCATAATCAGATTTCAAGACCTATTTCCATTAGTTGCCTGTTGTCTAGACAATCTACATGACATTATGTTTTCTTTTTCTTTAAGAGAATACTTTAAGGTTAAAATACAATGTATTTATTATCTTGTAAAGCACAGGCAAAAACCATATGCTGAGTCAGAATGATAGGGAAAATGCATTAAAATTTTAGTTGTTCTATAGTGGGGGGGGTTCCCATGAAGGAGGCCTGTGTAGTTGGGATGGAGACCATCCTGAGGAAGGTTGATGTGGAAGTTAGTTACCATCTGATATGGATGGAAGTACCTAGTTATTGTAACAACTGATGTGGATGAATTGAGAGTTTCAGATTAAATGTCAGCCCAGAACAGGCTCTTATCACAGGGGCCTTCTGGCTCATTGGATACTTGCTGAAATTCTAACACATTCTAAAAGACTAGGCAAATGCTGTTTCATTTGTACTAGTGTAGCTCTCTTGAATTCTGTAATCTTTCAGGTAATTCTGTTTCCATAAATTACATATTTTAATTTTTGTTTCCCTTTGCATATGAACACAGAGAGTATACATAACTGCAATAGATAGCTGGTAAACTTCCTGGTGAGAGATGTTCTATACTTCTCATGTCTGTACATACTGCCTGTGGCTTCCAGTTAGCATTTTATGAGTCAATGACTGATCCAGAACAGTTCTAGGCTTTCTTTTCATTTTATTGGTGAAGAACATTCTTGGACTCTCTGAAACTTTTGCAATATGGACTAGCAATTACCAGGTTTGGATTACATTAGAGCTATAGGTCTGAGCATTCTGTGAAAAATTCTGGGAAAAATGCTATGACCCACTTAGGCAAACAGAATAGTCAGCCATCATATTGCATTGACTGTGATCATAATCAGTCTGTCATTCTGCATTTTGTTCATCTATTCACTTGCACTTTCCTTCAACAAATACTAAGGATTCACGGTATACAACAGTGATGGTTTCTGTAATGCTGCAAAGTTCCTGAAATGATCTGACAGGTCACACACATTTTTATTCTAAGAATTTTACAAACGTTTACAAACGTTTCTGGAGATGTGTTCTTCTCAGTATTCTATTACATGGCTTAACTTACCTCACTATGAATTACTATCTGTGTCAGAGACAATAGTACATCTCTGTCTTCAGTAAATAAAACATTAGGTTTTTCCTTTCACAGAAACCAGAGGAATTATGATAATTGGTAACAAGAATCAACAACATTAAAAATAAAACAGAAAACCCAAAGTTTCTTGACCTTGGAGAGTACTTCTTCAGTTGTTCACTAGGTGTGCCTTGAGAATTCTTTAACACTACTTAGGTTTGTTACCATAAAGTTCTGTCATGGCATCTTTCACATCAAAGTGAGAAAAATACATTTCTGCTAATGGGAGCTATTTTTTAGCAATAAATAAGAAGAACAAAAACAAGAATGCATTTTGTCCATCAGTTACACAGTAGAAAAAAGCTGAAAGATTTGGGTATTAATATTTTTTAACCTTTGCAATGTAATTTACAGAATCTCAGTAGGATATTTCTCATTTGGCTTTTAAAAGACCCATGGAAACTTTGATAAGCTATGAGAAAAGCTATATTGAATTTAGGAATGCAATTACATCATATATTATGTAAGGGAATTATTAATATTTTGAAAATGTCTACTTTTATAAGATACCAACTCTGAAAAAAAATCTGTCAGTTACAAAGTAAAACAGAACAATATTATCAACAAGAAGAAGATTCAAATATAATGATGGCGATTAATAATCCAGTGTAAAAGGACAGGGATCTTGAAAGTCATTTCATCCAAGGACATCCTTTCCTCACTGAGGAACATAGTCATCTGAGTCACCACTTCCTGATGCTGCAGGCAGGGTGGGTGGGGTCTGACTCTCTGCTCTCACACTGCATTGTACTGCCATTTTCTTTCATTTCACAAATCTTCATTTTCCTTTCTAATTCTTATTTATTTTTACTTATTCTCTCTTCCATTCCCTTACCTTCTTCACATCTTCCATCCTTTCCTCCTCTCTATCCTCTTCTTCTTTCACCTGTCTTCCCTTCTCTTGTATCTTATTTCTTTTTTCTCTTCTTCCTTACCTTTTTCCTTTCTTCCTCTACTCTTTCTCCTTTATTCCTTCTACTCCTCCTTCCTCTTCCTCTCCCCCTTTTACTTCTTTCCCCCTTATTCTTTCTGCCCCACATTTTAAGTATTAGGTTTCTTTTTGAGAATTTGCTAATTATAAATTTAAGATTAAAACCTTATTGAAAAAATACATGGGCACTTCAATTCTTTATTAACATAGCTTCCGAATGCTGATGCTTAAACTGCAACCATAGTCTAAACAACGAAACTGGATGGGTGAACTTACAGACCTGTGCACTCAGAAAGGTAGGGCATGAAGATGGAAAGTTTTAGATCAACCTGAGCTATATAGTGAGTAGCAGGCTAGCTTAGATAATGCCCTGTCTCAAAACATAAAAACAAGAGAACAAAAACGGCATAAAGTCCTCAGCAAAGAAATCTAATCTATTAATTTCTATTTCCTCTTTACTGTAAGTTCCCTTAGAAAGAGCAAAAGTCAGTGGCTTCTTTGTTCCCAATAACTAGTGGACATGGCAGGTAGGAAAGGGACAGCTACCTGGTTTACATTACTAATTCAAGACCCATAAGCACTTTAATTTTGTGGCATGCTAGGAAGAGAATCATTTGAAGAGGAATGAGAAAATTTGCACAGGACCAGAGAAATGATGCCTTGACACTCCTGGGAGTTCTGCTAACTCTAACTAAAGGATGCAGTGTGCTTACTACATTTACACTGATTTTCCTCCCTTGTGTTTGGAGCAGAATAATTCACAGCTGTGAGTCAGAATGATGGCATAAGGACTTCAGAGTGCTGGATAACAGACGAAGGAATATCTTGGCAGAAAATTGAGGAGCAGTTCATACTGAGAGCCTGAAAAGAAAGTGCTAAGTAGATAATTGGCGTCTTGCTTAGTGGCAACTTGGAAATGTTTTTGGTCTGGAGCCATAAAAAGGTCCCAAGTCTTAGCAGTGAAACAAATAAAACAAATCTTCCCAGTAAGAAGACTTACTTCATGTGTGAGGGCTTGGTGTGAATGTGCACATGTGGAGGGAGAGTGAAATCAAAGCAAAGTTAGCAGTACTCACTTCAGAGTGGAACTTGTACTTACTGTATATAGCCTGTCCGTGGACAGAAATACTAGGACAGGGTGTGGTGACATGTCTTCCAGCACCAGGGAGACAGAGGCAGGAAGATCAGGAATTCCACCAACCAAAGCTGCAGTGAGACCCATTGTGATCTGTATCACTGCCTCATAACTATTAATTTAATATTTTTGAGAGGACTAAAATTTTTTGAACATTGAATAGCTAATTGAAGGGAACAAAATTCCTTTATAAGACAACACTGTATAGTAACCTTAGATGTGAATAGAAAGCACAGAGAAACATGAAACTCCATGAGTCATGCTGTACAAGATAGAATTCCTCCTTTAAGCTCAGAATCTCCATTGTCTTCTGCTACTCAAGATAAAATGCTGATTACCCATTCATTGTAAATTTCAAAGAAATTCAAACTTGTACACATAATTAGGAATTCTGGGGCTGCATAATTGCTATTCTCTTCTTACTTGGACAGACACCCCATACTCTTTGACCGCTTCTCCCAGTTGCTCTCTGTTGCTGTAAGTACTCTGACCAAAGCAGCATAAGGCAGTAGTTTATTATTTTGGCTTATAGTTTCCAATAGGTTGATTCCATCATGGCAAGAACACATAGTAGCAGGTAAATGCATGGTTTTTGGAGCAGGAGGCAGCTGTTAGCTTAGAGTCATACAAGAGACAGAAGGAGAAAGAGGGGACAAGAGTGAGAAGGTGAAAGGGAAGGAAGAAGACAAGGAGGAGGAGGGAGGGATGCATGATGAACTGGAGATGAAGAAGGAAGGAAGGAACGGGAGGAGGAGGCAAAGCTGATGAGGAGGAGAAGAAGGAGGAGGAGGAGGAGGAGAAAGTAGAGGAGGAGGAGGAGGATAAGGAAGATGATGATGAGGGAAGAGGAAAGGAGAGAACAAAGTGAGAATGAAGGGAGATAACATACATAGATAACAGTGTAGGTAGATGTTTGAAAGACTTCCTGGTCAAACATTTGAGAAACAGCTGTTGCCTGAGTTGAGATATGTGAGCCTCTCCTGGCAGGATGAAGTGAAGGAGGGCTGAGGATAAAGAGAATTTTAAGACAGGCAGAATCCCAGGAGAGTTTTGCTGTAAGTGTATGTGGCAAGTGCTCAGTGGCTACCATGATGAATCGCAAACAGAAAGTGTCCAATAAAATAGACCTAGAAAATGCTTGGGCTGTGCAAGTTGCTTCCATGTCTTTTCATTTTGTCTCATGGCATAATTGCACTAAATTCTTCAGTCTTGAAAAGACTGCCCAGCTTACTACTTTTATAGCTGTGTGACTTTGAGCAAATTGCTTAACCTCTTTAAACCTCAATTTCTTCATCTATAAAATGAAGGTAGCAGTAACTACTTGGTATGATTATTATAAATATGGGGATGTAATGTACATAATGGGCTTATTTCAGTTTCCTATATATAGTAGAAAGTCAACACTTTGATTATTATATCTGAGAAAATACAGTTGCATTTTGGTTCCCACTTCTTTTGTTATCTAAATAATATCATAGATTTTTCTCCATTGAAAGGAGCATCCCTTAGATATTTATGTTTTCCTCATAATTTTCACCCTATTTTCTGCCTAATGAAGAGCCAGGTATGCTTAAAAATAATAGAGTACATGGTTCATGGCGATGAGAACAGCTTCTTGACCTGAGTCTGAAGGCAAGAGACTTGACTGAGAGCAAAAGCTCTACTTGTATTTATCCCGTTTGTCTGCCTCTGCAGTCACCCATTTAACCATCCAGTTGCCTATGTAAATGACTCCCAGGAGCAACTTAAGGAACATGTTATGAGTCTTGAAGGCCAGGAATAGATCTTAAAATAGTGACTAGAGATTTGAAGTACCTCTTACCACTTCAGAATAAAGAATGCATGACCAATCACAGCAACATGGAATTTCTCTGTAGTCCACAGATGTAGGGCAACAAAGAAGATGAACTTAAGGTCACTTTTAAATACAGAAAAGGATCTGACCCTGGGACATGTTTTACGGTAGAAGGCAAAGAGTTCAGCTGTGCCCTCCCATGCTTACTGTTACTCCCGCAGTTGCAGTGGGGCTCCTGCATCACAGAATTGGCAACAAGCTCAGACTGGAGAAGAGTCAGAGATGAAGAATGGAACACGAGTCATCCTGGCTCCATTTATGAGTAGACTTGGTAAGTCAGTGTAAGAGCAAATCCAGTTCACCTTCTCCTGGAAACATTAACATTAACCTCTTCTACTCCCTGAATAAACTCAACATGTAGACTTTTCTAATTAATTTAGATCTTTGTTTCTTATTAGAAAAGGTAATGGGCTAGAGACATGGCTCAAAGGTTAAGACTTTGTTTTCAAAGCAGAAGGTCCTGAGTTTAGATCACAGGTCCCATGAAAAATGCCAGGCAGAAAACGGCAGCCTGAACTTCATGCCTTCCAGAGTGAAGGAAAAAGGAGATTGAAACAATCTAAGATGATTCTGGAAGTCACCCCTGGTCATCCATAAGGACACACACACACACACACACACACACAACACACACACACACACACACACACACACACACACTATTTTCCACTTCTTTGTGAATGTTGAGTAAAACTGTGTAGCTCTTTTGAGTTCTATGGTTTGAATACCACCTGTAGATTTAAAGTATTTTCTTACCTCTTCTGGAAGGAGAAGAAATCTATTGAAAGAAGGAAGATTTTTGCAACCTTTCTGTGATTGTGTGGGTGTTACATGCCCAGTCCCTTATAGTTGATTGACCTTTCTCCTTAAGGTTGGGCATGTCAGCAGAGACATACTATAAGGACACTTCTCTTCCCAGCTGGGGACTGGGATACCAGGAGAAGTAACAAGCTCCATAAGAACAAAATGCCTTGTTCATGTCTCTCTCTAAAGAAGAGCCCTGGCTGTTTGGCACTTCTGTTTTTGCTGCTGAAGAAGAATCTGTTAAGAAAAGAAAATTTTGTGCAATGAAATTTAGGGTGCTCAAACTAAGCTGGCAATTTCAAAGAAAATATTAGTTCATATAGCCCTAGTTCTTAGAGTTAAAATTGTTTTCTTTCTTCCCCATCAATGCTATCCCCTTTCCCTGCTATATAAATTACAAGAACTGATTTTTGAGTGTGTCACTCACAACCACTGAATGTATTTCTACAGTCTTTTCAATGCCATGAAATTTAAGACTAGTGGCCCTATTTTGTGCTCAGCTCACCAGCTATGAGCACGAAAGTAACTTTTACCACATGAAGCAAAAATCAAACACCTAAGAACACAAACTTCAAGGACGCTGGTTGAACCACACTGAAATGAAAATTCTTCTGATAATTACCCTATGAAGACACAACATTATTTTTGTACTTAGAAGAATGTTCAGAATAGTATTTTTAACTTTGGTGCATGCGTGTGTGTGTGTGTGTGTGTGTGTGTGTGTGTGTGTGTGTGTATCAGAGGGCACTGTGTGTGCCTGTGGAGGCCCTAGGATGACTCAGTGAGTCACTTCCTCCTCTTTGTTTTGTTCTGTAGTTTCCCAGGCTCTTGCTTCCAGGGCCAGAAGTGCGGGCCACAACCATTTCATCTTGGTATTTTTTTCTGTGTTGGATCTGATATTTGATCTCAGGACCTTCTGCTTGCAAGGCAGAGGTTTAACCCCTGAGCCAACCCCCAACTCCAGAACAGATATTTCAAAGCAGCTTCTAGCAGTCTCCCTACCTCCATGACTCCCACTCCTTCCCTACATTTGTCACTCTTCCAGTTTTCTCTTCATGGTCCCCAAACCATCCACATCCTTGGTGACTGCCTCCATATCAATAAGTTAAGAAATTTCACTTGCACACATGGTTTCTCAGTCTCCAGTTTGTGTTTTTGTTGAATGCTCACAGCACTCACCTGCCCTGAACAGAACCCACTGCCTCATTCTGAGCAATGCCACTGATATCCCCTTGTCACTTGGATTCAGAATCTTAGCCTCATGTTTAACTTTATTCTAATGCTCTTGTGTGACTATCCTTCCAGCTTTGGAGCCGCTTCTCATTCTACACGTCCTAGGAGGCATGCACATGCCAAGCAAGTGCAGGCGCATGCACATTTGCCAGTGTCTGATTGTACTGGCTTCCTAAATTTGCCTCTATATCTTCAGTCTCCCTTTTAAAAAATTCTATATGTACATGCTGAAATGGGCATATATATTTTAGTGGACTAGCTTTTAATTTTTTAAAAAATTAAATCTAAGATTCTCTATAAATACAAAATCTTCCCCACTGGATTTAAAAGAAAATTTGGTTCATAAACTTCCCATCTCTTTAGAGCAAAATTTCAGGAGAAATACTTTGAATAAGCTGGCATATATTTATGTATATACTTAAATGTTCATATAGCTACATTTTATGAACTTTATGTGATGGTTAGGTAATGAATTCAGGCTGTATTTGTACAGGTTCAAGTACATTGTATTTACACAGATTTTTTAAAAAAATTATCTTTGAATGTTCCACAAAGAGAAAACTTGACTGAGATGTTGATGAGAATTTTTTTCTGCACTGAACTCTTAGTGACACTTTTATATCATATTTTTTATCAACTGCAGACTATGTTCTGAGACATTCAGCATTTGCCTCCTGAGAAAGATCTTCTGTGGCAAGCCTTGAATAGAGTGGGGGTGTGGTAGATAATTAGCTTTTTTCCATATTTAGACCCTATGATTTATGTTACCCTTGTTCCTACAGCAGCAAGGTTTTTATGTGGGAGCAACTACTAATACAGATAAAGACGATGTGACTTGAGAAGGTTGTGTCTTCTGTAAAGTTTCAGACACTTTTCTGCTGATTCCATGTATATTTTTTCCTAAAACTGAATAACCAGATATTAGTTCCTATGCTAATTATTTCTTATTCATAAGTAGAGGTTGTTTCTAGTCTTTAAAAAATCATAGTGATCTAGTCCTTGATGCTTGAAATACTTGTACATCCAGATTAGAAATGGCTTCTGTTATAATGTTTAAGATGGACTTGATCTAGCTTATAATTGATGTGTTGTTAAATAATTTCAGATTTGAATATACATACTATATTCTGCAGGATAATTTAAATAACCCCCATTGTATTCTTATTACAGTTAATAATTGACAAAGAAATAGCCACCAATTTAACAAGGACTATGGAAGAAATAAGATTCTTTTCACTTGGTGATAGCAAGAAACCACATGGGCCATATCGCTGGTTTATTTTTGTATCCAGAAACATCTTTGGTTTTCCATTTTCACAAAGTGGCAAAATTTTAGCAAAGATGTCCCTCTGCCTCTTTATGAGACCTATTTACTTAATGAAAATCTTAGCAAATATATTCTTTTCCCCTTTATCGATAATGGTTTAGCTGCATAATAGAAGTCTAATGGGGTGACATCTAATGTATCACAACTGCCAACAGCAGTGCCAATTAGGACAGAAAGAATTACTCTGCTGCCATTTATTTCACAGAATTTTCTTCTATCTCTGCTGCTGTACAGTAAATATTGTGATTAAAAATTTCCTACTCTGTTTCTCCCTTATGTTTTAGAAAACTTGTTCTTTTATAACACTTTTTTTTTATAAGAAGGTGTTATAAAATAAATGGGGGTGTGATAGTTAGATTCAGGTATCAACTTGACAGTTGCAGACTGTTTGGTGCATAGCTGTGAAGAATGATGGTTGGGGAAAACCCTTAAACAAGGCTGCAGGTGATTGACTGTTTAATTGATATGGAAGACCAGCCCAGAGTGGGTGTTGCTTTCCAGTGGAGGAGCAGATAAAAAGAAGTGCAAGGGGGAGGGACTTGCTCTTGCCTCCCCTTTGTGGACTAGCTGTGTGAATCCACTATTGGTGTGCTGCTGCTGCCTTCTTTGTTGCTGCTGCCAGTGCCACAGCTGTTCTTAACTGTGTCAGAGCTGGGTCTCCTTGACCTTGGCGCTGCTCATCCCTCATGTCGGGAGCCTGATGTCTTGGGCCTTGCCACTGTTCATCCCTGACGTCAGCGCTCAGCATCTTTGGGATTGCTGTTACTCCTTGCTGATCTCAAAGCCCGGCCTCTTCTGCCAGATTGAGGCTCAAGACTTTCCTTGGGATCCTTAGATCTTATGAAACACTAATTTCAAGAACTGAGCAGTTACAGTTGGCTACTTGGGAAGGCACAGCTTTTATTAGTGAATTAATTTAATAAAGTTTGCTATATACATATCCATTCTATTGTATCTGTTCCTCTACAAAACCTGAGTTATGGGCTGGAGAGGTGGCTCAGGGGTTAAGCCTCCGCTTTGCAGGCGGAAGGTCCCGAGTTCGGATCCCAGATCCCACGCATAGACGCCAGGCGGAAGCGGGGGCGGCCTGCGCTTCTGGTCCTGGTAGGGCGGAGCCTGTGAATCCCGGGACAGAAGGAGGTGGAGGCGTCCATGGTGGTTCGCGAATTCGTCCGTGGTTCTACACAGACACACACACACACACACACACACACACACACACACACGCGCGCGCGCGAGAGAGAGAGAGAGAGAGAGAGAGAGAGAGAGAGAGCACATGTACACAGTTGAATAAATAATAATAATAATAAAAAATTTAAAAAAAACTAAAAAAAAAAACCTGAGTTATACAGGTAATCTGTTTTTAACAACTTAGAGCATAGCATACTTAGAAGCATATAAGTTTCTTTATTTCTCTGTCTTTTAAACTTTATTGTGTGTGTGTGTGTGTGTGTGTGTGTGTGTGTGTGTGTGTGTTTGTGTTTCAGAGAGCACTGTGGAAGATCAAGGGTGACTTCTGGAATCATCCTGTATTGCTTCTAACTACTTTTTGTTCTGTTCTGGGATTTCCCAGGCTCTGCCCACCAAGATCAGAAGTGTAGGCTGCTGGCATTTTTTAACGTGGTACCTGGGATCTGAACTCAGGACTTCTACTTGTTTGGCAGAATCTTAACCCCTGAGCCTTCTTTCCAGCCTGCATAAAGATTTTCTTATAATCTATTCCATATTTCATATTACTATTAAATCTTCCAAAGTGACTAAAATGATATTTTGCCACGGAGCAACCCTGAGCACTGAATATATTACCCTTGTGAAATAGGTGACTAGGTTACCCTCACCTATGAAACAAGGAAAGAGAGGGTTACTCAGGATATGTGCAAGACATCTCTAGCTGAATGCCTGGTGTTTTCTTTCCATGATATTTCCCAGCTGACTTCTAGTTTCCCATATTTTTCTTATGAGAAACAGAAACATGTATGTAAGAATAATCAAATAAAATATGAAATATTGGGTAGATTGTGGAAGGAAAAAACATTGGTGAGAACCTACCCATCCCCATTACAAACCAAATTTCTAGAGTCTAATTTTGTCACTAAAGCTATAAGAACTTGGTTTGATCATTAAAATCTTCCTGAGTCTCCATTTTCTCCACTAACTGTAGCTTACCCTATATACTTTTTGATCAAGTGCCAAACGTGTCGCACAGGTAGGATGGCTTATTGCAATTTTCATGTTAGCTGTCCCTGTGGACTGAGGTACAAGATTAGGAAGAAGTTGGGAAACAGAATTGGCTCTAGAGATTGATTAGGATTCTGCTTGCTTAAGGGATGTCTTATTATTTATTTATTTTTAATGTTTGATCTTGGTCAAGAAAATGGTTTCATTTTTCACAAAATGGCATTATTGACCAGAACAGTTTGTTCTGACAAGACACTGGTCATTAATTTAATTGCTTTAAATCTTGAAATTAGTTTTATTTGAGAGATTTAAATTACAAGAAGCAATGCATCCTGTACATAGCTCCATTATCACACTTACCCATAAGTGTTTATGTAGAACTTCTGACTGGAACATAGATCTCTCAAGTACAGAGCACTCTGGAAATGTGGAGGTCAACATCACAAACATGTGCTCAACACCTATAAATAGACAGAACAACATGTAAAAGTGACTTGTCAAATGTGATGAGTAATAGGGAACAATTTGCCTTAAAAAGAAAGTCAAGCACAAGGGGACTTTGAGAGTCATCGTCCTACAAATAGAGACAGTTCCTGGAACAGACTGATTAGGGAGGACAAACCTATGTTGATAAAGCAGTACACATTTCCATAAGCTGCAGTGATTTTATGACAAGACAATATAATAAGTATACAGAACAATAAATTTGGTATGCTTTCACCTTGGATTCAGTGACATGAATACTATTTTTATGTTAGACTTTCTGAGTCTGAGAGGTAAAATAGGTGTTGCAGTTATTTTCTTTTCTACTTTTTGCGAGACAGCACTTACACACATTTGAGCGGAGAAAGTGGAGATTCATTTGACTTATGGTTCCAGAAGTGATATAATCCATTATGGTAAAAAGGCTTGGTGGGTGGCAGAAGCTGGAGGTTGCTAGTTCAGGTCATGGGGTCATCAGGGAGGCAGAGAGAGCAAGAAGCAAACTGCTATAGGAAACTGGGTGGGACTACCAAAGCTCAAGTCCTGCCCTCTGTAGTATGCCTCTCCCACTCTCCCAGCATTTACTAAAGGATCCACCATCTTCCCAAACATTAACATCAACTAAGGATTCAAACACATTAGCATCTTGGGGACAATGCACTTTCAAATCATGACAATATGTCACATAGATTTTTGTTTGTGTATGGCTCCATTGCTTTCAGTATGATTCTGTTTCTAGGGAACTGAATGGCCTCAATCTTCATTGAATTCATGTGTTTATATCACATGGATTTTCACATTGCTTGTTGGTCATGGAGCTCATCTCACTGATAAACTTATTAAGGTTTGTTTGTGGATTTGGTACCAGTCTTGTTAAGTTAATACTGCACTAGAAAGTGGGGATAGTGATCAGGGAGCATTTTGACACTTTGTCTGCTGAATGCAGGCATAAGTGTGGAAACCATGAAGTGCCTCACAATTTGAATGTCACATTCGACTTTAATAAATTAACTTTTATTACTAAGATTTAAAAATTCCTACAATCGAGCATTCAAAACCAGAATTTTCATCTTCCAAAGACATGGAACACTTAAAATTATTATTTTTTTCCACTAGTGAATTTTTTATTAGTTTTCAAGCATATTGAGTACTGGGCCCTGCTTCCTTCCATTGCCCCTCACTCCCATTCCCTGCCCCTCATCAATCCATTCCACTCCCTCCCACCCTCCTGCCTGGCTGCTTCTATGGAATCCAGGGTTCCCTCTGGCTTGTCTACTCTTGTGGAGGTTCGGGTTAATTCTAGCTGCAATAAATCATCTCAATTTCCTTATTACTTTACATTTATACATGTGTATTGAATATTAATTTAAAAATGATAATGTCACAAGAAGATACCTCTCTCAGATATAAACAATACAGATGATTATATTGCTTATGTTCAGGCAATGGTGATATGGAGACTTGGTTTAGAGCTCCTGATCACTTGGTTATATGTAGCCAAAGAAGACCTTAAAAAGACCATTCATCTTTAGTGAGAATCAACATTGAAATTTGAAACTACGACAACAAGGCTGCTATTTAATGATGGCATGAAAATACTTATAAGAAAAGCAAATGGTGAAATGCCAGAAAAATAATATGTTCTCAAAAAACATGTAAGATTACACAGGTGCAGTTGATAATGGAAATATTTGTTTTCAAAGAAAAATATTTCATGGAAAAGTGTTTGTAGCAGAATATGTGACCTCCCAGAGGGATTATTGGGAGAGGCAGTGCTATTTTCTTCAGTGGCTTAACTGCTCATCAGTTGCCCTTGTAACAAGTAAATAACCTTTCTTCCATGCTCTGACAAGAAACTCTAATAAAAGTGAGTAGTAGATCACTCACTAAAAGAAGACATATATGCAAGAGGGGGACATTTGGGAAGAAGGATTTTAGCAGGAGTGAGCAGAAGCACGAAACAGGAATATGGGGGTGAGATTGACTAAAATTTATTGTATTAAATTCTCAAACAAAAAAAAACTTAAAAAAGAATACATGCACTCAATATTGATAAAGCATCAAGGTGAAATTAGACAAAAAAACCAACAGAATTAGGTTTCAGACATAGCGTGAGCCACTTTTTATTTGACAAGGGTTCAACTGATGTCAAAAAAACTGGAGAGAAACACTAGAATTGATGATGAAATGAACAAAGATGTAATTTACCTCAATGCATTAGGTTAATCAGTAATTACAATAATCCTGCTGAAGCACTAGATTTGCTATTTCTTTATCCAATGGTTTGGAGACACAAGGACTTTAGGATAAATGTGCACTCAGTCAACTTTGAAGGAAAATCATTTGAGGAAGAGTATTAAGCACAGTTTGAAGTGACTAGAATGAGGAACCAGTAGTTGCTGGATGATAGAGCTGGTACCCATGAAAACTATATATTATGTTGTATTTCCTAAGTCTTCTCAGTTGAGTAACTGAAAATGATGATGCACTCCAAACTGAGGCTGTAGTTTCCCTAGAGCAAAGTCACACATTTTTCTCCTACTTTGATTGATGATCTACAGCAGAGCACACCCTTTTTTTTTTTTATAGACTTAACAACATTGGCATGACCTGCCTCCTGATCCAGCAGAAGTTTTGAGAATCCAGTCCCCATAAGACTTCTAAATATTTGTTTCTTTCTTTGCCCAGCTCTGTAAGAAAGGAATATTTTTTAAAGGACACAAGACTCACAGAGGGAGAATATTAGATTGCATATAAGGTATCTTCCACCTTGCAAATCTTTCATATTCTCTCCATTTAAAGCCACATGATGCATTCTGAATAGTTTAATGTCCATCTCTTGTTACCACAGTGTCCCTTCCTTTGAAGGACTATACTCATCTAGACCTTTTGATAACATAGTATTGCAGGAAAAAAAAGTCATTATAAGTTGTGTTCCATGACTCTAGTTAGGAAAAGGTTTTTGATTTTTTATTTTGCTTAGTGTTACCACTGGGTGTACTTTTATGATACAGAACTTTTATGATCCCACTTTAGGAGATGATTGACCTGCTTGAGAAAATGGAGAACCTAGAATACTACCTTGATTGCCTTAATGTTTAGAAACACTTTTGTGAAGTAAAATGTCTGCACAGCCTCATTTTGCTGTTAGAGCTGAGAAACTTAATGATATGTCTACCTGTCTATACTAGACAGGTTGGTCAGAGGAGAGGAAAAGTTTTCAAATTAGAGCTAGAGGGAATATTTCCAAGATAAGGGTGGGTGGGAGATAGTTGTAAAGAGGAAAGAAGCATTAGGTGATGCTCCAAGGCCCACTAGATGAGGATGGAAAGCCTGACTATGACCACTGGTGAGTCCTGAGGCCTGATGCTCATTAATTGCTGCCATGTTATGAGAGACATGTGAGAAATATATTTCTTTATACTGTCCTGAGTGATAGGACAGTCCAGTGGAGAACTCCTTTGATGCTATCACTGGAGCTAACAGGCTGTATAGGGCTAGATAATAAGTATTTAGTAGAATACACTTTAGTAACAAAATCTACCTTTATGACATGTAACTGTGTATTCAACTCTAGAAAACAGTACTAGACAATATGTAAATAAAAGGGTACTGTCAAGATTCCATGGAACTTCATATACAAAACGAAATGCTGACATATATGATTTGACTCTGGAGTTTCTTGCCCATGTTGAAATTAGCCTTCATGGTTTCTGATAAATTCATGACAAAACAGCTTAATGTAACAAGGACTTTAATTTTCTCTTCCTCATCATAGTTCCTTGTCTAACATGGCAGGAGAGCTCCCACCAATACCAGAGCCAAAGGAAGTGTCTGTCAGAAAACTGGTCCTGTCCACCATGGGCTGGGCCTTCCCATCAATTAGACACTCTCCTGTGGGTTTTTTCTGACCTTAACTCAACTACTAATTCTCTACAAATGTGCTCAGAGGTCAAACCCTCCACCATGAAGTTGATACTTATAATTAACTATGACAGTCTCTGAATAGAATTTCCCTCAGATTTGTGACTCAGAAAGTTTGCTATACTGACTGTTATCATGACATAGAATTCTAGCAACGTATAGGCATGAAAATTGCCATTTTTAAAGGTCGGCAAAGAAATAACACAAGATGCACTTTTTTGTTCTTTTTTTCCTTATAATATGCCTAATAGAATTGGGCATGGATAGTTTTGATGTGACTCTTCCCTTTTTTTCCATTCTGTGATTTGCTTCTTATTAAAATTCTCAACTGACAGAAGGCACCCCAGACTGATTACCTATAGATTGACTGATTCCTATTTTTAAACATCCAAATATAAAATAGGTATTGAAGAAAAAGCATGCAGGCTAGAGAAACTTGCATAGAAGGAACAAGGGAATCTAACAGCATCCTATGCACAGGCAAACAAAGTAAATAACAGCATATTGTATTCACTTTCTAGAATCAAAAAGCTCACTTGAGAGGAAATAAAGAGAAAAATGCCTCTAAATATGGAAAGTATATATCACAAAACTAAATCATTTACTTCCGATTATAGCAATGAAAAAACATCACATAATAAAGAATTATAAAATATCCAGTGTTTGGTAGAAAAAGCAGAAAACATTAAGCATCAAAATAAATTCTGTGGTTATATTATGATTATTCCTCAGGGCAAAGATATGAATGTGTGTTTTTGAATTATAATTAGGAAACTCATTTTTTTCAGCCATATGTGCTGAGGGAACAGGAAAGCTGAAGTGGGGCAAGTTACTTTCAGGTTCAGGGAACTATTTAGAAAATCATCCTAAAAGCAGTTGTCATTTATGAATCAATAGAAATGATTTCTGAATTTTCTAATGGTTGCATCTTTTGAACATGCACATATACTTGAAAAATTACAAACTAAAGCCAGGTAATTATTATCTCTTTCTTCTGATTACACACTCTGGAATGATCATACTGCCTGAAAATATTTTATGTTTATGTTACATGTAATTAGTTGTATCTCAATTAAATGATATTCATTCTTAAATTGTTTTCTTTCCTTCTCTGGGAATATAAATTCTAGATGAACTTATATTTATTCATATATTTGCTAATTTAATAATTTTAGAAAATTTTGTTTATATTAAGCTATACAGTCAACTTGATCTAAATGGTTCTTTTGAATTCTTTTGGTATGTTAAAGTGTGATTTTTTAGAATACTAATTAAGAATCCTCTTTGAAGGTTTCTGAACTAGAAAAGAATGCATTCTCTTTGTGTGTGTGTGCATGTGCCCATGTATGCATGTATGTGTTCATATGGAGTTTAGAGGAGGATATGAGATGTTTTCTTGTATTGTTCTGCCTTCTTCCTTTGAGACAGGGTCTCTCTCTGAACATAAGGTTGTAGTTTTAGGGAGGCTGACAAGTTAGTGAGCTCCTGTGCTCTGCTTGTTTCTGCCTCACAGCATTGTGGGTATAGACATATGTGACCATGCCAAATGTAAGTGTTAGTGACTCAAACTCAGTTCCTCATGTTTGCAAGGCAAATACTTTTACTCATTGAACCATCTTTCCTCTCTTCTAGTAATTTGATGGTCTAGTTCATTTTTCTTCCATGACTTTTTCTTGTGTCCCTCTTTGGAGAGATAGTACTCGTACCAATGAATGCTCTGTCTCATTTCCACCTCCCAGGGTCTGTTTGATTTACCCCATATCAGCTAGTCTCAGCTTCCCATCATTGTCATTAGACTCTCATTATTTGGACATATGCCATTGCTAGGATTTCTAACTCTGCCTGATTTCTGTGAACACTTTGTTTTACCCCCACTCTCATAATGAACTTCTCACTATTTCCTCCCCCAGGTCCTTCGTCCTTCTCATATGCCCTCTACATCTCACTCCTTCTGGTTTAACTATTTAAATGCTCAGCTTGTACTCTAGGGATAGTCATTTCAAAAGCATACATGCAACCACTCCAGAATCTAATGTCTCTTTGATCTTCGACAATTCCCTTTCATCCTTCCATAGCACTCTATTCTCCTGTGTCTTTTTCTTTTGTAGTGGGCCAAAAAATTAATTGACTTGGGCTATGGACCCAAACTAGTGCTGACTGTCTAACCCTACAGCAAAGTCTTGGAATTTTGCAGGAATTGGGTCATAGCCACGTTTCCTCTTTCTTGTTGACTTTGTGGCCACAACGGACTTCTCCATATTTCAGACTTGTCTAGATTTTTTGTATTACTATTTCTATGTGACTTTTTACCTTTGGCTGAAGCTGTAATTCTGGTTTGTTTACATTAATAGGCATTGTAAGGATCCTGTAAGATAATGTATGTGAAAATATAATTTTACACTACCAAGATCTTGTATTATTGTTATTCCGTAAATACATCTCAGGCTTTCCCATTTTTGTGTTTTATTCATTTTTATCTCTGACTGTGAATGTTTATCTCTAATATTCAACATTGCATTTACATATTATTTCTTCTTCTTGACCTCTTCTAGTTCAGAACAATCATATTCCTGTTGGTTTTGATCTGTAAACATTTCTGAGTCTTCAGGTCTATAATACTCCTGGTACATAACCCATTGCTCTGTGTCCAGCTGGATAAATGAAGTTTAGTTGAGTCAAATTAAATTAATGATAAGCTTTGAGAATCTAGAGTGTGCTTCTGATTGCTAAAGTGGAAATGTTCTAGTGGATTATTATTAAAGGACTCAAATGTTTTTCATCTTTATGCAGATTATCATTATGCTTAATTGCAAAGAATAAAATACATAGAATGAAATCAGTAAGTGTTGTCTTACAGTAAACAGTTTTCAAGTTACTGTTTTCAAGGGGATTAAAAACCTTCTATTTTTCTATACTAGGAATTTCATGGTTTTAGTAGCATGAAGTAGTGATCTTGTGGAACAGCTCAGTCGTGTCAGATAATCAAACTCTTGTGGCCATAGTTCTCATCAATTCCTGTAGCATTTCTCATTGTATTCCTGAATAAGACCAAGAGCAGAAAATGGACTGATAGGTCACATTTATTGTTCCATTTTTGGAAGAATAGCTTCATTCAAATGAACCACATTTTCAAAATTGTCCATAAAAATTCTGAACTTTGAAGGACATCTGTCACAACAGTTTTATAAACAGTCTATACATATGGCTTTATTAGTTTTTTATGAGAAAATTTATGGAAATGGCACCTTTGCATTACTAGAGTCACTTCAATCACCATTTATTTTTCTTCACTCCATCATGTGTGAAATGAGGGAAGGCCTTTATGCACACACTATAGATGTGTCACGATGTTCTTCATTATGTCCATTCCCAGTGCATCTTAGGACTGGCAATATTCCTCAGAAGGACAGTTTCCTGAAACACTGCTTTTCCAGCACCATGGGAATGACACTAACTACATATTCAATCTTATTTCTTATAGAGAAAAGCAAATATGCAAAATTAAAGCATTATCAACTGATAGTGATCAAATACAACCAGAACTGAAATGACCCAAATTATTTGCAAAAGATCCTAAAGTTTGCAGATATAACCTCACAAATATCTATCCTTTACACAATTTCCTAATGAGAATTCTGAGTTATAAACTTGATTATTATCCTTAGATGTTTGAATCAATTTAAGTGAATAATTCTTAGGGATCAAATGCTTTCTCTTTCAATATGTCTATTTCAAAACAAGAACTGATTGGAGAACTCTTATATTTTCTTCCTTGGTATTCTTAGAGCAATGGTCTATCAAGATCTTGATTACAAATTAATCAAGATAGATAATAGGAAGCCATAAGCATAGGTCACTCATTTAGGGCAGTGGTTGGTTACTTTCCATGTTACTTACCATTTGTCTGAGGTATATGTGAAAGTGATAGCAGCAGAACAAGGATTTGGCTGCCCTGTGGCACTTCTGATGTTGCTGCACTATTTCTCACAGATACCTATTCTTCTATTCAATCTTGGACATCTCTACATTTCTCATATAACTTACATTGGAGTCTATTCCTTTGTGGGATAATCATGTCATTGGAAAAATTCTTTCTTAAATTCTTAAAGTACACTTTGTTTAAATAAGAGTAATAATGATCAGATGGAAACAACCACACTTAAGATCTCAAACTTGAAACTACCATTAGTATTGTTTATACATCATTTTGTCATTTGTATATATTTTGAATGATTTATCAGTGTTTCAAGTAAAAGAAAATGTACCTTTTAGATATGACTCAATAATGGCATGTTTGCTTGAATGTTATCAATAAATTCACAACTAAAAATTTGTGGCAACAAGAGAATTTTATTTCCAACTCTTGGTTATAATTCCTATCCTTGTGAATGGAACCACAAAAAAACTTCTTTATGAAGTCTTAAGATTGCTACTCTAACTGGAATAAGGAATGCTTGAGTATTAGGGACACCAAGTTCCTGTGTCTATATTAGATTTCCAGATCATGAGTGCTCTGAACCACTTTATGAATTCATAACTTGTACACATTAGCAGGAGTTAGTGTTGATCCCTTCCTGCATCCCCTTTTCTCTGTTTGCTGGCTATCATGCTGTGAATGACTCTGGTCTGTCACAGCATCCTTGCCATGATAGGGTCGCCGCTCCAATATCATGGACCAAAATAAGTCCTTTCTTAGTGAAAACAAAACAAATCAAAACAAAACAACAATTCTTTATCCAGTTTGACAGGTGAATTCACGTGACTATCAGAAGCCTAGGGAAATGACCACAATATATCAACAGAGATTGCTAAGAGAGAGGCAATCTCACTTGCCAGGTAGCAATTTGATCCCAGTATGGCACAATGTGCCAAACCACTGAATTATCTTCCCTATCTTAACCACTTGCACAGGGAATGATCCGACCATCACAGGTTGGGTTTTCCCACATCAGTCAGATGATTTCTTGCAGGCTTGTTCAGATGTTGCTTTAACTATTAATGCTTCACAAATGTGCTTAGAACTTATCTTTCAATTATCAAATTAATATCTCTATGTCTAACTAGTGAAGCATGCCTATAATGTATTGCTTTATATGCTATCCTTTAGGGTCAAGTAGCTGTAAGGTATCTAGAACAAGTGTTTTGAAGACTCATGGATTTTGTGTCACATAGAGGCATGAATCCCTCCAGTATATGCCATTTGAGAGTTTTCACATTTATCCTGGGGATGTCATTCAGTGGTAGAAGGTGTGCTTTCACACAATAGTAGTTTTGGGTCCTGTCTCCATCCAGGAGTAGGGAAGGACATCATCCATGTGTTGTCTTATCATGTGCTGTTATTGCTGTGTACTATATACACTTTTTTCCTCAAAAATTTTGACCTGGATTTGAATACTTTTCTCTTTATTTCCAAACTGAATATTTATATTTTATATTAAGATGTTTCATTTGAATGTCCATATAGCTAACAATTAAAATAAATTGATAGACATCTTTTTATTATTTATTTATTTAGTGTGTGTGCATGCGTGTGTGTGTGTGTGTGTGTGTGTGTGTGTGTGTCTGTGTGTACCAAGGGTGACTTCAGACATAATCCTTGATTGCGTTTACCTCCTTTTTGCTTTGCTTGGGATTTCCTGGTTTTTGCTTTCCAGAACCTGAAGTATAGACCCTACACGCCCCTTGCCATTTATGCCTGTAATTTTAAATGGAATTCTGAACTCAGGTCCTTCTGCTTGGGAGGCAGTGTCTTACCCTGAGCCTTCTCTCCAGTCCCAAACAAACATGTTTTGTAAGAACATTTATAACAGAAATGAGAAGCAATTTGTATAAAAAAAGTTGGATATTACTCCACTGTAAATTAATCAAATATGCATGAACTAATCCTTCTTATAAATTCTAAAAAATTAATAATCAGCAAGATGATTGTGGAGAAATCACTTCTCTTTTCTGGGTCTCACCTTATTTATATAATCATGTGATTGGTGCAGAGATTATATATTAAAGAAACACTTTCAATCTGAATTCACTCATACAAATACATACAGTGCTAATAGACCTAATCTTTTTTCAGGTTTGTGATCCTTTTAAATCACTAGGAAGGATAGGAATGAATTGTAAATACTCACTTTTAAGAAGTCACTTATATAACCTAAGAAAAGAGAGCAGAAACAAGGTTGGTTGTCTTTCAAAGACATTCATTTAAAAAGTGTAAAAAGATATAGGTACCCAATAGCCTCAGCTATGGAGAATAGTTTACGCTGCAGCCTATAAATTCCTTTCACATGTTTTGGAGACTGTGAAGACATCCCCGGATTTCAATATTGACCAAACTTTCAGACTTCTTTCTGAGTTTAGCAAATAAATAGATAAGGGAGGCTGAGGCCACTAGAGTAAAGTGCATGGAAAGTGAAGATTGAAAGAGTTTCATCCAATAAACAAAATCCTAAATAAGTGGCTCTTAAAAATTAGAAAAAAATGTAATCTTTGTTGTTAATGCTAGTGTCGTCGTCCTCCTCCTTTTCCTCCTTCTCCTGCTCCTCCTCTTCTTCCCCTCTCTGCTCTCAGCACTCCCTTTCAACCATGACATGTGGCACACGTACTCAAAGCAAGCAAGCAAACAAACATTTCATGGAATTTAGAACTGTTTGATTTTTACCAATCTCTGAATATCTGAAAAGAAGTACTCATTTACTTTTAGGCTTTCAAAGTGTAGTACGAACAATATATTCAACAAATAACACTTCCGCTGTATGTTCACTGCTATAGTTGCTGAGTACCTTACCATCTGAGTCATTTTCCTAGCCCCATTAGAAATTTTTTAAAGGTATTTAAAGTTTTATTCTGACTTAACAACATTTAATATAATAAATTCATTTTAAAAGTATGTGTATAATCTATAGACAAAAATACATATTTTAAAAAGAATGTGTCAGCTAATGAAAAATAAATTAGTAAGATTATTTAATTTTTAGACAATTCTTGGATTTTTTTCCTTTTTTTATTTCCTTTTTTCCCCAATCATACAAGCTCAATAGGCACCTCGTCCTCTCCCTCCCTCCATCCCTCCCCAGTCCCCCCTTGCACTCCCCCCTCCCACCCTTTCCTCCTCCCTTCACCTCCTTCTGAAAGTTTCCACCTTAGATTGTCAGTGGGTATATGGATGTACAAACAGCACCTAGATCTAATGAAACATTCATTAGTTCAGCTTCTGAGATTATTTTACCAGAGGTGCCACCTTGACTCAATGTCTCAAAATTTTCATGTAAATGGTAGAGTAAATGATTTCAAGTTTTTTCTAGCTTCGCTTTTCCCTTTTTTTTTTTTTTTTTTTTTTTTGCTTTTGGGTTTTTGATAAAGTGCCTTGGTATGGTGCTCTGGCTGGCTTGGATTCACTACACAGACAAATATGACACTAAATTTATAGTGATCCTTTTGCCACTGTCTCTTGGTGTTATAATTATAGGTAATCATCACTATGCCTGGCTAATTCCCTGTTCTGCAATACTTATTCATGAGATAATATAAGAAATAAGAAGTATGAAAGTACAGGTAACTTTGCAGATTGAAAGGTTGAGAATGCTGAGTCTGTTTTGATTACTATCTGTTAGATCTCTATTTATATTTCATGTTTACTGAAATAATAGCCTCCAAGGTAAACCTATTTCAGATATAATTAAGGAAATTTCAGAAGCTCTTTATAAACCAATAAAATTCAGGAAATGATAGTAAATATATTGATACATTTCTGTATTAAAACACTTCTGAATTTATTTATTTAAAGAAACTACAAGAAAGTTTATAATCATTTAAATGGAAATAAACATTAAAAATTGTCTAGAAAAGAGACAAATGTTTTAATCTCCCAGACTCAACTCATTATGGAAATTAAACATTTGGCTTACAGCAAAGTCAACATAACTGAATGAACTGTCAGAAGTGATTGCTATGTTAGGAAGAGAAGACATATAGGAAAGATTGCACTTAATGAGGAAAAGGAGTCTGACCTGCTAAATCATTGTTCTTGGGAGATTTGAATACTAATGAATGCTAAAGAGCAAATAGAGAAAATACCAGAAAGAAATATCAAATTCTATTACTAGATGTGAAGTTCTTATTAGTTTATATAGAAAGTTTTTACCTGTTAGTAGATGAATTGACAAAGGATACAAAGATTCACATATTAACAAATATTAGTCAATAAATCTTAATAAATAAAATGGCAGTAATCTATTCTTAAATTTTGTGTCACGTGTAATCAAGTGAATTTCAGCCACAAAAAATAAAATAGGTGCTTACCATAAAATATGCATTATTTGCAATAATTTAAGGTGTTTCTTTGCCTTTTATTTTATGTTGCTATAGGTTTTGTATTCCTTCAAAGCAAATATATTACTTTATAATTGAATCCATTATAAACATAAAGGTTTCCCAAAATTTTTAACAATAGGAAACCCTTGAAAGTGTACATAAATGAAGAGCCCAGAAATCTTTTTCTGTGCATTTGTAGGTTTTCAGCTAAGACATCTGTAACAAAAAAGGTTATTAAATGTTATAATTTGGATATGCAATATTCCCTGAAGGTTTGTGTATTCTGAAGAAAACTTGGGTGGTGGTGGAAACTTTTGAAGGTAGGATCTAGCTCGGGTAACTAGTTTTCTAAGGGCCTCTTTGAAAATTACATCTGGTTCTGAGTGACAATCTTTCCTCTTTGATTTTTGGTTGCCATGTGTTTCTGATTCCATGATGGCCTGCTTATCTTGAGGCCCACAACTAACAAAAACCAAGGCCATAGATTGAAACCACTGAAAATATGAACCATAATAGACGAGTCCTCCTTAGTATACAGGCATTACAGTATAGCACATAGCGAGTCTGATTAGAACAAAAAATTGATACTGGAGAAATGGGGTCATTGCTGTAACTAAATCTGACTACAGAGTTCTTAAGCCTTTTAATTGGTTTGTAGGAGCAATATAGAAAAGTTTAGAAAAGAAGGTTTGGGAAAGTGAAGGATGATGAAAGTGGAGCATAATGGGTGATTCTTATGGAGCTCAGAGGACCAGAATGTGGGTTAGAGTATAGACATGAAGACTATGAACAACAAGTTTCAGATAGAAATGGGAATTCTCTTGGAAATTGGTCATTTGTGTTTTGGCAAATAATGTAGCCATTCCCTGATGCTGAGGACACAGAGTTTAATGGAGATGAACAAATTAGCAGTGGAGGAAATTTCAAGGTAGCCCAGCATTCAGACTGTGACATGATTATTCCTGGCTGCTTTTAGCAAGATGTATAGTGAAAATTGGAAGCAAATAATGGAGTAGAAAGACTTGACTCACAGATGATTTTTGATGTATAGATCTTTTATATTAATATTCTGAGAGCTTAATATTATATGAAATTCATTTGGGCTTTTGATGGAGCAATGCTAATTACCCGACAACATAATTCTAATTATCAATCAAAAGGTGGTTAGTCTTTTTTTTTGACAGTCTACCTTCCTGTACCTTTGGCGAAGCTTGGGTAGTAATCATGTTAAGTAAAAATGTGGCAAGTGTCTTGGGTGCCAATATTTGAGATAAGTTTGTGGAATGAAGGCGTTTTAATTGTATAATGATTGCAAAATGGTTAGAGGATTCTGTTTATTTTTACAACACAAATTTGTATTCATCATGCTATTTATTGCCTAACCCAAAGAAAAATACTACCTGAAAAGAATTTTGAAATTATGCTTAAGTGTTTATGTATGAGTATGTATGCGTATAGCAGTTTTACATTTACAAGTTATTCAATATTTCTAATTGTTCATTGCAAGACTAATTGAAAATATTTGCTCTATTACTAAATATTTTTTAATATTGTAGTCAAATATTTTGAATTTCTTTGTTGGGTGAATCAATGTTTTTCTGGCATTCTGTTAATGTTAAAGTGGTGAAATTTAAGTAATATTGTTGATTAGCATTACTTGTACCATTTTTGAATTTAAGGTATGTTTTTATCATTACTTTGAGGATCCAAGCATCTGATTAATTGTCTGAAAAATACAATTAGTCTAACAAGCATCAGCTTTTTATAGTAAAATTATTTATGTGAGAAGAATTTTGCAGCATTTTACCTTGAAAAATTCATGTGGTTTAATGTCACTGGTAGAATACTTTGAGTACATCTATTTATTGATTTTATTTATATCAGTTTTATCTTATTTTTTTCCTTTTACATTTTGGAATTGTACCTAGGGTATCATGCTAAGCAAGTGCTCTACCGATAAAATACAGTCTCTGATCTGAATATATTCACTGACCAAATAATCTTTCTCGTTGTTCTGGTTGATCTTAGTAAATATTTCAGAATTTAACAGAGGAAATTGTGCACAATATTCATATATGGTATTTTTGAGGTATAGAGACACAAGTGTGAGGATCTGATGTTAGATTCCTGTAACCCATATAAATTCCAGCATAGGAGTGCTTGTGGTGACACTTTCATTTGCCAACATTAAGCCTATCATGTTTCCAGAACATAAGCAAACCATTTGCTAATATTAAAGGTAACATTCAACACTTCGTTCTTATAAGCAGTTTTCTGCAACTAATGACCTTGTATAATTTCTTATTATCTTTAATTTCTGGTATAGATGCATTTGATATCACTATGTTATTCAGCTTAAAAAGGATGGTGTGTCATGACATGAAATGGACACAAACCAACATGACATTTTAATGCCTTGTATAGATACAGAACTCATGGATATTCAAGAGAAGCATATAGTAAGCCCTATGGTAGGAAACATGACTGTAGTGTTAATAATCAGCATACTGTGTTGCTCCTAAAGACAAAGTCCTTTATTGGCAATAATTTCTCAAAAATCTACCCTTAAAGTAGGATTCTTTTAAGCTTCACTAATGCCTGAGTTTTCACCCTATTGTGCAGTCCAATAAGACACTGCTTTTAAGTTCCTCCGAAAGGACTTGACATTATATTTTTTTCATTATCAAAAGTGGTAATGATAGTATGAAAGATGTGTTTGCTCAACACTTATGGCAGGTTTAGGTATCAAAAACTGATGTGCCTTGAAGCGGATACTAAATAATGCAAACTCTTTCTTATTGGCAAAGCAGGTTAAACTTCCATTTCAGAATGCTTCTTTATTGCTTACCCATCTTAAGGAAAACAATAAAAAAAAGCATTGTACGACCAATGTAATCCTAGATGGGTTGAAGGTTGGTAAAACACAGAGAATGCTCTTTGAATGTAGTCCACAGAGGTAGCATAGCATCAGTAACCTCTACATCTACAAGTGATCATGACTCAAGCCTTGTGATTAATGATCATAAAAATGGCAGTTTTGCTTTTCCAATAAGCTTGCTTCTCTCAATCACTATAAAATGTAGTTTCCTATGATGTGATTGTATTACAAAACCCTTTCTGTTTTGGTATTGCCTGTGGAAATGATGCCTTGACTTTCTATATAGTCTCATTTCAATATGGGTTTCCCTTTCTGTATTTCATTGCCTTCCACAAGATAATGATATTATTCAGCTGTAACCTGCTATTAAGAATAGAAGCAGCAGCAACAGCTTTAGTTTCATAACCCTTTGTGTTTCTGCTCTCTTCTTAGATATTTTTTTTAGATTCATCTTCAGATTTATCCATCCTTGGCAATTTTGAGCTAGAGGAAACAAATTAAGAAAAAAATTAATTGACTTTATTTGCTTTAGTGCTGCCAGCCCATATTATCTGCTTTCTTAAATGAGTTTGGAATTGCCTACTTTGAGGGTATTACACTATGCTTTGGGTTGCTGCCAGCATATCCTGAGCAAATATATTTAAATCAAAGCAAAGCTGCTTAAATATTCATGCTATGCTCTTATTATGGTTTAGAGAAATGTGAAACCGTTTAAGATTTGCAGAAGTGTTACATGGCCAAAGATGTATTTGAGTGGTTGAAGTGTATTTTAAATGGATAGTTTTAACTTAGTTTAATAAGGAAAAGTTTCCAGTCTTACTAGTTGTGATGCATTCCTTATATCTATTTTGTCTGTGACTTTCTGTCTGCAGTTCAACCCAAACATAAATATTTCTCTTGAAATAAGGTTGGAAATGATCCTTCAGCATGTCACGTTATTGAATATTGTTGACTGTCTCATTTCAGGCTTGTTCTTTGATTTAGTAAGCCCCTGATATCATACATACATTATATTTTATCATGTTAATTTTCTATTTTGCTTCACTGACATTTTTATGTTCATGTCTTAAATTGTATATAAAACATTGACTCACTTTTCAATAGCAGGTTTTGAGAAGTCTCATTTCTTTAAACTGATTTTCAAAAAGAAAATCAGAAAGTGCTAAAAAAATCATTACATGAAATAAAGAAAACAAAGGAGATAAACTCACATTCTTTGCTAATGAGAGAAATTCACATTATTCCTATTATGGGTCTAACAGGAAGTCCCATTTCCCTGTTGCCTGCCCCAAGGCTCCAGTCTCTCCTTTTCTCTCTCCAGCTTCTTCATTGGCACCATAAATAATTGCATATTTACAGCTTCTGATTCATGTAAAACAAGTTTATTTCTTTTACTTTTCTCCTAGACAAAGAACCTGCTCACGATTTATAAATCCCAGAAATACTGAAAGCTATTTGTTTACAATCATGGAGTCTAATAATAGAATGATCAATGATTTATGAGTTGGAACATTTTTAAAGCATTGTGAGAAATCCAATATAAATTCATGAGATGCCAGTGAGAATTGCTACTGTCCCACCTCCTGCTCTCCAGTGAATAGGGTCAGCATGCTAGACCTTCCCAGCGGGGACAGAGCCTGGAAGGGATGCAGCTCCCTCCTTCAAGCCACTATGCGGTTCCATGCCTTCCAATTTAATGCTCTGATTTCAAAGGAGAAGATTAACTAGTTATAGCGGTAGGCTCGGGCCATGAGACTTCTGCACTGAGCTCTTTTTAAGAATCTTTAAAGTAAACCTTTGGAGGGTCCAATTCAACCACAACTTTTCTTTTTTAAAATTTTTATTATTATTATTATTATTATTATTATTTATTCAACTGTGCACATATGCGTGTGTATGTGCGCGCGCGCATGTGTGTGTGTGTGTGTGTGTGTGTGTGTGTGTGTGTGTGTCTGTGTATGTGTAAAACCATGGACGAATTCGCGAACCACCATGGACGCCTCCACCTCCTTCTGTCCCGGGATTCACAGGTTCCGCCCTACCAGGACCAGAAGCGCAGGCCTTCCGCCTGGCGTCTATACGTGGGATTTGGGATCCGAACTCAGGACCTTCCGCCTGCAAGGCGGAGGCTTAACCCCTGAGCCACCTCTCCAGTCCCCAACCACAACTTTTCTAACTCAGAGTGTTAAAGAAAAGTTCCAGTAGATTTCTCTGTGGGGCAACCAGATATAGTTTTTCACTTTAACAAGGCATACACCTTACTGAATCAGGACTTGCAAGTACCTCATGGGCTTTGGTATTAGTGCTTAGTTGAAAAAGAGAAACTTAAGCCTATCATTATAACTTTGGTTCTTTAGAGTACCAGACACTGACTATCAGTATTTTAATGTCCACACAACGAGATTCAGAAATGTAATGGCGTAAACATGCTCACTTTAGTAATGCTGTTTCTTGCACTTTTTTTTTTTTTTTTCATGAAATTCTGAATTCTGGGATGGAGGCACAGAGCAGGATGGATGAAAGGAAGTGAAGGTGGGAGATTATGTGGACAGTGAGGGTGGGCACAGAGGGAAGTGGGTTGGGGAGGGGATCTGGGAAAAGACATAAACCCAGTTTGTAAATAAATGAATAAAAAAGGAAATTCTGAATTCTACCGTTGTTTTAAAAAAGTGTTAGGATTCTATAATTTTGAAATATTTTCCATGGTTCGTCAACTGGATATGGAAATAACAGAATGGAAACTATTATTTTGGGGAGTCTGTGTTTCCTTGTCAGCAAGAGAGGCATGGAGTTGATTAGAGCTTATCAAAGAAGATAAAGGTTTTTGGTCACAAAATTAGTTGACTCATTTGGTCTTACTATTATTTGCATATGTAAAAATAAGTAAATATAAGTTATGTCTTTAGAACAATTCTTTTCATATTTATCTCTAATTATTTTAGCAATACATGAATTGTTGACCCCATCTGTCCAAGGGAATTCCTAAAATTCAAGGACAGTGCTTATTAAATAACCATAGATTGATGGTAGGTTATCCATTCTTTAAAAACCTATTTTATTATTGCCTCAGTTTCTTGTTAAATTAGTCCCTACTCGCTGCTTTAGATTTCCATGGGCCAAGGCAGATTATTAAGACAGTGGTACAGGTACTGTGCCAGAAACTTTTAAATAAATTAGATTTATGTTTCTCAAGTTAATTTTTATGAGATGCGGTTGTTTTGAGGAGACCTTTTAATTGAGACTGAAGTAATTTTCTCTAATTTTTGCTCAGTGATCTGCTTTCTTTGATAACACAGAGAGATAATTTAATTTGGAAATCATCTAATAAACAAGGTATAAAGTCACATTAATTGTGGAATCATTTGTAAGTATGTCAAGGATTAAATGATATGGAGAGAGGAAAGAAAACAATACTATTTATGACTTCATGGGAACTCGTTTTTATGATCTATAAAACTTATGTGATCTATAAAACTTGTATGTATGATCTGATTGTCCTGCAATACCCTTGGAATTATATATCCATAAGCAGGTCAGATCAATGTACAGTTGATTTAAACAGCCGTAGTTTACCCTGTATTGAGAGGGGGGATTCAAAAAGTAAGGACACTTACTTTTATATTGCTTTCTATTTTTTTTCATTGTTGAAAGAGCATATGTTAGATTTTTAAGAAGATCAAGGAACACATTTGGATCAATTTTTATTTCTCTAAATCAAGGAGTTTGGCTAGAAGGTCTTCAAAGTCTACTTTAGATTTGAAATAACCTTTTAATACATATTTATCTTTTTGCCTGGAATTTCAACAATTATAATAATTCCTGCAGTTTAAACCATGGTCTCCAGTATGTGCCTATTAACTTGTAATATATTACTGTGAAAAGTAATTCATTATCCCAGTAGGGCATATTAACACATTAACTCTGCTTATCAGATACACTGGCTACTGTTCATTACAGAAGACATCCCCTGGGGGAGTTGATACTGGACTTGGCCCAGACTAGGACCTCAATAGATGCTCATTATTTCCAAGAGGTGATAATGTGGCATGTTTAATTCGTGAACTTGGTTTGGAGTGTGAGAGGCTTAAATGCAGGGCATATCTTGAGCTCTTGGACACCTTTAAGTTGTTGAAAACTTATAGTAATTGGTTTAGTCTTTTAAATGAGGGATGCCAAAGCATTATGTGAACATGAAAGACAGAACACCAAAAAAAAAATCTTGGTAATATGATTGTTTCTACAGATGGTCCTCAACTGCTTAGAAAAGAACTTATGAAATATCAAGTTCCAGACAGGCTTCAGTAGGACATAAAGATGATACTGATATACTTTAAATGTGAATGAGGACATTGTCTTTAGGATAATTCTCATTTAAATTTGCTTGGGCTGAGTAGTGTTTGTCAAGGAAGCCTCTTAGAGGTAATGATAGAGGGAATAGAAACAGAAGGACTAAGTTGTTAAAAATGATAATGAAATTCTGAAAGAACAGAGCAGGAATTCAAGTATCCAATTTTCTGGAATAAACATTTTCTTTTCCCATTTCATTTGAAAGAAATATATGGACTTAAATTAAAAGTGCTCCAAAATATTATTATATATGATATGATATATATATGACCTTATACATGTATATAACTTTACTTAGAATAGAATGGTTATGGACTGTGAGCTATTTTCTATATTTCTTGCTTCAGTAGATCTTGAGCACTTGCATTATTAGATAAGGATTTTATTTTAAAAATTCTCTATTTTCTATCATTAAATTTAATTCTTTGTTAATTTATGTATGTTAATTACATGTTACATGTATGTCAATGCTATAAAACAAATCCAGAGTACAAGTCATTCTTTCTTGATTCTTTACCAGCTTCCAAGCAGTACAATTTATTGTCTGATGGAAACAAACCATGATAAAACTGTGATATTTGGTATATTTGTTTTGTCAGATGGATTGTTAAGCAATGCTAAAGGTGGCAATCTCAGCTTTTTGCATACAGTCTTAACCTAAGAAATGTCAGAATATCAGTAAAATCAGCATCACTATATATGTGGAGATATGTAAGTGTAATGAAGACACGACATGGTACTTTATGCATAAATTCTGTCTGTCTCTCCTTCTTTACACAATGCTAGAGTCAATGTGATAAACTCAGTAATTACAAAATTGTACACCTAAGAGGACGATGTATAATCACATGCTAATAAATTAGAACCTCTCAAGGTCATTTAATGATCATCAACAAAGCTAGCTTTCTTTGCTGTGAATTTGATGGAGTAATTATACATAGAAATTGTAAATTGATGGTACCAAATACAAATGAACTCAGTAACAGAATAGCTCTCAACATCAATGAGATGTCGTCAGTTTACTTTCCATCTGTATGCAGTCTTTATTAGTTAAGGAAGTCTATTCACACTACATTCCTATGAAATATTGTTTTTATTGCTCAACTTGCCTTACCTAAGAATTTTGCACTTCTGTTTTTAAAATTAAAGCCCGTTTTTGTTTAGATGGCTCATTTAAGCTAAACTTACTTCCTGAAAACCCCAATGGGACCTTTTCATATTTTTTTTCTTTGAGGTAAGGTCTGACTTTATACTCCAGGCTGATCTGTATAATTAACTCAGGCTTTTCCCTATCTCCCTGACATATTTTTTGAGTCCTGGAATAACATGTATTTACTAGTATTTAGCCTCATTCTTTTTTACTGAATTAAGAATCCCAAGTACATTAGCATTTATGGCTTCAATACTTCAGAGGCTGTTCCTCTCTTTTCTTGTGTACTGCAAGACTGACAGAATTATAAATTATAACTAGAACCCTGCCTCATTAAACAGAATCTTGGATACAGTCAAATCCTATGTCTTCTACCTGAATACAAAGGTGAGGTGCATTCAAGAAGATAAGAAAACATTTTACAGTAAATTCAAAACTATTGATATTCCTGTATTGCTTTTATATAAAATGACGAAATGCCATTTTTATACCATGAAAGTAAATTACTTTGAATATAAAGAGCACAAACACACTAAGTCATTATTTTTTAAAGACTCTTCTGTGGAAAATTAGTATCTGAATATGGAAACATAATGTGTGCTTCCCTAGGACACATTAAAAACAGATTTCTGTTGTTTAATTAGGTACTATTGCATTGCTGTGTTCCCTGATTACACTATTATACATATATATATATATATATATATATATATAATATATATTGGGTTAGTTACACAGCGAGTATCAGAGCAGCCTGTAGTATAGAGTCAGACCCTTCCTCAAAGAAAAAAATACATATATACCTTCTAAGAAAGCATTTCAAAATTTCGAAGAAAATTTCTTTAAAATCTTAAGGTTAGCAAAAGAATTTCATGAAGATTTTACAACTTATGGATTCTACCCAATATGTTTATAAAAAGCTGTGAACCCATCTCTTTTTTGAGTACTTTGCTAGATTCATTGCTGAGGATGACCCTCAGCTAATCTAATTCTGAGTCTTATGAGATCAAAGGGAGGATGAGCATGGCTGAAAAACGCTGAGTCAGTGCTTGGCTGTCCCCAACTTCCTGAAGCAGATGCTCTAATCCTACAGCTGTTGAGGTTCTGCTGTAACTGAGGCTCACCAAGGTGTCTTCTTTTGAAGCATTAGTGGAACAAAGCTCCATTGGAGAATCCTGTCATCCTCCCTGTGTCTGCTCCTGGCTCAAGTACTCACTGAAAAGTAACAGTATCTGCTAAAGGAGCCTTCTGTTCTAGGGTGTCATTTCCTTAGAGAGAAAGAAACCTTTACCAGTTCATGTGAGGGGTTCTCCCAGTGAGATTCATTTCTCTATGTAGAGTGTCTATTAGTATGTTCAATTTACTTGAAAAGTACTTCTCACATTAAGAGGACAAAGGCTTCTTGATTTGAAATTAATGTTGAATCTGTAAGAATATGGCTAATATTGGTTAAGAACATTCAGATTTCTTTTTTCATGTGTGTGTGTGTGTGTGTGTGTGTGTGTGTGTGTGTGTGTGTGTCTGACTGTGTGAAAAAAGGGCCTTAGAGTATGTGCACCTGTGGAAACCCGAGGGAATATCAGATATCATTCTGTACCACTCTTCCACTTTGTTGCCTTACCCTGGAGTTCTCCATGTTCCGTTTCCTGCCGTATCCTTCTGACATGTTTTCATGAGATCTGGGGATCGGAACTCAAGTTCTTCTGTGTTTGAGGCAAAGGCTTTAACCCCTGAGTCATCTTCCCAGTCCCAGACTTGTGCTTGTGACATTAATGTTTTGGAAAACTATAAAAGATCAAAGCATGAAAATCATTCTTTTCTTTCAAACTGTGTCCCAGTGGTGTGAAATATGTAGACTTACACGTCTCATGACTTTTGTGTGCATGCTACACTGAGGAAAATGGCTAAGGGGTTAAGGAACACAGCATAGACACAGCATAACTTCTTTGGAGGAACATGAGTGTGTTAAACAAAATCAGGGGTTGTTAGTCACACACAATGGACACTACCCATGCATGGTTTCCAATCCAATTTGGCAAGCCTAAGGCTCCTCTGAATGGCAACTGGCATTTCTGATGATTACTTAATTGAATTGAACCTTTGAATGTTGTCAAAGAAAGAAGTTCATAGTCATACATTGCAGTTTCTGTTGATATGGAAGAAATTAGTGTTGCATTTAGAAGGTACAAATATATTTGCAAACATTCCAATGAAATATTCATGTTACTTACTGAAATAACTTTTTACATCTTTGTTAATATGATAACATTGCCATTCTAGTAAAAGAAAAACATTTCTTTGATAAGAAAAAATATATTTTACTTAGACATGGTGGTCATAGTTCTCATTACAAGAGGACCATTTATAGTGACCAATGATCTAGTTTTCCATGGCAAAGTTCACTGCCAAATAATTTCAGTGCATACCTCACACAGTCTTGCAGTATCCATATCTCTTGCTCTTATTCACAGATGTGTCCTCCAACTTCTGCTTCTGCTGCTTTTTCTGTCTCCTTTCCTGTGTCTCCAGTTTTCTAGATATGCTGTGACACCAAACCATAATTGAATGCTGCCTACTCTGTAAAACATTTCTGAGCTTCTTATAGCAGTTTTCTTGCATCGTTGGTGATAAAAATCACCATCAAAGGGCTTTAGGGAACAAGGGGTTTATTCTCTTATAATAGCCTGGTTACAGGTTTGAGTCAAGTTGGCAAAAGAACATGCACCATCACTGAACGGCCAAGGGAACTGGCCATGCCATATCCAAATAATGGCTGAGAGAGAGACAATCTTTACTTCCCAGACCAGCATATCTTGCCAAGTATACTAAAGGATATCCCCTTTCTCAAATAATTTCCTCCATCTTATTTCCCTACCTGGGGACTAGTCCTAAGCACCATGGGCTGGGCCTTCCCCATCCACTAGACAATTTCCTGCAAGTTCACTCTGGATTTAACTCAACTACTAATTTTCTGCAAATGTGCCCAGATCTCAAACCCTCAACTCTCAAGTTGGCACTGGTACTTAACTTTGACACTTCTTTCTTGTTTTATACCTCTGAAATACATCAAGTATTTTTTATGTATATGTGTAGTGTGAAGGTGCATATTTTACATGCATGTGGGTGCCGGTCCACTTGTACATATATGCACAATGGTTGGAGGCCAGAGGCTGACATTGGATATCTTCTTCATTCACTCTCCAATTCTTACATAGAGAAGGGGTTTCTTATTTGAACTTTGATCCTTCTTCTTCTCCTTCTCCTCCTCCTTCTTCTTCCCCTCTCTCTTCTTCTTCCCCTTCCCCTTCTTCTTCTCCTTCCTCTTCTTCTTCTTCTTCTTCCCTTTCTCTTTCTCCTTCTCCTTTCCCTTCTCTTCCTTTTAGTCTAGATTGTTAGTTTGTTCTAAGGATCTCTTGTCCTACCCCCTGTGTGTGTTTGGGAATACAAATGGGCCACTATCCTGTTCAACATTTTTGTGATTCCTGGGGAACCCTACTCCAGTTTGTATGTTCCTTCAGTAATCACTTGGTGCATTGACCTGTCTTCCCATTCTCCAACCCAAGTGTTCTATTCTCTGAAGGGTAATCAACTAAATACTTATGTATATAACCAGCACCCTAAATCCAGGATCTCCCAATGCTGATGGCCTTGAGAAAGGACTATCTTTTGCATAACATTCTTTCTCTTCCCACACTGTACTGAACTACTTTCCTAGAAAATCCTTAACAATGTCTGAAGGTCATAAAAATACATGCCTGTATTTTTCCAGGTCTTATGCAGACGTCCCCTAGCATTCTGTTCATGGCAGTTCTCCCTATTATCCAACATCAGCTATTTCTGTTATTTGTATACTCACCCATTTTAAGGATAAACTGTGCTTCTCTTGTCTTTCGAGCCTTCACTTCTAATAAAGCTTAAATTAGTCTCAAAAATAAAAGCAAAATCAGCCAACCAACCAACTAACCAACCTAACAAATAATATGGACTAGTTTGATGAAATTTTGCAGGGGTAGTTGCTATTTCTTAATTGATATTTTGCTTCTTCATGACTAGAAGTATAGTTTTTACCATAAACTTTTTATATTATTTATATTATATTACTTTGGAACACAGATTTATAACCTAGTGTGTAGCTGTATGCATTCTTAGCACTGATAAGAACTATTGAGAATAAGCTAGAATAGTTCTTTGCTATCTGGATGATTTTTCTAACGCAATGAGAATGATACTGTACATTATTAGCACATAGCAAGTTGGTTCATTTTGTATAGATGTAGATGATATTTGGAATTTCATTCTGGAGAAATTTACATTTAATCTTTGAACAGCAGGAGGTTATCTCCATGTAGACAGACTTCAATTTTCACTATACAGTTCCTTAATTTTCTCCAAAAGGACACCTGAAGAATTAAACATAGACTCACTATTCCTATCAAATTTTGCTTCCTTAGAAGTCTGAGGGAAAGCAGAAGGGCACTCCGGACAAGCCATTTTTTTCCTTGATGGGAAATACATCTTTTTTAAAATTTTGGTTTCACAACAAATTGACTCTTTGTAATGATTCTTATCTAGGTAGTCATTTTATGATGAGGGCTAGAGGTGATATAAAACTATTTTTAACAACAGTACTTTTAAAGTGTCATTACGTGAGCCCAGTGCATATGAATTTATCCTAGACATTGCCAAATTGAAATAGACATAATAGGTTGAGTCACTGTAGAAATAAAGGAATAGATATTTAGGTATTCTTTAATTAAGACAGAAGAATGAACTAATTTCCAAGAATTCATGCGCACACTTACAAATTTGATTCTTGGTGCTTGTGTTCAATGCCCATTGTTGAATGAATATAGGATAAAACAACTTAGGGGAACAAAAGGTTTGTTCCAGTTTATGTTTCTTACGGTACTTTATTTCACTTTATCGATGTGGAAAGAGAAGTTATACTTACATCAGGAGCAGAAGGAACTAGTCATACCATATCCATAGAGAGAGCTAAGAGAAAGACATATTCTCACTTGCCAGTATGCCAAACATTGAACCAGCTCTATTCTTTTTTATCTACCTAGCTAGGGAATGGACACATTCAACATGGGCTGGGTCTTCTTTCCTTAATTAGATAATCAATGGTTTGCCCCGGGCTTTCTTTGATTAAATAATTCTTCACAGAAGTGCTCAAAGACCTAGGTTTTTATTGTCAAGTTGGAATCTATGACTAACTTCCACAGTGCTTATATTACATTTTATTGCTAATATAAAAATTTGCCATCAATTTAGTGGCTGAACATATCTCCTTTTTTGGAAATCAATCTTACAGGAGTAAACCAAAGCTGTAGACATAGCTACATTCCTTTTCAAGGATACAGAGGAGAATATGTTTGCTATACATTCAAGGTTAACTAACATATCATATCCTATGATTTTAGTACTGAAATTCTGTTTATTTGTTGCCTGTGAGTATCTTCTTGTATGTTCTAGATAACAGCATATTTCCTCTTTCATATTTTATCTATTCTACCTTTAAAGTAGCATGGACCAACTTGGACAATTTTTTTTTACATGGGATAACCTTGCACAGGAAGACACATGCCATATGACCTTACTCATTTAAAGATCTTAGAATACTCAGGAGAAGCACGGCAAAGCATGACAACTACTAGAGGCTTGAGTGGTTAGAGGAAACAGGTATGAATGAGATATTGGTCAACATCTCTCATTATAGTTAGATAGGAGTATATCCTATTAAATATTCCAAAATAGATAAATAAATAGAGTCAGAAAATGGAGCAGGACTGACTGTTTCTAAGGGGTGGACTGGCAGAAAGTAGCAGAAATGAATGCAATGTGTATCTAATTTATTTTTCAAGTGATAAATATGTTCTCAAATTGAATAATGATAATTGCTTGATGCTGAACAATTTAAAAAATACCAAGTTATAAAATTTAAAAGGGAGAGTTTTGTGAGAATCACGTTTTAAGAAAACAAAAACAAAGTTAATAAAAAGCAGTATGACCCAGTGAAGTTCTCACATCATATTTTTCTGATTCAGCTATCTTCCCTTTTGAGGAGTTGTGTTATTTGATCACACCTGCTAGCATAATTTCTGGTATCTTCCAGGTGTATAAACCTTTCATTCCAACTGGGCATCACTTGCCCTGTGTGGCAACACATCCTAGGATTTCACAGTTAACAATGTGCCATTTGGAGGAACTTCTGCATGCTTCATGCTAAAGAAAAAAATATTTTCATAGTTCTCAGCTGCCAACAATTTAGTTCAAGGAGAATATTAGCTTGGGTTAAAGTGAGCCCAAAATAAAAAGAACTTAGTGAAAATTTGATTTTGTAAATTCTAAATCCAAATTTTCTAACCGTCAGATGGCTTTGCTACAGAACCAACATGCTAGAGTTACATCTCCTGACACTGAACTATGCTTAAAATATATCAACTCAGCTGAGTCTGATCATGTCTCTCATTCTTGGGATAGTTTGCATCCCATTCATGCTTTTAACATTGCTCAGATAAAGCCAAGGGAGTCCTAGAACCTTTTCCAGAAGGACCAGGCTTAGGATTCTAATATGTTACTCAGAGTTGTTAGGTTCCAGCACTGTTCATGGCTAGATTTAATTATGGTACAGCCATAAATGGTTTCAAATATGCCAATTCCTATCAGCTAACAAAACTTTTTCTAATATAGTAGTGTGCTCCATCTGAAATTGGATCCAAATATTTTTTAACCTTGGTGACTGATTGGAAAATGATGTCACGTATACAACTGTTTTAAAGTTGGCAGAATATTTTCTCTTAAAGGAAAGCAGAAATCACCTTCAAGGACAGAATGCCTTTTTTGTTTTGGGAAAGTAGCTATGTTTTTTACTGCAGGAGAAATAAAGTTAAGGCATGATTCTAAATTACATCTTCAAGATTTGGAAGACTCTTTTTTTTTGCTTACACTACTTTTCAAAAAAATTAGTGTAGGCACAGAGGCATCTAAGAAATTATATTTTCTGAGAGGGAGGGAGAGAGAGAGAGAGAGAGAGAGACAGAGAAAAGAGGAGTGTGTGCATGCCATGATGCACGTGTGGGAAGGTCAAAAAACAATTTTCAGATATGAGTTCTGTCATTTTGCCATGTGAGCTACTGGGGAGTCATACTAAGGTTGTCAGGTTGGCAAGTTTGTGCCATTGCCCACTGCACCACCTCGCCTGCCAAGAAACTAGATTTTCCAGCATGGTCATTTCACACACTGATATGCTTTCATCTCTGGTCAGGGTTGAGGTGGATTTTTTTGTGAGGAAGACAGTTGATACAATCCAAGTGAACAGCAGGTGGAGAAATGGAAGGTGGATTGCTAAATAGCAGAGCTGTGGTCATGGTAACAGGAGCTATTCATCCCTAACATATTACCCCTGGCATATCATCCTTACATCTTGTGTGGCTTTCAGAAAATGAATAGTGGATATCAGGGAAAATGGTTGGGTTTGGATATCTGTTGAAGAATCTCCCTGAGAGGAATACTAGAAATATGGGATGCCTAATATGACTGCTGGAGGGTATGCCTGGTAGCAATACTTCTTGATTTCTAAGTTATCCTATGAAAAGCTTGTCTTACATAAATTAAAGTTTGTAATGTTGAAAACATTAAGAAAGGAAATATTTCTTTTCATTATTCCATTTAAATACCATAAACTGAGGTTTAACTATATTAAGCATTCCAAACACTTATGTTTTTCCTAAATCATACATCAAAATATTTTGCTTGAAATTTGAAAGAAGTATATCAATATGACAAATGATCATTTCAACAAATATTCTGCAAATACTATCTGTTAGCTTAAATAATAACATTTTGAAAAAATGCTCTAGAAGCATAAAGAATTCAGTCTATAAGAAGCTATGTTAAATGTAATAGAAAGAAAGCTACAAATCATCAGTATTTTCAGCAGTATTTTATAACATATGATATATTAATAATTAATGCCTTCTAATCACATGATATTATTATTGCTTTGTAGAAATCTATGGCAAAATATTTTACTCTCTTAATGAAGAGAGTTGACTGTCTTAGTATCAGATGAAATGTTGAAATGGGATTTCAAAGACCTCAGAATGAAACTCATGTCCTATTTTGTCATTTCCTCTTTTTTTGTTAATTTCCTCTTATCTGACTGGAAAGGTTATGTTTTAGATATGAAACCATCTTTGAATAGAGGGAGCCACCTCACATGCACCTGAGAGAAGGAAAATAACTTCTGGCAGATGTCTGTAGGACTTTGTTTTATTCAAGGGCAACCCCAAGGCTTTAGTCCCCATCCCTGAGTCAAGAAAGATCATGGGAACAATCCAAGGGACTGGGTTTTATACAGAGACCAGCAATTTCCAATTTTCATGTTCTTCATGGAAAATTTTGCTGATGTTCTTTTCTTAGAAAGGCTACCTGCATAAAATTTACACCAAAAAAAAAAAAACACACGAATACAGTAATGGAGTTGGTTGGGAGGAAGAAGATTAAATAGGAGCAGGAATAGGATAAGAACAGGTAATGGGGTGAATGTGATCATATACCTATCTATATAATACTGTCAAGAATAAAAAACAACAAATATTTAAAACACAGTAACAAAGTGGTAGAGTTTTCCTGGTAAAATAGTATAGACTTTTGTAAGGATTTCTACCTGGCAGAGATAGAGCATACCAGGGAATTAGATCAATAGATTTTATAAGACAGTGGAGCTTCTATAGTCTCTGCTATTTCACATTACCCCTTTAGGTAGTCTTGTAATGCAAGGTATCCATGGAAGGTCATTGATCTGAGGTCAAGTCAATCTTGATTTTCCTTGGAGAACTCATTATGAAGGTGTATCTGCAGAGAGCAGTTTTATAGCCGCTGACTCAGTAGCTCTGTGTTGGGCTCCAGGGCTCTCTATTTTGATGTGCAGCACTAATGGTTGTGAGGTAGAATGCCAGGGCCACATGATGACACTGCCCTGAAAACCTGTGGCTGCAGACGACTCCTCTTCCATGTAGGGAACATTCGGCAGAGCTCTCATATTATATAAATCAAGGGAATTAAAATTCCAGTCAGGTCAAGTGTTTAGCAGCATTTCTCAGAAAGAAAATTATCACTAATTTGGAGAATAAGATTAAATTAATTCAAGTCATATGAGGGTTGAGTGCTGTTTTGACTAGAGGGAGACAATGTCTAAAAGCATGAAGTAAGATTATCTTCCCAAGTGAGCTGGAGACCAACAGCAACAGTAAATCAAAGAGAGGTTTATTTAAATGTTGGCCTCCAGTCAATTCTGTGGTCACTCTTTATGCTTTTATGGTCTGCAGTTATTCAGTGGCACGCAAAGTAGATCATGTTGTCATTGCCAGTATTTTTGATTTGTCAGTCTTAGGGGCTTGATATTATCATGTTGACCCTCTTACTTTACTGAAACTGGGCTGATATGCTATTAATTCTGTACCTTGAAAAATTATCCTGGAAATTTATGCATGTGCAGTATTTGCCTTGAAATTCATAAAAATCAATTTTATTTCATTATTTCTATGTACTATATAAATTATAAAGGCAGTACACAATTTGTGGCATTTATATTGCTTAGTATTAAATGTAATCCTACTTTCAGCAGTTATTTGATGCATGGAACAGCCTTAAAACTTATCAGCAGTCAATAGGAGATATTTGTTTGTTGTAGATTACAGTGTGTGCTTAAGTCACAGTAGACAGTTGGTATGTACAGAAAACTGTTTTGAGTTCAAGTGCACATATTCATTGTTTACATTGAGGTACTCACTGCAAGGTTTGACACTCATTGAAAAGCTGTTTTTGTGCTCAGAATTTCCTGAGCCATATGTTAGCTTCCATTCTTGATTCTCCAGGATGCAGGTACTGTCTCAAAATTTGAACCTTTGCTAGATGGAGAGCTCAGAGGCACTGGAAATTGCAAATAGTTTTAAAATCCCCTTTAAATTTATTATCTGGTTTTAAGTTTTTAACATAAAACTTAGTTTTTAATCCTTGACTTTTCATATAATAAATGTAATTAATCCATGTGATTTCACTGATCCGATTTCTGAGGAGAGATGAATTTTAAATATCTTTGTTTATTGTCTTTATTTAGCTTATAAAACAATGTCCTTTATTCCAGGGATTGATTTAAGCATCTGCTAAAATATGTAAATGGTCAGAAAAATGAAATATCTATTCATTCATTTCAGGTTTGGCAATGTACATGTTAATTGATACATCTAATACCATTTTTACAGCTTCAGAAATGTGTTTTGATTCTATAATTTTAAATCGTTTTCTTTGTAAAATTTTAAACAATGTGGAAAAATTTTGAAATCGTATTGTTTTTGGACCAGAGAAAGCAATATGAATGGGGAATATATATAAACAATTGAAAAGTAGATAAGAGAAAAAGCCAAGAATTCATTTGCATTTCTGAATGAAGACAAATTTCATTTAATTATACAGTAGTAGGCTTTAAACATATATTTTTAGTCCAGTCTGTAAAACTGCCAGATGCTAAAGTAACATGGATAGGCCAATTATGGACTGTGCTTCATTAGCATAAGCAGAGATTTTATAAAAGATAAAAAGCTTTCAAGGTTTGGATCTGAAACGAGGTTTTCAATGCTTTCATGTAGCTCAATAAAATGTACAACCATTCAAATATAGAATAGGAAAAGCTAGAATCTTTCATCCTTATTTTTACTGGCTAACAAACCTGAGGTTTCAGCTTCCATTAGTCAATATTGTTCTCACTTGCTAGACTGGAAAAGAAAATAGGAAAGCTCTTGGAGGACTCTTGTAGGTAAGTATTATACCCTGATTGATAATATTTAAACATTCCTGTGTTATTCCATCTTTACTGTCTTCTATTATCCAAGTTCAGTAATGCAATAAAGGGTCAACATCTGAACACTTTACTGTACACAGTAAGTACATATATCTGAATTCTTAACAGTGAAACTCAACATTGACTATATCTTCTATGCACATTCCTAGACTGTTTTGCTCCCACAGTTCTTCTAGGTCTATTCCATATGTTTTCATTCAATAAACTTAATGACACATGAGGTCATTAAGGTTTTGAATCAGTCTATATTAGGGACCAGATCAAGTAGGAAACTAAATTCTAACTCTATTACTTCATATGTTTTCTGTTGTGTGTTTTCACTTTGCATGGCCACAGAGATGCAGCTGTTGTCCACGGTTTGAAATGTGAGTTGTCTTCCAGAGGATCATGTGTTTGAATCTTTAGTCGTTTGGAAAGGTCATGGCACCTTTAAGAGGCAGAACCTTGCTGAAGGAAGGCAATCAGACAGGATCGTCCTGGATTAGCTCCACCCTACTTTTGGAAGAGGTCTGCTTCTGCAGTTTTACAGTTTTACAGCTCTTAGCTTGCTTGATGGACTTCACTTAGACAGCCTCCAGCTTCTGCCATTATGTACTGTCCAATGTAGCTGAACATATCTCCCTTTCTCCCATTAAATTGTTTGACTTTATGTATTGTCTCATGGCAACAGAGAAGAGTAATCAGGACAGGATCACAACGGAACCTCAAAGGAAATTATAGGAAGATTTCATTTTTATTCAAAAGATTGAAAATATTTTAGCTAAAAGACTTGCAAAGTGTGGATGGTGCATATTGTATTTTCTAATTTGATTTTGAAAGCAAAACAGCTAAGACACATTTTACTAGATCTAACTTGTCTGACTAGATCTTATTGTAATTTTTCAATATATAGGAACACATATTTTACAGGTGGTAGCTTAAGAATTTTCCTGGAACTGTGATGGTTCAGTAAAGTATAGAATTAGTTAATATCGTTTTCTAAATCTGATCAAGATAAAAAGAATCTTTAGCACATGTATAAGGTTCCACATGATAACTTACCATCTTTTTTTGCATATCCGTGTGTGGGGTAGGGGAAGATGTGCCTATGGAGGCCCAAAAGTGACTTTGGCGATCATCCTGTTACTCTGCTTTCTTTTTGCTTTGTTCTGGGGTTTGGCAGGCACAGCTTTCAAGGCCAGTAGTGAAGGCTTCCATCATTTCTGTCCAGCATTTTTAAATTTTTTTTATTATTATTATTATTTATTCAACTATGTGTATGTGCGCGCCTCGCATGTGTCTGTGTGTGTGTGTGTATGTGTGTGTCTGTGTATGTGTAGAACCACGGACGAATTCGCGAACCACCATGGACGCCTCCACCTCTTTCTGCCCCGGGATTCACAGGCTCCGCCCTACCAGGACCAGAAGCGCAGGCCGCCCCCGCTTCCGTCTCTGCCCAGCATTTTTAAATGGAACCTGGTAGCTGAACTTAGGTCCTTCTGCTTTCAAAGCAGAGACTTAATCCCTGAGCCATTTCTCCAGCCCAATTTATCATCTTCTTAGAAACTCTCTTCCTGTCTTTTTCACTCAATTCAAATCACTTGGACTTATTTTGCTGAGCAGAAGTGAATGTAGACCCATAGGTTAAGGAGGGCAGAATAGAGTACTGCTCCAGTCTTATCAGGACAATTACCGGAGACAGAACATAGGGTCGGGGTACATCTTCCAGAAATTTGAAAGAAGATTAGAAGTTTATTATGCATTTTGTGATAATCCTTCAAGAGGAAAATTCTGTGGTATATGCACATGGCGGAAAAAGAAAGATGGTTTGAATCAAGGCTATTGGAATTTGTGTCTGCAGGTGACACAAGTGCTCTGGGGCAATAACCAAACTATTATATCCCATGTTACTTGTTTCATGCTCATGAAAGATCGTGAGCATAACAAATGGTGAAAAATGTTATTAGTATGTAAGATAAGAGATCACCTTTCTCTTACTACTTAATTCAAAACTTGAGTCAGGCCAAAGACACTCTTTTAAATTTTATTTATTTATTTATTTATTTATTCAATTGTACGTGTGTGTGTGTGTGTGTGTGTATGTGTAGAACCACGGGCGAATTTGTGAACCACCATGGACTGCCTCCACTTCCTTGTTTACTCTGCCCAGGGATTTACAGGTTCTGCCCTCCAGGACCAAAAACTCATGTTGCCCCACTTCTGCCAGGCATCTAGACGTGGGGTCTAGGATCTGAACTCAGGACCTTCTGCCTGTAAGGCAGAGGCTTAATCTCTGAGACACCTCTCCAGCCCCCAAAGACACTTTTTAAAGTAGATAATACTATTTCATTTTTCCTTACAGATGTTAATCTGTAGGGGCCTGTTTAGGACAATGAAATATCCAAATAGAATTTTGGTTATTGTCTATGAAAAAAATGATATTATAGATTCATAACTAACAAGTGTTTAAGATAAACTCTGGTTTAAATATGTGTAATTGAAGTTTTATTTAGCTCTGAATTCTGTAGGTAGTGAGATAGAAAAGGAAAAAGGTCATCTTTGACACTATATGTGTTAACCTTACTGTATCCTTTATTCCCTTCCCATAGTTTGACAATATCTTGAACAAATTCACCATTTTACAGTCAGTTTGATTCTTAACAGCTTTATCAGTTTTGCCCTTGAATTTTGTTTCATTTTGTGGCACATATCTTCAACCTAGACTCTCTCCCCTTCTGCCCAAACCTTGAGTCCCCCAGGATCAGAAGGTCATGTGACAAAGGGGTAAGCTCTATCCTTTTGCCTGACTACTCTTGTCATTTCTACCCACTGGTGGTCAGAGATTCTCTGCCTAATTCTACCTGGTGCTGAAACCCTCAGTGTAAGTGGTATGTGGCATAATGCAAGTTCAGCAGTCTCTGTAGATCCTTTTTCATGGATCTCATTGACAAAGGATATTTGGCTTCTCAATAATACCTCCTTTATCTCATTTTTTGTCTTGGGAAACTCCTCAGCTCCTGGGGGCTGGCATCTCTTTAATGGACTCTCCTGAGTGGAGCTGTGGCAAAGTAATTTAAAGCAGCTCTCTTCACTAGACTGGAGGGATACTTTTAATGTCTTGCTTTGGTAATTGGGGGAGGAATGACAGTTGCTTCATCTAGAGTGCTTCTCTTTCCTGTGCTGCTACCTTTTTTTTATTTTGCATTTTTTAAACATTTTTATTATTATTTCCGCTCATACAAACTTAATAGGTACACCGGTTCCTTCCCTCCCTCCTCCTCCCCCCCAAGCCCCCTGCTCCCCCTCCCCTCACTCCTCCCTCCCCATCCCCCAGTGCCTCCCGCCCCAATTCCCTTAGAGTCCTTTAATATGCATCCCTGACTCTCCTCTTGGCCCTCCTCTCCAATGACGTACAAGGACCCAGTGGCATTTCCCTGAACGCTTTCCCGTGTTCCCCTTAAGCATAGGAACACTACTGTGGCTGCCAATACCTTGCCTCCAAGGATCTTGGTGTCTTTAGCAGATGCTAGACTTTGTGAAGTCAATAGTGTGTTGGACATTGCGCGGGGCATGCAAAGTCCAATTATGATTGCTTCGATCCTAACTTGTGTGGAGAATCTTGCAAATCATTGCTCCTCCCATCCTTGTGCTCTTACAATCTTACCGCCCCCTCTTCCGCAAATTTCCCTGAGCTTCAGGATGGGGAGAGATTAGTCTGGCCTAGTTCTAGGTTGTTGAAATAGAGTCTCTGAAGTTCTGGATTGTGGTTTGTTGATTTTCTTTTACAGTTTTGCTGCTCCTGCAATGCCCTTCACTCCATCCTGCTGGGCACTGTATGTCACCCCTTACAGTCCTTGATGGAGGCCTATTTTCTCTACTGTAACATGGTCACTTCGCTCCTTGTTTCTGGTGTGGCCCTCTAACCCCATCCCTCCTGTTCATAATCCTTGCAATTACTGTAGGTAATACATAGATTTACCTATGAGTGTCTCAGGGTGGGAAGTTTTGATTTGCATTTCTCTGATGGCTAAAGAGGTGGAGCATTTTTGAAGATATTTGTTAGACATTTTAATTTCATCCCTGGTAAAATTTCTTTTAAGTTACAGGGCCCATTTTTTAATTGGGCCATTGGTTTCCTTGGAGTTTAGTTTTGTAAGTTCTTTGTTCACTCTGGACAGTAGAGCTCTATCAGATATGTGGTTAGTGAAGATTTTCTCCTATTCTGTGGGTTGCCTTTGAGCTCGTGTGACAGTCTCTTTATCTGAACAGAAGCTCTTTAATTTGAGAGTTGGTAGCAGTGACTGTGCCATTGGATGTCTGTTTAGGAAATGTTGGCCTAGCCCAATCAGCTCGAGGGAGTTCCCTATCCTTTCAACTATGGTTTTTATAGTCTCTAGCCTCATATCAAGGTCCTTGATCCATTTGGAATTAAGTCTTGTACATGGTGACAAGTATGGGTCCAGGTTTAATCTTCTGCACGTGGAGATCCAGTTTTGCCAGCACCATTTGTTGAAGATGCTGTTCTTATTCCATTGGATTCTTTGGGCCCCTTTGTCAAAGACCAAATGGCTGTAATTTTGTGGGCTTATATCTGGGTCTTCAATCCTTATCCATTGATCTGTGTGTCTATTTTGGAGCCAGTACCAGGCTGTTTTTACAACTATGGATTTGTAGTATAGATTAAGGTTTGGTATGGTGATACCTCCAGCACTGTTTTTGTTACTCAGGATTGTTTTTGCTATCCTGGGTCTTTTGTGCCTCCATATGAATTTTGAGATTGTTTGGTCAACTTCTTTGAAGAATTGCTTTGGGATTTTAATTGGTATAGCATTGAATTTGTATATTGCCTTTGGTAGGATGGTCATTTTTACAATGTTGATTCTGCCAATCCAGGAACATGGGAGGTCTTTCCACCTTCTGGTGTCTTCTGCTATTTCTTTCTTTAGGGTTTTAAAGTTTTTATTGTAAAGGTCTTTTACCTCCTTGGTTTATACCAAGGTATTTCATTTTTTTATGGGCTATAGTAAATGGGATTGTTTCTCTCAAGGCTTTTTCACTTCTTTCATTCTGGGCTTCCTGGTGGAGTTTTTGAGATCACTCAGGTATAAGATCATGTCATCTGCAAATAGGGATAGCTTGACTTCTTCCTTGCCGATTTGAATCCCTATTATGTCCCTTTCTTGTCTTATGGCTTCAGCTAAGACTTCAAGTACAATATTGAATAGAAGTGGTGAGAGTGGACAGCCTTGCCTAGTTCCTGATCGAAGTGGGAATGCTTCCAATTGTTCTCCATTGAGCATAATCCTTGCTGTGAGCTTGTTGTATACAGCTTTTATTATATTGATAAAAGTTCCTTCCATTCCTACTGTCTCTAGCGTTTTGATCATAAAAGGCTGTTGGATCTTGTCAAAAGCTTTTAGTGCATTTATCGAGAGTGATGTTTGGAGTTAAGTTGGCTACTGGCATTTTGCAAGTTAGAAATAAAGTGTTAATATATTTTACAACTAAATACTAGTTATGAAAATAACTTTCCAAAGTCATTTTGTAAAGGAAAAAAAAACATAACAAAGAATTAAAAAAGTAAAGAAAATTCTCAGGCATACATCACCCAAGATAAACCAGATGAAACCTAGTGGGTCACATATGTGAAAACACTTGAAAATAAAAGAGCAAGTGCAAGGGAGAAGAAGAATTGTAACCAAAAAAAGGAGAGGGGTATGGACTAAACTGAAAAATGTAAAAAAAGTAGTAAATTCACTATATTCATATATGAAACATTAAAAGAATTAGAAAGAACCAAAGTAAAAAAAGCAGACTTCTTTCTCACTGGCACACTTCATTTAACACATTGTTTTTCCCACAAGAACTCTGATTTTGTTTAGTTATAGCTTTTCCTAGACATATAGCAATAGCTTTTCCTAAGGCAAATGAGTCTTCATAGATCATTATCTTTTTAAAAGAAGTTATGTTTTTTTGATTTAAGGTGTTTCTAGTAAAGCTTCTCTCTTGAGATAGCTTTCCACTTGGAAATTTTAGTACCAAAAAGACTGTCTTGGAACTATACTCTTTCCTTTGTGCCTTATATCTTTGTTTGAATTTGTTTTTCCTTAGAGATATAACACTGTTTAGAAACAGTGATATTGAAGATTACTTTTTGTTCTGTTATTTTTTAAAAATGTCCTGGGTTATTTATTTTGACTTTGTATTCAATGTGGAATCCTAGGACACACATCATAGATTTCTCAGATTGAATATATACATTCAAAATAAATATATCCAAAACATATTTACAGTAATATAAAGGTGCCACAAAGTTTTATTTTTCCTTTTTAAATCAGCAGTCTCTTGTGGCATAAGAAGGATAATATACAGCCTAAAAACTATTCAAAATTCATGAAGTTTATATGAACTGAAATTTATTTTTAAGCATGTGAATAAGAAACCATTTCCATTTCAGGTTCTTTATGAACTGGCACAATACATAATTACAATTAGCTGATTGGCAGCAAATCCTTCTAGTGATTTAATGTCATTATGCGGTTTGTTTCACTGTCCTCTTTCAAAGTTCTTTGATTGCTAATTTTAAGAATGGTATTCATTTCAGAATGACAAATGTTATATATTCAGAATTTGGAAAGAAATACATGGTATTCACTTTCAATTTTTTGGTTTAATAGAAAATTTAGAATAGATGTGAAAAAGGGAAGCAAAGAGGTTTGCTAATTGAAATTGAGACTGTTTCTAATTGGTCATATCTTCAGCCCCTTTCAAAGAAATTCTTCCATTTCCATATGAGTTTTTAAAATGTGCAGCTACATACATTTAGAGTGAAAAACAATAAATGCCATTCTTCCTAATGCTTTATGTTCTGAATTTAGACTCTTACTTTCTACTTTAGAAAAATTGATTAATCAATTTACTTCTTTGAGGTTTCAGTTACTCCTTTTTTCTCAAAAGGATTTTAAGATATCTACTACTGAAAATTTTCTTTGTGTTTCTTATTTACTACGTAGATTTGATAAACTATTAAAAAGCCATTGTGATTGAGCAACAAGGATTATGATTGCATGAAAAGTTCTGTTGGGCTCAAATCCTAATAGTAGTACTTTCTGTTTTATTGTTCTGACATTCCCTGCTAGAAAATAAATGTCTTCTAGATACAAAAAAATACCATAAGTGGGGAACCAAGTATTTCCAGTGACCACTTTTGATAGATTGTATTTTCCAAACATTGAGATAGCTTGTATTTTATTCTAGAAATAAACAATAACAATCAATTAGTTCTATTACTAGCTGTAGCTTTGTTTTTGCCCACATTTTCAATAAACTAGACACCCTGGGGATTGTAACATATTTTATTTATCTGCTGTCACAAAGTGAAACACAGTCATAGCTTTGAGGAAGCAATGTCATGATCCGTCACTAAATGGGTAGCACGAAAAATGAACAGCAGATGTTGCTTTTTTTGCATTTTGCCTTGTTTTTCATGCCACAAATTGAAATATAAAGTTAATGTAGAAATATGGGGTAGTGTGTATGTTCCATGTTCTATGGCTAAAGGATCCTGGTGCCTAATTCCTTTTGACTTATCAGCCGCATTGTTAAATGTCAAGTGTATGGCTCCATTCCCAGACACTGACATACCAAATTAGTCCAATTTTAATGCTTTAGAAGTAGGTGAAGAGTGGTGGTTTTGTGGTGAGGGAACATAGCAGTAGTGAAATTCTCCTCTACAATGCTGATCATCATTCGGGGGGAAAAAAAACAAGTGTTACTATTAGTTGACCTAATCTAAATTTTTTTTTGTATTTTTTTTATTTCCACTCATACAAACTTAACAGGTACACCCTCTTCTCCTTCCCTCCAACCACCCGCCACCCTGTGCCCTTCTCCCCTCCCCCCTCCTTCCCCATCCCCCAGTGCCTCCCCCTCTCATCCCGGGAGCATCCTTTAATGTGCATGCCAGACTCTCTTCTGCGTCCTCCTTACCGCTAAGGTACAAGGACCCATTGGCATTCCCAGAACCCTTTCCTGTGTTCCCCTTAAGCATAGGAACACTACTGTGGCTGTCAGTCCTTTGCCTCCAAGGATCTTAGCACCTTTAACAAATGCTAGACTTTGTGGGGTCAACAGTGTGTTGAACATCGCGCAGGGAATGCAAAGTCCAATTATGATTGCTTCGGCCCTAACTTGTGTGGAGTATCTTGCATATCATTGCTCCTCCCATCCTTGTGCTCTTACAATCTCTGTAATACCTACAGTAATTGCAATGATTATGAACAGGAGGGATGGGGTAGGAGGGCCACACCAGAAACAAGTAGAGAGGGGACCATGTTGCAACAGAGAAAATAGGCCACCATCAAGGACTGCCAAGTAAGTAATGAGACATCTGGAGAAGTTCACAGACTTTTCGTTCCTGATCATTTACAACTGAGGGGGTATGATCTCACCAGAAGGGGAGGACATATAGTCTGGCAGATAAAAAGTAACCATTTTGCAAATGGGTGATTGACCCCTCCCTCACTGCGGTTTCCTACTTTTATTACATCTACCTTTGAATATAATCTTATAACAAGACTCTAATCTAAATTTTATGGAGTAATTTTTAAAGCGCCTGAGATAAAGAGCTTTTTAAAATCACCAGTCACTTGGAATTGAAAACTTTGAAAGAGCTTCTTTTCTTAAGCTACATGAACTATTTAAATGTGTGCTTGTTTGAGAAAGGCAGAGATGTCAAGACAATGTGGAAAATATCTAACAGATATTCGATAACTATTTTGCAACTTTAAAATTTTAACACTTTGTACTGAATATCTGCCAAAGAACATTTAAGTTGTTGCTTTAATACTTGATATTGCTCGAATACATGCTAGAATTTGTGCCAAAACATTGTAACCTTTATTATACAGATGGAAACATAGAATGATCCTAACAATTAAAACAAAAGTAAGCATTCATGTATAAAAATACCTATTTAAATTTAAAATTGCAAATGTCCAAAGGATTTATTTGGCCAGTAAACTATTTAATTTGTTATTAGAAATTCTAGCTTGTTATTACGTTTGGAATTTTTGTTATAGATTTTTTAGTGATGTATAATAAATCATTGTGTCTCTAAACTGCTATTTCTGTGATACTCATATGCTAAGAGTCTTACTCTTTAGTTAATAATCTTCCTAAGTTATACCACTTGAGAAACTGGTATAATAAATTCAGTGAACTGAACAGATTCCATAGCAGAATAAAATGGAGGCAAGATAGGCTTCGCTAAGTCTTTCTTTTTATTTCCCAAACAATACTGTGTAGAATTAACATTAGATTATTTTTTATAAATAATATAATTTCTGAATTATGTACCATAGTATTTTTTAAAGAAAAATATCCTATCATAATATATACAGTCAAATGGTGGAAAATCTAACAAATAAACTTTTATATCAGTTATTTCTTTCTTACTGACACAACTGACAGATTTTTCTTCTTCCCATAGTCCCATAAAACAAACACTTGAGTGCTTCATTACATGGATCATTTGTGCCTCCTAGAAAACCAGAAGGTGCAACTCTGGTGTTGATCAATTGTAGGAGACTTCCCCTGAGGCCTTAGAAATAGAATTCTTGAAAGAAATTCTTATCTGCTTTCTCTCAATCTCTCCCTGATGACTGATAACACATCTAAAGGCTAATGTAAGTTAGGAGCTCACACAGGTTTGGAAGGGTGCATTGTGCCCTAGAGATTTGATGTTTTTCTTCACTGACTAGAAATTCTATCATCTTCTTATATCTAGTGAGTTCAGAAAAGTCAACATGGTGAGCATACATATCAACAAATCCATTTTTTTCACATCACAAATAAAGTATTTGTCAGAATCTATCAAAATGCTGGATAAAAGATATGTTAATATTTTATGTGAAGTGTGTTATAGCGAATGTGCTGAAAAGAATTAGACAAGAGAAAGTTATATAGTAGAGTCTAAGTTTCAGTATATTTTTAAAGACAATGAAATTTAAGATGTAAAAATTAAAAAGCATCAATATCTGACTTTAACATTTTTATCACTAATTGGAGTTTTTTTTCTGGTTTTTGTTTTATTTCTGATAATTTTGTGTCACACTTCTTGAAGAATTAAGTGTATACTGAATGTTTCTCTTTTCTTATAAGCAAAGGAAAGAAAATAATTGTTTAGCCCTAAGTATTTAGTGATTTTTCTGTTCATATTGGAATTTTTCAGTAGCAAATGACATATTAATGATACAATGTTTATGCAACCTTGTAAGGCAGATTGAGAAAAGTCAATAGTTATGTGGATGCATAGAATACAGTAAGAAAATATGAGAAAAAAGTATCTACTTAATTAAGGCTGTACATGTAGCTCAGTGGTATAGTGCTTCTCTAGCAAATACAATACCTTGGTTTGATCTCCAGGATTGCAAATAACCAAGCAGACAGACAGACAGACAGGCAGACAGACAGACAGACATAAAGCAAACACACAAACCAATTTGGTCAATGGACCTTACATTTTGTGATTTGGAAATATTATGCACAGAGGAGTAGTTGTATATGATACCACATATAAAATGATACAGACTTTTGATTACAGAGTGAATTCATAAAATACAGTAATCCTGGAAACGCTACAGTGGATCTGTTTCAATCTGAGGAAGAAGAATGAATGTAGGCATGTTGAAAGCTGAAACATTTCAGTTTTCTTTGTTGTGAGATATTAAAAAATATTGAGAGAGTTGCATTTCTTTCAACAAGTGAACATATAAATCCAAGACTGTCATGTGACTAATTTAGAACATAACTGTTAGTGTTCACTTGCAGTGTGTTCTCTAGTGAATACATTGTAGCATAGTGCAGTATGTAGCTTGCATTGAGTGGTATTGTCATTATTTTCATCTACCATTCATCAGAAATTTTTAATGCAGAAAAATTTCATCCTTTTATAAAAATGTCTTGTTATGTTTATTTTTACTTTTGTTCATTGCTAGTGGATAAAAAGTGGAGGGAATACAAATATCTTCATGGGAAGAGATCATCTCTTTAAAGACAGTTAACTGGTAGAGTATTTTCCTCTGGACTACTGCTTCAGAATAAATTGGTAGAGAGTATACTGCAGTAATTAAAGGAAAAGATAAAGTATCCTATGAAGTTTTAGTTATATACTATGTCCTCACAAATTTTTAATCTGTGAAACTGGAATGATTATAATAATTATTTTATAAGATAGTGAAAATGACATATGTAAAGAGCTTGAGACATGAAAGAATGTTATCTCTACATCAATTATATTATGGTTGGAAAAAGAAAGGCTAAAATGTTACATGGTGGTCTTTAAACTTCTTTTGAGATAATATAATAATTGGAAATTTCATTTTCATGCTTCATCTCTTCACTTCTATTAAGCATGTATCAGTGCATTCATAATATGTCCAAATTGAGCATGTATCATCGTATTCATACTATGTCCAAATGAAGGCACATCAAGCAAGGCTTTATAAACGGTTTTTTTGTGATATTCCAAGGAGTCTAAATCTTGAGCTCTCAGGCTGCTATCTAAGATGAATTTCGGCCAACATCAAGGAGATTACACTAATTCAACACTAATTCAAATATTGAACAATAACTTGGCATGAAAGCAGGAAACTGTGAGGCCTTTAATGTTAGTGTGTAAAATTTAAAACTATCTGTGGCTTAAAACACTATAGGACTCTACCTATTTTATGTTTGTGTGCATATTAATGAAACATTGATAATTTACAATACAGTTGTGCAAAACCAGTTTTTTTCTTTGAACTTAATTTATTTAAAATTACAGTAGAAGTCTTATTTTCTTCCTAAATTATCCTATCATCCCACTTCCTCTCACCAGAGTCTTTTCCCTGTAAGTTTCCCTCCTCCCCAATGTCCTTTTCTGTGTATCTGTCCCATGGAGTCCATTAGAGGACAAACTTTGGATCTTTGTCCTTGCATGTACCTAAGTATTTGTTATTGTACAGGCAGTATTTCAGTAGCATTACCACTGATGCATGAGGGACTACTTCCTTTGGTCAGCTTTGATTATCAGTGATCACTTTATGAGGGGTAGAGACATCTATATTCCTTTCTTTAATTGTATTGTGGTGCAGTGTAGGTGTATCGGTCTAATGCAGCTTGATTTTGTTATAGTGTGTTCATGGTGACTAAGGGATAGTCATTATTGGTGTTTGCACACAATCTGGTTCTCATACTTTTTCTCATCCCTTATTAGTGATATACCTGCAACTTTGTTGTGGGAAGACAGGAGAGCTTTGGGTAGTCTGCATGTGGTAGAGTATTCCTCAGGTACTTCTTAAATCAGTTGCAGTTCTCCCTTCTGATCAATTTTCTTTGAGAGAAGTCTTCTCTCAAAGCTGCATTGTTCTCTGTGTTTAGAGATAAGTGTGTGTAGGGATGTGTTCAAATATCTGCTTGGAAAGACAATAGTCATGGGTTCTCTGTTGGGACTTGGGCCCTCTACAACCAATGGCTCTCATCCAGGATTACAGTTGCCAGGCATAGATTTTCTCCTGATGAAGAGGTCTTGAATCCAAACAGAGAGCGGTTCACTGTTCCTGTACCATTCCTTGCCATGATTGCACAAAAATTTTACTTTTGCCTGGCTGGATTATGTCGATGCTCATAGGGTTCCTTGCTATGTAAGACTATTGCTGAAAACTAAATTCTTTAAAGCGAATGTATATACTTCATAAGATATACCTCAAAAGTACAGAATATAAACTTAAATGTTTATATTTATGCCCAGAACAAAAAGTAAGCTGTAGCCATCCTCAGGAAGTGTGTTGGAGGCAAGAAGAGCAATTGCTTCATCATTTCAGGAATTGTCCAAATGGGCCATTTTTAAGACTTAGCACACCAAATTACTTCCAGGAATTATGTATCTCATTCATTATGATCTTGCTTCCTTTGTAGCTGTTCTTTGCTAATGATGAAGTATGGGATACAGGGCAGAACTAGAGCATGTTGGCTACTTTACAGTCCCTTCTATTGGCAGGATGTAGATTTTAACCATATGGTGAGGCAGGATACTTACACATAGTGTAGAGGTTTATTCGTATTTGCCTTCTGCAAGAAATTAGGACTGTTCATACTTGTTTAGCCTTAATAAAATCTTTTTAGCTGAAGCACAGGGATAAGGTCACCATCTGCCATCTAGGAGTGCCAATATCAAATGAGCAACTGGAGGGAGATGTGTTTTGTTCTTGGAGACTTTTAGAAAGAACTTTGGATTCATTAAACATTAATTGAGTTCCTTTTTCACCTGTTTAGACCGTAAGTTATATTTTAAATTGCCAATTGCCTGGTAATAGCTGTTAAATGTATCAGTGCATACTGCTGGCATTCAGAGAAATAGCACCACAGAAAGTTTTTATATGCATGTAAAACTAAAAGATAAATAAAAAAGATACCACATCATAGAAATAAAGTTTTCATTATATATTTTGGCAATTATAATAACGTTCATGACCATGTTGTCATTGCCTATCCTTGACTGTGAAGGTGACACATAATAACAATGACAAATAATTTTTACTTAAATATGAAAAAATACACACATATCTTTAAGATAAAATTATACACTGTCTAGGCCAGAAATCACGAGAAACTTAAGCTTAAATGCCTAAAAAATTACTTTTGCATTTTTTATGTTAGGTATTAAAATTAATTTTCTCTTTAATAATATAATTTTTCATGAACTAAGTTCAATGACAATTAGTAAAAGGTAATAAACACATTTATGTATCTAAGTTTTGCACAGAAATGAGCCCTTAGACATTATTAGAAATTACTTATGAAATAAGATTTTATCAATACAATTTTACTTGTGAGAAAACACCTAAAATAGTTAAATGCAAATTTTTAATTATGTGTTTAGGTCATGTTTATGTTTTGTAATATGGACAAGGCACAATTTTTCTTTTGTAGAAGAGAACAAAAAAAGTAGGTATTCTACTAGGCTTACATCCCCAATTACAGAACCCTGTGCTCTACTTGAAATAAGACCTTAGCCACACACTCTTGACAGGATTATCTGATTTATACATAGACCAACATAGAAGTAGAGAAAGAGAGTTTACAATATTGGCAGGACACTTCAGCAAGCATGAGTAACTTTATAAGACAAAATTATTTTTTAATGTGACATTATATTCACTTTTGATCTGTTGACTTAAGGGAGACTTCTTATCAAATGGTGTTCTTTTTTTCTTTTTACTCTTTGATATTTTCATATGTGAATATGATGGGTTTTTGTCATTATGCAGTCCTATCCCCCCAAATACATAATTTCTCCTTTCCAATTGTTCAGCTTCTGAGGCCTTTTGGGATTCAGCTGGGATGACTGTACACAATCAATATTTAATTTGTTCAATATGTTCCCTTAAGAAATAACAATTAACAGTTACTGGACAAATACTTGTAAAATTTTTAAATAAAAACACTGTAAATTTGATTGATGTAAATTTAAAAATTTACATCAATCCAAATAAGGTAGTTTATTTTTATTAGTATCTGCTTTTAAAAGTAATGTGAAAATTGGAATCTGGATCTAGTATAATGAATATAATATTCGCTTTGCTTGAATCACCTTCCTTTACCATACTTGGTTCTGTTTCCTATGTGGTCTTTTATTTGTAGCACTCCACCTTTAATTTTCAAACATCTGTCAGTATCTTCAATGAAACAGAATTTTGCAGTTGAGGAAGCAAATGATCAGCAGTCCAGAGGAACAAACCTGGATGTTGATTGTGTGTTTATTTTGATTTGGTTTTAAACTTGGTTGTATACAGTGATACAAATTAGACAGGAAATGTCTAGACAGGTCTAAGTTCTCATTCCTACCGCTATGGCCACTAATCTTATTTCTTTGACCTAATTTTTCTCTGTAACCTTTACATCTTAGCAGTGTGTGTCATTTAGTCTAACCTTATTAGCAATGATCATGGGCATGGCACCTTGATAGTGCCACAAGACAATATTTCACTATGACTGTGTCATAAAAGTCATATTCTTTTCTCAGAGAGGGAATTTTTTTCCTTCTGATTTAAGTTAATGTGAGTATCACACTGGTGAAACAGCAGTGTGGATGTTTCATCATCATGTCTGTTTTCCTTTGTTATCTATAAAACTGTATGTGGGGGATAAGCAGAAAAAATTATTTGAAGTTTGAAAAGCAGTGATTTGCATTAAAATTAGTTTTGAATTCTTTTTAATTGTTGAATTCTTAAAATGTCTTATTTTTAGAATTATTTTTGTTAAATTTTACTATGTTCTTTCATTGTCTTTCTCTTTCTTTTTGCTTATTAAAAGAATAAGTCAATAATATGAATATACGAGTTACTTCTTTATTGAAATAAAATTTGTTATGTTTAATAGTCTTCTGAATATGTATCTTCAGAAGTCCAGCAATTAAGTCAATGTTTCTTGGCCTTTTGCATTATTCTTGATAGGCAATATTTTTATTGCTTTTTCTAACATTTATGGCTGCATGTTGGAATTCCAAGCTGCAAAAAATCATACTATATTTAATAAGAGAAATGATGGATACTGCCAGTTCTGATGTACTTATAAATCAACTCAGATATCAGCAGAAAATTTAAATAACATTGGCTGCAACTTCTACTAGCTTGCATGCTTTGGTCTGAGGTTTCTGAAAATTTCCAAATGAGTTTCAAGGTCATTCTGCTAAAGTATTATTTTTTTTCTGATTCTGGAGAAGTTTCTTTGATACATTGCGTTAACTCAAGACAGAAAGCAAGCATCTTCAATGCTCAACTGAACACAATAAATGACTGATAATTTTAGGAGAATGAAGGAGGAGGGTCAAATTATATCTGTCCAAATGACTACAAATCAACTTGGAACCTAGTCATCGAATCTGCTGTTATCGTGCCTCCAAGGAGTTCATTTGGCTCCAACTCCATGGAATTCCATTCCTCCTTTTAGTGATACCTATGTCCTGCAATGATAGATATAAGTATAAAAACATAGTGTTAAAACTGAATATTGCCAAATTAATGAAAACTCTAGCTTGAAGTAATCCATGTAATATAAGAAAAATGAGTCATGTATCTTTAAACATGAAAATATCTATTAGTTACTTGCTCATCAGGGTAATAGAATACCTTACAGAAGTAACTTGAAGGAGGCAAAATTTATTTTGATTCATGGTTTTCAAGGGTTCAGACCATTGTTGTTTGTTACTGTGTGCCTTAGCTCATCATGGTAGCAAGAATGTGTGGTGGGATAGAAATATTCTTTTCATATTTCACTAGAAAACTGAAAGAAGGAAGCCTGTGTATATTCTGCTGGTTTTCTTCTTTTCTCCCTTCCAGGGCCTGCATTTCGCAGTCAGGGTGGGTCTTTCTCCATCAATTACTTCTGTGGAAAAAGTCTCACAAATACACCAAGAAGCTTACTCCCTCACTCTCCTAGGCAATTTCTGTGTGAATATAGCCAAGTTAATACTGAAGAGTAAATTCTTGAATTTGTGATAGTTATAATACATTTTCAGCCCATGCTTGCTTATTTATGTGTATCTTTGTGAAAAGAGTGTATAAGAACTATTAATTATTATCTAATTAATAAAGTCAACATGCCTGACAAATTTCTGTTAGTATTTTTTTTCTACAATATCTGTTGCAGTTTTGTTTGCCCACCTTCCTTTTCTCTTTCAACGAGGAGTTGTTTAAGATAAAAATACACATACTTTATGAACACATGATTTAAATCATAATGAGAGATATTGGACAGCATATTAGAGTAATTTTCAGACACACAAAAGGTTCAAAGAAATGTGTCAGGATTGGCTTTATACCCTGCACTTGATATGTTCATTTTTATAATTTTTTACCCAACATTATTTTAAGTTTACCCTAGATATTTTTAAGTTCATTGATTTCAAAAGACAGAATAAAATGAGAATTGTAGTAGAAAGTAGTCCCAGTTGCTCAGCTCTTTTGATAGCACAAATGAATTATTCACATCCATGTTTAATAGCACATGTTATATTCCTTAATACATTTATAATTATCTAATTCCAGAAGAAAAAACTACCCTGTTGCTGTGGTTTGTTTATTTAGTTTTACAGTGAAGGTTGTAGAGAACATTAACTATTTCCTCCAAGAACTAATGCAGCTTTTATGCTGCAATTTAATATATATTACTGCCTCCATTGTACTTTTTAAAAAAGATTTCCTTGTGAATCCTATCTATTTTGTTAAAAATTTTTAACATATTACATTTTTAAATAAAGATAATTGATTATTAAACTGTTTTTCTATAACCTTTACAATGTCTATTATGAATATGTATTTGTAAGCTGGTATTTATGGCTGGCATGAGCAGATAAATCATTTCAGAATAAGGTGATATTTAAATATCATAATGCTAAGGTGATATTGCAGTTTAATGAGAGTTTCAGACACATTTTTGTTAGTGTGGGTTATCAGAAACTTTTTCTGACATTAGAGAAATTTGAGTTAAGATGTGTTTCTGTAACCTGGAAAACATACTGTTGGCTTTTCACAATACCTGTTTCATATCAAAGTTATATAGATTATGTATTTTTAGGAAAGTGTGAAACTATAGGTGAAGGATTTATGACTTCAAAATGTTTCTTCTATTATTGACAAATAACGTAATCACTGGAAGCATTTATCACTTTCATCGGCTAGCTGACAGACAGCAGCTGCTGCTGTCTTGAAAGAATCAAGCTGTAGGAACCTGTCATAAATCAATGGAAACACATTTCTTCTATCAAGAATTAAATAGCATCAAATACCCGTGACTTTACATTATGTTGTATCAGCAATCTTGACTAAACATAGACTGATAGCTTTGGTAAAAGGCATAAGCTAAAGTATCAGTTTACTGCACCCTACATTTTACTCCAAATTGAGACTTTTCTCCTATCTGTGACCAAAGGAATAGGAAGGAAGATTATTTTTGGCTTGTGGTCAGATAGTTTGGCTTTGGTCACTTGGCCCCATGCCAAGTGTGAGACCACAGCTGTGGTAGTGTGTGTGGCACTCAGAATACTTCACATGTGTGCCAGGATGCAGAAAGAGAAAGGATAGCAGGGAATGAAGTCTTGGCATAAATTTCAGAGGTACACTTTTAGTGAACTACTTCATCCTGCAGCATCCCAGCTCCCAAAGATTCTGCACCCTCCCCAAATTGTACCACCAACCTAAGAACAAACATTCAAAATACCAGCCTAGGAAGCACATCTCATATTCAAACCTTAACACTAATTATAGGTTTAGAAACACATGCTCTGATAACAATTTGGGAATTTAGAATTCAGTTCTTAACTTTTTAGAGTTTTTCAAGATTCCGTTAGTGCTTCATTTGTTTATTCTTTTAAACTTTCATATATAAATATAGCAGATTTATGTCTTAATTCCTTCTACCCTGTATCCCTTCCTACCCTTTTCATACTACCCAAATTGTTCTTTCTACCCAGTGTCCCTTGCACTCCCCAACTCCTTTGCATGTGCGATGCATTGCGCCAGGTCCAGGACATGAATACAATGAATTTATGATATTTTCACACATTAATCCCCAATCTCATGCTTTCTCCTATTTCTCTTACATCTATCTTCTTCAATAACAGTCTCTTTCTTATTTCAATGTTTTTGGATGTGTGAGCCACTGAGTTTCATGTGGGTTGCCTTTGATGACATGTGCCTGAGTACTTCCTGGATCACTAGTCATATATCAGTTGGTATAACATTGAGGAAAGTATCTTCCATTGCCCACACATCGTTAACCCTCATTAGTCTTTCAGAGAGGTTTGGGGTCTCTTGAATTCTTTCTCCTTCCATAGCAAAATGTTGAAAGGACAAATAACAGGCAGGTCTTGTGAAAATATTCATAGCTGCAGTGAATTCATGGATGCAACAGCCCTGTCATGTAAAGATAATGTTGGGTTTCACCCCCACCTGTCTTCAGACTCTTACAGTCTTTCTATCACCTCTTCTATGATGTTCCCAGGCCATTAGGTGGGGTGGGAGTGTGTTAAATGCCCTATTAATTGAGTAGTTTGCAGTAACTTATTTTCTGCATTTCGACCAGTTGTGTTTTCCTGTAAACAGAATACCCTTGATTGGAAGTGGAAACTTCTAGATTAATTATGGAGCACTTCTCCAATCAGTGGGTATAATGACAAATGTTTAAAAGGCTGTTTGATATAGGTATTTATAGTTTTCACTTCCCAAGCCTATGTCCTTGCCTTCCATATGTTCTTGTCCTAGTTCACAGTATCATGAATGTGATCCCTGTTGAAAACTGGTCCTTGAATCCAGTCAGAAGGCTGTTGGTTGCCCCTTTGACATTCATGCCACTATTACACTGATGGTTGCCTTTTGCCAGGGTAATTGTTATTAAACTTTGGTGTTTTCACAGATCGATGAGACTATTGATTATTTTTCTTTCCTGGAAGCTTGCTTAATACTTTCTGGTACTACGAAATCTGACTAACAAGGAAGAAGCTTCCAAATCAGTTCCAACTGTTTTTTTTTTAATAACTCTGTTCTATGATCAACAATGCTACATTTTCATTAGTAGGATTTTACTGCCAGTTTATGGAGGGCCATCAAGAGCAATGGTGAAAATCTATGCTGTTTTGAGGGACTTTGATACCTCTCTGACCAGCAACTTCTTATAGTTATCACATATATGATACTAGAAATATTGGTTAATTGCATTATGGGTTCTTTTTTTTAAACATTTTTTATTATCTCTGCTCATACAAACTTAATAGGTACACCAGTTCCCTCCCTCCTTCCTCCTCCCCCCGACACCTCTGCTCACCCTCCCCTTACCCCTTCCTCCCCACCCCCCAGTGCCTCCCTTCCCCCAATCCCCGGAGAATCCTTTAATGTGCATGCCAAACTCTCCTCTGGGTCGTCGTCTCTGATGACGTACAAGGACCCAGTAGCATTTCACTGAACCCTTTCCTTTGTTCCCCTTAGGCATAGGAACACTATTTTGGCTGTCAATCCCTTGCCTCCAAGGATCTTGGTGGTTTTAGCAAATGCTAGACTTTGTGGGGTCAATAGTGTGTTGGACATTGCACAGGACATGCACAGTCCAATTATGATTGCTTCGGCCCTAACTTGTGTGGAGTATCTTGCATATCATTGCTCCGCCCATCCTTGTGCTCTTACACTCTTACTGCCCCCTCATCCAAAAATTTCCCTGAGCTTCAGGATGGGGGAGATTAGGCTGGCCTAGTTCTAGGTGGTTGAAATAGAGTCTCTGAAGTTCTGGATTACAGTTTGTTGATTTTCTTTTGTGGTTTTGCTGCTCCTGCAATGCCCTTCACTCCATTCTGATGGGTATTGGATGTCACCCCCTGGCCAGAGATAAAAAGCTGTTAAGCTAGAGTCTTTATATAAGAGTATATTCAACGGTAGATGTAATAAAAGTAGGAAACCATAGTGAGGGAGGGGTCAATCACCCATTTGCAAAATGGTTACTTATTATCTGCCAGACTATATGCCCTCCCCTTCTGGTGCGATCACACCCCTGCAGTTGTAAATGATCAGGAACGAAAAGTCTGTGAACTTAACCAGATGTCTCATTGCTTACTTACAGTCCTTGATGAAGGCCTATTTTCTCTGCTGTAACATGGTCCCCTCTCTCCATGTTTCTGGTGTGGCCCTCCTACCCCATCCCTCCTGCTCATACTCCTTGCAATTACAGTATTACAGAGATTTATTGTCAAGTGTCTCTAGGTGGGCTGGGTGGGTTTGGTACTAGGAGCCACCTATTAGGGAGTACATACGGTGCTTAATTTTCTAGATCTGGGATACTTCACTCAATATAATTGTTTCTAATGACATCCATTTCCCGACAAATTCCAGTAATTCATCATTTTTGATGGCTGAGTAGTACTCCATTGTATAGATGTACCACTGTTTCCTTATCCACTCATCAACTGTTGGACATTTGGGTTGATTCCATGACTTTGCTATTGTAAACATTGCCACTATGAACATGGTCACACTTGTATTATCGAGGTGAACCTCTGCTGCATGGGGAGTTATTCCCAGAAGTGGAATCGCAGGGTCATATGGCAATTCAATCTTGAATTTCTTTAAGAATCTCCAGACGGCTCGTCAGAGTAGCTGTATGAGCCTGCATTCCCACCAGCAATGTAGGAGAGTTCCCCTCTCTCCACATCCTCTCCAGCATTTGGTATTGTTCGTATTGTGGATTTTTGCCATCCTGACCGGGGTGAGATGATATCTGAGGAAAGTTTTGATTTGCATTTCCCTGATGGCTAAGGAAGTGGAGCATTTTTTAAGATATTTGTTAGACGTTTAAATTTCATCCCTGGTAAAGTTTCTTTTAAGTTCCAGGGCCCATTTTTTAATTGGGCCATTAGTTGCCTTGGTGTTTAGTTTTCTAAGTTCTTTGTGCACTCTGGACAGTAGAGCTCTATCAGATATGTGGTGAGTGAAGATTTTCTCCCATTCTGTGGGTTGCCTTTGAGCTCGTGTTACAAGCTCTTTATCTGAACAGAAGCTCTTTAATTTCACAAGATCCCAACTGTTGAGAGTTGGTAGCAGTGACTGTGCCATTGGATGTCTGTTTAGGAACTGTTGGCCTAGCCCAATCATCTCGAGGGAATTTCCTACCCTTTCTACTATGGTTTTTATAGTCTCTGGCCTCATATCAAGGTCCTTGATCCATTTGGAATTAAGTCTTGTACAAGGTGACAAGTACGGGTCTAGTTTTAATCTACTACATGTGGAGATCCAGTTTTGCCAGCAACATTTGTTGAAGATGCTGTTCTTATTCCATTGGATTTTTGGGCCCCTTTGTCAAAGACCAAATGGCTGTAATTTTGTGGGCTTATATCTGGGTCTTTAACCCTTATCCATTGATCTGTATGTCTATTTTGGAGCCAGTACCAGGCTGTTTTTACAACTATGGATTTGTAGTATAGACTAAGGTTTGGTATGGTGATACCTCCAGCACTGTTTTTGTTACTCAGGATTGTCTTTGCTATCCTGGGTCTTTTGTGACTCTATATGAATTTTGAGATTGTTTGGTCAACTTCTTTAAAGAATTGCTTTGGGATTTTAATTGGTATAGCATTGATTTTGTATATTGCCTTTGCTAGGATGGTCATTTTTACCGATGTTGATTCTGCCAATCCAGGAACATGGGAGGTCTTTCCACCTTCTGATGTCTTCTGCTATTTCTTTGTTTAGGGTTTTAAAGTTTTCATTGTAAAGGTCTTTTACCTCCTTAGTTAGGTTTATACCAAGGTATTTCATTTTTTGATGGGCTATAGTAAATGGGATTGAGTCTCTCAGGGCTTTTCACTTCTTTCATTCTGGGCATATAGGAAAGCCACTGATTTTTGTACGTTTATTTTGTATGCTGCCACCCTGCTGAACTTCTCAATTAGGTCCAGGAGCTTTCTGGTGGAGGTTTTGGGATCACTCAAATATAAGATCATGTCATCTGCAAATAGGGATAGCCTGACTTCTTCCTTGCCGATTTGAATCCCTTTTATGCCCCTTTCTTGTCTTGTGGCTTCAGCTAAGACTTCAAGTACAATATTGAATAGAAGTGGTGAGAGAACAGCCTTGTCTAGTTCCTGATCGAAGTGGGAATGCTTCCAGTCTTTCCCCATTGAGCGTAATCCTTGCTGTTGGCTTGTTGTATACAGCTTTTATTATATTGCTAAAGGTTCCTTCCATTCCTATTTTCTCTAGCATTTTGACCATAAAAGCTGTTGGATCTTGTCAAAAGCTTTTCTGCATCTATCGAGAGTATCATGTGGTCTTGGACTTTGGACTGGTTTATATGATGAATTACATTTATTGATTTGCACATGTTGAACCAACCTTGTGTGCCGGGGATAAAGCCTACTTGGTACCCGTGGATTATCTTTTTGATATGTTTTTGAATCCGATTTGCTAAGACTTTGTTGAGAATCTTTGCATCTGTGTTCATCATAGAGATTGGCCTATAGTTTTCTTTTTTAAGTGAATCTTTATTAGGTTTTGGGATTAAAACGATATTAGCTTCATTAGCTTCGTAGAAGGAATTTGGTAGTGTTCCTTCTTTTGCTATTTGGTGGAACAGTTTAAGGAGTATTGGTATTATTAACTCCTTAAATGTCTGGTAGAACTCTGTGCTGAATCCATTTGGTCCAGGACATTTTTTGGTGGGAAGATTCAAGATTACTTCCTCAATTTCCTTATATGTTATAGGACTATTTAAATAATTTACAACTTCCTGATTCAATTTAGGTAAGTTATGTTTACTCAGGAATTCATCCATCTCTTTTGTGTTGTCAAATTTCACAGAGTATGTTTTTGAAATATGATGTTATAATTCTCTGGATTTCTTGGGTATCAGTAGTGATATCTCCATTTTCATTTCTTTTAAATAGTTTTTTAAATTTTTTATTATTTATTCAATTGTGTACATGTATGTGTGTGTGTGTGTGCGTGTATGTGTGTGTGTGTGTGTATGTATGTGTGTGTAGAACCACTGATGAACTCGGGAATCACCATAGACCGCCTCCTCCTTGTTTACTCTGTCCCGGGATTCACAGGCTCCGCCCTACCAGGACCGAAACGCAGGCCGCCCCCGTTTCCGCCAGGTGTCTATATGTGGGGTCTAGGATCCAAACTCAGGACCTTCTGCCTGCAAGGCAGAGGCTTAACCCCTGAGCCACCTCTCCAGCCCCTCCATTTTCATTTCTAATTTTGTTGATTTGGGTTTTCTCTCTCTTGCTTTTGGTTAATTTAGCTAGGGGTGTATCAATCTTATTGAGTTTTTCAAAGAAGCAGCTTTTTGACTGGTTGATTTTCTCTATCGTTTTCTTAATCTTGATTTCAGATATTTCTCCCCTTATTTTGCTAATCTCCTCTCTTCTACTACTTTTGGGATCAGATTACTCTAGTGTCTCTAAAGCTTTAAGCTGCATTGTTAAGTTATTTATTTCTGATGTTTCCATTTTTCTGATGTAGGCATTAAGAGCTACGAACTTACCTCTTAGGACAGCTTTCATTGTGTCCCAGAGATTTTGTTAAGTTGTATTTTCATTATCATTTGCTTTCAGGATATCTTGAATTTCCTTTTTAATTTCTTCCTGAATCCAGTTCTCAATCAGCATCATAGTGTTAAGTTTTCACGAGTTAGTGTATTTTCTGTCATTTGTTGTGTTGTGGATGTCAAGCTTTAGGCCGTGGTGATCTGATAGGGTACAGGCTAGAATTTCAACTTTCCTGGATATGTGGACATTCGTTTTGTGGCCCAATATGTGATCTATTTTGGAGAAAGTTCCGTGTGCTGCTGAGAAAAATGTGTATTCTTTGGTGCATGGGTGAAAAGTTCGATAGAGATCTGTAAGATCCATTTCTTTAAGGGTTTGATTAAGTTCCAAAATGTCTCTGTTAAGCTTATGACCTGTTGATCTATCCCATGTTGAGAGGGCAGTGTTGAAGTCCCCAAGAATTATTGTTTGGGGGTTGATTTCTTGCTTTAGATGCTGTAGGATTTTCTTAATGAATGTGGAGGGGCCTGTACTGGGTGCATAAATGTTCAGTATTGTGAAGTCTTCCTGGTGAATTGTACCTGTGACTAAAATGTAGTATCCATCTGTGTCTCTTATGATTTTTTTTGGTTTGAAGTCCACTTTGTCCGACAGCATAATGGCTACCCCTGCCTTTTTCCTGGTTCCATTAGCTTGCAATATTTTGGACCAGCCTTTCATTTTTAGGATGTGTCTATCTTTTGTGGTGAGATGAGTTTCCTGCAGGCAACAGATTGATGGGTTGTGATTTTTTAATCCAAGTTTGTAAAATGTGTCTCTTAGTCAGTGAGTTAATACTATTGACATTTAATGTTATAATGGAGAAATTATTTTTAATTCTGGACATTTTTTATGTTTAGTGGATTTTGTAAGCTTAGTATTTTACATTTATGTTTTTGTGGTATTATACTACTCTTCTGTATTCCTGGATATGCCTGTTTTTTTCTTCAAGTTTGCGTATCATAGCATTTTTTGAAGGCCTGGTTTGGTAGATATGTATCCCTTCAAGTTGTTATTGTGCTGGAAAATTTTTCTTTCTCCCTCGATAATGACAGATAGTTTTGCCGGGTATATCAGTCTGGGTTGGCATTTTTGCTCATTTAATACATGAAGTACGTCTTTCTAAGCTCTTCTTGCTTTACTGTTTCCATTGAGAAGTCATTTGTTATTTTAATAGGTTCGCCTTTAAAAGTGACTTGCTTTTTTTCTCTTGAAGCTCTCAGCACCTTTTCTTTGTCTTGAATATGGAGTGTTTTGACTATTATTTGCCGTGGCGATTTTCTATTTTGGTCATATCTGTTTGGAGTGCGAAATGCCTTTTGTATTTGGATGGGCCTCTCATTCTTCAGTTGAGGGAAGTTTTCATTTATGATAATTTGAAAAATTTCCTCAGGTGTGGTATTTTGAGATTCTTGCTCTGGTATTCCATGAATGAACATAGTAGGCTTCTTCAGGGTGTCCCATATCTCTTGAATGTTACTCTCAAGTACCTTTTTGGCTTTAACTACTTCTTCCATTGAGCTGGTTAATTCTCCCACTTTGTCTTCAAGATCTGAGATTCTATTTTCTGCTTCATTAGTTCTGCTGATAAGACTCTCTGTTGAACTTTGGGTTGAAGATAACTTGTCTTTTAGTTCAATTTTAAACTCTGCTTGAGACTGTTTTAACTGCTCTATGCCTATTTTTGTTTCTTGAACTGTTTTTCTCAACTCCTCCAAATGCCTGTTGTGTTCCTGTTCAAAGTGGTGGATGCAGTTGTCTATTTCCTCTTGGAATTCCTGTTTCATAGTATTAATCATGATAATGATCATACTTTGAAAGTTGTTGTCTTGGGTCTGGCTTTCTTGGCTATGTTCTGTAAATTTGTTCTGGTTAGAATCCATCCTTAAGGGGTTGATTCTTTCAGTGGGAGATTGGTCTCCTTGGGTTTTGTTTCTCATGTATCTGCACTTTGACTTGGACATTGTTGTTTTGTCTTCTAGGGCTTTTCAGTTTCTGTGTGTTTTTGACTGAACTGATTTAGTTGGGATTACTACACTTGGGCAGTTGTTACCAGTGCTTGCCTTGGGTTGGGTATGTTTGTCTTTTGTTATTGTTATTTCCTAGCTGAGACTATTAGACTGTTTAGTACATCAGATAAATCAGGTTAAGTAGACAGGGAGTGAGTATTCGTATGGTAGTATGGTAGTGCACTTTTACGATGTACTATTTTGGTGATATGTGAGAGTGAGTGGTGTATTCCCTGGAGTTGTATATGTTTTGGGGGTGGCTGTATGGAAAGGTTAATCTACAGTGATTAATATTAGAAAGGAACAGTTAGGTGAAAAAAAAAGGGGAGGTTTACTTATCTTTGGGCTGGATGTGAAGAATCTCTCCCATGTGATAGGATGATTGTAGAGGTTTTCAGATGTATGGCCTTTGACGCTTAGAACTTTGCTTGAGTTTTCTTTGGACTCTATTGAATTCTAAGTAGCAGTGTGTCTTCTGTAGACCACTGGGGATGGCGGTGCGGACCGAGGCAGCTCGGGAGAGAGAAAGGGGCTGGGGTCCCGGGGGCGCGGGGCACAGGCCGGCTTATGGGTTCTAATTGGAGCATTTTCTGTAACAGATGAGTTCCAAAGAGATTAAATTGTTCTTATAAGTTCAAGTAGCTGGTCCATCACCATGTGATGATACAATGTGGAACATGTGATTCTAGAGCAATCTAATTTTTTTTGCATTGAATCAAACAATTTTTTTCAGGAATACTGAACTAATTTGAATGGATTGCACTTCTTTCTTATTTTTGGGATACAAACGTTTTGCAAGAATTTTATGTCATTGAGCCATTAAATTTTTAGATAAAAATACATGCATAAACTTTTGGGGGATTATGCATTCTAGCAGTTATATTAAAAACAATGGTATCCTTTCATGCTAGTCATTTGGTTAGTCATTAGTTCTGGAAACTAATTCTTACAGAATTTAAAGAAGTATTTATCCCATGAATATGAGTAGATTTGACTAAAATATTCTGTGTTTTATAGGAAAATGAGCAATTATTTTTAAATATAAACTGATGATAAAGCATGAATATAAAATGAAAGAAAAATACAATTTCAACTACATTTCTGCATAATAGGTAAATAATAGCAATAGTTGTTTTCCACTATAATATGTGATTCAAAGAGGTTTCATATTTTCAGCTTATGTTGCCAGTGTTCTCAGTATAAAATGTAAGTAGATAGCAATGCTGTATTATTTTGCATTTAGTCCAATAGTTTCATTTTTCTTTAAGGGACAGCTGGAAGTGTGCATAACGCATTAAGATATGAAATCCATAGATTTTTACATGATGTATTTATAATTATGGGAACTCATCCTGTTAACTGTTCAGGAAAGATATTGTTCAGGAAGAGCTCCATTTGGTATTATCCTAGGGAAATTATTGTCTGAGGTAAATTATGTCCTTATCTTTTTAGTCTTTTTCTGCTTGGGGTTTATTTTTTCTTATCATGGCTAAAATCCAGGGTCTTCCATATGCTAAATAAATGCTTTACTATCTTGAGGAGTTAAATTCCTAGTGCAACTATTCTTAATGCTCTGCCTTTTTCTTCTCTCCTCTTCCTTCCCCTTTTCTTCCCTTCCCTCCCTTTTTCTTCCCTTCCCTTTCCTTTCTCTCACCTTCTTTTTCCTTTCTCTCACCCTTCTTCGTTCCTTCCCTCCCTCCCTCCCTCCCTCCCTCCCTCCCTCCCTTCCTTCCTCCCTTCCTCCTTTCCTTCCTTCCTTCCTTCCTTCCTTCCTTCCTTCCTTCCTTCCTTCCTTCCTTCCTTCCTTCCTCCCTTCATGTTTTGATGAGCCATTTTCAGCCCTTTTGTTTTCATTAATGTAATTTAATATTTAACTGTATTAAGATTTTATAATTTATAACTAATTTGCCTATTATCTACCTACTCACAATTCCACCTTCATGTTTATCTAAGTTACAATCTAAGATTGGAAAGTTTTCCATTAATCACTGAAAATTCACTGACTATTCCAAGATGTATAAAAAGTTCTTTTTTGTGTGTGTATGTAATAATAATCTTTTTTATTTTTCACTTATTTATTTTTACTTCTATTAGCATTGAATTTATGTGTGTCCATCATCCAATACCTGTCCTCAGCCCCCATTCCATCCTACTCTACCCGTTATTCCCCAGAGTGAGTTTCCTTCTCTCTCATGTCTCTTTGGCTATGCTGTGCACTGGGTCTCATCTGGAATGCCTGCATAAGTTAGTGCCTGAGTATTTTTTAGGACATGTATGGCTCACCAATTGGTAACTGTAGGGTATTGAAGCTACCCCCACTTATCGTCCAACACCAGTCTCTCAGCACAGCATCCTATCTTATAGGATCTTCCTGTTTCATGGCAAGATGTTGATAAGGCTGCTTTTGTGGAAGTCTAGTGGAGTAGGTGCCAATACATTGAATTCTTGGGTGACACTTCTGATGTGAATACAGACTACTGTCTGATATTACCTCCTCCATCCTTCAGCTCTTACATTCTTATTGACCCTTCTTCTGTAAGGTTCCCTGAGCCTTGAGTTGGGGGTGCTTCAGATGTCCTGCTTTAGATCTGAGGCTTCAAAAGTGGTTTTTACTCTGTAATTTTGCCAGTCATGGATCCCTTCATTATGCATCTACTGTTACACAGGAATACTTGGTTGAGTGCTGAGTTCTTTGATCTATGGGTATAATGATGTTTTTATCCAGAGGTTTTAGTTAATGCTAAGAAATTCATCCCCTTCTAGGGCTTATGGTCTCACTATGAAGTCATATCTTTGGGCATCTGGATTAGTTTACATTATGAGGCATGTGTTCCCTGCCAAGGACCCTAAAAGAGGTGACAGAATAGAACACAAGGGTTAAAAAGGTAGAAAGGAGACTAATGGAAAGAGTATTTTAAAAAGAGGAAAGTAAAAGAATAGGAGACGGGAGGGAGCAATAAAAATTAACTCTAAGCACATACAACAGAACCAGACAGGATTCGGTTACACGTGCTTGGTGTTAGTTTTTATTGCTCCCTCTTTTTTTTCTTGAGCCCATGTCCATATCTGGTCATCTTTTTTCTAAGAAATATATTGGTGTTAAATAAATGACAACATGTTAGGTGTATTTGAAGAATTATGATCCATGTAATTTTATTGTTGTAAATACTATGTTAGTGCACCTTCTTGTATTGGATATTGTGGCATAAATACATCATTTTTTCACGAAATTATTGTATATGAATATATAAGTGGATTTATTTTCTCTCAAATTATATTAAAGTAGTAAGAAGCATGGGAGTAGTAACATGTGTGCTGGCATTTTTCTGTCATTTTATATAAATAGCCTTTTTATAAAAATGAGAAATAAAATAGTAATTTGTCTCTGTAGTTAAAAATAACCAACCTGAAAATAAGTTCTTTTTAGGAGCTGTGATGTGCCACAATGCCTGTGTTTTGCACTGGAATCATGCCCACAATTCCCATTAGTAATAATGAAAGTTAATGACACGTCTTATGGGATCAGACAATGTCTTCAATATTTGGAAGTACTTACTGGGGTAGAAGCTATTCTGTGTCATCAGTGGGTGTCAGTTTGTAATTACAAACTGTGCAAACACTACTCACGGTATGTATTTTGCCAACAAGGATTAACTTGGCATCTAGAAAAATGCTTCGTTTTCAGCGTCCAAGAAAAGCAGAATCCGTGTCTTGTAAAGTAACAAGGTTTGTAGAGCAACCATGTACCATGAAATATAATTTATTGCTTTCACATCTAGTGCAGAGGAATGTGTGCTTGGATACTTTAAAGTCTAAGTGATGACTTACTAACATCAGACCCAAATAATGAGTTAGAGTGTAATTTCAATTAAAAATAAATCTGTAGCTATCTTGAGTTTGAAATCCACTAACTTGAGTTCTATAAGATGGCTTACTCAATTTAGATGATAGCCTAAGGATTTAGAGCTTAATTAAGTAAAACTGTGCAACAGTGTTTGTCATGGTTTGAGAAATAACTTTCTTAATGTGTTTCTCTTTGCATTCAGCAAAAAGAAACTAAGTAGGGTGAAAATTAAGTGAAAAATACACAAGTTTTAATTGGCCAAGTAGATCAAATTCATCTAGGATCTCCTGCCCCTGCCAGTCACTTCCTCCAGATCTGTCTTCTGCACTCTTTTTCATTTTTTAATTATCTACTACCTGGGAACAAACTAGTTCAAGAAAGCTTACTTTCCCATTTTATCTCCTCCAATTATTTTTTGTTTTCATAAACTGACCACAAGCAGAAATTCTGAATTCATTTTTCCAGGCTTTAATTTTGTGTACACCTCCTGAGCCTGATAGGACCCATGATTACACACACCTAGTCTGTAGTATTAGTCATCTCTTTTTCACACTAATGATAGTGCTGAGCACATAACAACTGCTCAATAAATATTTTCTTAGTTTAATGTAAAACCAGCTGATTAATTAATCAAAAATATGTTCTTAAAAAAAGAAACATCTTTTTAGGTATTTTCTCTGTTCACTCTACATGCATTTTGTTTAACTATGCAACTTTCTGTATTTTTTTCATATTTTAAAATGAAGTAATAACATTTTTGTTCCACCAGATGGAAGTATGAAGCTGGTAAAATTGCTGAACATTCTATACATTTTATTATTTCTTTTTGTTTATATGTCTAATATCATAAAATCGTATCCTTAGTAACAAAGATTTATTTCTTATCTGAAACATGCCATATGCTCACATTCATGGCTAATTTAAAGTAAACTTTATGGTCTGCATTTTGAAAGTATTTCTCAATCTACTTAAAGTAGAGATTTGTGACTGAGGGTTATAAAATATGCTTATTACATACTTCAATTTAAATGTGAAGCATTTATGATTTTGCAACTTTATTTTATTATTCAGTGGTATAATGAATGCTATCAGGATGGAATAATGTTCAAATTACTTTGGTGTAAGGAAAGCTCAATTTAAAGAAATTTGGGAATATTAAAATAGCAACATTGTTTCTATTCACTTATCTGTTATGTGGAAATTGGTTAATTTAAAATAAAATATACAATTTCTGCAGCAAAGTTTATGTTCAGTAGTGGCTTTACAGTACCTTGGACAGAGTTTTGATACATCATCTTATTGTATAGTTTGGGCTGGTCTGTAGTTCATTATATAGGCTAGAGTGTATGCTTCTCCCCATGCTCCCCCTGCTCTTGCCTCTTGAGTATTGGGAATACAGGTAGGCAACATCATGCTCACCTTTAAGTGTGCTGTTGCTTAGGGCTATAATTTTGTGATTTGTTTAAATATCTTGCTATATTTTGAATTTCTCCTTTATTGTTTCATTTGGAGAACATTAACTTTATAGAAGTGTTTTGTTTATTTGTAACATTTAACATTCATCACTTCCACATGACACTGTTCTGTGTTTCCAAGTTGGGCTCTTTTTGCTTGTAGGTTTATTATTGCTTCATTGGCAGCTTCTCAACTGTAATGGTCATTAGGACAGATGCAGTGTCATAAAGCCAGTGGTGACGCGTAGCACTTAGGAGATGACTACTGAAAACTTGTGTAGTTACTGAATTAATAGAGCTATAGAGAGGATAAAGGAAATCATTTCATCTTCAAATAGCAGAGAAATTCTAAACTGAACATTCCGGATATCTCTGGGCTTATATCTGCATTTTATAAAAAGTAAAATTTATTTGATGCAATTTTGTCCTCACATTTGGAGGCAGAAACATGATACACCAAATTGTGAAGTGATTGGCCTCAAGAGTTAATCTAAGTAATAGGATATTCCATTTGTAAGACTTTAAAATTGTTTCTATTTTTTGTGAAAATGTTAATACTCTTCATCTATGTATTGTCCAGAGATACAAAATTCTTTTTTTTAATTATTATTTATTCAATTGTGTGCATGTGCGTGTATGTATGTATGTGTGTTTATGCATGTATGTGTGTGCATGTGTGTGTGTGCATGTGTGTGTGTGTGTGTGTGTGTGTGTGTGTGTGTGTGTGTGTGTGTAGAACCACGGACGAATTCGGGAACCACCATGGACGCCTCCACCTCCTCCTTGTTTACTCTGCCTGGGGATTCACAGGCTCCGGCCTACCAGGACCAGAAACGCAGGCCGCCCCGCTTCTGCCGTGTCTATACATGAGGTCTAGGATACGAACTCAGGACCTTCCGCATGCAAGGCAGAGGCTTAACCCCTGAGCCACCTCTCCAGCCCCAGATACAAAATTCTTAAATACTCACAGACTGTTATAATGAGAAGCTAAAATTTTTGACTTATCAATATGTGAGGTGTATAAAATGTAAGGTATTAAAGTATTCAAGTTACTAAGAATTAGAATATCCCTTAAGCTTTTCAGACAGCTAGGTTCTTATTATAGAACTAAATTTATTAGAACACTAAACTGAATATTTTAAAAGATGGTATTTTTCAGAAAGCAATCTTGGTTGAATGGTTTTCTATTTTATCTTGATGAATTTTAAGATATTTGATGATATTCCCTTTTTTTCAAATTCTGAGTAAGCTTCAAAAGATAAACTACAAGTTAGAAAAAGTGTTAATTTCTTTCTCTCGGCAACAGTCTTGTTCCTCCATGCATGATTTAAATAAACACCATTCTAAAGAAACAATTCTAACTACAACTGGCCAAAGTACAGATCTTGGAACGCTCAACTCTAATAAGTTCATCAAAATCTCTCTTTATCCCAGGCTCAGGAACCTTGAGTATGAGAGGATGATAAGATTATAAGTCTTACAGGTGGGAAGGTATACTGTTTTCCAAGACACTCCAGAAAGGACAGGGCAGGCTACATCCAGGATTTCAAATGAGATCTGTTGCCACAAGAGCTACACAGTGACTGACATATCATCACTGCTCTATGTACCAGTGAGGAACTCAGGAGAAAAACTACATTCAGAAGAATCTCTGGGATAGGTTCTGGACAAAAGGGAAGCCTCCCCATGTGTGAGTTTACCACTGAAGGGTCACATATACTTACCACAGAGACCTGGCTCCTTACTAGCACACACACTCTGAAGGGAGCCCTGTGATACACACATGCAGAGAGACAGAAGAGTGGGAGGGAAATGGCTTGGATTGGTGAAAACCAATGCTAGTTTCACTTTTCTGTAATCTATTTTGCTTTTTAAAATACCTGATTTATTTAAGTATGAGGACAGAGGTAGAAAGGGAAACAGAGAAAGAGAGAGAGAGAACTAAAAAATGCATGCTGTAATATGTTAGTGTAGCTAAGAGTACAACTTTCAAAAATTGATCTCTTTCTATTATGTGAGTTTCCTGGAATTGAACGTGTCTCCATGATTGTAGGCAGACAGTTTACCTGCTGAGCCAACTTATTAGCCTTATTATTATTCAGATTAACACTGCATAGACATGAAATTTAAAATTACAATAAATAGTAATTTTTTTCAAATTATTTATACAAGTTAACTTGCTTGTAATTACAGGTTGCATAAGTATTATACAGATTTTTCAAAAGCAGCATAATAATCTTTTAAGTGGACACATCCATTTTGTCTGGACAGTTTGATATGTTTACATTCAATTTACCAAGTGATGCAATCACCAGTCAACGTGTTCTATAGGTTCTATATCTGACTTAGTTATTTTTACATTTTTAAGTGACAAAGTCTAGAAAGATTAACCCAATTTAGAACTTGGTTCTAAGGCTTTTGATCTGTGATCTTGTGGAAATTCTTTGTTATTTCTGTGTTTTCATCCTCTCATTTGTAATATTGTAATAATTATTTAAAATGAAGTTATATATTTATATTTGAGATATAGTGAAATCGATATAGAGAATAAACTACTTTCATACACTGTCAATGAGAGGAGTATTCAGTATTCATTCTTAAAACATCAAGGAAATTTAGCATTAATTGTCACATATTAAAATGCACATACTCTTAATAGGCAGTAATTCTTCTTGTCATAGTGAATAGAAATCCCCTATATTATGTACAAAGATGTTAATTTGAGCATTACCTATATTGGTTAGCTTTGCTAAGCATATATTATTATTAAGCAAAAGTTATGCAAATCCTGGCATAACCAAGTGATATGATATGAATATGAAAGTTCAGAAATGACAAGAGTTGAAAAAATGAAGCTAAAAGGGATTCACAAATGTTACATAATGTATAACAATATGTAAAAACTAAGAATGGGAAGGTAATTAGTAATTTCATGCTTTGTACTCAGTAGGTACAATGTGTTGCTCTTAATGCTATCATCATTTTTTTATTGAGCACTGTAATGGTGCATCCCCAGCTATTGGTAATGATTCCTCCTGCTGAGAGAGTGAACACAGAATCTGGCTGTCAAGGACTGGTGAATACACTCAAACACTAAAAATAAAACAAATGATTATACATTTTAATGGTGCAAATAACTATGTGTTAGGTCCAAGACTGCGGCAATCAAGAGAACAACACCACGTAGGCTAAACAGAAACAGTTTATTGATCACAGGAGAATAAGTAATCGATTAGGGAACTTAGTCAGTCTTGGGAAGTGAAACTGCTACCCTGAGGGCATGGAGGGTGGTCCTTTAAAGGCAAAAACCGCAAGAGGTGCACAGTGGGGGGGGGTAGGGAGTGCTGATGACATTTGATGTGATTGGTTGGTGCTGGCAGAAAAGCTAACTTTGGCACAAAACATAACCGTTTCTGGATGTTTGGTAGCTTTCCTAACATTCTGGTAGCTGATTGGAGGGTGCTATTCTGTGATTTTTTTCCCTGGAACAGAGTGGCAATTTTCAGTTAGGGCAGCACAGATCAGAGAGGTAACAAATGGACAAAATGGAGTTGCTTCTGTCCTTTCACATGGATTTTTTTTTCTGTTAATCTCCTTGTTATTATTGCAAATACAGTTTTTGTTATCACTCTTGTGATTCTTACCCCAAATAGGGCAAGTTCTAAGACAGATGCATTATCGCTTCTCAGACAAGAAAGAAAAAATCCTCCAAAATTAAAACTCAGCATATGAATGACAGAGGATGAAAGACAGAAAATATAAAATCCATACTAAGAAGTCAATAAAAAGATAGAGGAAAGTTCAAGGGGTGTAATATTGTTAATATGCTAGAGGTCAAGAAAAGAGTAGTTATTCGTGTTAAAATCTGCAAAGGAATCCAATAGCTATGGTTTTGTTTGTTTCTCTGTATTTGGAATTTTAAAGCAGAGGCCAATATTTTGACTTTTGTGATGTGGAAGGAGGATTGTCATCTTGGTGAGATTCGGAATCATCAAACAGATGGGTCTTTGCACATGCTTGTGGGAGATTATGTTGATTAGGTTATGGTGGATGGATTTGGTAAGGTGACAGCATTCCTTAAACTGGGATACCTCAGTGATTTGAACACAAATGTTGATCTGTCTCTGCTTCTTGACTATAGACATGATTTGAGCAATACTTTTCTTTCTCAAGTTGCTTTTTGTCTGGGCATTTTATCACAAAAATGGAAAAGGTTAAGGAAAATGGCTATCATTCTGTTGAAAATAAATTCATATGAGAGCACAGATATTATAGAAATCAAAAAGAGAAATAAAACACATTTTGCTACAGGTGAGCAAGAGGAAGGGAATGGAAAGATGCTCTTGCTCCTCAGTTTGTTGCATATTACTGATTTCTAAAGGCAATTTAAAATAATATGACACCTATCCAAAGTCATCATTTTTGGTTGACATCCAAACTTTCAAGTGATTAGCAGAAAAAAGCAAATCAATACCATTCTTTAGACATTCAATTTGTAATTAGTTTTTCTTGGATGATTACCAGAGAAGCTGTATTGCTCTCATTTCAACAATTTTTTTCTTGACATTTTGTAAAGATTTTTGATGGTCAAAGAGGTGTTTATTAACCTTACAAGTTCTCTATTTTTTCCTCATCTTAGCAAAAATTCCTCATGTTTTTGACATTCTTTCTGGTTTTATAGTTAGTAAATTTTGGCTTTCTTGATATTTTATGTTTTTTGCTAAAGAAACTATACATCCTTCTAGAATATTAAGCAACATGAGGGCAGCAGGAAGTTATGTGAAGAGAAGGCAGACCTATCCAGAAATGCTAAGCTCAAGATGCTTGCCTGGTTCAATAGGGGAACCATCTCAGGGTCCAGTGCTTCAGTATGCAAACTCTGTCATACACTATACAAAGTGAAGAACCAGATATTTCTGAATAGTTCTTCTTTGATTCTTCTGATAAACTATTCATGTATTGATGATGCATAGTATCTAAATTAAAAAATAAGTCATGTTCTAAATTGCATGTGCATGTTTAAATATAACTAAGCTATTTGCTTTGGAACAACCAGGTAGGGGCTGCTGAGATAGCTCAGCAAGTAAGACATTCAGAAGTCCATATGGTGGAAGGGGAGACAGACATCTGATAATTGTTGTCTGACTACCCAGATACCTAATGAATGCTGACACCTTTCTCAATTTCTCAATCTCTCTTTCCTCTTTTTTTCTCAGTAGATAAGTAAATTAAATTTAGAAAGAATACTCAAAGCGTCTTGTATATTTTCTCAAGACAAGTAAAGCATATTTAAAACCTACTGTTCAAGAAAGGGATAATTTGATGTTAAATAGTATACTCATGTTTGTAGCTATAAATCATGTTTCTAGGTAAGTAAAGCCCATTTCTACATTATTGCATTTTCATTTAATACATGACTTTGGAAAAACTTTGATATAGAAATAAGTAAAATCCATTATACTATATCATATTTACTATGATAAGATAGTCATTTTCCTTTGATATTTTTTAACTTGAAACAATTTTTAAAAGAGAATTATCAAGGAGTTAAGGAGTTAGATGAGTTGATAACGTGACTGCAGTTAAAGTATAAGGTCTTGAGTTTTGATCCTCTGCAACCAAATAAAGAACAAAGCATGGAGTGCCTATTATCCCAGAACTGAGGAGGAAGAAAAAGAGGAAGACTTGAGTCAGTGAGATCCATGTTCAATTAATGATCTGGAGGAGGAGGGGGAGGAGGAGAAAGAGAAAGATAAGGTGGAAAAGGAAAAGAAAGAGAAAGAGAAGGAGGAGGAGGAGCAGGACAGAATAATTGAGGAAGATATCTGATTTTGATTTTGATCTGTCTTCCCACATGAACACACACAGTGCTCATGTACAAGCATACTTTTAAACATGTATGCATACACACACAGATACATATGACTACATACTGAAAACACACACACATATACACACATGAAGAGAAAAATCTTATCTATGTTAGTTGTATTGAAATCAAGGAAAATAGTATAAATTGCATTTGCTTGGTGATTATTTATGTATGATATATTCTCTATAGCCTGTTTTATGAAATACGTCTTACACATTGGATCAGTGCAATACATGCCTATGTTGATAGGTCATATTTAGTAGTGGGAGGCTTAAGAAATATGAATCAAAATTTTTTGTTTTATTGCATGTTGAATTTACTATGTTACTTTTATTGTGTAGTTTGTGCGCTTATACATTCAGAAGTGATGTGTGATTTTATTGAAGAAGTTTCCAGCAAGTTATATCATTGAGATCAAACTTAAATTTCAAAATATTTTATGTTTAAAGTTCAAAATGGCATGAGAAGAAATAGGAAAGGATGGATATCATGTAATCATCTCTGTAAGGCCAGATCTTAGAGATGAAGACAGTACACAGTTTTTGGTTCACATAATCCATGTTTAAAAAATAATCAGGAGATATTTCCTCTTTCATCTGAAAAATAGAACAGAAGATGAAAATATGTGATTATTCCATAATAAAGTCAATTTAGAAAACGAAAATATTTCTATAATTGAAATTTACAAGGCACAAGTGATTTTAAATTGAGAAGAGATACATCATTAGACATGTATTCATCAAAGTCATAATAGCAGTAAAAATGTACCTTTTAGCCAAGATAGTTGTATAAGTAATTTCTTTTGGTGAAACAATCTGATCATGTTATGCTGCTCCACAATCAATTGTATTTTGTAGTTATTCTATTTTGCAGGAATTCATGCATCTTCCGATTCATTTCTTGCTCAGTCAGACAGCTCCGAAGTGACTAAACAAGAACATACTTCCAGGGAAATGTGACTTTAGCTTCCACAGAGAAAACCACATACAAAGAATAATGTTTATTCTTCCAGTAGAAAGACATTAGTTTAAATGTTTGAAGAATTCTAATTGTATGTGAAACTTATAGTGCTTTATGGTTCCTTTTCTTAAATCTTTAAATGTAATATAGAACTCTAGATAATGTTTTTTTCTGTGCTTGAATGAGATCAGATATATTTAAATGATTTTTAAGCTAACAAAAACGTGCCTACTTCTAAGCATTTGCTATTTATTTATTTATTGATTGATTGATTGATTGATTGATTGATTCAATTGTGCGTGTATGTGTGTGTGTGCATGTGTGTAGAACCACAGACGAATTCGGGAACCCCCACGGACGCCTCCATCTCCTCCTTGTTTATGCTGCCCCGGGATTCACAGGCTCCGCCCTACCAGGACCAGAAACGCAGGCTGCCCCCGCTTCCGCCCGGCGTCTATATGTGGGGTCTAGGATCCGAACTCAGGACCTTCTGCCTGCAAGGCAGAGGCTTAGCCCCTGAACCACTTGTCCAGTCCCATCATTTACTTTTAAAGGGTTGACATTTTCAACTTCTCCCCACTCATTTGACTGAGTGACAGTACTATTGTTGTAGAGGCACTTTTTCAGAGATCTGAGTTCCATGCAAATGTAATTAAGACCAACATTTCCAGGTGCCCATACTTTAACTTCTTGGTTATGTGGACTATTGACAAACAAAGATCAATATATCTTTTGTCTGTTTGGAAAGAGTTGTCATTGTTGCTTAGCCATGATGTATTTTAAATGACTATTAGATTTATATATTTGAAGGTTTCAAATCATGACCTTAAGGGGATATTTTGTAAGAGCTGTGAACAGAGTACAGTTATGTGAGAGTGTGCAGAAATAAATCTGATATAAAGTACATGGTAGGTTTTTGTAGAAAGCAAACATTGAATCTGTATTCAAGAGATACCTAAATCAAGCTTCAATTACTCACCAAAAGAACTAACTTGTCTCAGTACCATTGAAATCATGTTCATTTGAATTATTTAGAACAGTCTGGGAATATTATCAAAGAGAACCATGCGACCCCCCACAAAGCTTAGAGATGGTTAATGTCACAGCCTTTGAAGGAACTTACTTGTATTTTTAATTAAACATTGCTGTTAATGCCAAGTATTTTTTTATGAACTTTGAAAGACATATCATTGATGCGACTGCATTAGGCTTTTTGAAGTCACATCACTATGGAATCTCTTTCAATTTATTTAATAGATAATATTACTATTACTTTCAAAAATATGTCATTTAGGGGGATTTTCATTAATCAATCATATAGCCATTTTAGTTTGGAGTGCTCAGAGTTATTTGGCCAGTGCAAAGAATAGAAAACTCAATTAGCTTTAGAGTGATAACATGTGTGGTAATGCTTAAACATATTCTTGATATTCTTATTTTCATGTTAGAATTTTGTTTATAAATTCTTATCAAGATTGAGAACAAATTTCTTTTGACAAGTCCATGTTTGAAAATTTGGGCTAAAAATTTCACCCAAACTCAAAAAGGTACAATATTCTTTACCTATGTGATGCCATATTATTCATTTTTGCATGACTATGATCAAACTGCAGCTAGAGAGAAAAAGAAAGACAAGTAATCATAAAGGATAGCATCGGGCACTGTCTCAAGACAGTAAATGTTGCATAGAATTAAAATTAAGCTATATGTCTTGTTGCAACATACATATACAGAATGGAAGCGTCTTTAGAAAGGAGACAATAATGGGAGACACAAGAGCCAGAATGATGACTCAGAAGGTCACAAACTCAGGTTCAAACATTCTGGCATTTAGATAAGTGCTGGGGTCATAAGAAACGGTTTCATCTTGTTTGTTATCATACATCAGTGTCTGTTATGTGGATTTGTTAGATACTGCTTAGTACAGAAACATGGAAAACAGTCATAATATTCTGCCTATCTGGCCTTGCATGTGCTTTGGATGAAACTAGGGAAATGGAACATTTAGGGATCTAAGCAATTGTTTTGTGTATGTGACTTCACATATTTCACTTACTGATTTTTCACAGGATTGACTTATTATGTATTTTAATTTTCATTCTTCATTTTCCAGTTCAAAAAGAAGACATTTTAAGCCATATTATATAAAAGTAAATTAAATGTAACAAATACTTATGAACAGCACTTATTACCAGCCAGGTGAAGTGTTGGTTTCAGGTGCAAGATTAATGCTCATTGGGACCTTGAGATTTAATATGGACAAGAGGGTAAATGTTTTTATTATTTTAATTTGTACAGATTCTGAAAGTATAAAATGTTATATGATTTAAATGAATGAATTTTTTAGAGCATTCCAACTTTATTATGTTAAAAGAAATTATAAATAGAGCGAAAGTTTGTTTAGCATCTTTTATAAATACCACTAAAAGGTTTTCCCAATTTCATCAATTCATCATTTTATTTCATAAAATTGTATATCTTATGAATCCCTATGAATTTTCTTTCCAAAACATTAAGATATATAGGTAAATGTATTGATTTGATAAAATTGCAGTGTCATAGTTTATTACTAAGCAATTCAAAAGTGAGAGATTTGGCCTAGTTTACATGACTTATTTGTACTTAATCAATCCTTCTCCTTGGCTGACAATAAGTTCAATATACTGAAAGTGTTTTATTTGAGCTCCCTGTTTTATTCTATCATAATGGTTTAGATACATTACTAGTTATTTGAAACCTCAATTTCTCGGTTTACAATATGGAATGGGTGACATTATTACCCAGAGAGAGCTATAAGAATTGATTTGTATGATACAAAGTACAGTTGCCCAGACTGTGTTAGTTGTTACATGCTTACATCCAGAATAAAGTCCTAGAGGATTTAAGGCCACTTAAAATAAAGCCTGCAGTATATTCAGATTGGATTTATTTTAATCCATGAGATACTAATTTTTTTAGTTCCAGAACACTGTATGTATTGAGTGACTGAATTTTTAAATAAATCCTTAGTAACTGAAAGTCAAAGATATTAGAAGACAACCCTCTAATTCAGCTATTAGAATGAGTGCAAGTGTGTCACACACACACACATACCACACACACACACACAAAATGCAATAATCCGTTATCTCTTGTACTGAGCTGAAAGTTCAGGATAAAGGTACTGAAATTATCTGAAGATTTGTTTCTCTGATCTGGGAGAAAAGGGGTGCAGACAGATAAGAAATGGTCCAAAGAGATGATGAATAATCTGGGAAGCTGTCCATCTGTTTCCCAGTTTGATATTAATGTTGATTTTGTTAGTTAGCTCAATGTCTAGCCTGTAAGTTCTGAAACAACAAGGGTATTTATAATCAAATAGGAAGCAGCACATGTATTCAGAATGATATTTGGATTATTTGCAATTTGGTATTTTCTGCTCTACTGCTTAGCTCTCTTAGTATGACTCATTGGAGTTGACTGTAGAAAATGTCACCATTGTTTGCAGAATAGAGTGCAAACCATAGTTTACATTTTATTCCTCTCACTATGCAGTTTAACCCCTTTCTTAAAAGATCAGCTATTTCATGAAGCACTTTAAATTTATGAGTCTTATGAGGTCACTCAATGAATGAAAGGACTTGCTACTAAACCCAACCAACTGAGTTCTTGTCCCATAGTCCACATGGTAGAAGAAGACTTCCAAAATACATACACACACACACACACACACACACACACACACAGAGGATACATAAATAAGTATAGATTCATATGGTTTAACATCTTGTTACTTGTTTGAAATCATACATTTTTATCCTTTTGAAATATTTATGTATTTAATTACAATTAGTAGGTTATATTTTATGTCATTGCTTGAAGGCTGTAAGTATATATATAATCATGTATAATTTTTCTTAATCTTAAACGATAATCACAAAATAATAAAACTCACTTTTGTCATATGGTTTGTGTATTTGCATGTGTGGGGGTAACATTTGTGTATTCAGGTTTGTGAGCATGTATGTGCATGCATGTGTGCAGGCCTAAGACTTATATCAGGAATTATCCTCAAATACTCTTTCACTTTGTTCTTTTCAGACTGAATCTCTAATTAAACCCAGAGATGGTCTATAGGTACAGTTTAGCTAGGCTGCTTTCTCTTCTGACTTCCAGGTCCTATCTTGTAGGGCTAGAATTACAGGTGAGATCCCATACCTGCTGGACATTTTTACGCAGGATCTAGGGATCCCAAACCTGATCCTTGTAAACTAACAAATCATCTTCCCAGCAGGATAATCTCAATAAATACTCTTAAATAAATTATTGGCAATTGTTTCAATGATGGTAAAGTGAATGTCATACAATCCAAAAAAAAAAAAAAAAAAGACTATTCCTGACCTAGAAATTAAAACAAAAGCCCATTTTGAAATCTCTGGATAAGGAGCTAGTCTTTCTTTTATGATAGAATGAAAGGTAACAACAATATTATACTAATTTGGATTTTAAAAACACCTGTAAAAGTATAGTTAAACATGGCTTGTGACTATAATTATGGTGCAGTGCCCTTCAGCTTATGACAGCAGAAGCAATGCAAAGACTGGCAACCACAGCAAAGCAATTCAGCCTTGGCCATCTGGAAGTCATGTTATAGGAACATTGATGGAAGACTATGATTTAAATGAAAGAAAGTGATTCTGCAGTTCCCCAGACTTGAGTGAAATGAGCAACAATACCAATCCTTCTGCTACGTGCTATGGCACATAAGGAAACATTTAATTCAATCTAGGCTTTCTAAGGTTAAGAAGAAGGAGATAAATTGCTTTAGATCCAATAGATGACCATAAAGTTGTTTGATAGCATGTGACCTAATTTCTTACTACCAGTAACACTGATAATAGAAGTTGTTAGAAACCAGGATTTTCTGAATGACTCCTAATGTATTTATTCAGAACCTGAATAAATAACCCAAGCAACCTGAAAGCAGCAATCTAACAGTTTGTTACTAATCAAACTGAAATTTTGTAAGAGTGGTAGAAAGCTGTATTGCTCACAAATGAAAAAAAAAATGCTGTGGGCTATCTAAAACTTAAAAATTGGTAGAATATACAATGCAATTACATTAATTTATTCAAAATTTAAGATAAATAAGTTTAAGACAAATGATAAACTGGTTGAAAATCAATAGTAGGTTAAAAATAACCATTCCACAGTAATTTCAAGCATGAAAACCACAACTAAAGTAGGGTGCTTGTTTCCATTGGTTTAATTTACTCCATTTAAAAGCTAAACTATATTTAAATTTTTGGTAAACTAGTGCATACAACAGTTTGGCAGGCTTGACACAGGTGGTACGAACACTGGGATGATGTCTCATTTTGGCCAATTTCTCATTTTAACTAATTTGTTAGTAAGGAGATTAGGAGAGCAGATTGATTGTTCATCTAACTAAAAGGAATCTAGCACATAAGTTTAATGATAAACACAATTAACGCTTCTACTGTTTCATACTACCCTGGCACGAGAGCAGATTCTTTTCCCCAAGAAAAAATGTCCTGTCAAGGGTTCTGGCTGAGTTGTAGATGATGCTTATCACAGTTAGATACAGGTGTCAATTTGATAGTTGAGGGTTCAAGCTCTGGACATATTTGCAGAAAATTACTAGTTGAGTTAAGACCAGAACAAACCTGCAGGAGATTGTCTAGTTGATAAATATAGAGAACTAGTTGAGGAAGTTGGCATCTTCTGTATAGTTGACTAAACATGCTGATCTTGCAAGTAAGGATTGCCCTTTCTCAGCTTTTATGTGGCGATGGTTTGACCAGTTTCCTTGGCTCTTTGGTGATGGCACATGCTCTTGTCTCAAGATGGAATAAAATCTATTATTAGACTATTGTAAGAGAATAAACTCCTTGTTCCTTTAAGCAGTTTTGTCATGATTTTATCAGCAACATGCAGGCTAACTGCTACAGCACTCATCATTAGGCTGTAGTAGTGTGCTTGTGACAGATGGCTATGTTGGGCTCTTGGAGGATGTAGTTTATAATGCCTCACACTCCCAGTCTTACCACCTTCTTAAGGTCATATCCAGCAGCACATGTGCACATATTTCCAGCCTTAGTGTTGACATATGTTACTGGCCTAAATTGAGGTCTGAGAGTAAGATTTACATTACCAAAAGAAGGTTCAGAAAATTTCAGGATAGAGTTGGATTTATAAAAATAGTTAACCAAAATATGAATTTTCTGCTTTTATAGTGCAGATCATGGGAAGGTGCGTCAAATCAACTTTCATGCTAAATGGAGCATTATAGGAGATTTACCAGACTTTATAAATATCCTGTTACCTGGGTTTTGGTATGTCATCTGGGGCTGGGAATTCTCTTACAATTGCATTATCGATTCAGGGAGACCCTAACCTGAGCTCCCGAATTCAGAACAAGCATGAACAAATTGGGACATGTCCCAGTAGAGGAACCATGCAGGCCAAAGGATGAACAACAAATGGGAAGCAGTCATGCAACCTGCCTCTGCAATGGACACCTAATAAATAGCCAAATGATTGGTGACTGTCCCCCGGAGCACAGAGATGGCAACACCTGATTGGACCGCTGACCCTATATAAGCTCAAACACTTCCTTAAATAAATTGAGCCTGCAGCAAACTCATCCACTGCCTGCTCCTCACCTGACTCCAGGGATATGGTGACTCCATGCCACTATCCCCCTGGCCTCAAGCTCCGAGACTCCCCTGACTCCCCCCCTTTCTCTGGCTGGCCTGGCCTGGTGGGGATTTGGTAACAAAAGAGTATAAGAATTCTTTTTTTTAAAGCCACAAATCTAAATTTTAATAATTTAGGTATTGATATTATTACAATCAACTGTTGAAATGATTAAATAGTAGATTCCATCTAAACAAGGCTATGCAGCTAGAATTAACAGAGCAGCAACACATTAGCATTATGCAATGGACCCTTGCATGACACGATGGTTTATGTAGTTTATTTGGGCAGGAAATAATAATTGACATGATCTTCATAGGAAACAGCATTTCCAGTTTACCACATGGCATCCATTTAATGGATAACCTTTTTTTAAACTTTTATTATTATTATTATTTCCAGGCATACAAACTTAACAGGTACACCAGTCCCCTCACTCCCTCTACCTCCCCCCCAACTCCCCTGGTTCCCCCCCTCCTCTCCTCTCCCTCTCTATCCTCCAGTGCATCCCCTCCCCCAATCTCTGGAGCATCCTTTAATGTGCATGCCAAACTCTCCTCTGGGTCCTCCTCTCTGATGAGGTGCAAGGACCCAGGGGCATTTCCCAGAACCCTTTCCGGTGTTCCCCTTAAGCTTAGGAACACTACTGTGACTGTCAGTCCCTAGCCTCCAAGGATCCTAGTGTCTTTAGTCCATGCTAGACTTTGTGTGGTCAATAATGTGTTGGACATAGCCCAAGTCATGCAAAGTCCTATTATGGTTGCTTCGGCCTAACTTGTGTGGAGTATCTTGCATATCATTACTCTTCCCATTCTTGTGCTCTTACAATCTTCCCACCCCCTCTTCCACAAATTTCCCTGAGCTTCAGGATTGGGAGAGATTTGGCTGGCCCAGTTCCAGGTGGTTGATATAGAGGCTCTGATGTTCTGAATTATGGTTTGTTGATTTTTTTTTTTTTTGGTTTTGCTGCTTCTGCAATGCCCTTGGCTGCATCATGATGGGTATTGGATGTCAACCCTGGCCAGAGATAAAAGGCTGTTAAAATAGAGTCTTATTATAAGAGTATATTCAAAGTTAGATGGAATAAAAGTAGGAGACTGTGGTGAGGGAGGGGTCAATCACCCATTTGCAAAATTGTTACTTTCTATCAGGGAGCCTATATGCCCTCCCCTTCTGGTGAGATCATACCCCATCCGTTGCAAATGATCAGGAAGGAAAGTCTGTGAACTTAACCAGATGTCTCATTACTTGCAGTCCTTGATGGTAGCCTATATTCTCTGCTGTAACATAGTCCCCTCTCTCCTTGTTTCTGGTAGGGCCCTCCTTCCCCATCCCTCCTGTATATAATCTTTACAGTTACTGTAGGTATTACAGAAAGTTGTCTTTGAATGTCTCTAAGTGGATTTGGTACTAGGATCCGCCTATTAAGGAGTACATACGTCGCTTAATTTTCCGTGTCTGGGATACTTCACTCAATATAATTGTTTCTAATTCCATCCATTTCCTGGCAAATTACATTCATTCATCATTTTTGATGGCTGAGTAGTATTCCATTGTGTACATGTACCACATTTTCCTTATCCATTCATCAACTGTTGGACATTTGGGCTGATTCCATGGCTTTGCTATTGTAGACAGTGCTGCTATGAACATGATCATGCTTGTGCTATCAAGGTGAATTTTTGCTGAATGGGGGGTTATTCCCAAAAGTGGAATAGCAGGGTCATATGGCATTTCAATCTTTAACTTCTTTAAGAATCACCAGACGGCTCGCCAGAGTGGCTGTATGAGCCTGCACTCCCACCAGCAATGTAGGACAGTTCCCCTCTCTCCATCCTCTCCAGCACTTGGTGTTGTTTGTATTGTGATTTTTGCCTTCCTGACAAGGGTGAAATGATATCTCAGGGAAGTTTTGATTTGCATTTCCCTGATGGCTAAGGATGTGGAGCACTATTTAAGGTATTTGTTAGACGTTTTAATTTCATCCTTGGTAATGTTTCTTTTAAGTTCCAGGGCCCATTTTTTAATTGGGCCATTAGTTTCCTTGGTGTTTAGTTTTCTAAATTCTTTGTGCACTCTGGATAATAGAGCTCTATCAGAGATATGTGGTTAGTGAAGATTTTCTCCCATTCTGTGGGTTGCCTTTGTGCTCGAGTTAAAATCTCTTTATCTGAACAGAAGCTCTTTAATTTCACAAGATTCCATCTGTTGAGTGTTGGTTGTAGTGACTGTGCTATTGGATGTCCATTTAGGAACTGTTGGTCTAGCCCAATCAGCTCAAGGGAGTTCCCTACCCTTTCAACTATGGTTTTTATAGTGTCTGGCCTTATATCGAGGTCCTTGATCCATTTAGAGTTAATTCTTGTACATGGTGAGAAGTGCGGGTCCAGTTTTAATCTTCTGCATGTGGAGATCCAGTTTTGCCAGCACCATTTGTTGAAGATGCTCTTCTTTTTCCATTAGATTTTTTGGGCCCCTTTGTCAAAGATTAAATGGCTATAGTTGTATGGGCTTATATCTGGGTCTTCAACCCTTATCCATTGATCTGTGTGTCTATTTTGGAACCAATACCAGGCTGTTTTTATAACTATGGATTTGTAGTATAGACTAGGGTTTAGTATGGTGATGACTTCAGCCATGTTTTTGTTACTCAGGATTGTTTTTGCTATCCTGGGTCTTTTGTGCCTCCAATATGAATTTTTCGATTGTCTGGTCAATTTCTTTAAAGAATTGCTTTGGAATTTTAATTGGTATAAAATTGAAGTTGTATATTGCCTATGATACGATGGTCATTTTTATGATGTTGATTCTGCCAATCCAGGAATATGGGAGGTCTTTCCACCTTCTGATGTCTTCTGCAATTTCTTTCTTCAGGGTTTTAAAGTTTTCATTATAGAAGTCTCTTACTTCTCTGGTTAGGTTTATACCAAGGTATTTCAATTTTTTAGGGGCTATAGTAAATGGGATTGTTTCTCTCAGGGCTTTTTCACTTCTTTCATTCTGGGCATATAGAAAGGCCACTCATTTTTGTACATTTATTTTGTATCCTGCCATCCTGCTGAACTTCTGTATTCGTTCCAGGAACTTTCTGATGGAGTTTTTGGGATCACTCAGGTATAAAATCATGTCATCTGCAAATAGAGATAACTTGACTTCTTCCTTGCAAATTTGAATCCCTTTTCTGTCCCTTTTTTTTCTTATGGCTTTAGCTAAGACTTCAAGTACAATATTGAATAGAAGTGGTGAGAGTGGACAGCCTTGTCTAGTTCATGATTGAAGTGGGAATGCTTCAAGTTTTTCTCCATTGAGTAGAATCCTTGCTTCTTGTATACAGCTTTTATTATATTGATAAAGGTTCCTTCCATTCCAACCTTCTATAGGGTTTTGATCATAAAAGGCTGTTGGATCTTGTCAAAAGCTTCTTCTGCATCTATCGAAAATATCATATGGTCTTGAACTTTGGACTGGTTTATATGGTGAATTACATTTATTGATTTGCGTATGTTGAACCAACCTTGTGTGCCTGGGATGAAGTGTTCTTGATCCCTGTGGATAATCTTTTCGGTATTTTTTTTATATTTTTATTCATTTTTATTCAATTGTGCGTGCGTGTGTGTGTGTATGTGTGTATGTGTGTGTGTGTGTAGAACCACAGATGAATTCGGGAACCACCAGGGACCGCCTCCACCTCCTCCTTGTTTACTCTGCCCCAGGATTCACAGGCTCTGCCCTACTAGTACCAGAAACGCAGGCCGCCCCGGCTTCTGCCTGGCATCTATACATGGGGTCTAGGATCCGAACTCAGGCCTTTCTGCCTGCAAGGCAGAGGCTTACCCCTGAACCACCTCTCCAACCCCTTTTTGATATGTTTTTGAATCCAATTTGCTAAGACTTTGTTGAGAATCTTTGCATCTGTGTTCATCAGGGAGATTGGCCTGTAGTTTTCTTTTTTAAGTGTATCTTTATTAGGTTTTGGAATTAAGATGATATTAACTTCATAGAAGGAATTTGGTAGTGTTCCTTCCTTTGCTATTTGATGGCACAGTTTAAAGAATATTGGTGTTAACAGCTCCTTAAATGTCTGGTAGAACTCGGTGCTTAATCCATCTGGTCCAGGACATTTTTTGTGGGAAGATTTGAGATTACTTCCTCGGTTTCCTCATATGTTATAGGACTATTTAAATAATTTACAACTTCCTGATCCAATTTAGGTAAGTTGTGTTTACTTAGGAATTCATCCATCTCTTTTGTGTTGTCAAATTTCACAGAGTATAAGTTTTTAAAATTTGGCGTTATAATTCTCTGGATTTCTTGGGTATCAGTAGTGATAACTCCATTTTCATTTCTAATTTTGTTAATTTGGGCTTTCTCTCTCTTGCTTCTGGTTAATTTAGCTAGGGGTGTATCAATCTTATTGATTTTTTCAAAGAAGCAGCTTTTTGACTGGTTGATTCTCTGTATCATTTTCCTAATCACGATTTCAGATATTTCTCCCTTATTTTGCTAATCTCCTCCCTTCTACTGTTTTTGGGATCAGATTGCTCTAGTGTCTCTAAAGCTTTAAGCTGCATTGTTAAGTTATTTATTCCTGATGTTTTCATTTTTTTGATATAGGCATTAAGAGCTATGAACTTATCTCTTAGGACAGTGTCCTAATAATAATTGTGTCCCAGAGATTTTGTTAAGTTGTATTTTCATTATTGTTCCCTTTCAGGAAATCTTGAATTTCCTGTTTAATTTCTTCCTGAATCCAATTCTCATTCAGCATCATAGTGTTAAGTTTCCAGGAGTTAGTGTGTTTTCTGTTGCTTGTTGTGTTGTGGATGTCAAGCTTTATGCCTTCGTGGTCTGAGAAGGTAGAGGCTAGAATTTCAACTTTCCTGTATATGTGGAGATTTGTTTTGTGGTCCAATATGTGATCTATTTTGGAGAAAGTTCCCTGTGCTGCTGAGGAAAATGTGTATTCTTTGGTGCATGGATGAAAAGGTCTGTAAGATCCATTTCAGTAAGGGTTTGATTAAGCTCCAAAGTGTCTCTGTTAAGTTTTTTACTTGTTGATCTATCCCATGTTGAGAGGGGTGTGTTTGGGATTGATTTCTTGCTTTAGATGTTGTAGGGTTTGCTTAATGAATGTGGGGGGGGCCTGTATTGGATGCATATATGTTCAGTATTGTGAAGTCTTCCTGGTGAATTGTATCCATCTGTGTCTCTTATGATTTTTTTGGTTTGAAATCCACTTTGTCCGACAGCATAATGGCTACCCCTGCCTGTTTTCTGGTTCCATTAGCTTGCAGAATTTTTGACCAGCCTTTTATTTTTTGTATGTGCCTATCTTTTGTGGTGAGATGAGTTTCCTGCAGGCAGCAGATTGATGGATTGTGAATTTTAATCCAAGTTTGTAATCTGTGTCTCTTGATCAGTGAGTTAATTCCATTAACATTTAATGTTATAATAGAGAAATTATTTTTAATTCCGGACATTTGTTATTTTTAGTGGCTTTTGTAAGTGTATTGTTTCACTTTAGGTTTTGGTGGTGTTATACTTCCTTTCTGTTCTCCTGGATATGCCTGTTTTTTTCTTCAAGCTTGGGTAACATTTCTAGCATTTTTTTAAATATTTTAAAAAATTTTTTTTATTATTTATTCAATTGTGTGTGTGTGTGCACGCGCGCGCGCGCGTGTTTGTGTGTGTGTGTGTGTGTGTGTGTGTGTAGAACCACGGACGAATCGGGAACCACCATGGATGCCTCCACTTCCTCCGCCCCGGGATTCACAGGCTCCGCCCTACCAGGACCAGAAGCGCAGGCCGCCCCTGCTTCCGCCTGGCGTCTATACATGGGATCTTGGATCCGAACTCAGGACCTTCTGCCTGCAAGGCAGAGGCTTAATCCCTGAGCCACCTCTCCAGCCCCATTTCTAGCATTTTTTAAAGGCCTGGTATGGTGGGCATGTATCCCTTCTAGTTGTCTTTGTGCTGGAAATTTTTTTTTTTCTCCCTCAATCATGATGGATAGTTTTGCGGGGTATAACAGCTGGGTTGACATTTTTGCTCATTCAATACTGAGGTACATCTCTCCAAGCTCTTCTTGCTTTTACTGTTTTGACTGAGAAGTCATTTGTTATTGTAATAGGTGTACCTTTAAAAGTGACTTGTTTTATTTTCCCTTGAAGCTCTCAGCACCATTTCTTTATCTTGAATGTGGAGTGTCTTAACTATTATTTGCTGTGGCGAGTTTCTATTTTGGTCATATCTGTTTGGGGTGTGGAATGCCTCCTGTATATGGATGGGCTTCTCTATTTTTAGATGAGGAAAGTTTTCCTTGATGATAGTTTGAAAAATTTCTTCAGGTGTGGTGTTTTGGGATTCTTGCTCTGGTATTCCATAAATATGGATGTTAGGCTTCTTCAGGGTGTCCCATAACTCTTCACTATTTCTCTGGAGTAACTTTTTGGCTTTAACAACCTCTTCCATTGAACTGGTTAATACTCCCACTTTGTCTTCAAGGTCTGAAATTCTATTTTCTACTTCTTTAGTTCTGCTGATAAGACTCTGTGTTGAGTTCTGGGTTGAAGATAATTTGTCTTTTAGTTCAGTTTTAAATTTTTCTTGAGTCTGTTTTAACTGCTCTATGCCTGTTTTTTTTTTTTTTCTTGAACAGTTTTTCTTAAGTCCTCCAAGTGTCTGTTGTGTTCCTCTTGAAAGTGATTCATGCAGTTATTTAATTCCTCTCAGATTTCCTCTTTCATAGTATTGAACATGGTAATGATCATGTTTTGAAAGTCGTTTTCTTGGGTCAGGCTTTCTTGGCTATTTTCCGTGGGTTTGTTCTGGTTGAAATCTATCATTACGGGGTTAATTCCTTCAGTGGGAGATTTGTTTTCTTGGGTGTTGTTTCTCATGGATTTGTACTTTGACTTGGGCATTGTCGTTTTAAGTCTTAAGACCTTCTTTCAATTTCTGTGCATTTTTCACTGAACTATTATTTGACCTGGGGTTTGGGTTGGGTGGGGGAGCTTACCTAGGTCGCAGTGAATCCTGGCTGGACTGTGCATGTCTCAGGTGGGTGGGGAAAGGGAGGAGGTGGCGGGGTATACTTAACCTGGGGAGCTGGGGCATGGTCCAAGGGGTCCTGCCCAGCTGATGCAGCGCTGGCTCTTGCTGGCTGGTGGGAGAAGCTGGGTCCAGTGGGCTGCCTGGGGTTTGGGGTTCGGAGGGGGAATCTTACCTAGGTCGCGGTGAGTTCTGGCTGGATTGTGCGTGTCCCGGGCGGGTGGGAAAAAGCGAGTGTAAGAATTCTTAAAGAATTTGCTAGAAACTCTGCCCCGATAAAACATTATTTGCTTACAAGTCTCATCCATTTGTGCAGTTTAATGGGGGAAAACATTAAATGAACATTAATGACTTTCTTTGTCCTTTCTCAGTTGGTAAATGAGGCTATTAGAGAAGATTTTTAGGAAAATTTAAAGTATATAAACTAATCAGATACTTCTGAGTATCACAAAAAGACAGTATGGAGCACAGTAAAATCCCTTAGAAATATTTATGTGATTTTTACTCAGTGACTAAATTTTCTTTGTATAGAACATAGATAAATATACAAAATACCTCGAAAGCCAATATTTTAGAAAAATATGAACATGGATTATTTTCTCAAAATATTTCTGCTAGAAAGCAGCAAACAACAAGTTAAAAATAGGCTATTCTGATTTTTAAGAACATTTTTTTATCTACAATTATATGATGAAATGATCCTCAAGGTTTTTTTACAATACGCTTTTGTATACTGATTTTGATTTGTTTATACACTATTTAAAATTTTTTAGGAACTGTACTTAGTCATAATAGTGTACATTAATTGGACTTCTAGCATAATTCTTGGTCCTTAAAAATAATTATCAGTTGTAAATAAAGTTAAACTAGATAGTCACCAAAAGAAGCAGTTGCTAAAGCAATTGGGCACTAAAAGTCTCATTGCCAGAAGTCTATGTATAAGTTGATTTTTGTAGTATTAATGGAAAAATGTATACATACAAAAAAACCCATTTAGACAATTTTAAATACAATATAAATTGTTTTATTAGGATATATATTTCTTTAATTATAATTTTAAAATATTTTTAGTGTTGCATACATGAATATGGTGAATTTATGATATTTTTACCCCTTAATCCCCAATCCTATTCCCCTCCTTTTCTCTTTACAAACTGTTTATCTCCTTTTAAACTTCCTCCTATTTTCAAGTCTGAAAACTTGAAAAGAACCAAGGGGCCTGAGGGAGGGAAGAAAAGATCAGTGTGAAGACTTTGGAGGAGTAATTACAGGACATTATAGGTGGCAGAGTGAAAGAGGGAATAAAGAAAGAATATATATTTAAGCTATTTTAAGAGCATGTTTACATTATATGAATTTATCAATTATCTACTTAATCAAAATTTTTGCCATATAGCATATGTAGTATGAAATGCAGGGCAAGACCAAGATCTTATAACTTGTATCTTAAAAATAACATTTGTTCAAGTCTCTTTCATAGTATAAACATTTTTGTTCTCTCTGAAACTTTAACTGAAAGAATTGAACATAAGTCATTGCTTTAGAAAACCATCTTGATCCTTAGAAGTGACTGAAAATATGATTCTACTGTTTGATTTGTTAGTTTCATGAATAATTATTGATTCTTCCCAAATTCAAAAAGATCCAGCCATTAGAAAGTAAATTGTTGGCTTAAATTTTACCAGATATCTATGAAATCTAACTGATGAATTTTTATCACCTTAAGTCAGTTATACTAATAAACTTATCACAAGAGCCTATCTGTGTATATTTAAGCCACATAATTAAAACCATATGAAATATTCATAAAGTCCTATTTATTGTCACTTCTACCTCATTGAAGAGAATCACAAGGATTCACTTTCCTAAAAGTTTCCCTTAAATTTTACTGACAAAATTCTTTAACATATAGAGAATTTCTGGTTTCAAGTTCTTTTGCAACATATTTGCCGAGGTGAGCCCTTCAGACATATTTTGCTATTATTGTGTCTTTGTTTTGCTCTGTTTAGTCTAATGGATAGCATGTAATATATTATATTTACTGAGATTTTCCATGAGATATTATTTCTAAGGAACTCATTGACTGTTGTAGTTATAAATTATTTTATACAATTTTCCTTAATAGTTAAACAAAGTAAAATGTATTAGAGATACTGGCTTTTAATCAGTTGTGCAGCTACTTTACAACTTTTCATGATTTTGTCTTTTTTAGTTGTTAAATTATATTCTACTCTATATATTTGCTACCTTTTCATTATCCATTCATTGCCTAACTGACATCTAGGGTGATTTCATTCTCTTACTATTGTAAATAGTGCAACTACATGAAAGAAGGTGTGAATGTATCTCTGTGGTGAGATATAAAGTTTTAGGGGGGGCTGGAGAGATGGCTCAGATGTTAAGACTCTGCCTCTCAAGCAGAAGGTCCTGGTTTCTTATGCCATGCAGAAAAATGCCAGGTAGAAATGGCTGTGTCCTGCATTTTCCGCCCTTGTGAGTGGAGCCTGAGAAATGCCACAGTAAAGCAAAAAAGAGGGAGAAGCAATTCAAGATGATTCCTGAAGTCACCCTTGGTCTTTCACAGGGAAATACAGTGTTTCTCTTTCTCTCTCTCTCTCTCTCTCTCTCTCTCTTTTTTACACACACACACACACACAATAAATAAATAAATAAATAAATAAATAAATAAATAAATAAATAAATAAATAAATAAATAAAGTTTTAAAGTTCTAAAGGAACCTACCTAGTAGTGGAATAACTGAGTAATAGGGTAGGTAGTTCCACACTGATTTCCAAGTGATTGCAGCAGTGAATAAGGATTTCCCTTCTCACAATCTTTATCTGCATTTGTTTGACTCTCAATCTTCACCATTCTGATTGTCATAAGGTGGAATCTCATAGTAGTTTGTTTTGTATTTCATTGATTGCTAAAGATGTTAAACATTTTTGAGGTACTTCTTAGATTGTATTTCTTCTTTTGATACTTGATATTTTGAGTTATTTATATATTATGAATATGGATCTTCTGTCAAATATATAGCTGCTGAAACTTATCTCCCATTCTGGAGCTACCTCTTCACTGGACTAGCAGTTTCTTTTGCTAGGCAGAAAAATAAGGTACTGAGTGAGGTAACTCAGAGCACTACATTTGTCTTTCTTGTATGCAGATGCTAGCATTACACCTCCACACATGTGCAGCTTTCAGCCCAGTACCTTCTTTAATCGCTAAGTGGTGGTAGGCAGAGAACATCAGATAGCTGTGAAGTACTGAGACTTAGGCAGGACTCACAATCATCACAAAAGAGGGAAGAAAAAAAGCATTGAATCTAATACCAGCCTTGAGAATTAATGAATGTTGAGAATTTCAGCCCTTGGTGTGGCATAGGTGTGGCATATGCTCTGCTATCAAAGGCAAAGGAAAATCAGAGTGATGGAAATAATGTAAGAGCCAGAAGACAGAGAAAAGGGTTGAGAAATGATAGCCATTAAATTGTTACAACAATGACAATCACATACCCACAACAGGGGTGTAACTGACAAGCCTACAAGCAAGCTCCATGGTCAATGATTAACTATCAACTGATAAGAAAACACTGGAATTCTGATAAATAGTGGGTAGAGGCCACAGATTCTGATTTCCCAGGACCAGTTATGTGATACCTTCTAGTAAGTTGTTTAGTGGACAAATATATCTAGTAGTGTGAACATGGAAGGACTCACCAGGTTCCAAGAGAATATCTTGAACTTAGAGTCACACAGTGGGGTTTGGTTGAACTAGATATACACAAAACAAAACAAAATGACTAAGATATTAAAGTAAGACTAGAAGGGGGAAGGGAGAGGAAGAAAATAGGGGACAGGAGAGTAACAGAAAGTTTTGTATACATGTATGTAAATGAAAAACAAAATTTCATCAATGGATGAAAGAGAAATGAAGAATGTAACTTGTTAATAGTGGATCAGAGGTTTTGTCGATTGCAGAAGATCCTAGTATTAAATTATTTAACTCCAACAAAGGTATGCTGTGATCCTGTAGTGAGGATCTCATATGTTTTCCAGTTTTTCTCTTCCTGAGTATAAAGACAGCTTTTATATAAATTCATAAGAACATTGAAATTCTGAAGTGGCATGTGCAATTCTGAAGGCATTGTGAAATCTTCAACTCACAAGAATGGTGGTGTTTTCTTAATGGTGCAGTGATCCTTAAGATTTAGATAACCTGAAAAGAAACTGCTCACATTTTATATGATATTCTTTTTCATGCATATAACTACAATAAAGTAGAGGTGCATATTCAGTTAGAAATTTGGCTGCTTTTCCAGCAAAACGCAACTATATAAAATAAAAACAAAATTTCCTCCTCTGTTAAACAAGTTAGCCTCTTTAAGCATTATATACATATTGTATGCATTATGGATGCAAGAGAGAATGTATACATATTATTTTATTATGTCACTTAAGATTATATTCTTTTTAAATTTTTATTTATTTATTTTGTGTGCGTGTGAGTGTGCACGTGTGTGCGCATGTGTGTGTGTCAGAAGGCACTTGTATGTCCCTGTATAGGACCAATGGTAATTAGGGAATCATACTGGATTGCTTCTAACTCTTGCTTTGCTCTGTGAGTTTTCAGTCTTTGCCTACTAAAGTGTAGGCCACCACTATTTCTGCATGGAGTTTTTACATGGGAACTGGGATACAAACCCAGGACCTTCTGCTTGTGAGATAGAATCTTAATCCCTGAGCCATCTCTCCAGCCTTAAGTTTATATTCTGATCCATGCTTCTTTCAAAGAAAAATTTGGACAAATTCTCAGGTCACCACATAATCAATAGCCTATTGTCTGCTTTTATAGGTTGCATTATTTGTTCCCTTCTCTTCCCAATTATCTAAATTAAGGTACTTACCAGTATCTTTTGGTTAATAAATGTGCATACTTAAGACGATGTATTATAATATAAAGTGGAAAACTTTGAGGGAGGTTGTAAATTCATGAAGAAAAGTCAATGTTTTCTGAAGGACTGTGGTATTAAGCTACATTCTTAAGAAACTCACCCTCTGTTATAGTAAACTTCACTAATGGTGGTCACCCCATGTAGGTCTCAGGTGTTTGTTTTTTTTTTTTTTTGCTAGTTTTTTAACTTTTTAATTTTGCTAGATTTGTAAATATAATGAATATAAGGGCTCAGTTTTTACATTAAAAAGAGATAAAATGTCAAGGCAGTTCAGTCAGTGTATTCAAAGAAGTCATAATTACAGAAATTATATGTCTACTCTTATGTTTATAAATTTATTATATTATAAAATAAGCAGCATTGTGTGATTCTATGAGGGCAAAAACAAGTGTTAAAAGGTTTCTTGTTTTTAAACCTCTGATTTAATTATTGGAAATGTGTTATTTTCCAAGCATTTACTGGGTAATTCTTAATGACTTTCTACAAAACACTGTATATCAAATCTTTTGACAGTTTTATTCATTGTCTTTCTGTTAATCAATATTTCAAATTATTTATACTTCTAGAGGTTTCATTAATATCCTAAAGAAATCTAAAATTATATGTTTCAGGAGACGTAGAATGCTATTTGAATCAATCAGTAAACATAGGCACTGTTTTTCCTTATAGTTCTCATGCTTGGAATATATTCTGGTATGTCTATTATCTGCTATAAAATTGTGACTAAATTATGCTGTAGAATTTTCATCTTGCAGCTCATCTTCTTTAAGTATGAAAATAATAATTTTTAATTTCTCACAAATAAAGCCATTATGAATGTTTCAAAGCCCCAAGTGTTTTGAGATATTAAAACTGTAAGATCAAACATTTATTGGAATGTGTCTTGTTAAGACAAATATGTTGGCAATAAAGTTAAAGTGCTATGGCAAGTGTTTGTTTAATTGTAGTTAGGAAGAAAACAGCCATTGTTAATGTACAACAGCTTTTAATGACACTTCTGTGAGTGATAAAAACAAAAAGTGTTTTCATTAGTTAAAAAGATGGGAATAGCTTTGAGTCCTACTTACATAAGACATAACTTACTTGTTTAGGCACTCTGCTTGAAGTTTTGGCATGTGTAATTTTCCTTCATTAAACATATAATCTGTAAACTAACCAGCAAGGATTGGTTATGTATCTTTTCTGCAGTATGTTGTGCTAATTGTGAAGAATATTGTGATTTTTAAAGACAAGGTAAATGTGAAACATTATGTCCTTAAAACACCTTAGGGGAAATTGTGTGGATAAATGAGTTTTCAAAATGTGGCTCAATGTGCAGCACAGTCTCCCATATCGAAGGATCTGAGAATGTTACAGAATAGAAGCAACTGACAAAATATCTTGTTTTCTTTTGAACATGTCCTGAATATCTCCTTTTAAGAATGTGTTTTTAAAGAACTATTGCTTGGCTTAGAATCTAATCAGTTCAAGAGAGCATTCCTTTCAAGGTAGGAACATTTTGTACTAAATGTTAATTTAGAAAGGGTATTATATTTTGAGGTCACTTTTGAATGCATATTGTTGCAACCTTTTGGGAGGAAATCGTTACTAAAATAGACAAAAATATAAATTTCATTTGGCTTGAGAATTATGCTTCTGAGAATTTACCCATGTTTGGAAGCTTTTAAAGTATAAACCCATCTTCATAAGTAAGAGTAATCTCATCATCTTGCCATTTGTTATCCTCCACTGTTTCCTACTGCATCTTGGGATGTACTGGCACACAGTACATGTTCCCAAGATGAAGAGTGCATCTGAAGTTATGGAAGCAGGAAAGGTTGAATGAAAGATTCACTGAGCAAGTGGGAGCTGTATCAGCTCTGGTGCATAAACAATGTTTTAATGAAGTGATGTCAGTATCCACATGACTCTCAAAATTCTAATCCAAACAAGTTTGTGTGTTAGGGAGCTAAAGATTTGGAAACAATTCTGTTGGTTTTACCTATGTTAAACAGATTTATAATAAACATTTCAATTTATTTATTCTTTCCATAAACCACACACTGCTATTAATATAACTATTTCACTTTCATGCAAATAAAAAAGACAAATGCCTTATGTCAAACTGCTTGTGAGTATGAGAGGTGGGTTTTAGCATTTCGGAGCCTAGATTTTAGCTACTTGTTGCATTGCTATAAGCAAGTTATTAAGTCTAAGAACATAACATGTCTTGTATATCTTCTTAAGGCAAAAATAGACTTTCTTGCCATCCTGGACTTCACATTCTTTAACTGAATAACTGATGGAATATAAAAATATGAGAGATTATGAATCACTTTTGGCATTTGAGTTGCAATCATAATAGGAGACTGTGTGAACTCTAAATTTTTTGGTTTAACCAGTATGTTTATTTGGACTTTCATATCTTATTCTGTCTCAAATAATTTCATCATTCTAATGTGGATATAATATGTATAGGTTTAATGAGTTTTATAATTTTTCTTTTAGCACACCAGTCATTATTGATATTGAAGTTTGGTTTATGAAACCAACTAATTCACCAGTGCTTCCTGGCAGAATACTTGAAGACAACTCATTGAAGACATTCATAAACAAGCAGCTTCCCTCAGAGTCATAGAGAGCTGATGTGATTCCAAACCATCCTTTCTTCTCATTTTAGTCTATTCCTACTAATCCACATGTGATGATGATGGTTCATCATATAACACAAAATGTTATGGGTTTTTTATAGTGATTACTTTCATATTTTATAAATATTACAGAAATATTTTCTATTGTAAATAACTTCTAAAGTATCAACATATTCTTAAACTTTTTCCTGAAATTTATTAGCTAAATGTTATTGCTAGGAGAGAATATTTTTCCCTAATGTGTTTTTCACTTGTTTGTTATTCTAACAATAAACTAACATGTTACAGATGAATATAAAAGAATATGCAAGTCTCACAAATGTTAGACATTTAACAGAATTCACCAAGCACCAGAATGGTATGTTCAAGAAACCATGTGACTAAGGTGCTAGTGTGCATATTATCTTATGAGTAACAGATTACCAAGTGAGAGGTAAACAGTAAATAATACAGAAGCAAAACACTGTTTTGCTGTTAAAAGTCTCAAATTCCATTTAATATAACAAATGGCCAGGGCTTTTTATTTATCTGTTATGTAATTTTATTTGGCATTTTGGCAACTCTTTTCTGGGAAAATTATCTGCTATTATTAGCAATCTGGAAAATAAATTTCAAGGTGCAGAATGAAATGATCCCATAAATTTAGAAAAATAAAATGCAAAACTATAAAATATCCTTAACAGTTCAATACTGTACAAAGAGATTTAACACTCTGTAGTGACACAAAGCCAAACAGTGTCTCATTATCTCAAGAAAATCCCAATTTTGGACCTGATTATTTTCATGGAAAAAACATTCAATAATATTCAGAGGCGTCAAGATTCCTGTTACATGTATTCATGGTCTACCATGTTTCTGGTACATAAAAGGCTCAATTTGCAGAAAAATATTTCCTGCACCTTTAAAAGAAACTAATTAATTAAAAGGAGCAAATGGGCAATGTTTGTGGGAGCTGACTTTTCGGAAGAAAATCATACTTCCAGATTACAATGTTTATTGTTTCTATGATAAGCTTTTCAGAAGAAATGAAAGCATAAAGTAAAATTTCAAGATAAAAGCTAATTTTCATTTCTAGTAACAAGAGTTTACGCATCTATTCTTGTTACACAAAGTTATCATATGGGCTAAATCTCATCCATTTCTAGTAGAACTTGTTTAATGCTCAGTTTACTGGAATTTGCTAGATATAAAACTATTAAGACAAATAATTTTATTGCAATAACATTTATGTGATTTTTTTCCTATAAAGTTCAACCAGTATTATCTTGCAGAACTATTTCTAATATAGAAAGTAGCTATTTCAAACTTCTTCAATACTTATTTATAGTCTATATCTTGTTTCTTAATCCTATTCTGAAATCTTAACAGAATTAATTGGAAATATAAAACTGCAATATATAATAATGTAAATTTCTAAAATGACTTTGTTATTGATTTGTTATAATAAGAAACATCTATGTACTGCCAGACCTGGTGGCACAAGACTACATGTTCTGCATTTGGGTGCACAGGACAGCAAGATGGTCACCTGAACAGCAATTTCCAGACCAGCCACATAGGAAGACTTGTCCTAAAAAAAAAAAAAAAAGTTAACTAATGGTTTTAAATTAAGCAGATAGCTAGACTAATAGAGTAAAATGAGATGAAATAAAATAAGAAAGTCCTTTTTTTGACTTTAGAGACTTATTTCTCTGAAATAAGTTGTGCTTGTCCATTAGTATAAAATCGATGTTTCTGCCCTTTCTCTTTCACATGTTTGCTTTTTCAGAGGGAACATAAAAAATCACAGAAAAGGAAGATCTCAGTTCTATTTTTTAATTTTTTTTATTTCATGCATATGTCCTTTCTCTCTCTCTCTCTCTCTCTCTCTCTCTCTCTCTCTCTCTCTCTCTCTCTCTCTTTAAGTGTGTGTATATCAAATGGTGTTACTATGTGTGCCTGTGAAAGTCCAAGGGGGTCTTCAGAAATCACCATATTTTCTTTGCTCTGAAGTTTCCCAGGCTCTGCCTTTCAGGACTGGAGGAAGTACAGGTTGTTGCCATTTCCAACTGGTATTATGTGGAAATTGGGATCTGAACTGAGGACCTTCTGCTTGGGAGGCTGAGGCTTAACACTGAACCACCTATCCTGCCCATACATTTTTTATCAAAATATAAAAGAAGCAGGATTAATTTACTGGTCATTTCATTGTTGGCATTCAGTTCATTTAACTTACAAAAAAGTAATATGTTCAAAGTAAGAAGGAATGTTGTTTCATTTAATCAATGTCAATGAATTTTTGATTGACTATTTTAAGGCATTATGTATGATATCTCCTTAAAGACAGTGCTATTACATGCTAGATATGCAATTCATATCTTATCAGTGATCCAAACTTTAAGGTTAACAGATTACTGAATAAGGATTTAAAAACAAATTGCTTAGGTGCTTTTGTAGAAATCTAAACAATGCAGTAAAATTTGCTTAGCTTCTCAAAAGTGTCTCTTATTGTTGACTCCAGAACAACAGGCATCAAACAGAGAACTCAGGTATCTCCTGTCATTGCTTTTCACGGTATTTCTCAATGTAGTGTCTCTCAGCTGAATCCAGAGAAGGCTGAATGTTTGGTCTAGTTAAGCAGCTTGGCCTATGCCCATCTCTGCTTTCTGAGTCCTGTCTCTTTCTGGCTTTTACATGGACTTTGCAGATGTGAACTCTAGTCCTAATGCTTAGATGGCAAGCATTTTATCCACTGATCCATCTTCCCAGTCCCAAATCACATGCTTTTAAAAACTCTTCCTTCTGGAAACATAATTCTCGTGTATCTTGGAAGAGAAATGCATGCAAAATATTGCTTAAATAAAGCATAGTCACTTCTTTAGGCCACTGTTCTCCCAGATTCTCTGAGCCACATGGTCTTTCTTTTCCATGGCTTCCTGCTAATGAATTGCCTGTCTTTTTCCTCATCTGTGCTGTGAACTTCATGACTTGTGGTGCTTCATCTTTTTTGGGGGGGAGGTGGTAGGCAGTAGCATTTGCTCCATGTTTTGACAGTAAATAAGAAACAGGTAGGATGCATTTAGGGAAATAGGAACTAATCACTTTCTATGGTTTATAATCTTCCTTTTGTGAATGAATGTCCAATGCTTTAATTGGATCCCTGTTGATCAGTATGTACAGTTTTGGTTCATATGATGGCGAATGAGTCATTTATATGCATTTAAAATTTGTGGGGACATTGTCTGATTAAAAGAATATAAATGATTTAAATAAGATTATTCTTGCATGATATTTTTCCTAGAAAAATTAATTGCATTGTTCTTTATGTTCAATGTCATGGAAGTAGTAGTTCTGTTTAAGATGGAACCTATATTTTCAAGAGATTGACTCCTCATTTTATGTGTTTGTAGTTAGCTCTGAAGAAATTTATTTGGTGATTTTGTGGTTTCAATATTCTATGCCTAATGGTGGTGTGTAAGTTTTTGGAGCTGGCAATGAATTTGAACTTGTAAACCTCTGGAAGATTGAATACTACCTTTGGATACTATTGGACTCAGTAGCCATAGGGAAATATATCTAATAGCAAAATATATAATTATCTTACTTATTAAACATTTGATAACTTTAGTATTAATTAATTAATTGGCATAGTCTTATTATCATCACTCAGACTGATCTCAAGCTTATGATCTTCTTTCTCTGCTATTACTAAAATTTTATGTTTCCCTGGTTAGGGTGTATATGATAGTATTGTGCATTGCTGTTGACAAACCATATATACTTTTATTTAACTGCAATTCCTATGCATACATATAATTTACCACTTTTTAAACATGACTATTTTCATATTAAAATAGACTAATTTTCATGTCAATGAGATGAATATTATTGCTTATTTTTATATAAAGGTTAAATATTGCATAGGCTATATAGTTTCAGAATTCATCAATATTTTCAATTTTAAACATCAGTGCTTAGAATAAAATTTTACAAAAATATATAGCACTAAATAGCATAAGTATTTAGGAATATTAGAAATACTGTTCTACTCTCAAGCTAAAATTTACTTCATGACTTATTATGTAACTCAAGCCATCAACTCAGGCAACAGTTTTTAAAATCAAATTTTAGCACAATGGAATCTAATTATATACTAATTTGATGCATACTGAAGAGTGATGTTAGGCAAATATTAGGTCTTCATTTTTGGCAATTAAACCATTATGCTTCAAGAGTGGGAAAGTCGATGTACAGCAAGAATAGTGCAGTTCATGGTACACTGGAATCTGAAATCTGAATGTAGGCGTTTTTGGCACTGTGGGTGAGCATTGTGTGGCATGACAGCATTCACAGTCTGTGTTCTGAAACCAGGTTACCATGAAATCTCCCAGTTCAACAGAGGCAAGTACTGCCTAAAGCAACTAGGATTCATTACTTTTTAAAAAAAATTTCAAATGGCTTTTTGGCTTTTGTGTGTGCATGTTTGTGTTTCTGTTTGTGTTTGTGTTCGTGTGTGTGTGTGTGTGTGTGTGTGTGTGTGTGTGTGTGTGTGTTTCATGCTGGTGTTAATATCCTTATCTATTAGAATGAGTGAAACATTTCTATTTGTAGAACAAAACCTAAGCAACTTTATGAAACTGTAGTACTTTGCATTATCACAGTGTCCAAGCTACTACAGAAGGTGGGGCTGTCAAGACTGCATATTAATCTGGCCCAGTTTCTCACATTTCTCCTCTGAGTAACTTTGCATTTTCAAGGACCACATAATGGAGTACATAATTTGTAGCCTATGTAGGCAAGATGTTTTAATAGCTCAGTGTTCCTTATAATGTAACTTCTCACATACTTAAAACTATAAAGGTTAAGGTAGACTGAAATTTATTCTAACAATTAGACTATACTGTACACACATATAAATACATGTATATACATGTATGCATACCAACTACATAGACTAGAGAGATGGCTCAATGGAAGTATGAAGACCTATGTTCAAATCCCCAGCACACATATGTATTATATCAGCACTGATGGGAGTTAAGACAAGAGGTTTGCTGGCGTTTTTTGACAGATAGCCTAGCTTTCAGGCTCTATAAAATAAGTCAGAAAATGATAGAGCAGGATACCTGACATGTCCTCTGGTCTTTGTATGTGTGTTGGTATGCACTCCCATACATGTATGTATACACGGTATAACACAACACATAAACCACAAAGTTGTGGCACCCAAAGCAGAATAGAGTATCAACCCAAAGCAAGGTTGTAGCTTGATTTTAGATAAGGGCCAAAAAGAGTCATCGCTTTGGGCTGGGCAGTCAGTGGTCTGTCATGTCAGTGCCAAAGACCTAGTTTGTGTCCTATGTCCCTAACCTCTCCTAGTGAAAGTATTCTTATGTTCTTCTATTTGGGACATTAACATGATAGCTCTACTCTTTCATGGAGTGCACAGATAAAAACACCAGACATCCTAGCATGGATCACAGGCACTAGGATCCTTAGAGGCAAGGTATTAACAGCCACAATAGTGTTCCTATACTAAAGGGGAAAACGAGAAAGAGCTCTGGGCAATATTACTAAGTCCTTACACCTCATCAGAGAGGAGGACCCAGAGAGAAGTTTGACATGCACACTAAAGGATGCTCCAGGGATTGGGGGAAAGAGGGGGCACTGGGAGAAAGGGAGGGAGGGGGGAAAGGAAGGGAAAAAGGGGGGAAGGAGCAAGGGGATCAGGTGAGGGGTGGAGGGAGGGAGGGGACTGGCGTATCTATTAAGTTTGTATGAATGGAAAAAAAAAGTAATGCCAAGCCAAGCGGGGGGGGGGGGACACCAGACATCTAATCACATGTGGGTGTGGTTACAAAATGATCTAAGCCTTGGATCTCTAGTTCTACACTAGAAAATTCCTTGACAATATAGTATCAGTGATAGCTGTTTCATCTGTTAACTTGACATTTGAGAGATGAGCCTTTGTCCACAACTGTGAAGAATTGTGTATTTAAGCCAGACTTCTAAACAAAACTGTGGGAGATTGTTTTAATTGCATAATTGATGTGGGAAGAACAAGCCCATTGTGAGTGGGATTATTCCCTGGGCAGATGGATGAGATAAAGAGAGTTAACATTTTGGCAAGCTGGCATAGAAAGCAATAATGAAGAATTTATTCCCGTTTTCTGCTTTTGCTGTGGGTTTGGTGTGACCAGGTCCCTTTGCTCTGACTGGTATGTCTCTCCTGTGATTATTAACCAAAATCCAGAACTTTAAGCGGGAATAAAAATAATTGTTCTCTTAAGTAGTTTGTGTCTGATATTTATATTATATCAGTGAAGTTATGAAACTAAGACAGTATCTTTCTTTGTTATACACAATCCTTTAAAAATGTTCTTCCATAGAGAAGATAAATTCAGAATGTCATCTGACAAAGACTGGAGGAATAGTGGGGAGGTGTTAAGTCTGTTAAATATGGTATAAATGAGCCATTCCCCACACTTAGCATGTCATGTGAACCTGAACATGTTTATTAACTTATCTTAAATTCAGTCTGTTCAGATGCAAAATGTAGGCAGTCATAGAATTCTTAAAAGGAGAATTAAGGTAGCTGATTCATAAGAAGTGATAAGAGTAGGAGTGGCTTAGTGCCACTAGTAAATATTAAAATTTATCACTATGAGTCAGTGGTTGCTTATATGAAATGTGTGGTGCCAGATGGGTTGCGAGATTAACTGTATTTCATTTTTTTGTGTTTTTGTGCTGAATATTGAACACAGTGCATCACACATGCTGATCACATACTGTACTGCCGAGTTACACCTTATTGACTAACTAAAATTTGGCTTTAAAAATTATCTCTGCTAACTCTTCTTTTACCATTACTGTGGGGTACAGAGCTAATTTTCCCAGTCAAACACTATGGTATTTCTGAGCCAAGCCACACATTAATGTAGAAATGCCACATTAAGTGAGTTTAATTAAAGGTACAACTATCCTTAGGTTATTTCCATTTAAATTTTGCTACTCTAGAAATAACCTAAATAAGTATATTTTTTACTTCTTTTTCAATTGTGAACTTTCAGGTAGGAAATTCTGTACCTGTATAATTTTCAGATGTTTCTACTCAAACGTGATTCTATCATCGGATAATAAGCATGCTTATGAACTCACTCCTGGTTTTCCTGGTATTGCTGACTCATGACTTGTTCTGAAAGAAGTTGCTTGTATGAGAATCCCAGTGCACAAGTAGGACTTGCTTGTGGATTGGAAATGTTTCCTATTGTAATCTTCCAGGTTTTTAGAAAACGTTGTCACAAGCTGCACTGTACCAGAGAAATTTCTTGCTGAAATATGTATGTAAATATTTCAATGTCACCATTGTACCTGGTATTTGCCTCATCCCACATTCCAAAATACTTCAAACTGATCCAAAGTCCAGAGGCTCATCCACAGAGTTCCAGTGCTTACATCTACATCTAGTGTTAGCATGATTGCTGTTTGCAATCAAAACGAATTGCCTGTTTGGACAATCCTGCCGAGCTGAAGGGTTGATATGAGATTCTAGACAAGCACAATTCCCCATTTTGTGACGTTGGAGAATCTCTGATTCATTTGGTTTTTCTTTCATTCCCTACATTAACTACACAATAGTACTCAGAATTCAGTGTTGTTCTTATTATGAAATTTAGATAAGACCATGTTAATTGGTACTGAGAAAAGTCCATTTACTGAAACATCTTCCCTTAAGGGTAAAATCCAAGACTTGTATTCTATTTGATTAATGGTCCAGATGGAGTATTAAGGAGGATTCTTTCTTATCCTGGAATGCAAGAGTGCTTCAGAGCCCTAAACCAGCATTATCATTCATCTACCTTATTTTCTTTTTAGTTGTCAAAATCTTTTGGGGTTACTCATAATAAAAAACTCAAAATACAGCTACAATCTATTAATGTGAATCCTGATTATTTTTAGCTTTTTAAGCAACAGAGTATCATGAGAAAATTGACTTTGCAGGATTTTGCTTGATGCTTAGAGAAATGATAGCTAAGCTTGTTAGTAGCTCCATCATAGTCTCCAAGGCTCAGCACTCATTAATTGCTTTTCTAATCACTTTTTGAGAAATTGCAATTTCAAAGATTTTGCTCCTTTTTTTCTTCTAATGTCATCGGCAGTTGTTAATTTGCATAGTAGATAATTTAGGATAAGTTACATAATGTATTTGAACATTTACAAATAATTTTAACATGCTGCATTCTCAATTGCCCTTGTGATAGTGTTTTCAACTGATCTATTTTTGAAATTCATTAATTCAACCATTTATTCAACAAACAAGCTTGGAATGATTATAATGTTCAAAGCATTGATCCAACTACTGTGTAATCTTCAAGAGAGTTGGCCTCTTAAAGGAAAAGAGACAACACTATAATTAGAAATCAAGGTCAGAAGTGATGAATATAGTGGTCTGGAAAGGACTTTTGGGAATTCAGAAGAAGGATGGGCATCATTTCTGGCTGGAAATGCTGAAAAATATTCAATTGAAAAAGTTTTCCTTAGCATAATATTGAATGAATAGTTCAATTTTTATCTTTTTAAAACTAATGAAGATATTCTATGGTTGTCCATTAAGAGAATATTAGTCATATAATAAAGATATATTTATAAAACTGAGAAAATAATATATATATAATGCATAATAAGAACATGACAGACAATAAAAATATGAACTGACATTTCAAATTTTCAAAATGGTGGATGCCAATAGAGTCACTCTACACATGCATTGAATATGATCACACCAACAAATATCTTGATGACACTTAAAATGATAATTTTTGTTTGTTTTATTTTTTATATTATTGTGTGTGTGTGTGTGTGTGTGTGTGTGTGTGTGTGCGTGCGTGTGTGTGTGTGAGAGAGAGAGAGGGAGAGAGAGCATGGACTGTGTGTTCCTGTGGAAGATGAAGGGTGACTTTGGGAACCTCCCTGGATTTATTTACATCCTCTTTGCTTTGCTCTGGATTTTCCCAGAGTCTACTTTTGAGGGTCTGAAGTATAAACTGCAAAAATACCTGACATTTTTATGTGGGATCTGGAATCTGAACCCAGGTGCTTTCAGCTTGCCAGGAAAAGGCTTTAACAAATGAGCCATTTCTCCAGTCCTAAAATGATAACTTAGATCATATACTTTTATATGGAATGATTGCCCTAAGAAATTATTACATGCAAAAACAATTTAAACAATAACATATGTAGTATTTATGTAGTATTAATATTGTATAAATTATATGCATATATTGTTGTCTGGTGACATGTCTGAAAAGTTAGTCAACCAAAGGCAAATGAGTTATACATATTCTTTGAACTTTTTATTTTGTTTGAATTACTTACAATAATTGTGAGTCTATTTTATGAAAGACAGCAAGTAATTAAAATCATTATGTCAAAAATAATGATGAGAAATATTTTAGATTTTAATAAGTTAATGAGAGACTTGACAATTAGAAGGAAATTACAGCCCCTTCTGTGTATTTAATAAAATATCCCAGAAACAGAAATAGGTGATAATATGGATGAATTTGAGAAAATAAACTTCCAAGTATAGTTGCTGAAAAATGCCAGAAATGTTGAAGAATATCAATTTTACTTTGTACAATTTGAGAATGTGGAGGAGTGTTATAGAGCATCCCAGGAGTATTTGCAATTTTGGAGCTGAAAAATGATCACTAAGAACATCCTCCAATATAAAGTTGTTTCTTGAAGCAATCTTTAGAAGGCCTTTGGTTTCTGAGACTATAATTAAAGAGAGCACTTAAAATTTTACAAATTTATAGTCTTATTGGGGACAACAATGTAATGGAACTTAATATCGGCAGTAAATATGCAAGTGAATCAAAGACCCCAGCAGTATTCTAAAGAATTTATAGGGTACAAAGGTAAGGAAGACAAAGAAGAGGAAGGAACTAATGATTTCTCCTCGAGAACATAGCCAAAGTAAAGCAATTTTAAAGAGTTACATGTTTATCAGTAAATGGATATTGTTAGATTTATATGGGATCATGTATGCAGGAAATAAAAGGGTATATAATGTTCTGTCATACTTAGTGTATAGTATTGGTTCAACATACAATGAGTTTTAAGTGTCACAGAACATCCCAGGATACTGACATACAACTGTATTTATATATATTTATACAACATTTACCAATCTATGCTCTATTTCAATGATTTGTTTTATTGGTTTCTTACATGTGTACTTAAGGAACAATAGTGCTACTTACCTAGTAATTATCATGTGTGTGTGTGTGTGTGTGTGTGTGTGTGTGTGTGTGTGTGTATGTGTGTATGTGTTGAGTTTTTTAAATGATTAAAGGAAAATATTTGCAAGGATCATATAGACTGATAGTTTTCTTGGAAGCTTTTTTTTTAAATTTTTTTATTATTTATTCAATTGTGTGTGTGTGTGTGTGTGTGTGTGTGTGTCTGTGTGTGTGTGTGTGTAGAACCACGGGTGAATTTGGGAACCACCATGGACGCGTCCACCTCCTCCTTGTTTACTCTGCCCCAGGATTCACAGGCTCTGCCCTACCAGGACCAAAAACACAGGCTGCCCCCGCTTCCACCCAGTATCTATACGTGGGGTCTAGGATCCGAACTCAGGACCTTCTGCCTGCAAGGCAGAGGCTTAACCCCTGAGTCACCTCTCCAGCCCCTTGGAAGGTTTATATTAAAGATATTAGAGTTAATATACCTGAAAGAGTATTTATATTATAAAAATCATTCCTCTCCTTGCTTGAGTGTATGGACCCATATGTGTAGGGATATGAACATATTTTCTAATTACAGAAAACTGTCAGAGGTGTGGTGATCACATTCAGATCCTCTTATTTTATTTTAAGAGAAGTAATCAAATGCCACTTGGCTACCATGCAATGCAAAAAAGAGATCAGAGCTGATTTCCCTTCCTGTTATATCTGGTCAATGGACCTAACATCAAAATATAGGTGCTGAGTTTTTTTCTGTCCCATATCTGATTATGTATGATCTGAGTATCTCTTTAGTATGTAACAATATATAACTTCCCAGTTCTTCTATCTCCTTATACTAGATCCCTGAAATAATCTATGGACTTCATTTTCTTGCTTCTAGTTTTATATACAACCCATGAGAAAAAATTCATCTTTAAAAATACAGGTCTAAATTTTATTTTTCAATTTAAAAAATTACTATGTCAGATTCTTGAATTATAATCATTCTCAAGGTTGTGAGGGTGCCCCCATCTATGTCCCAAATTTCAATTGTATATTTATGACTCAAATAATAGGAACCTTAATATAGCTTCTAAAACTTTCTATGTCCTTTAGTAACTTTTTAATTACTTTCTTGGAATGTCCATTTTTCTGTTCTGAAAAACTTGCATTCATCTTTGAGAACTGGCACAACTGACACCTCATTAGAGTGGCTCTTCCTGCTGCGATTGTACAGATTTTCTCACATCTCTTAAACCCCGAGTGTGCTTGCTACCTTCAGCTTCTATGTGCTTGCTACCTTCAGGTTCTTTTACACAATATTACATTCATATGTTTGTGAAGCAGGAATATAGGGAAGTCCAAAACAATTGGTACCATAGGCAAATGGCCAAACCCACAAATATTTAACACTCTTTTAATAGAGAGATGCTGAGAACTCTGCATCTTTCTTTGTGACCTGAATGCAACATTTCCAGGAAAGATATGGAGATAAAGAAATGGTTCTAACCTTAAGGAATAAAGAAAGGAAGATCAGATTCAGTAATATTTTACATATACATATGTATGTATGTGTACATATAAAAGAATTCCCAGAGTATCAGAATTCCAAGACATACTTAGCTTGGAAAAAAATAAGGGATACTAGAAAAATATCAATGATATAATAAATACTCATGTTTTAACAATATGATTCTGGGGCTGGCAATATAACTCAGCTGGTAAGGCATCTGTTTGCATCCATGTTGACTTGAGTTTGATTCCAGAAACCTGTATGGTGGAAGAAGAGTACTGACTTCAGAAAGTTGTTCTCTGGCCTCCACCCATATCCTGTGGCATGCATATAAGCACCATCATATTCTCTCTGCCTCTGTCTCTATTTCTCTCTCTCTCTTTCTCAAGTAAAAAATAAAAATAATTTAACCCTGTATGAGAAAAAAGACAGCAAAACATCACCGTGACCAGAGGATTTCATTCTAAGAACCTTTTTGTCTTTGGTGCTTTGCATAGAGTTACCATAGAACTTCAGTGAAGGAGTTAAGGATGCATGTGACAAAATGAAGGAAAAATGAAAATGACACAAGAAGGAAGGTTTTGGTAACTTAACTGAGGAAAATTACACAAAGACAGAATAATTAGAAGTAGCTTGTGGCAAACTTTATCACACAGCTGCAAGCAGAGGTACAGCTTCAACCTCATTTTGTAGCAAAACTTCTCAAATATAACCGTTCTGGGAAACTAACTTGAGGCCTCTTTACAGAAAACTGTCTCCATGAGGCAGAGAAGTTTGACTTAATTGTTTTGCAAAGTGACCTTCAGCCTGAGAATGAATATCCTTTTGGAAGTGATGCTTTTCTTGAATTATTAGATAAGTGTCCCTTATTATAAAATGTGATAAAGTGTAAAAAAAACACAGAAAGAAAATGCATGTATCCAAGCATAAATAACAGTGTAAAAACTAGCATTTCAGTGAGAAAGAGTCATTGATGTGAAGTACATTATAAGAAAAGATAGACAATTGACAACGAATAACAAAGGTCTGAAGGACAAATGGGTAAGTTGACACTTCTCACTACATGGAATAACTTCTAACATTAAAAATATTGTTGTGTATTTGAAAGTAATTGTATTCCTTGATACTACTTGAAGAAGGCAAATCTTTTTAGATTTTAGAAATGTCTTTTGAAATAACTGAGAATTAATGAGAGACTATCTCACCTTTCATGCTGATGGTTCACTCTACAGCTAGATCTTTCATGCTGATGGTTCACTGTGCAGTTAGTCCGTTCCTGCTAATGGAACACTGTACAGTTAAGCGTCATGCTGATGGGTCAATTCAACATTTAGGCCATTTATGATGATGGGTCAACTCGACATTTAGGGCATTTGTGCTGATTGATGGGTCACTGTAAGTTATACCATTCATACCAAAGAGTCACTGTACAGTTAGTCCATTCACGCTGATGGAACACTGATAACTTGGGCCAGGCATGCTGATGAGTGGCTGTAGAGATAGATACACTGGTGCTCTGGTTTTCAGGGTTGGTATGTTGCTGCAAGAATACAGAGACTTTGATGCATGACTGCTGTTGTGTCACTTACTTTCACTGTGAAGGAAATTACCCGTCCTTGTAGTGAATCAAGTCACTGACTACACAGTTGTTGCTATGATAAGAATTCAGCATAGCTTTCTAGCATTTTATATTCATTTTCCATTTTCCTTCCCTAGGTCTGAAAATTTGCTTTTTGTTGTCATGTGTCCTTTCTACTGTCATGTTCTTCCTCAGTGTATAAGAAAAGAATTTTCAGACAAAAATGCAATTCTTATGAAATACTGTATGTTGGGCAAACTTATGTAAATTTTCTAATCAGATGAATTAGGTAATATGTAAATCAAGTTTTAATTTTTTCCTGATGTGCTTTATCAACTTCGGAAATATTTCTAATTTTAGAAAAATAGCCTATCAAAATAGTCGCAATTTTTATATTTTCCACTATGACTGATTTATGTCATTTGATATCAACATTAAAGAGAGCACTGCCAAATATTGAAAACTCACAGTACTAAAACAGAAAGGCCTAACTGGATGCTTACATATCTGAAAAAGTAAATCATATCACAAAATAAACTATATACACACTACTTTGTTTTCTGCCCCCTAATGTTTTAAGTTTATATGATAGTACAGTGATAGATGTTTTTGAGCTCAGGCCAAATGATCATATCCATATGTGAAAAGAATGGTTTTTAATTTGCATTTTCTTGCTGTTAAGTAAGATGCACTCCCAAAACCGTCTGGATTCTTGTAACTACTCACACAGATGGATGACTTCATGTATGAAGTCCCATGTACTGCTTTTACTTGTAAGAGATACTTTTTAATAAATTGTGGAAAGACAGTCTCTCTTTGTGTATAATTTCTTTAAAGACAAATAGCCTGCAAACCCCAGAAAAGAGCTGAATACTTTTGAGTTATTAAATCTATCATTCTAACTGCATTAAGAACAAAACAAAGTTGATCCCCAATTAAAACATCTTCACCAAAATCTCAGTATTTTTCTCTCAGGAGGAACAAAAGATCACCATCATACTGTTTTTTTTAAAAACACTTTTGATTTTTCTTTCCTTTTTATTCTGACTCTGAACCAGCAGATTTGTAATCCATGTACTCAAACGGGAAAACCACTTGCCATTTGGTGGAATTGGCTGACATTTCATATTTTTCTGGGCAGATTGCAGATTACTTTGATATTATTCTGCAGGGCTATGAGCTACATCATTAACATATTGCTTATGACTAAAAGCAAAGTAGTTTCATTTTGTAGCATAATACTCCACATTTTCCACAAGTAGTAAAAAGTGTGATTTCTCTGAAAATAACTAGGTATTGCTTCAGTCTTGTTAAAAAAAAACAGAATTCTATTAATATAACAAAATGTATCACTAAAATGGTATGTCAAAGGCAAGGAAAACTTCCATTAAAGCATGATGTGTTTACTGTTGATATCTCTAAATCTTGGCTAGAAATGAGAAACATTCATGAAATATTGGGCTTAAGCTGAGATTACATCAGTATGGTAGCAATATCGTACTTGTCAACTAAAAGAATATAACTGCCTGGTTGTACCACATGAAAATGAAAATTTCCTTTTTGATCTAAGGCATGATTCTTTTTCTGTCCATGTTGTGATTTTCTGTTTTTAATGTAAAGAAAAGAAGGGACCAGTCACTGCATTGCAAGATGGCTTTGTTTGGGAAACCAGGGGGTAAACAAATGGCTGATCATATTTTAATTAAGGCAGGGATCAAATCATTATCCATGCTCATACTCTTGCTTCAGTTTCATCCATCTTCTCATGGCCAATCTTTCCTCTGCTAAATTAAGTCTAGTGTGTGAAATAAACAGGGACACATTGCACAATTATGGTTTCCCTTCTTTTGAGAAAGCAATTGTAATATTATAATTGTGCTATGGGTGAGCTATATTGAAGAATTCACATATCATTTTTTTCTATTCATCCATCACATTGACACATTTTATAAATACATAATATCCCACTGCAAAATGCTGCTTTTAATGTAAGCACCAAAATGAACTATCATGTGTATGACCAAAACATACACACCTTAGTTTTTAAGCTAACCTCAAATCAATTAAAATAAGTCATATTTCAGAGGTAAAATATTTATAGTCTTCTATAGATTCTAAAAAAGTCTTCTTTTTTCACTTTCACAGAGTTCCTTCTTGCTAGTCACATGGCAGGAGATTTAAAATCTTAAGGGGAAAACTATTAACTTCCTGCTCATCTGAAATAAGTATTATACTAATTACTTATTATTAATTCTACTTCCTTTTAGGTGCATTGATGTTTTTGGAAAGGTAAAGGCTGACTTTTCATGAACTTGAATTTGACTTCCCCATTATTATTTTTTCCTAAATACAAAATTCTTCACGAATAATATTTATGTTTTAAAAATATTGTATTATGCTTCAGTGATGACATGTTTTCCCTAATTCTTTACAGAGAATGCTGTCAAAGTAGAAAAAAAGTATATTCAATTTTCAGGAATGATCTCTAGTAGAAGAATCATATTTCACTTTCATTTTGATATGCCGGTCTTACTCTATTTTCTACTTGCTATTAGGTTTCATCTTAAAGAAATCTGTATATTCAGTTTTCTCTACATATACAAAGTCTAGTAGATGGGATGGAGAGAGGAGCAGCCCACAGGCAAAGAAGAAAAAAAAAGATTAGAAAAAAAATTTATGACACAGTGTTTTGATTCTGCCTCAGTATTATTATTTTTTATGTTTTATTGAAAAGACATTACTCAAGTTGTTAATAATTCCTTATACATACATCATTGTAATAAGATTCTTCCTTTAGTAGCACAATTGACTTGAATATTTTAGGTGGATATTTACCAATCTCTTTTAAGTTATAAGCAGATTATATTATTATTATTTTTGAAGATGTTCTCACGTCCATCTTAATTATTACAATTGATATTTTTAGTTAAAAATCATGCTTGTTTCAATTCTAATCACCATATTATTTCAGTTATAAACTGAAATTACATTATTAAAAACGCAATGGATTTAACATTATCACGAATATAGTATTTTTGCTATTTATTTTCATAATGAAGTGTTAGAATAGATACTGTAAATATGTGGCTTTTGAAATGAGCATTATTAGACTATTATAGGAGTGATTTCAAAATCCATTGAAACATGCTTGCACTTTTAGGTCTCTGTAGTTATGCTTAGAACATTATCCTAAGAAGCAAAATCCAAGAAGCCCAGAGAAAGTACTTCTAAAAGTCATCATTCATCACCATATGATATTAAATGGCCCTCCATAATGGCTCCTTAATATTCTGCAATTTCTACTAAATATGGACCAGCCAGTCTTTTTAACATTGGTAGAAGTATAATACAATTAGTTGCATATTATTGAGAACTCAACTGAAATTACTTTTATTTTGCTCACTGAAAATTGGTTCCACATGGTGGACACATTGCCATTTCTTTACAAGCCAAATGAAAATGTAAAATGAGTTTCATTTAAGCAAATTGTTTTATTTTCTGTCCCAAATATATGTGTGTGTGTGCGTGTGTGTGCGCGTGCACACATGTGTGTTTGCATTTGTGTACAATGTATTCTTAAGAAAACAAGAAAAACTATTTCAAGAGATATAGAAGTCAAAAGCTATGGGTTTTCAGTCATTTCTTCAGCTGTGTTTCAATGTCTTTGTTCAGCAGCTCCTGTGCTTTAAAGAAAGAAGATGATAATGTTGGCAAAAGCAGATTTCAGTTTTCATAAACCTATAAGAATTATCGGTGTTTTTTCCTGCTTTGCTAAATTGCAGAAACATGACTGGAATTGTTAACCCCATAAGTTAGTGATATGACTAGATGAAACCTAAAACATTAATTTCAAGCACATTGTGTACACAGACCATCAAGCAGTTTGCGGTGCTAGAAGAGAATAGCTTGCTCTGAATAGACATTTTTTAAACATATGCCTATTACAATAAAAATTTTTCTACCAGTCTGCAGAGTATTGTTGCATAAATATAATAGAGATAAAATATTCAGGTCTAGACAGTCTGCAAAGTAGCTTCAATAAATGGAAGTACTTATTACCATAGAAACAAGGGAGTGTGCATGGTGGCATTTGAAACCAACAAGACTCCTAATAACAATCATCATAAATTGACATCTTTTGCCTACAGCATAGTTTTGTCTCTGTCATTATACTGTACTGGGGCTTATATTTGGAGCTTGAGTATTGTCTTAAGATACAATGATACAATGTGAAGAGGGACAAATCTTTGGAAATATTGTTTTACTTTTAATTAAAAATTAAATTTAGGTAAATATGCTCAGGATGTACAAACTAATCAGACTTCAATATTTATCCCATTACCTCATCAGTAATACCACATTTTGTAAGCTATTTATTGATTATAATGTTAGATTCAAATTCTGTTCTGAATGTGAATGAATACTTTGGAAAAGCTTTGAGTTTTTCACTATGAAATGCAATGGCATTTGATAGGCACTAGTAGCCAGTTAAAATGATGATACTGACTTATTTGACTTTGACACTTCATTTTAATGTTTATAACTGCGCAGCAGAAAAAGCTGCCATTCATGGTTGAGTTTTTCTTGAAAGCACAACTTAAAATGTTTAGATAATAAACGACCTTTTTTTTTTTTTTGCTTTGGGAACCTTGAAAAAAAAAGATACAATGATACTTAATTAGGTTATTGAGACTGTAAAATCAATTAATATAAACAGAGCAATTGCAACTGCTTTTAGGTATACAAGGAAATGTGACAGCAAAGTATATTTCCTAAAACTGATACTGATTATATTGTTGTTGTGCCATTGTATGTCAGCGTCAGTACCACAGAATATGCCTTTTTATTGTGCTTTCATATATAATCATAATTGCTATTTTAAACAGTGTAATTTTTTAAATTAATTATGCAATTCTTATGATAGGTAATATGTTCCTGATTTTCTTATGCTAAATATATTCAACTTTTTTCCTTAAACTTTGAGTATATGATCAAATCTATCAAAGATTTTTTTTCTGGGAAGCACAAAAATGTTTTCAGTTGAATTTTTATACTGTCTTAATTGCATTAAATTACTTTTGTTTGCCATAGTGCGTCCTTCCATTTACAGCACCTTCAATGATATTGTTATCTATTAAATTATATTTTATATGAGCAGGTTAAAAGTCCATAAACAAGGAAAGTGTCTGAGTATATCTGAGAATTTTATTAGTAAATTGTGAATGCTTTTATGAACATTTGACAAAATTTATATGGAGAACTCATTGATCATCTCTGATTTACAATCAAATTTCATGTATCTTAAAATGTTGGGTGGCAAATTACTTGACAAATTTGGTCATTATTATGCTTTGAAAGTACTAGATATCCTACTGTACAAAGAAAAAATCTGTCAAAAGGGAAATGAAAGAGATTTTCATGGTTCACCTAGCAGGCCAATTAAACAATATTGAACCAATCAACAAATAATCATTACTTAGAGGCAAAGAAATTGAACTGTCATTTCATGCAATTGGTTAAATAATGATTAAAAGACTCTTGAAGTTAAAATATTACAGTATATAAAGGCAATTTTCTTTGTTCGTGACAGTAAAAATAGCCTACTAGACCTGTTTCATCTGCAGAAATTCTGATTACCATATTGTAGTAGTAGTTACCATGCATATAGGGGTAATAAGCATTTAGTGAAAATCAATCTAAGTAATTTATACAATAAAATACTATGATCTAAACTTCAAATTCCAGAGCATTATCTTAGTAGTAGAATAAAGTAATTAGTCTAAATATTTGAAATCTTTAAAATTTTAAAGTTTTAAATTGACAAAAGCAGAAAATTCAGAAATGAAATAACTGTAATTTATCATATCAGACTGATTGCCTTAAGTTTTAAGTTTTGGGCCTTTTAATACCTATTTGCTTATAAGTGACTCTAATAAGTGACAAATAACCTCTATTTCTTAATGTTAGTTTCACCTTTATTTTTCTTCACTAATATGGCATCTCTCAAGTATATTAAATTTATTTCATATTTAGCATTGCAGATTACTGAATTCTAAAAAAACAAATTCTCAGAGTCCTAAGTCTTGTCTGTACAAAGAAAATAATTTCGAGCTTTAGAATTTTTCTCTATGCTGAAATATCAGTAAGTTTATCTTATAAATCTGTTTTCAATACTGTTGATGATTTTACATTATCTCTCAAGTTTTTCTCAGGTCTTGTATTTCACTGAATCATATTGAATATAGGAAGATGAGTGTACACATTGATATCTGGCCTTTGAATCTTTGGCCAAGATTACTCATTTTGTGGCAGGTTGTCAACAAAGGGTCAGTAGTTCTTGGCGCTTTATTTACCAGTCTTTTAAAATTCATCTAAGCATGGCTATTTTGTGTTGGTCAAAGTCATAGTCTGTGCCGATGTACATTCTTTTGCCAATCTATCTTGTAGAAGTCTGCATCTATTCTGACCATTTGTTTTGGAACACATAAAAAAGTATGAAAACTGCCATAAACAAAATAAAAATAAAGGTGATATTTTCCTTTAAAAATACAATTGTGGGCTGGAGAGGTGGCTCAGGGGTTAAGCCTCTGCCTTGCAGGCGGAAGGTCCTGAGTTCGGATCCCAGATCCCACGTATAGACGCCAGGCCGAAACGGGGGCGGCCTGCGCTTCTGATCCTGGTAGGGCGGAGCCTGTGAATCCCGGGGCAGAAGGAGGTAGAGGCGTCCATGGTGGTTCGCGAATTCGTCCGTGGTTCTACACATACACAGACACACACACACACACACGCACGCGCACACATACACACGCATATGCACACAGTTGAATAAATAATAATAATAAAAAAAAAATTAAAAAAAAAATAAAATAAAAATACAATTGTGATTGCCAATATAATCGTGAAATTAGTTTATTCTTTTGTAGGAAATGGCAGCAAAACAATGTGAAACATTCATTAAACAAGTTATAAGGTAAAAAATCACTAGGAAACACACCTGACCTAAGGGCCAGATCTTTCTGACAACTAGAAGTACCAAAGATAAAATGGTCTCACACAATATGAATTCCCCATCAGTGCCTGTAATAGAACAAGCATGCTGTTACATGAGAGGGATTCTCCCAAATAGTGGAAAAGAATCTCTGGAACTCCAGTTATATTGAGACTTTGGTGCCTGATGGATCTACTAAGTCTGTCAGTCTGGCACAGGGGAAGTTAGATTAATCCAAGAAGAAGTGTTCCTCATGGAGGCACATTGATTTTTCCCTGCATTAGATGGCTTTTTGGGCACTAACAAAATTGATTCTCCTCTAGGTGAGCAGGAAATCTATAATTTTTTGAGTTTGTCCTTTTTTGTTTGCTTATTTTAGAATGTTGTTGAACTTACCTGTTCTAAGGATATATTTCAAAAGCACAAGCAGTAGAGAATCAGATTTTCTATAAAATGCTTGTTTTCTCCTTATGTGATTTAACATAAGTAATCTTCCATTAACAGAAGTTCTTTCCAATTTTCATTTATACTTGTCCTCTCTAAAAACAACAGATAAGGTAAATAAGGAGCCATCTAAATATGTCCAGTTATCATAGCCAATAACCACTGATGACAACCTATATAAAATAAGGCAGAACTGTTGATACAGCCATCTCAACATCAATAAATTTTCATTTTATGTGGAGACATTTGTATTTCTTACTTTAGTTAATTTTTTTGCTTTAATTATGCATTATTTTGCCCTTACAGTTACTATGTAATAATATAACTGTGAAAAGGCCACAAATGCTTAGAGTTTTTCCTAAGCAGCTATTTGTAAGTAGTGTTTAAAAAATGCTGACTTGTAAATTCTTTGAATTTGCATATATTGCTCAACACAGTGCAAAGCATTATCTTTTATGCACATTTGCTGACAGAAAAATATATATTTGAAAAGAAGATGCTGGCACTTCTCCTACATTATGTGCAACAACCATAATATTTTGCAATGGGGACATATTTTAGATGTGTGTCCTGTTTATATGAAAGCATTTATATAGATCATATGCTAGGAAATGCAAAGCACCCTGAGTTGCTGATGGTATTTATTCAAATGTGGATTCAATGAATATGATATATATTCAACTTGTTTTTAAGATAGTCATTTCTGATTTTAACAACAATTTGAACCTTGTTAACAGCATTTGGAATCTTCTTATGATTCTGTATTTTCTTCTTTGAATTTACAAGAAAAATCTCTCAAAGCTCATCATAAACCATGATTAGGTGTGTTTTTTAAGTGGATTTCATCAAAGTTTAAAAAGAACCTGATGAGAGACTTGATTATTAGTTTACTTAGAAACAAGGTAAACAGTGAAAAGACTTTAAAATCTGAGACATTTTGGCTTAAAGTCTTTCAGTCCATCTGTTGTATTCCATTATTACAGGAATACAAACACAACAACTATAATTCAAATATTATTATTAATAATTATACTGTGTTATCAAAGAAAAATATATTATCTTTTTAATATATAGGTAGTGTAGGTTGGAAAAAAAGATGATAATGAGATAAAAGGTGGAAAGATAGGGGAGAAAAGACAGGAAGAAAGATGGAGGAAAATGGAAATATGAAAAGATAAAGCTTCTCTTTCATTATCCAATGTCTGGAGTATGTTTCAGAAGCTTCAGATGATCAAAGGTTAGCAGCTGTATAATAGTGTCCTTCATATGAAATGGATGTTGTCCAATAAACTCCCAACCTGTGATACATAAATTCATTTAGTTGTTTGTACGCCTAGTTTTACTGCATGTAAGTCTTTATGCCAAAGAGGACAGGAAAAGCTGGGACTTTCACAGTGATTTCTTGATTTCAAGGAAATTTGAAACCACTTGGGGAGAAAAAAATAAATTATAAATGCTGTCTATCCAACACCCTTTCTCACCTCCACCCTATGCTTTTGGTAAGATTTCCAATCTCTCCTTTGTGTGATTCCCAATCCATATGTGATAGTCAGATTCAGGTGTCAGTGTCACAATTGTAGTTTGAGCTCTGAGTACATCTGTAACGAATTAATAGCTGAGGCAAGCCCTAAGCATGCCTGTAGGAGATTGTCTGATTGATGAAGGATGACCCACCCCACAGTGGGAGAGATCATTTTCTGGACATGTGGATAAGATGAGGAGAGCTGGTTCAGTAATTAAGCATTCTTCGGCATGTTTGCATAGGGATACTGTCTGGCAAATGAGGATTGCCTCCTCTCAGCAATGGTTATTATGTGGGCAGTTCTCTTAGCTCCTGGAATTAGCGTGCACTCTCCTGGCAAGCTGGATTGAAAATTGTAGCTCGACAATCATAAAGCAGAAGAAAATCCCATTATTCTCATGTGCTTTTTTGTTGTAAATTTATAAGCAACCTGAGGGTCCTCTGTGACATCATCCCTCCTTTAATGTGCCACATTCCTTCAATGTCTTACCAGATCTTGATTCAGGTAGGACTACAGGCACAACACAAAATTTTCTTCTCCTATCAACCTCCTTGTCACCTCCTAGTTTCCTAGGAAAAATAAATGAACACACACACACACACACACACACACACACACACACACACACACACCCCACATAAAAAAGATGCTACAAAAAGGTTCTAATACTGTTATTGGCTCTGAGTCCAAACATTCTGTGCTGAGTTTCAAACCTTCTAGGATTGCTTTCAAGGACTTCCCAATTTCCATTTACCATTCAATATTGCAAACAATAGGTGTTCTTACAAAGAAAGGCATCTGTTTTTCTTCCTTATGCCACCCAAATCATTGAAAACCTACCAGGATAATGGCCGTAATGTATAACTCTGAGGTCTAAGAATTTGTTCTATGCATTAGTTCAGAGAGAGAAATGTTTCAAGTCTAATTCTTCAAGTAAACTTTATTGAAGCAAAAAACAAGCACAATTTACTTTTACCTCTCATGTGGAACTGATAGAAAATGAAGTAACTTATGAAAAGAACATGTATTCTTTCACCTAGAGATTAGTTAATATAGGAAATGAAAACCTTTCCACTTACAATGCAAATATTGAAAGTATCTTTTATATAAGCCATACCAGAATGCTGATTCAGTGCACAAAATGAATGTCATTATCATAAAGCCAATGAAGACTATTTAACAACCATTTATCCTTTATTACCAATGCATCAGATATTTTTTCCATTTTTATACCTGTCAACCCATTTAATCATATTTAAAGAGCGACATCAGTATTATGCAAAGCATGAAGTCTTGAGTCTGAGGTGCAACTCTAGCTTTATCCCTAAACAGTGTGGCCTTAGCCAGGTTTTAAAACATCTCATTTTAATATGGGTAGACACTCTTTTTCTGTTTCAGTTATAAGTATTAAATAAGTTATTTTCCCCCAATGTGTTTAAACAATGGTATGTAACCAAAACTATAAAAATTTTTAAATAAAAAAGACAATAAATTAACAAATTATAGAACAGTGCATAATAAACAGATACCAAAATTGTACATTTTGTTTTGAACACTAAACAATGGCCGGCAATAGCAAATGATTGAGCAAGTAGAAGAATGTAGCAGCAGAAGGGCTGTGATCTCAGTGGGACACTGGTTGGGCAGATGTCAAGAACAGAGGGTTTTAATTATGTAAAACAAACATACACTAGGCTTTCTTAATGGAAGAGTGTCAAAAGAAAGTTAATCCAGCGTTTAATACTTTCACCTCTTTTTTCTGTATTGTGATCAATTTATTTTTTTCTCCTTTAAATCTTTTCTACTACTCCACCTCACTTCTTTTATTTTTTCATATGTTCTTTTGTAGAAATATCAGAGTTGCAACATTTTTTTTGTATTGAAAACATATAGTAAAGAAGAGTAGTATACTTTGGATCGACGTATTATCTGTATAAAATTTCATGTTGTGAGTAGGATGTGAGAAGAATGCAATAAAATTCGTGTTTTTGGTTTTGGACCCACTGAATATTGATTAGAACTATTTTCTTTTTTTTAATTGTTTACTTACGTATATCAGGGACAGGGGTAAAGGAGAGCACAGATGTATACATGTCACAGTGTGTGTTTGGAGGTCAAAGGGCAAATTTTGCAAGTCTGTGGTGCTCTCCATCTATCATGTATGCTCCTGGTGCTCAAACTCAGGATGAGTTGTTTCATGTGAGCACTTTTAGCACTTCCACTGGCTTGAGTTATTTTCTACTGAACAGTATTCACTGTGACCCCTAGACAATGAAACCTGGTCTTGGTTTCTCTTCCTGAGAAACTAACAATGTCTGACTAAATTACTCATCCTGTTGAGGATCCTGTAGAAATCATCAACGGACTGACTCCATTGCCTCTCGTCTCAATCATTATTTTATGTTGCTTTTCATTCTCATGATTTAACTTCTAACTTATCTATATGGATCTAACTTATGCTATATGGAAGTTTTATTTCAAGTTTGACTTTTCTCTACATAGTTCCTTTCTGCCCCAGCCTGTATGCTTCTTCTAATCCCAGAGTGGTTATGATAATTCAAAAACAGTTATCACTTATCTTACTATGCAGCTGGTGAAATCAAGACTTAGAAAAGAAAATAAACTGGCACAAACACATACAATCACCTGTGATGAAGCTTTTAAGACCTGGTTCTTTGATGTTCTAATCTAAAGATTTCTTTTAAGCTTCTTTCCAGCCATGTTCAAGGGATAAATACAGGGAAGTGTCATCAAATATACATTTTCTACTATTTTTTGTAGAATTATAAAAGCCATTAGGATGGAATGCTCGCATATTTTCTATTCTGTTTAGTGTGTTTAAGCAAAATAAACATTCATCTGTTTATCTTTGAAATTCTTTCTTTCCCTCTGTCTCTTGAGCATTTTAAGACGTTTTTCAATTCGTTCCTTAGTTTTAGCTCATGTTCATAATTCTTTACTGCTTCTTTGGTGGCATTTATTTGCATCACTGGGTAGAAGCCTGCAGAGTGTAAGCCTTTCTTTGTCTGCTTCAGCAGTCAGTTCAGTGTATCACTGACGTTCAGCCAGTGAGATTAACAGGAAGCTCTCCTGTACTATCCCAGTAGCTGTCACTTTGAAAAACAAAACCAAGAAGTAATTCTTAGTTTTTGTCTTCTAAAAGCTCATGATGTCAAGTATATTTTCATATGTTCATTTGTTGGGAGTCTGCTTTTTCTCTAAGTTTCATACGCATTGCACATTTTCCTTCATAATTGATACATTGAACCATAAAAGATAATGTCCTCAGACTTTTAAGAAAATGTGCTGGACAAGGTTTGTGTACCTTGTTTTGTCTTGGGGAGATAGGATAGGACTGTACTATAGTAAGAGAATACCTGAAGAAAGCAGTTTAAGGGGGAACAGATTATTTTGATTCATTATTTCAGAGATTTTTGATTCCTGGTCAGCTAATTTCTTTGCTTCTAGACATCTGATAACACAGAAACATCAAGACAAAAGATAAAGTTAGACAAAAGCTGTCTTGTCCTCCTTGTGGTGGGCAGATCACACTATTATAGTCTGAATTCATCAAGAGATTAATGATCGATTAGGTGGAGCCCTCAGTGTCTAACCTAAAGTCTATTAGTTACCAACTCCTCATTTGACACGTGAGCTTTCTTTTAATCAGAACTCTCCATTGTGGGAGCCCCACATCTCCAGAAGAGCTGTGTTTTATGTGAGTTCTTATAAAACTAGGCTATGGCAATGTTTCTGATAACATGTGGCATTGTATAATTATAGAACATAGATGTGTGCTTATTTGTTTTCTTTTACAAATATGACTTGATTTTGGGATATAAAAATATCTGTGAAACTGAGTGGTAAATAACTATAGTACAGAGAAGTTTGCTTTCTTATTATATGTGCAGCCTATGAGATGGCTAAGTTTTTAATTCTGAGCTAGTCTGAGATAATAGAACTATAACTATTTTACTTCACTTTGAGCAATAGATCTCAAACAACTGTTTAAACCTCGTTGGATTCAATTCCAAGTTCTTTTGGAGGCTTTTTCATAACTGGTATTATTTCATGTCTGATTGTTTTATTCTCTCCTTAAACTCTACTTTTCTACTTGCATGGGATATAAATTCTTCTTTTGTATACTGACACTTAGTGCTCTGCAATTCTTTCCTATGCAAATCTCATGTGTGTACTAGATCACTTATCTCTCTCTTGCAGCTAAATCTAATGGCATTTCTACCATTCATATTTAACTGTACTGTAGATGCTTTAAATAGTTTTGTGGACTTGTATCAGTCCCTTTCACTGAGTCCCTTTTCCATGAGCAAGAGTGATATTGAGCTGTGAAAACAAATGACAAACCTGAGAAAACACCTTCTGAAGTGAAAGCACCTTCAGTGGTAAAGTGAGAGTATAATTGTTATAGTTCTCCTAAAAGGGATTTAAGCGAAAGTGATAAAAAAAAATGTCTGTTTTGGGACGTGGGAAATGACTCAAAACATTTCAAAATATTTGTTGTGAAAGCCAATGGACCAAGTTCTGATAACCTAAACATGTGCAAAATGCTGGATAGTATGGCATGGGCAGTGATGATTATGTTTTAAATCTGATCATCTTCTAATAGTGCACCAGGCTGTCTGAGTTCTGCTGGATTAGCATACTTAGCGCAGTTCCTACTATGCCTGCTCAAGCACCAAATATTAGATAGAGGGTCCCGATATCTTTGATTGGTTGAAAATAGTCAACCCTGTTCTATGTATGAAATTCTTGAGAATTCCAGGACAAGCTGGCTAGCCAGACCAGTTCTACAGGGGAAGTCTGGGTTAATAGAGAGCCAGTCTCAAAACAGTAATGTGAAACAGCAATCAATCAAGGACGGTTCCTGTGCAACTTGATTCTACACAAACATGTGCCGTTTCCATCTATCAACATACATGAAGGCAGCATGGAAACTGCACATGTATACAAAGAGTATGAAACAAAGTCTGTGTTAAGCCTCACACAGCAACCACTCCTTAGTGGTTGACTTCATTTTGTATGTTAGTACTTTGAGCATTTTGTATGTCTCTGTCATACTTAGGCACAGGTGTCAAACTTGACAGTTAAGGGTTTGAGCTCTGTGCACATTTGTAGAGAATTGGTGGTTAAGTTAAGCCCAGAGCAAACCTGCAGAACATTGTCTAGCTAATAGGGAAAGCCCAGCCGATGGTGGGCGGGACTAGGCCTGGAATAAAATACAGAGAGCTGGTTGAGAAAGTTGGCATCCTTTTGTACACTTGGCTAGACATACTGTTCTGGTAAGTAAGAATTGTCCCTCTCCTTGGTAATATTGGTAATAATATGGACCAGTTCCCTTGGCCCTGGTGTTGGTATTATGATATATAACTTTTAGGTGTATTGATTTTAAAACTACTTAATGTCTGCTCATTTTATAAAATAATAAATTTATTATAACATTTGCATACATGCTTATAATATGCTTTGCTCTTCAAGAAACCTATCTGTCACATTCAAATTTTTATCAACATTGCATTTATCACATGAATTAAACTACATGCAAGATGATCCAGGTTCAATGTTCACATTGTTCTAGGATCTCTTTTGTACTGTGAATTTTCTTTTATTCTAATTATTTTTATTTTTTTGTAGTACTAGGGATCACACCCATGGTCATAAAACATATGTGATACATACTCGTAATTGAACTAAAACTTAAAATCCCAATTTGAATGTAGGAGAAAATACCAAGGTTTGGAATTTCTGTTGAAAATACGAATCCAGTTTGTTAGATTGTAACATACCTGGCACCATATCTTCTTTACTATAAGAACCTTTGAGTAGATGGTATTTGAATTTATCAGCCAAGTCCTTCAAAATATACACCCTTCATATCAGATCAAATCCTTATCAGATCAAAATTTCATTGTTATTTCCTGTAAAACTGTATAGCTTTAAGACTTTTAATTGAATAAGGCACTATGGGATCTGTTTAAGAAGTGATAAATATGAGTAGTATGCGTATTTAGCTATCTAAAAACTTGGTTTTCAGAGGCCCTGAGTCCCACAGGAACAGTTATTTGTCTCATCACCACACAATGTCCAGACAAGGTGACTTGATGAGACCTTAGTTGTGCAAGAGCTGTCAGATACTAAAGTTTATTAAGAGGTTGTAAATCTGTGTCTTGCAGAAATCCCTCTCCTAAACTACCATGTCCAGCTCTGCAGTTCACTTTGAACTTTACAAAGGTGATGAATGAACATTATAAGGGGTGAGGGAATGGTAGCTAAAACCTGACTATGGTGAATAATTTTCCCAGGCCCGACCAGAAATTCAATATGTTTTTGCTGCATTGAGTCAATAGTGTGCCTTGGCTCACCTCAGCCCAGTAACGGTCTTCCTAGCATTGTTCTAGAGGTGTTGGATAATTCTTAAATTCTACTCCAAGACTAGTGTGGTGGCTTGTACCTATAATTCCAACACTTATGAGGCAGAAATAGATGATTCTCAGCTAGTTTAGTTCCATTTTAGGCTATTTAATGAGTTTCAGGATAGTACAGACTCAGAGTAAGAATGTCTCAAAAATATACTAAGTAGATAAAATGAATAAATTCTGCTTCTGTGTGGATGTGGGTTCCATTTTCTCAAATGACCAGGCAAGGGGGACCCCTTTAGATCTCATGGCTGGGGGACTATCTGGGAACTAGATCAAGGTTCAGTGGGCCTGTACATTCGCATGCATGTGGGAACGGCTTGCAGCTCACTTTTCTACTTTTATGTAACTCTCAGTTTTCTTTGTTTCACGGTTCTTTGTGATGCACACTCCTTATCATAGCACCATAGCTTAGCAGGTCAAACAGGTGAAAGCAGCACATGAGACAAATATTCTCTCTAAATTACAGACATGAATTGCTGCAACATGGTGCCAAGTACCTTATCTTTGTTGGTGTCACCATCATCGTCAGCGTCGTCACCATAGTCATGACAAGGCCTGCTACCTCGTCATGTCTAACAATTATAGAAAGTTGGGATGAGCCAGGAATTAATGTATACAACTTACATTTATCAAACCATCTATCAAAAAGTCCTAGTATGTACATAGATGGAATCATTACCTTGTCATAGATATGGAAATGTAGAAATGTCATCACTCCACTTTCCCCTTATTTACCTCGGAATTGCCTCAGAGAACCCCCAGAGTCCTGATATTGTCAGATATTAGGAATGTTAATCACAAAATAGCTCAAACTTTCCCCCTTCTTTCCCCCCTCCTATGTATAAGTTCAGACAAAGAACACTTCACAGTTCCCTGGTTACTTAGATGAGACAGCTCCATCTTCCCAAGGACAACTCCACAGCCTTTCTCTCTGCAACTTCTACACATCCCCCAATCCACTTGCAGCTAAGATATAAGCTGGCACATTCCCCCAAGGACTTTCACCCTGGGGTGACCCCCACTTCTCATTCCAGTACTTTTCCAGCTTTAAGCCCCTACCCTATAAAAATATTCCCAAAGCCTAGTTGGCTGCTTCTTCTCTGTGATCTAGAGACAGCCATGCTGCTTCCTTGCTAATAAAATCTCCTGTGTATATATGTGCTGATTCTTGGGTATGTGTCTCTGTGTCTTCAGTCAGTCCAAACTGGAGGGTCTTTCCCAAGAGCCCCCACAGACATTGTTTTCAATATAAACAATTATCTTCTCTCCACTTTAATCCTAGGAAAAGAACAAATGGCAACTGGTGGGCAATGAACCTAGTGTTCTTCATTTCTCTGTGACAATTCTGAGGATGAATTTAGGGGATATTGTTGTGTCCAGTGCTTTAATACATGGATCAGCATGATTCGTATTGGCAGGTGTTGAATTAGAGGATGAAACACAATATCCACTTTATTATGAAATGAGAGTGAGTATCCGTGTAAGGTTCACAAATACCTCCTGGGATTATCAAGTGGAGAGGTCCAGAAATGATGACCTGAAGAAAAAAAAAAAAGTGATGGTCCTTAGAATTGCTCTGTGGTGGCTGAGGCCAGCCTGTGTGGTAGGAGGGGCAGTTTGGCACTTCCCAGAGACAGATGCCTGAATGGATTTTGCAGGTGGCTTTATGCTCCTGCATGGTGGGCTCATTGGCAGATCTTTCCCTTGGCTGCATTGGTTTAATCCAAGCTGGAGGTGACACAAGTCTCTGCTGGCAACACATATCCAATGACCTTCCTTGCCCTGCCAACAGTTTTACAGCACATATTAGAATACATGTATTTATACTTTTATCAGTTTCAATACAGTGTTGTTTTCTTTCGATTTAAATGCTTATTTTCATAGTGAGGTTGGAATTTCTGTTGCTACTGTTATAAATTTACCATTAAAAATGCTGGGACATTGATATATGCTTAGATCCCTCTTTTTCTTGTCCATATAACAATTTGCATATTTAAATATGTATATATAATGTTTTAAATGATATAATCAAAGTTGCAACTTTCTGAATAACCACAGCATGTCAGTGTTCAGGGATTTTACTTAAATACCTACTTCTAATTTTCATGATTCCGTGAGAAAGGAAGTACATTTTTATCAATGAATAGTAAAATGCAGAATGATAAAATAGCTTAGCTAAGACTGCCCAAAATATAGCCAAGTATAGTCATATAACAAGGCTTCTACATCCCAAATCCATGTTGTGAGCCATGACACCTTCTTTTGTAGGGTCATCTCAAGTCCAGGTGCTTCATTTCACCAACCATTTTTCTATGGCTGTGAAGCAAAAAAATTGCACAAAAAGCTCCTTTGCTGAGGCATACAAAATTATAGCTTGTTTTCCTGTGTTCTTTGCTTTTTAGTAGCAAGAGAATGAGAGACTTAAGTTTTTCTTTTAATTAGCAACATTGAAATACATGAAATAGAATCTGTGGCGGCAGCTGTGTAGTCTCACTTTGACTTGACAACTACATTCATTGATATCTTTTTAGTCTCTGGAAAGAACTCTATTGTCCATTATAGCTGCTACTGTTCTGAACCCTTTGGATAATTGTCCGTGCACAAGTCTGTTCTCTCTTCTATGGGAGAATAACAATGACATACTGTACTTCACAGGTGCAAAAATGAAATGATTTGTTCCATCATTTTGCTTGCTTAATTTACAGCTTTCTAAGTTTAATTATGTCTATTGTTCATAGATTGGATATTGAGGATCCCACAAAGATGATATTTTGAAGCAGCCTTGTAATGTCATTGAGTCTTACACTGTGGGACACTTAAATCTTTTCTTCAATTGCGACAGTTTGAATATCCTCAGGGGTTCCAAGCTGTCTTCAATTATGCCAGCTGTCTGAATATAGAATGTAAAATTACTATTACAGTGGGGAATTAAACATTATTTGGCCCACGTTTACTTTTCTAGTTTCGAGTGAATAGCATGTGCCTGTATATACAGTGAGGACAGACAGGAATGCCATGTGCAAGCATGCTGTTGATACATTTTCCTTTCAAACCATTTGTGGCTTAAAGAAAATACCCATCTGCTGCTGAGAAGTTGCTTAACCTTGAGTAAATATCTTCACCTTTCTGGATTCTACTTTCCCATCTTAAAACTAAAGAGTTCTTCTCATTATTTTTAGGAAACTGGGATAGGTTCACTTAAGCTTAGTCACTTCAGGAATTTGACTGTTCTCACCCCTCTGTTCTTTGATGATCAAAGGAATCATTAAGTAAACATCCACCTGCCCCTTCTCAGGACACTACAACCTTCTCTAGGTTTTAGCTGCTTTACTGTGATTTCACACTTCCCTGCCACATTGTCCTCAGACATGCACCTTTTCTGAGACCTTATTCAGAAGCTATTAAGAACATAGCATCTTAGGAAAGAGTTTTTTTTTTTTTTTTCTTTTTAGAACATCTTTTTGCTAGCTGTTTTAAGCTTGGCTCTTACTTGAAGAGCTTCATGTAGCACTTGCAAATATGTTGCTTTGGTGCTATCCTTGCTCCCCAGAACAGCCTGTGGATCACATTTCAGCCTGCAAAGCTTATCCTTAAATTCCACTATTTTCAACTTTGAGTCAGTTTTAGCATGCTGTTCAAGAAGTGCACTGCTTTATATACCATATGCCTCAGCAGTTCCCACAGGTATTAAAGAACTAAAGATATAGAATGGTAGGCAGTTTTTAGAGAAGTTAGAAGGTACTGTGGAGTGTTTTTGGTTTGAGAAGCCATAGTCTTTTCCAGTTAGTCGCTGGTTATGCTTAGTTCTGCACATTGCTGAATTTTGCTAATTTTCATTGATTCATTTCAAATACAAAAACTAAAACTAAAGAGTTCTTCTCATTATTTTTAGGAAACTGGGATAGGTTCACTTAAGCTTAGTCACTTCAGGAATTTGACTGTACTCACCCCTCTGTTCTTTGATGATCAAAGGAATCATTAAGTAAACATCCACCTGCCCCCTCTCAGGATACTACAACCTTCTCTAGGTTTTAGCTGATTTACTGTGATTTCACACTTCCCTGCCACATTGTCCTCAGTGTGTTTTCAAATTGCTTTAAGTCCTTGAAAAGTGAATGTATAATATGAGAAAAGGCTCTTACTCCATGGGAATCATACCAGAAGGATTCAACACTGTATGTTGTTTTTTTCCTGAATGTGATCTTTCTACCTGTTTATGTCCTTTTCATATTCTCTGCATTCTTTTTATGTGGTGGGAACCTATGTTGTTGCAAAAGCCAAACAGACAACACTAGAAACAGACAGGAAGGTATTTGAAAACAAAAACAGACAAAATGTGATTATAATGGCCTCTGACTTTCTGATAATGTGGTCAGGACCGCAAGTTAGAAAGGTGTGCATCAATGGGGCTGGAGAGGTGGCTCAGAGGTTAAGCCTCTGCCTTGCAGGCGGAAGGTCCTGATTTCGGATCCTAGACCCCAAGTATAGACACCGGGATGAAGTGGGGCGGCCTGTGTTTCCAGCCCTGGTAGGGCGGAGCCTGTGAATCCCGGGGCAGAGTAAACAAGGAGGAAGCAGTCGATGGTGGTTCCCGAATTCGTCCGTGGTTCTACACACACATACACGCGCACACACACATACACACACACACATACACGCGCACAATTGAATAAATAATAATAAAAAAAAGAAAGGTGTGCATCAAGTCTCAGGATCAACTTCATTGTTGACATGTTAAAAATGAGCAGTGCAGGATGAATCTTTGGCTGGGTAGCTGATGACTGAGAGTGAGGCAAGCAGGTATAGTTTTTTTCTTTGTAACGTGGATTGAGGATAGGAGAGAAGAATCATCCACTAGAATTGAAGGAAAGACCATGAAGGTAAAAGCAAACTCACAGTCAGAGTTGCAAAAGCCATTCGTACTCTCCTGCCATTGGCAGTTAAGGAAGTATTTTAGCGTTGGTGATGCTGTTCTTCCATTGCTTCCTTTCACTGTACTCTTTCTAAACTGAGTTCCTCGAAGACATTTTTCATGAACTCCACTAGACTTAACTAACCACTGAATGAATAAAGATGAAATAGCCAATTTGATAGCTTAGAGGCACAACAAATATTGAGTCTGTGCATTTCCAAAATGATTACAAGTTAAAATTGTGCAGAACTACCAAATTTATGATATTGGAAGGGACACAAACTCTAGAGATGGAACATAGTTGGAGAAAGTAGATGAATGGGTTTGGCTTTGTAAGTTCTGCCTTTTTTGTCTTGACTTTCTGTTCACTATGAATGAACTCTTTCTCTACATACTTCCAATTCCTGAATCACAATGGATTTAGAATTAGAGTCAAGTGATTATTACATTTTGACTATGAAATGCTCTATATAAATTAAGTTTGATGGCTTGGTGGCCAGTTGATGTGCTTTGGGAGGTAATTAAAAATCTCTCAATGGTTCATAATGTGATTTCTTATTGGGAGATGTTGAAAAAGTAGATGGAGAACATAGTCACTGGGTCAAATCCATTTTGTTTAGCTTTTCTGCTTCTTGTCTGAAATGGGGTGAAAAATCCTTTCACATGCTCCTTCCACTGTGAGTCTCTGTGACCAAGGGGTCAAGAAACCATGAGCTAAACCATCTGAATTCTTGAGATTTGTTTTTCTGGTGCTATGCAGATTCCTATAATTACTGGATAAATTCTCCAAGACTGAAATAAATCTCCAATACTCCCCTAAGCTCTTTATGTCAGACATTCTCTCCCAATAAAGAAAAAACTGACTCATATAAAGACCATAGGTTGGAACTCTGAGCCAGCAGAATTTTTTTCCCCTTTAAGTTGTTTATGTCAGATATTTTGATCAAAGTTGTGAGAAGAGTAACTACTATATTCTCAGTTAAAAATTGATGGTTGGAGAGATAGCTCAGGGGTTAAGACTGTGCCTCACAAACAGAAGGGAACTAAGTTTGGATCTCAGGTTCCACATAAAAATGCCAGAAGGAAATGGCAGTGAACTGCATTTCTGGCTTTGGTGGATAGAGCCTGGGAAATTCCAGAACTAAGCAAAAAGGAGATAGAAGCAATCCAGGTTGATTCCCAAAGTCATTCTTGGTCCTCCACAGTGACACATGGTATCCTCTGATACACACACACACACACACACACACACACGAAAAAAAATAAGTAATTTTGGGATATATTAAATTTGCAGTAGAAAGTGCTCCATAGTGAATAACAGGAAGGGGATCTCTTTGCTCCTGGAATTGTTATATTTTAAATATTTTACTTTGCAGGAATTTCTGATTATTAATGAATTTCTTTGTTTTCTGCTAAAAGAAAAATCTACAGCAATTTCTGGCAGACAGAACATATTAAATAAACATCTAATGAATATAAGAATTATCGTTTTCATACTTCATATAATAATGCTCTAAATAATTAAATGCAAAACATTCAGGATGATAAAGGAGGAGGATTTTAGAAGGTTATGTCTGCGGTTGACCACAGAAAATTCCACTGTGCCACTTGAGACCTCAGTGTCAAAAACAGCAAATAAATAAGCAACCAAAAACAATCCTTAGAAAAAGTTAGAACTAGAATTTCACAGAATAGGAAGCTTAAATCTAACTGCACTTTGATAACTCTGCAAGGGCTTGTCATAGACAGTTTGTTCAAAGAACTGGAAACATAAAGGTTAAATTTTCCTTTCATATGTAAACAAGTTAAATTTGTTTAGCAAGACACCAAAGCAATTATAAGTCTACTTTAAAGTCCCAAAATCCCAGGAACTAAATACAAGCCTGCTGCAAAATTGCTAAGAAAACAATTATACCTGTAATTTAAAGTACATTCTTTTTTGTTAAAATAATAATTCTTCTCCCTAATAAGGCTTGCCTAACTGTAGTTGAAATTTTGTGAATCAAAGAAGCCACAAAACGCTAGAAATTGAAGTACTATAGAACACATAAGAACAGCTATAAAAGGAAGGAATCAGAATTGGTTTAAATCTTGTTAGGAAAAATCTGGAATCTCAGTGCTCAATTCATTCTTGGCAACTCACATCACCTTCCAAAGGAATTCATATTATCAGGAATAGTTTCTTCATTGGGTTGGTATTATGGGCCACTTCCTAGCCTTTGGATGGGCATATTTCAATGACTTCCTGACCTAGCAACAGCCAACACATTCTGTCTAACCTGGCACCAGAATTTCAGGTGTGTGCGTGTGCGCGTGCGTGTGTGTGCTTGTGTATGTATGTGTGTATAAACAGAGAAAAATCATAAACTAGAGGATCTCCCTTAGGAATCTTCTAAGTTAAATCACAAAAATAAGAATAAGAAATTAGACAAGAGTATTAAAGAGGGAGAGAGAAAGCAAAATGGCGCTTGAGAGACTCAAAGACATGGGGTCTCCAAGGCTTCTGAAAGATGTCCCAGTGCCTTTGCTCTGTGTCCTTGAAATGGTCCATACCTCTCTCCCACACTTTTATAACCTTTATATGCAGATGATTTTGCTCATGTTTTTACAGATGATTCAGATGAATTTTGCTTTTGCATCATTTCCAAGGAGCCAATTAAAAAATTAGGAAATGTTGGGGCTGGAGAGGTGGCTCAGGGGTTAAGCCTCTGCCTTGCAGGCAGAAGGTCCTGAGTTCGAGTCTTGATCCCAGGTATAGACTCCGGGCGGAAGCAGGGGCAGCCTGCGTTTCTCTGGTCCTGGTAGGGCGGAGCCTGTGAATCCTGGGGCAGAGTAAACAAGGAAGTGGAGGCGTCCATGGTGGTTCCCGAATTCCCCAGTGGTTCTACACACACACACACACACACACACACACACACACACACACACACACTTGAATAAAAAAAAAAGACATTTAAAAAAATTAGGAAATGTTAATTTGTTGCCATTACAATATAACAAAATAACTAAGAGGTATAAGGGTCGAAATATTTTCACAATGGTATTTGAAGGAAATTATTTTTCCTAACTGTCCTTTGTACCTGTACTTCCTCCTCCCAAGATTAGGCAATCTACTAGTACCACTCCTCAAAAGCAGTTGCTCTTATGGCAAACTATAGAAGTTTAAAGTCTTTGATAAGATCTTATCTGCATACTTCTCTAGAATGTAGATTCTTTCTTGGAGTAAGGTTGTAAATTATTTATTTTTTATTTTATCATGCCTACTATAGTACACAATTCTCAGAGCTGAAAACATTCCTGATGACTATTTATCTGGAAAATAGGTGTACCCGTCCATAGATGGTCTGTTCTTTTTTTTTTTTTTTCTTTTTTTTTTACTAAATGTACTAATTTAAACTTGATTTCCCCTGAGCCAACTTTATTTATATTTATCATTCCAAAGTCAATGGAAAATTACTATGGTACAAATGAATGATCTTACAACTTTACAAAGAGGGTATGAAAAACTCTAGAAGAGTGAAGTGTAGTTAAATTCAGTTCCCAAGTCATTTCTGACTACCTCATTGTACTTGTAATTGAAACAAATTACTGAGAAATTTTTTCAGAACATCTGAAAAGCAGTGTGTTGTTCAGACTATTTCCAATCACTAATTAGTTTTTAGGTTTCTCTCCACAGCAGGTCATGAGATTTGGATTTTACTGCTTTTGTTTTGGTAACCTTTCTACTTTCATGCTAGTGGCTCAAAACAAAAAGCCTATTAGTCTTTGAAGTGTGCAAATGATTCCCACAGAGACTGCACTGTGCAGGTCTGCTGTGGTGCAAACAGGGGTGGTCTCCATCCCCATGGCTGTTCATGGATTCTCCAGAAGGCCAATGCAACACTGTGAGCAGCACACATGGGATGGGCTCTGCATTTTTAGAAAACATCTGGCTTAGTGCCTTTGGTGCTGCTTTTCAATGTCAAATCTGACATATTTGCATCTGAGACTGTAGAGATTTTAGAGCAGCTTATACATCATAAAGATGGGCACCTCAAGGTCAGTCAGGACAAAGATATATTCAGATTTGAAATCTGCCTTTTAAATTTTTACATCATAGACCTTCTAAGGAGGAATAGTCACTTAACAAAGAGCCATGACTTGAGGAGTTTGCTTGTTTAGGTATAGAGATCCCAGATCTCTATAGGGACTGAACAGGTTTGATCTCCCTAGTAAGGGAGGGAGGGTAAAGGGACTCACTAGCATAGCCAGGAGCCCCTTCTTGGGCTGCCCGCTAGCATGGGAACTCTATTATGGCTGTTTAACCCCTTGCCTGTATGGATCCTACTGCCTGAAGCCTCCCCTGTGATAACTCCAAAGCCATTTTAAATACATAAAAATGAATTTTTTTCAGATCTGGTTTACATACACAAATAATAAAACTTCTTTTATTTATTAATAAAGGCAAAAAATTAAAAACCTTACAGAATTAGTTTCCTAGTCACTTTTGTCCTGTTACTGTAAAATATCACTGTAAAATACCATTAGTTAGGTATATTGTTTGTCTCTTCAAAATAGCATTACCAAGAAGTTTTCTACAATATAGGAAAGTAGTCAAGAGCCAACATTTAGTAGGCCCATTTGAATACTCAACCCACCAGTTACTAGCTAAGTGATCTTGGAAAAAGTTCACAGTGTACACACCTGCTACCTCTTATGTTCAACAAAGAAAAAGCACACATACAGTACATGTATTGTGATAATAAAGCAAACTTTGGCAAAAAAAAATCTTTAATAGGACATGTAGCACACAGTATGATTTTGATAGATCATGTGATTGTTATCACTGATGACTTCCTATAATTCAACCAACATCTTAAAAAATCACAAGATCATATATCACACAATGACATAGTATATCAGTAAATCTTGTAGTACAAGTAGGAAAATTGAATGAGAAAGGATCTTGAAATGTATTATTTCAATGTTTCAGTGAAATATGCTGGAACAACTTTCAAAATTGTTATCGTTTATTTATATATTCATTATTTGTGGAGATATGCATACATTTGGATTTTGGAGATACATATATATATAATATACATATCATTCAATAGAAATGCTTCTTGACTAAATGCTAACATGGAAAATTGCAATTAGTATGCCAAATCCCTCTGTTGAATGTTTTGATAACCTGGCACTTATTGTCCTTCTTCCCCTGCATTGCACATTAACTTATTCATGTTTTCTTTCTCATATTAACATATAGTGTTCCAGTGGTTAATCAGATGTCACTCCACCTGACAGATATTTATTTTTATCTAACGTCTGCAGTCAACATCAATATTTCTATTTATATTTATCTCAACTTGAACACAAAATGTTGTACTACCTAAGAGCCAAGAGATGGGAAGAAGTTCCATGAAATGCTGTCCTGTGCATAATATTAGGCCAGAGACTATAAAAACTCTACTTAAAAGAATGGGGAACTACCTCAAGCAGATACGGCCAGGCCAACATTTCCTGAACAGAAAGCCGATATAGCACAGGCACTAGAACCAACACTCAACAAATGGGATCTTACGAAATCAAAGAGCTTCTATTCAGATAAAGAGATTGTAAAGTGGGTTGAGTATTCAAATGGGCCTGCTAAGTGTAGGCTCTTGACTACTTTCCTATATTGTAGAAAGCTTCTTGATAATGCTATTTTGAAGAGACAAACAATATACCTAACTAATGGTATTTTACAGTGATATTTTACAGTAACAGGCTTTGGAGTTAGTAATATTTATAAAATAATTTAAGATTAGATGTGGATTCCAATTAATATTATAGTGGACTTACTAAGATTGCATTAAGATTACATTTAGGTTTATTATATACTCAAGTAATTTTTTGATTATTGAATTATTTGACATATTTTCATATGTCATATCACTTTTTATAACATATCACTCTTAGTATCATAAAAGATGAAAACTCTGTACAAGGCTTAGTAATGTTTTATCCATGAAAAATTAAAATTTATTTAATTTTATTGTTATAGGGAACTTTATAACTCAATTCATGAGTTATAAAAATCTATATTAATTCAGGAATTTTTAGCCAATTTTTAGTATTTTAAGTATAATGAATTGTTAATATTTATTACTTTGTTCCTTATCCATGGGATGTTCATGGATATTTAATATTACAAAGTCATGTTGTCTTTCTTCATTCTTCATTTTAGTTTTAAAATTCTTTATTCCTAACTTCCATACTGCTGTTCTGTTAAAGTCACCACCCACTTTCAGAAATCACAACCTTAATATTTCCCACCTTTACAAATTTGGTACATAGGAGGTCCTATTGTCTTCCTTCCCCTGCATTGCACTTATTTTGATTTTCTTTTAACTTCCAATCTCAAAAAAGAAATTTCTTTTCCCTTTAAGTACCTGGAGTTTAATATTATATTTCTTCAATTGTCTCTACCACACATTTGCACCCATTTCATTGAAAAATACCTTTTCTTAGTTAATCACTTTGGTTCAGATTTTCCTAGCTTCTAAACCCTTTTGTTTGACTTTGGTGGCCTTCCCATAAAGTTACTGTCTCATCTTTCGGGGACTGTAGCTATGGTTATCTATAAGTTTTATCTATTTCAAGCCCTTCTTCTCTTAATGCCTCGTTTTCTTTTTTTGCCCACAGCACCACAGTGAAAGGGTTCTTGGAAAGGTCATCACTTCATTCCTAACAGCCAAATACAGCTTCACATTCTCTGTGGTCATATAAAATAAAAGCAACACATTTGTGGGCAAGAAGTAGAGACGATTTCACAGAGAATGTGGCATTTGAGAAAATTAGTGGTATTTGAGATAATTAAGGCAGATTAAACTGTACAAGAGGACAGAGATTTGGGAACAAGTGCATCATGTCTTGGAAATAGCAAATGTAGTTCAATCTGGAGCCCTTTAAATGGACAGAGTGGGTGTAATGTTAGGAAGTTGGAACATTCAGAGGATTGTAGATACTTGTTGAAACTTTCCACATCATTCTGTTACTTTCTTTTGCCTTTTATTTTCCTATGTTGAATCGCATTTTCCAGAAATTATTTGACCTAATTTTTGTCTGTCCTGGATCAGGCTGCTTTTCTTCAGCCGTCACACTATGCGCATGCACTTCACCTTGGTCTATCTCTTTCATCCTGGATGTGGCTTTTCATCTCTTGCTGCATTGTAATTCACTGCAAAGCGGACACACTAAAAATGAAGCATAGTAGTAAAATCTAAGAATCTTCCCTTCCTCTGGATTCTTCATCATGTTGCTACCCTGTTCTGCATTACTAAGAGTAAGCATTAGATGAATTTTTACTTCATTACTTTATATAAATCTCAGCATTAAATCATTCTACTAAAATTCTCATTCTGTCTTCTAAGCCCTTTCACTTATGTTCATCTAGGTCATGATATTGCTATGTTTACTTACAACAACCTAAGTATTTTAATGGCCATTTCATGGCCTCTAGCTTGTTTTCCATATTCATTATTATATCAGAATTAAAACAGTTGAATAGATGCTAACATGCAATAAAACATAGTAGAAATAAATTACCTGTATCTAGACAAATAAGACTATATGCTAACTTATTTCTAGACAAATAAGTAATGATTTTGTGGTAAAATATGTTTTTTTTAATTTCATAATGTATGAAAAGATTTTATTTTTAGATTTCAGTCCTTAAAGTGAAAGATCACATAATACTGTTTCCAATGCAAATGTAGTATTTTCCTAATCTTGGTAGTATTTATGTCAATCCTTAATCTCATGACTTGGTTTAATTTTCACTTTGATCCACTTTTTAGATAATTAAAAATTGCATATATCAAGAAAAAGCAGGGAAAATTAAGGACATAAACTTTCAAAACTGAATGCAGATATTATTGGCAAATAACTTACAAGACATTATTTAGCACTAACATAAATCATTTAGGCATCTCAATTCTATGAGATATTTGTTGCCCATTGCAGCACTAAAATACTTTTTAAACATAAATGAAAGCAAAAACAGCAAGTTGCAATGAAAAAAATCCCATGAAATCTTGTTTGTTTGCACATTATTTTAAACTACATTCCTAACGGTCTAAAACATATCAGTTTATTTATTTATTTTTATTTATTATTATCAATTCATTAATAATTCAAAGATAGAATTATAAAGTAGGTGGACTGTCTACTAATAGAGTGCAGCAGTATTTTTTGGTGGTTGTTTATTTTGTCTTAAGGAAACATTATTTCATTTTTTCCTAAATATGGTAAAGATGTTTGCAAAAATATCTGCCACAGCTAGTCCTCTGAGAAATGTAGACTTGGAGATGTAAGTATTTGTAGCCCATATCTGTGTTAGAAAGAGTGAATAATAAGTGCCATCTTTGATTGTGCTTGCCTTTATTTATTCATTAAGGTCAACTGCTATTCATCAGGTTAATGATGTAAGAAGAGTTATGAATACTATATATGACTGCTCATACACAACTGTAGAAAAGTTTGGAGGTTTCTTCTGCTATTGTATACCTAGGTCTTTAGGAGGTTCTGGAGATGATGCTTATATCATTTGCCAAGAAGAGAGTCAGGGAAGTTCACTTGAAAAACATTGCAATACAAAAGGTCAAGTGTAAATAGAGTTTGAAAAGATTCTAGTTTCAAGAAATCATGAGGTTATTCCAAGAATTATTAAAGATTAGCACCTTACAGAACCTTGAAGTAGTTAGTACTGTTGGGATAAAATATGTAAATATAGTGTAAAGAAGAGCAGATAAAGACATTGTCCAGGTTCAGGGGGAGGTTTGACCCTTGAGCTCTTATTAAATAATGAAGCTGTCTTTTAAACCCCTATCTTCCTTATGGTAGATCTACACCAGTGAAGGATGGGCTTCTATCACCAGGACTGAGGACCATCAAGGGAAACATGTTCTGAGTCAAGTCTCTAACTTTGTTATGTAAGACCTTCTGCAACAAAGAGCATTTACTTGAATATAGCTTTTCAAATACTTTTAAATATACTTTCAGAAATCTTTTTTATATCAGGTTATTTCAATATTTATTGCATTTATATTTTATTATATATTAAAATATATTTAGAAAAGTAAATTCTACTTGTATATATTCTTACTTCAAAATTTAAATTAAAATCTTCTTTGCCTAGTACAAAAAAAATTTAATGTAATATTTACAAGTTGATGTAGATAAAGCTCTCAATAACAGTTGCATATATACAAAACCTTAAGATACAGATAGAGTTACATTCAAAATAAAGTTAACTTTGATTATATCATCATGAACACCATACAGCAGGTAAATAATCTTCTAAGTTGAATAAAAATAATTGGTACATAGCTGACTGGGTTATTTTAGTGTTCCATATGTATTTAATGACTTCATAGATGTTGTATAGAATCATATAGCAATAGGAATATCATCAATAATAGATCTCAACTCTATTTTCAAATAAGAGATACAATAATCTGGCAAAATTTTCTGTTTATGTATATATTTACATTTCTTATCAGATAAGTTATATTTATTACTGTAAATGTGCATCATGTAATTGATGCTCCAAAAGAAACAGATATTGATAGATCTGTGAAAAGTAGGGAAAGATAGGCCAAAATAAATGGTGGTAGAAAATCTGTCACATTGTTTGAGCATCTCTTTTGTTCTCTGTAACTTCTATCATGTTTTTTGCTATTCTCCCAACACTCTTTAATTCCAATGATGAGGCTCAGCAAAGTTGGCTTTGGTTCCTATTTTGTAAGTTATGTGTATTCTTCTTTCTTTTCTAGCTTCTTATTTTTAAGTTACTTGCTTTTCCTTTTAATGAAAAAACAGGTCTTACTAATTTATTGTTAGTCAAGAGGGGTATTTTTATTTCTGTTCAGCAAACCCACATTGTTTAACAGCAAATCCTTTGTACCTTTCTTTTTTATTTTTCTTTTTTTTTTAATTTTTTTATTATTATTATTTATTCAACTGTGTGCATGTGCGTGTGTATATGCCCGCGCGTGTGTGTGTCTGTGCCCGTGTATGTGTAGAACCACGGACGAATTCGCGAACCACCATGGACGCCTCCACCTCCTTCTGCCCCGGGATTCACAGGCTCCGCCCTACCAGGACCAGAAGCGCAGGCCGCCCCCGCTTCTGCCTGGCGTCTATACGTGGGATCTGGGATCCGAACTCAGGACCTTCCGCCTGGAAGGCGGAGGCTTAACCCCTGAGCCACCTCTCCAGCCCTCTTTTTTATTTTTCTTAAAAGATGGTTTTATTCATCTTATTTTGGTCTCTGAAATAGTATACTTATTTTGGCATGGTAGCTCACAACAGTAATCCAAATGCTTGGAAGGTTAAGGCTAGTGGATTGTTATGAGTTTGAAGCCAGCTACATAGTTAGCTCTAGGCCACCCTAAGCTACAGAATGAGATCCTGTTTCCAAACAAAACAAACAAACAATAAACAAACAAAACCCTAGGACACATTCTACCTTGACCCCTGATACCAATCTTCTCCCTGTCAGAATTACTGTTTAGTTTGCAATTGTCCTGATAGCATTAGTTTTTATAGCCAAAATTTTATGTATGAAGACACAAGAGTCTACAAGCATTTTAAATATTTTTGCTGAAAAAGGAATCTATTATCTATCTTATAACTAAAAAGGTGGAAACAGGAAGATAGGAAATGCTTTGCCATCATAAAAAGGCTAATTAGTTGTTTTATTTCTTGCTTAGAAATAAAATGTCTGCTGTCAGTGTGTGTCTGCTAGAGTGGCTCAAGCAGAAATGGAGGTACAGATTCCCTTCAATGAAATTTATCATTTTACCCAAAATCTGTCCAAACCATCTCCCTCCTGTCCCTAAAATAGACAAGTTATAAATTTTAATTATGCACTTTTAATTCATGTGTGTAAATTCATTATGGATTTTGAAATCTCTTATGTGTGAAATCAAAGATAGGAATAGCATGGTATTTCACTTTATGTTCAATTTTTAGGTATTTTATATAGAGAATCAGAAAAGAGTAAAAGCTTTTTTTCCTCACATTATAGTGTGGTTTAAAAGCCAATTCCAGAGGAAATTTCAATATTTTGCCATAATATTGAAAACTATTCACTATATTTTTAAAGAAATCATGTATTTTGTATGTCATTATCATCACACAGATCTATTCTTATACATTGCAGGCAAAACAAATTTCTTGTGTTATTTTTTGTGCTGGAGAACACTCCCAAGATTCACATGCTAAAGAAGAGCTTTGCCATTGAACTAACTCAACAAAAGTGCCTATACTGAAGTTTTTATTTGATATTATTAAAATTTTTTTAGATCTTATTTGTACTTGCTAGAAAGTATGTATCAAAGACATATTGTGGGACATAAAAGATTGTTTCTAAGATAATTATAGTTATTTATGTGGACTGTTTATTTGAAATCAGGAGTCATAAAAAAGTAGCTTCAATATTCAAAGTAGTAGAGATGAATTTGGACTCAAGTTGAGGTTATAGTATTGTGACTGAGTTGCTAAAGTACATCTACTTTTCTGAAAACCTCTAATATGATATAGCAAGTCATTTAATTTCTTATAAAAGGAAGCTGAACATGCAATTGAAGAGTTTTATCATACAATATGCATGGCAGAAGAATGTCTTCTAAAGTCCCCAGTTTGTTCACAAATGCTTCTCCCTAATCCACAGTTTCATGTATTTCAACAACTGAGCATTAGAGTGGTGAGTGTGCCTTTATAAAGTCATACTAGGCAGACTCTATTATAATGTGTTCCAATAACTGACTTTCTACAAGCTTCATGGAGTAAAGGTGCATACTGAATATTGTGTTTAAAACTCAATTTAATTTTTTAAATCTAAGATGTATGATAACCGGGTAATTATAATAAATTGAATATGCTTTTAAAGTTCACAGTGAAGTTAGCTAGCATCAAGTTTCTAGACTCAAAATTTAAGATGCTATTTATTTTAATACATGGTTCTTTTGTTCATTTCCATGAAATATTGTTCTTTACAATACATTTGGTAAAATTCCATTGAAATAAATACTAGAGAATGTTTTGAAGACCTTGCTCATTCAAATGCAAATATGTTGCACCTGATATTATTTAAATATTGTAATACCATTTATTCGTACTTTAATTTTATTACTTTTTACCCATAATACATAACTACCTGGATAAAACACAATGAAATTCTTCCCAAGTCCCAACCAATTAAGTTTCTTAATTATCAATGGTAACATCGCAGTAAGACAGTAATAGGTAATTTTAAAATAATTTGATGTATGTAATTTAATGAGTTGAATACTTTTTATAGTAGGTAATGATTTTAATTAAATACAGATGCAGTGTTTGATGTTACCCAGAAAAGTGGCTTAATTGAATAAGATCTAAAACCATAAATAGATGTAATTATGAAGAGGATGAATAATCATATGCTAAGTCATAATGGTTATAATTTCAGCACTGTATTCATGAATTTTTGACATCTTCCAGGATTAATAAAACCACATTAATAAACATGTATTTTGTTTTATATACAATCTGAAGCTAAACATGCTAGAATTTGACCTGTGACTTTGATCATTTGAACCATTTTTCAGTGTTCCAATTCTTTTGCTTAATTCTGATTCTGCAGTACATTCCGGAGACTGACCAAGGAAGTAGCAAATTTGTTTTTCTTTTCATTAAAACATTGTGCTCTCATACTGTAATAATTTGTGCCCTGTAGCTGGTCATCTATTACATCATGCCATGTGCTAAATTAGTCTCTTTAGTCTGGTCTGGACTGCCCTCACCATTGTCTCCTGTTTGCATTGTAGGTCTGAGCCTTGTACTAATAATTTTTTTTTCATACATCGTATGTGAAAATTTCTGTATTTCTATCCAGTCTACTGCCTTCTTCAAAATTTATTTATATTAGTACATATTCATTGCATGAAATAATGGGTTTTGGTGTGACATCTCCATGTATGTACATTGTTGCAATTATCCTGGATGGTTGCTGATGAAATCCCAACAAAACAGATTAAGGAAATAAGGGGTTTATTTTCTTATGATAATCTGGTTATAGTTCCTTGTTCAACTTGGTTGGAGACCCCAGCCCAATACCAGATGCTGAGGAAATTTGCCACACTGTACACACATAACAGCTGAGAGAGGGACAATCCTTATTTGCCAGACCAGAATGTTTGGCCAACTATACAGAAGAGTACCCACTTTCTCAACCAGTCCCTCCATTTTCACCTGCCATAGTCTAGTCCCATCCATCATGGGCTGGGATTTCCTCATTAACTAGACAATGTCATGCAGATATTGATCTTGGCTTATCTCAGCTACTAATTCTCTGCAAATGTTCCAGGGTTTGAACACTCAACCTCAAGTTGACACCAGTATTTAGCTATAACACTTTATCCCTTATCAATCTGACACAAAACTATCATAGTTGGAAATGTGTCCCTCACAGTCTCATGTGTTTGGGAAGGTCATGACATCTTGAGAGGTGGAGGCTTGTTGGAAGAAGGCAGTCATAAGGGGTGGGCCTTGAGGTGGATTAGTCCCACACTACTTCCATAAAAAGTCTGCCTTTACAACAAGCAGTTTGCAACTCTCAGCTTCCAAGATGTCTGCAGTGACTTAGCCTCCTTAGCCTCCAGTTTTGGCCAGCCAGCCATGCCACCTCTGCTTTGAAAGACTCTCTCCCCTCTGGAACTGTAAGTTGAATTAATCTCCCTTTCTCCTTTAAATTGCTTGACTTTGGGTGTTCTCTCACAGCAATAGGTAAGAGTAACCATTACAAAAATCTATCACTTTTAAACTGTATCCTTTTATTCCTTGTCCCCATAGGTGTTGGAATTATCTTATAATATAAATACATTTAATTTCATTAATCCCAAAACTCTAAAAGCTTTCACAGGCAAATTTTAAAATGTTCTTTCACTAAAACTTCAGTTGTGACCTTTTAAAAGCTAAAAATCACTTAACTGTAAGAATCTATCAAATCAAACTAGATTAAATATTACAACACAGAAAAAACATCAAAAATGTGTCACACATTATGAAAATATCAATTTAAGACCAAGTCCAACAAATCAAAATCCTGTACTTCAATGTCCGTCTACTGTTGCTCATCCTGTAGTCATGGTAGCTCAAAGCTTCTAGGCAATCCCAGTCTCTCTTCGCAGCTCAAAGTTACACAAGCAGTGTTTCATGAACCAGGTTGAATTTTCATTTGCAGCCATCCTCAACAAACATCCCATGGTTCTGGCATCTCCAACAACACTCTGGATTTGTCTCTGCAGCTAAAAGCTTCACTTTCCCTTGCAGGTACTCTAAACCTTCTATTTGGTGTCAAGCTTTAGATGTTCTCCATGAAACCCTTCATTGTGCATCAAAACCAGTACCACCTAGTACATGCTGACAAGTGTTGCAATGAGGCTGAAATATAGGTTGGTCCACTAGAAAAATAACTATACCAATTTCTATGAACTGATTCTGGAAAAACCCTGTTTTAGGCAGCCAAAATGTTTGAAGGACAAGAAATGGTTTCAACTTAGGCATTTGGCCTTTGAAGGAATCCAGGTTTTCAAACCATGGAATCTCAATACGGTGATATTCATTTCTTCTACCATCCCAGTGCAAATTACATCACTTATGTTCATTTCTTCATGAGTGGCAGCTGTTATGCTGCCTGCCCTTTCCTCATCCAAAGTTTCAATGGTGTCAACACAGCTCTCCTCCATTAAGCAAACCATCCCATCATCTTTAACTTCGTCTTTACTAAAGTCCTTGTTTACTTCATTACAAACTAATGCCAACCAATCTACAACTCTCTCAGCACCTATATTCTCTAAACGGGCCATTAAACTCTGCAGCATGTCATTTGTAACCCACAGTCCTAAAATCTTTAAACTTCATGAAACAAAACCATTAAAAATCCACATTTTTATGGATTTATCAGCAACACTCCACTCTTGGTATCAATTTCTGTTGCAGTTAGCCTGCATAGTTGCTGATAAAATCATGTCAAAACAGCTTGAGGGAATAAGGAATTTATTCTCTTAAGACAGTCTGGTTACAGTTCCTTGTTTCACTTTGGCAGGAAAGCACACATCATCACATATGGCCACACTATATACACATAACAGTTGAGAGACAGACAGACAGTCCTTACCTTCCAGACCAGAATGTCTGGCCAACTATGTGAAAAGATTTTCTCCACCAGTTACAACCATGTTGTTCACCTGCCCAGGTTCTAGTCCTAGTCAATCTCTTGCAGATTTGCGATTGGCTTAACTCAACTACTAACTATCCACAAAAGTACCCAATGCTCAAATCCTCAACCATCAGGTTGACACCTGTATCTATGACATATATCATTATACTTTCTTCCCCATATCCTCATATCTATCCTCTTTCCCCATCCCCATATCCTTTCATATCTTTGCACCCCAAAGGACCTGTCTCTTCTCTAAATAGTCTCCTGTCTCCTTTATATCATGCTTTTCACATGTCTGTATATTCTTGGTATGAGAGAAAGCATGAAGTTTGTCTTGCTGATACTGGATGTTTTACTGAGGATTATGATTTTGCTGATCTTCCTGCAAATGACAGTATTTTATTCTTTGTGACTATGTAAAGCTCTCCATATATATGCTGCTTCTTATCTTGGAGGTTATGAATAGTGCTGCAGTAAACATGGATATAAAGAGATTTCTGCTGTGTGCCAAGTTAGATTCCTTCAGATTCTTTCAAGTGTAAAGCTAGACGTGGTTTAGCTAGATGAAATGTAGTTATACTTTTGTTTTCTTGAGTAACCTCTATTCTAAATTGCACAGTGATGCAATTTTCTATTTTCCATTCTTTACTTCCTCATCCTACTCCACTTTCAATATGGAGGCTTTTTCTGAAAGTTGATTGGTAAGCAACTGTCATTCCTTTAAACATTTCATGTCATTTTGTCTAAATTTGCTTCATTTTTAAGAAATATTGTGATAAGTTAACGTGGTGTTTTTTTCCATCAAATTTCACATGCTCAATAATGTTCTCAGCTTTTTTTTTTGATAAGGAAGAAACTTTCTGCTTTTACCATGACAGCAGGCATTGGTCAGAGGAACAGGGAGATGCTAATCTAAGCAACAAATAAGCCCAGTATTCTTGCTCTCACTTATTGACCTATGAAGCTTGACACTCTCTGGAGAAGCTTCAGTTGCTTCTATTATCATGGTGGCCTTCTTCATGCGCATGGTCAACCACAGCATCTATGTGGTGAAACTGACATTTTTACCAAGGTTTTCATTTGAATATTAAAGATGATACACATTATTTAAATATATATTGTATTAGGTACAGAAATGAGCTTTGTCTTGACTTCCAATGCCAAGCTCTGATGCTATTTTCTAACCAGAACAGAAATATATTTAAGAACATGACTGTTTTAAGAAAAATAAAAAAGTAATTTATAAACACCTATTACTTTCCTGTGCCAACAAAGAGAAATGTTGAGAAATGTAAAGTACCTGGATATAAGCATAGTTGAGCATTGTCCTGTATTTGGAATGTGTGCTTATCTTTAAGTGTTTTCTTATAGCAACTACTAGAGAGTCACAAACAGGAGCACTGCAGCAGAGAAAAATGTCCTTGTGCTACATAAAGCCACATTCTATAAATATATAATGAAGACATTTTGTTTTTATATCTGGCAATCTAATCAGCTTGTCTTGAGAAGCAAATGATGGTAATTTCAACCTTATTTAAGAAAGGTTCTTACTACAAAAATAACTGTGAAGTAATGCATATGTTAATTAGCTAGATTTAGCAATCCTACAGTGTATGTCTACTTCAAAATATCATGTACATTATAAATATATATGATTTTAACTGTCAGTTAAAGTAAAAAAGGAAGTATACTTTAACATAGCATATTATATATAAGTGATTATGTTCTTATCTGTGAATTTAAAATAAATAATTTACTGAAGAACTTTTGTAACACTTTGTGCATTAGCACCTAAATATTTTAGTGGTATCATCAGCCATCAGGTATCAAACTGAGTATTAGACCTGGTTTGCTTTCTTCAAATTTGGGTTAGACATTGCTACATTCAACATTACTTAAGATTGTCTAACATCTATCTATCTATCTATCTATCTATCTATCTATCTATCTATCTATCTATCCATCCATCCATCTATATCAACAGTATATTTCACTAGGCTCATGAAATCACAGATATATACATTCACAACATGAAAAAGTTTCCTTTCCCTGGCAAATGTAAAAATATGCCTAATTTAGAAGGAACAAGGCAGTGTCAGGTGGAAGTGAAATAATGCCATAAGTGTATTCCTTGAAGGTGTCCCAGGAGCCACTGTACAGCAAAGGGTGAAAGCTGAACTCTCCCTATGTATTTCCTGTATTGTTGAATGAAATTGGAAGATCAGAAACATGTTGGCATCAAGCTGACATTTCATTTTGTTTGAATCTCTGCTCTACTTTATTACAGAATATCTCAGCCAGAAAGTAACCAGCCTAGATTGGTATGTGTGCTGGTGCCAGGAGAGCTAATCAGAATCTAGCATATGGGGCATTTGAACAAGGAAATAGATGTTAACTACCTGGTTGTCCATTTGGACCTCTTCAGATACATTTGGGTTTTGCTTGGTAACAGGAGAAGTAGCCATGAGAGTGTGAGCAGCTGCGGCCACTTTTCCTGGAAATGGCATTAAATTGCACCCTTTGACCTACTTGCCTTCTCCAGCCAGAGATTCCTCTTGAGTTTCAAGATTGCTTTACAGAACTGCCAAGAGCTGCTAGGTGAAAGCTTGTTTTTAGACATAAGAATAAAAGTCCTACATTCAAATTCAGTAAACATTTGTGGTATCTTTAGTATGCCTCAATTGCATGAATTCTTATTTTAAGATACAAAATAAACAATAGTTAAGAGCAACTCTGAACCTGACCTTCCAGGTTTGCCTTGTAGCTACTGCTGTTTTTTAGTGAATGGCTGCAGAACTTCTTTATTACACTGATCATTTTGCTCATCTAGGAAATGGGAATTGTAAAGGTTGGCATAGCAATATTAAATGAATAAAACAAAATTGCGGGTATACTTAGGGCAGTACTAGGTGCATTAAAATAACATTGTACATCCTTGTTATCACACACATGGAAACTCATTATAGGTTTAAATAGCTTTTTTTGACTAAGGAAAGAGAAAAAGAAAGAGCAAGTAAAAGAGAAGAGATACAGACACACAGTAAGGGAGAGAAAGAAGAAGAAATGGATGTTTCATGGTCAGGAAGATTAGAAAAAATTGTTAAGATTCAATACAAAGGTTCACATTGTTTATGATTAGTTTTCTTTTTATATTTCCACAATGACATTAAAGTATTTTTATGTCATCAAGATTACTTAGTTGTCCTAGCCGTTGTCCTAACAGTTCCCTTATTCTCCCTCCTTTCTCCTATCTATCTATCTATCTATCTATCTATCTATCTATCTATCTATCTATCATCTATCTATCTTTTTTCTTTCTTTCTTTCTTTCTTTCTTTCTTTTTTTCTTTCTTTCTTTCTTTCTATCTATCTATCTACATGCATATGTATGTATATAGAAAGTTTGACTTATTCTCTCCATTGATGGAATATGAGATCTGGGGAATTAGGAATTTTTGCCTATTTTGTTTACTACTGTGTGTCCCAGAGCCTAAAATACTGTCAGAACATTATAAGGTATTCAATAAATTGTGGAATGGCTAAATTAAAGTTCTCAGTACAGATTTACTGAACACTAAATAAACCACATCTGTTAGAAGCTGCTTAGGGCAGAGGGGAATAAAAATCTCCCATGCTCTTAAGAAAAATTAAAAATGGACTCTATGAAATGAAACACAAATATTTACTATATAACATAGAGGGAGTTCATCAGCATAGAGCACTGACACAGCAAAGTAAAAGAAGATAGATTATTTGATTAGTTGATTACTGAACAATGACTTTGGATGTGTGATTGCATTTCAAATGGATGATGAGATGGGAATGATAAGGTTTCGGACAGAGGTATCTGAGAATATCTTTAAAGAAATAGGAACATATAAAGTATGCAGAGGAAATTAAGTACATTCAAATTTAAGAAAAGCCTACTCTTCACACAGGAACTGGGGATGTATGCATGCCATGGTGTCAAACATGCAGTACCTCAACAAAGGAAGCCTCTCTACACCTGAACCTAGTACAAGAAAAACTATAGGTTTCTATGTTACATCTCCACTTTTCTAACCTCTCTATGGTCCATAGTCTATAAAATAAGAGTGGGCAAAGTCTTGGGAAGAACTTGGTATGAAAAACCCTGTTCTATCCTTAAGAAATATTTTAATGAATCAGGATCACTTTCTGGAAAATTGAACTATAAAATAGCACTCAGGCAAGGACTATGACACAAAAGTTAGAAGACAGAAAGGAGCCAAAGGGGGCACTGAATAGTAGATGTCATAGGTGTTGGCCAGCACAGAGTATCTGCAATTAGTGAATGTTAAAAAAGAGACTGATCGATATGAGCAAACAATATACAGATTAAAGTATCCTGCTGGAAGGCAAACTAATAAAAAATACATTGAAGGAAACTGGTACTTAAGAAATAGCTAAGCCATAAAGAGGTGTGTAGAAGTCAAGCAGGCACACCAACCTCTGCGATAATAGATGAGCACCAAATAAACCACATCTTGGATCCTTAGGTCAGAGAGAGAATAAAAATTCTTACTTTTAAACAAAATTAAAATGGAATTTATAGAAAATGAAACATAAGTATTACATAACACAGAATACAAAAATAGCAAAGAGAAGATAGGATTTTTTTTATTTTTAGCATAAGGCATATAATAATGAATTCTGTATGATGGAACCCTTTCTTTGATTCCATGGACAACCATTCCATTTTATCACCTTGTATATCACTTTATCCTAGGTGCCCTTGATTTAAGATAGTCATAGTTACCCATTCTTGAGAAAAAAAAAAAAAACAAATCAAAACCTTGTCATTGACTACCGCTTCTGAAGTACAGTGTGCTAGATGAAGTGGACTTGCTAGATGATTTTTAAGTTTCCATATAACATGCTTTCCTATTCAATGGTGGCATGCATATTTTCTATATGGGGTAGTATTATATATTTCTGACAATTGGGAAAAGAAAAACAATAGTTTAGTGAAAACTTGAGAAACCAGTTTCTCTTTTTCTCTTCATTCCATTTGCTGCATTTGTTTGGCTTTGTGTGTCTTTCCATGAGAGATACACCCATCCTCGAAAAATGGGAGTTTAATTGCTATCATCAAACATGCTGCTAATAAATTGCTTACTCTGGCAGAGAAGTAGTTTCAACATGGGCAAAAACCTCTTTAATATGGCATATTTCACGCACTATGGATGAACATAACTAGGTTTCTTTAGATCATCTACCATCTGTCATTGAGTATTGGCACAATGGCTGCATGGATGAGATTATATGCAAAAATAAATGATAAATGGATCATGCCTTGCATGCATTTACTGTTTTCTGATTTTTCCTATCACACAAATACTAAATATAATTGCAATATTTTACCATTCATATTGTAACATTTATAGTTACAAGGAAGAAATATTTTATTTTATTTTTAATATTTTTTATTTTGCTAGTTTTACAAACATAATGGGTGGTTGTCCCTGCCCCCTTCCCTCCCTCCTTCTCCTTCTCCCATTCTCCCCTCTCTTCACCAATTCCTCCCACTTTCTCCCACTTTCCTGTCTGCTTCTCTGGGCCCCAGGGTTTCCTTTGGATTACCACTTCTAGTGTGGCTCAGGCCTCTGTGGCAGACTAAGTGGTCCTTCTTTGAGTAGACTCACTGATAATGGTACACCCCTTCACCTGTCTGGCTCTATCCCTAAAGTTACCACTATATGTAATTGTTTTTCCTGAGACCTTCAATAGTCTATGGGAGAATGTTGATATGTCAACCATTGTGCAGGTCTGGTGAGGATACATATATTGCAGTGGGTACCTGTATGCAACAACCCTGCTCTGAGTCGAATTTCTTGGCCCGTGGTGGACCTCATTGTCTTTAGGCTCTTAAAATCTTACTGCTCCCACCCCCTCCACAAGATTCCCTGAGCCTTGGGGTGGAAAGAGATTTGGTTGGTCTGATTTTGGCTGCAGTTTCAAGATCGCTGATACTCTGCATTCTGGTTGGCTGCTGTTGTCTGTTTCACTGCTATTTCTTTGCACTAGACTGCTTCTTTGAATGTTGAGATCTCTTTCTTTTCTAAAGATAAAATGAGAGGTGTTTAGATGGAAGTTTGCTCTCCAGTCTTAGTGGTTAGTATTGCCACATCTGATCCTGTTCACTGTTGTTGAGACTGGTTTACACTACTGGTGTGTGTTCCCTGTCATGGAGGGGAGGGTGTTAGGGATTAGTAGGCAGTAGTTGGTTACCTCGAAGCTAACTGTACTCTCTACTGTGACCTCTTTCTTGTCAGAAATTTATAAAGTAATGAAATTTAACCTAAAAACTTATAATGATTACTTTTGCTCTCCTTTAAGACTTTTTTTTTTTTTTACATAAAAGCCTTTTTTAATCTGTTTACCCATGATCATGTGTTCCTGCTCTTTTGGGATCTTCTTTTACCTACCCCCTTGTACTTGTGTTCCTTTGCATTACTGGGTATTGTTAAGAGTTTCTGTTTGATTCCATTAAACTGAGGGATTAGTGCTAGGATCCACTTACAAGGGAGAATAATGACATCTTTCTTTCTAAATCTGGAATGTTTCATTCAGTGATCTCTTCCAGTTCCATCCATTTACTGTCAAATTTCATTAGTTCTTCTTTCCTGACAGCTGAATAGAATTCCACTGTATATATATGCCACATTTTCATTAACTGTTCTTCAACTGTTGGACATCTAGGTTGGTTCCATTTCTTTACAATTATGAAATGGGCTGCTATGAACATGTTGTACACATATCTCTGGTGCTAGATGCAGTGCTCTTTGGGAATATTGCCAAGAGTGGTATAGATTGGTTATATAGAATTTCTATTTTTAACTATTTTTACATACCTCCAAATTGATCTGCAAAGGGATTGTATGAATTTACAATCCCACCATCTATATATGGGATTTTTTCCCACATCCACAATAGTATTTTTTGTTGTTGAGTTTAGATGTTAGCCATTCTGACTGGAATCAGATGGTATCTCAGGATGATTTTAGTTTGTATTTCCCTAATGACTAGGGTGGTAGAATCTTTTCCAAGATGTTTGTTAGAAATTTATAAAGTAATGAAATTTAACCTAAAAACTTATAATGATTACTTTTGCTTCTTTGGACCTAATGATTTAAATCACTTCTCATGAAACCATTGTAATCCAAATTCATCAAAATTTTGTTATCATGTATAATTTTAACTATGCTTTCTGCATGATATAATTTGTTCTCTTTTCCTCCTGGTGTAGAATATTTTTTTTTTACAACAACCTACACTTCTTAAGTTTCAAATGAAAATGGTCAAATTTAATATAATTTCATAAAGACTTAGTTTATTTTCATGAATCCAAGTCTGCTGCCTTATTCTATATCAAGAAATATTTCTTTAACATCTAGAGACAATAGCAAAATTAATTTTCTTAAAATACATAAGAAGTATAGATATGAAAAATGCACTTAAACATCAGAGCAAGAAGAACAGAATCAAAAGAAGGGATTTGTGTCTCTGTCATTTAATTCAGCATCAAAGTTATTGCCAACTACACCTGTACAACATCATTGCTTCAAATCTCATATTTTGTGAACAGAGCACACAGAAATTCTCAGTCAGCATAATTTTTTAATGCTCTAAGGATATTACCTTGATGATGCACCAGAAAGGGGAGAGCTGAGTTAGATGGCCTGGGTAAGCCTGTCACTGACTAATGTAATGTTTACTTAAATACAAATATGCATGTTCATTTATTTATATGCAAACATATGTCATAAATTGCAGAAATGCAAGATAATGGAACCAAATTAGTTACATGATGAAATTCCAGTAGGTGGGGATATTACTACATGAAAGAGGATTCTGGTCAGTAAACTATTTCATATTTTTGCACCTCTAGTAAATATTTTTTTTACTTGAATGACAAAGAAAAATTTCTTAGTATAATTACTTCTCAGTTCCAAATACAATTTATCAGATGAATATTAATGTCTTGGCAAACCTCAAACATAATTATAATCTATCAAAATAATTTTTCTCCAAAGAGCCAATGTTAATGAATTAGTGAGACACATATTTACCTGAAAATTGCAAATGTTTTTTGAAAATTACTTGTTGATTCCTGGACTATGTATTCATTTATATACCAAAGTAGATTGTCATGAAAGTAATTTAAATGTCTGAAGTTAGTGGTTCTAATTTTAACTTTGTAGGAGCCTTCATATTGTTTGTCCCATTGGCCATATTCAAATTCCCTCTAACAATTTATATAGGTTTCATTTTATTTGTGTTCACACCATCACTTTTTTTAAATGGTCCCTTTTTCCCCCTGAAAGTATTAGGTATTGAATCTATGGTGTCTGTATGTTAGGAAACTGCTTTCAGAGTTATTCCCCAAGATTTCAGTAGTCTTTTTAATAATAGAGTACTATCTATGTTGTATCCACGCTGTGTTACAAGTACACTATGACAAAATGAGTTTTGGTATGTATTTAATCACTTAGTCATTCGACAACAAATGTCTACATTTTCCCAAGGGCTATTTTATAATACATTGATAAATTATAAACCCTAATTTAAATGTGTAATCTGAAGGAGACTTGATATAAATGAAGAATGCTGAGCAATTTGAGGTAAATATAGGGCATATTCAAAAGATATGTCTTTACCTGCAGTATGATTTCATGCAAACAGTGTTTGGAATCTAGGGATTAGTGAATGTGGTACTCTAGAGAAGTATTGGTGCCCAATGTTTACATATTAGACAATATAAACACAAGATTTTGTGTCCTAGACTCAGTCACACACATATACACATAGGGTTAGACAATGCACACATATACACATGCACACACACACACACACACACACACACACACACACAATGATGAATAGCTTTTAAATTTTAAAGTTCTAATATTTTAAAATTATTGGTAAAATATGAATGTTAAGAGATCAAGAAGAGAATGTTTAAAGTCAAAGCTTTACACTAGAAGTTACTTTAATAAAGCCACTTCTGGGTGCTTAGGTTGGGGATGGGGATTGTCAATCAATGAAGATGGATTCCTAGATCTACGCGCCAGATCTTGTTCTTATTTGAGCTCAGGATACAATCACCTCCTTCTTTGGATATGGCAGGCCTTCAGAGGCTCGCAAATGTTTGTTCTCCGTGGCAGCAGTGTGGTAGAGCCACTGGCAGGTGATTGGATCATGAAGTTCTGATTTTATGAATTAATCCAAAGGCCAGTTCATAAATTAATGCCTATTCAAAGAAGGGACCTGCATCGAGAAATTTCACTTGACCTAATCCTATTCTCCTTTTTGCCTGTCCTTCTGTGAGGTTAGCAGAGTCCTGGATCTTATTTTTTTTTATTGCCATGACACTGTGCTTACAATTAAAACCAAGTCCTTGCATGAAGCTATAGGCTTAAAGGGCTGAGTGTGAAAATTCTACCTACATGGAAATAGAGAGAAGAAATTTTATCTTGGTCATGCTCATGAAAAAAATAGTAATTCTTTTTAGAATAATAAAAATTAAACTTGTTCTATTCAGGACATGAAATATAAATTTTATTCTCTTCAGGTTAAGACATCTTTGACTGGATATTTTAAACAGACATTGAACCTCAAGGATATGAAACTCTCCATAAATCTGGCACAATCAAATGCAGATGAGAAACTTCTATGAAAAAATATTTTCAGCCAGTAGCGCTGAATTCAAAAGGATAAATATCCCCCCTCCAGATAAGTACAGAGGCCATAAGCAAAGTTATGGATTCTGAGGAAGAGTTCATAATCACAGACAAAAGTAAAGTCAATGTCATCTTTGAGACCTTGGAATTATCAATCTGAAAAATATTGGGAAATTTAGCACAATATAAGCTCAGTGGTGGCTAGGATTTTGTTTTCTATGTCATTTGAATGCTGAAAATAATTCTAGAATATGTAAAGGGATTATCATATTTTAAATTGACTGTTTTGTGAAAAGAGATAGTAGAAAACAAATAGGCAATGAAAAAGAACTGACATTAAAATTATAGATACTGAAATTTAGAAACATTATATATGGACTAAAGGGCCAAGTACATGAAAAGTAATATGCCCAAGAACAGATCTGGAAACAATATCATAAATAAGGAACAAGTCAAAAGTAGAAATTTGGGGAGTAGATTTAAGATACGACATGAAGCCAGTCCTTTGTGTCTATGTTTTATATATGTAGGAATCATCTAAGCATATCAGTAAAGCTTCTATTCTATCAATCATCTATTCATCATCTGGTATCTCTTTTTCATTATGTTTCCATCAAATCCATCCATATAGTTTCAAATATAGAATAGGACTAAAGCAATGTTTAAGGAGCTAATGACTTAAAACTAATGAGACACTAATACAATTAATTGTCAAAACAGAATTCTAAATTGGTGAAGAAAACCGAGGCTGGAGTTTGATACACCAGCATGAGAACCTAAATTTGATCTCCATAACCCATGTGTAAAACTCAGAACAGTGGCTGTGTTTATAAATAATCCTAGCACTAAGGATAATGTGGAGACAGCAGGATCTCTGGGGATTTCTAGACAATGAGCCTAGCATATTTTGTTGAGCCCTAGCCGTAGAAACACCCAATCTTCTAAAAATAAGATGAGAAAGGATATCTGTTGTTGACTTATAAACTCTACACCTGTGCATACATTTGTACATATTCACATTGACACACACAGCAAAAATAAAATAACAAAGAAAAAATGTAAAATAAAGACTACAGAAATAAAAGATTACAGAAATCTTGTGCACTGTTTCTCTCTGAACTGTTAACACTTCTAGAACAAGAAAATGAACCTATGTAAGAAGATGTGATATCATAAATAATGGACAAAGAATTGGAAGAAGATAGGACCTATAAGTGATTGACAGCTTTAAAAATATCTTTGGAGCAGCTGAAATGAAATTGCAATAGAAAGGAAAGATATGTGTGCTATTATTTTCATGTGTGTGATAGAGAGAAGCATAGAAATTTTTATGTATGGTTTGTTTTGACAACATAAATGCAACTTACACAAGCTAGGGAAATGAAAATAGATGTCACGTTGAGGCTAATAGAAATAGAAGGTGTAAAAAACTGATCACACCAATTATAAGAAAAGTTAAAGAAAATGTGAGTCTGATTTGAATATAAAAAGATGTGGTTGTACAAGAATGAAATCCAGGAAGAGCAGTCACATTTAGGATCTTCAAGAAAGAACTGAAGTAGGTAATGTCAGTTAGATATATTCACAAGAAATAAGATTATTAGCCAACACAAGATGAGGCTAGAGATATGATCAAAAGTTGAATCTATCTTACTGCTTAATGTTAAAAATGAGAATATATTTTAAGATAAATGAATGGATCACATTTATGCATGTGGAAAGTTGCAGACAGACTGCAGTGAAAGGCAGACTTAGGTCAAGAACAGCAATCATTTAGCTTTATTAGAACTCTCCTTTGTGACAAAAATACCTGATGAGAAACAGTTATGGATAAAGACTATTTTGACTCATAATTGAACAGTGCAGTCCATCATGATAGAGAAGTCATAATAACAGGAACTTTAGGTAAGTGTTCCTGATATGTCCACTGTTGGGAGTCAGAGACCAATGAATACTGGTACTTACCTGGCTTTCATCTTTTTTATTCATTTCAGCAATTAGGGTGTACCTACCAACCATAAGTAATGAAATTTATCTAGAAAAACCTTGCCTTCAGGGTGATTCTGGATCCTGTGAAAATGACAATCAATGTAAATCTTCACAGCAGGTGAAACACAAAACAAAGCTTAATGTAAGGTGGTGTCAGTGAGTACAGCAGCAGGCAAAGGCATGACAAGAGAGGGTGAATAGTGTCATAATGTGGGGACTTAGAAAGCAATAAGCTTCTGCCTTGGATGATGTAGTGACAGGGACTAAAATGAAAGACTTGGAAGAAGTATTTAGAAAGAGTTTCAACTATCAGAGCCCAGCAAAAGGTGATGTCAAGAATATTTGTATTGCAGAATGTGGTGAAAAAATGCTCAAAATTTGTTTGCTATATGTGCTTGGAGAAGACATGACTGACACTCAAATATTAAAAGAACCTATTGAGTATTTAGACAGAGATGTCCAGTGGATGATAGTTTGGGTTTGTTGCCAGGTGACATCTAGAAGGCATGTATGCCTGTTGAGACCACCATGTTAAGTCAATGTGATAGACAATCTAGAAAGTTTTTCAGGAACTCAGAGAATATATGTTGGCCGTTCACTGGTATCCTTGCTCAACAAAATCTTCATATCAGCCAAAGATTTCTCCAAATTTGCTACTCTTGTATGTCTTGGAGAATTATTTTTATCTCTCTCTCTTTTTTTATAAATTAATTACCTTTCAGTAGTAAATGGTTCTTTATATCAAGTTGGTTCATTCACATTTGTCATGTGATTTGAGTCTCCTCTAGAAACAACTGATACGAAGACAATGTAATGTGTCTGTATATGGATGGCAACAGCTTCCCTAAGCAGAGAAATAAATTATTTTCCCTTTCCCAAAATAAATAAAGGGAGAAGAAAGAAGAAAAGAAGAAAAAAAGAAGAAAGGAAGGAAGGAAGGAAGAAAGGAAGGAAGGAAGGAAGGAAAGAAGGAAGGAAGGAGGGAGAAAAATAGGAAACCAAGTTGCTTTATGACGTCTGTTAGAATTGTGATGGATATTTGAAAACCATGTCTTGCTAGCTTAAATTTTAAAAGTAATCTACTTTCAGAATCCTTTGAAGTTACAGGTCTAATTTTATGAAATAGATATATTTCACAAACAATTTTAATGTTTTCCTTGTTTAAAAATGTTTTTTAAAAAATCTCTACACGTAAGTTTACATTATATGCCTTCCTACTTCTGGAATTTACTATGAACTAGAATTTTCCCTAATCTCCTCTTAGCATTTCTCTAGTTTTTAGCAGTTCTAATCTGGTTTTTCATTGTGGTGTAGATCACACTATATTTCTCACTAGTACTGTATACACTTTCCTTGCTGTATTTTCTTCTACTATTTCTTTTTTCTTTTTTTAACCTCTGTTCACTAAATCCCTTCATTGAAAGATTCATCTCAAGTTCAAGTTAAACTTTGATCTCATTTTTCTGATGATTACAACTAAATACAACTTCCCACTTTAAAACTTCTGTGGAACATTAACCTCTTAAAAGGAAATTGTTTTCCTTCTTTCCTCTTTTAACACAATTCATTTTGCTCACTTATTTAAAATGTATCAAAAGCGATTTGCTACTGATTCCAAATATAGCAGTGGATTAACAGTGCTATCAATTATAAAATTTACTTTTATTGGTAGAATAAATAGTGGAGCATGGAGTGGTCAGATAGCTTTATATCAAATGTAATAGTTAAGCTTTACAAACATTGAGTAGAGATAAGCGCTCTTAAGTTAAAAAAATATAGTGTGAGGCAATGCCCTGGTGTTCATCTACATTTATCTAAGATTTTCATTGAAATGTGGCTCTTAGGGAAGCAAATATTGCTGTGGATACTAGTGTAAGGAATTCCGTAGAGAAAGAGAAATGATGAATTTGGTAAAGGAGCAACTGGAGGAAAGTCACAGGGAAAGAAGGCTGGTGTTTCAGGAACTCTGTGAAGCTGAGGTGACTGTTAGAGCTGGCCTGGCTTTGTTCTTGTACCCTGACGCATAATAATCACTGCATGTGAATTTTTCAGGAAAAGATGAGCTTTGAGCAACGAACCCTTTAGTTGAGTCACTTCTTTCAATCAGTTGACAATCTTTTTTATACCTGAGGAAATATAACTTTCATCTTGAATGGAAATGTGGATACATGTTAACATAGTAATTTATGTCACTATATTCATAATACAATATTGTTACTATATATAATAAATTAATTAAACACATATATATGTTTTTCATAGACAACTGTTTATAAGAAAAGATTGTGCTTTGTAGAATTATGCACTTATACAGTTATTCATCAGTACATTTTTGGGCCTAAATTGAAGCAAATTCATATGCAGGAGTCTGAGGTGTGAGCATAGTGTGGAGGATGAAACACAAATCAGTTTCTCATGGCCCCTGGTGTCTGACTGGGACTACAAACATAGGAAACTGTACAAAAGAAAAGGAACATAAATAACAGCAGAACAGATGCCTCCGGAATTACATATTACATTACATGATTAATTGCCAAATGAGCTACATTAAGTCTTTGCTGGAACAAATAAAAATAAATTACCAAATTAATGATCAGCGCAATTGTTCTGACAGTCATTTACTTGCTGTGGAAAGTTAGAAAAATGGAGCATTTGAAGATAGGGCTGAAATACTTCCAAGCAAGGAAGTTAGATGACTATTTTCAGAATCCTGCAGTGCCAGATGGTGTTTGATAAGAAGATTTTTGCGAAGACCTTACTCAGAGCTTGGAATTGTAATTGTGCAATACATAAGGTGGGGGGAGAAGAACGATATGGGGCTAATAAACTACATTAGGGAATTTTCCTTAAACTGCACCACGGATGACCAAGGTTATTCTCCCACCACGTTCTCTTATAGTGAAATATATGTGTATTTTTTGTCTTCTGTAATTTGCTATCATGTGATGATTAAAATAATTGGGGTTCACATGAGTCTTCATGTTCTGAAGAGTGCTCTTCCTACCTGCCCATCTGTGAGCTACCCTGTGAGCTGGGTTAGACTGGACTGGAAATTTTGCCTCCATATTGCATGTGTTTGATGTTGTTATTCCCCTGTTGCAGTGATACAATCTTCTTTACAGAGTTTATTTTCTTTAGAGTTTACTTTTATCATTACAGAGCCTAAAACAGGAACCCAGTGATCAAAATTTATTTGAAAATTTACAATTTTAGATATATCATGTTGCATTCCCTCTCAATGAATGTGACACAATGAAAGACATGTATGTATGTGGGTATACTTATGACAGAAAAATTTCTAAAAAGTATGCATGAAAGTGTAAAATTTGAAATAGTTGGATCTCCAATCTTCTATTATCCAAGTTCAGAAATCTTGAAAATGAATAGCTAGTAACTTATTTTCTTAATTTAATAAGTTTTCAATTTTCATGAAGATAACATGAATAGAAAAATATTAAGAATTTATTACTGCAACACAGGCTTTTTGAAAAAGTGGACTCAGAGTTAGTACTAGATTCCCACTTCCTGTGCAAAATTAGAACCATTTATTTATTTTTTATTTATTATTTATTCAATTTGCGTGTATGCATGTGTCCGCGTGTGTGTATGTGTGTGTGTGTGTGTGTGTGTGTGTGTGTGTGTGTGTGTGTGTGTGTGTGTGTGTAGAACCACGGATGAATTCTGGAACCACCATGGACCGCCTCCACCTCCTCCTTGTTTACTCCGCCCCGGGATTCACAGGCTTTCCCCTACCAGGACCGGAAACACAGGCCGCCCCTGCTTCTGCCCGGCGTCTATACGTGGGGTCTAGGATCCGAATTCAGGACCTTCTGCCTGCAAGGCAGAGGCTTAAACCCTGAGCCACCTCTCCAGCCCAAAATTAGAACCATTTAAAGGAGGCCTGAAGAGATGACCTCTGAATTCTCTTTCAGCTATCATCGCATATAGTCAGTTGTTATTTCTCACTTACTGTGTATCTGTTGGAGATATAGCAGTGAACAAGGAAAGGATTCTTCAATCCTCTTAGAGCTTAGTCATTGGTACTTGATAGCTTCCTTTTTCCAAAACTTGGGTAGACATAGTTTGTACTTCTATGTCTACACAGAAAAAGTCAAACATACATATTTTCAAAAAAATTTTTTCAGAAACCTACACACTCACAATGAATGTCACCTACTTCAAAAGCATGGATGTACATAAAAATCTAGTTTGTTTGCACACTAGTAGAATTTTTAGAGTCTCAGAACTCAACAATGATGCAATAAAACTGATTTCTGAACAAGTCTTAATGAATATGAAAACACAATTTCTGGTCAGTTTTTTTTTTTCAATGTAGTTTGGTTAAAATAAATAGTGTAGCAGGGAAAAACCTGATGGAGGAATCTACAGTATAAGAGGGGATAATGAAATATCAGCAACTATGTATAAGATGTATTAAAGGAAGTATTTGGGGCTGACAAGATGGATTTAATAGGTAAGGATTCTTACCACCAAATCTGATACTTTTCATTTCTGGAAACTACTTAGTGGAAAGAAAGGACTAACTGCCACAACTTTTCTTTTGACCATATGCCATGATGTGTAACTATATACTCACACACATGCATGCTCACACGCACACACACACACACACACACACAAACAAGATAAATAAAGGTTAAAATTGTAGTTTATAAATTTAAAAATAGGGAAGTGAACTACAAAGAAATGAAATTAAAGAAGATTTTATATTTTTATGGGAAATTAGAGAAAAAAACTTTTACATGAAAGGGATAGGATTTTTGCAAGAGAATAAATTCTGGAAGATACTTCATCTGTGCATTCATTTCTTTGAGGGAAAGAAAACAATAGCACAAAGAATGCTCCTGTAAGACATTTGAAGACCAGTAGATTTAAAAATTTTGAAAAGTTTGGAATAGTCACTTTTAAGAACATTATTTGGGGCTGGAGAGGTGGCTCAGGGGTTAAGCCTCTGCCTTGCAGGCGGAAGGTCCTGAGTTCTGGATCCCAGAGCCCTCGAATAGATGCCCGGCGGAAGCGGGGACGGCCTGCACTTCTGGTCCTAGTAGGGCGGAGCCTGTGAATCCCGGGGCAGAAGGAGGTGGAGGCGTCCATGGTGGTTCCCGAATTCGTCCGTGGTTCTACACACACACACACACACACACACACACGCACGCGCGCACATACATACGCACACACCCACAATTGAATAAATAATTTTTTTTTTAAAAAAGAACATTATTTGGAGTAAAAAGCCCAGTGAAAGAGAAAGACAAGGTAAATGGAGAGAGAAGGAGGGAAGAGGTAGGAGAGTGACAGAATGAGGGAAGGCTTCTTCTAAATTTTTTTTTTATTATTATTTATTCAACTGTGTGCATGTGTATGTGTATGTGCGCGTGCGTGTGTGTGTCTGTGTGTGTGTAGAACCACGGACGAACTCGCGAACCACCATGGACGCCTCCACCTCCTTCTGCCCCGGGATTCACAGGCTCTGCCCTACCAGGGCCAGAAGCGCAGGTCGCCCCCGCTTCTGCCTGGCGTCTATACGTGGGATCTGGGATCCGAACTCAGGACCCTCTGCCTGCAAGGCGGAGGCTTAATCCCTGAGCCACCTCTCCAGCCCAAGGGAAGGCTTCTTCTAAATAGCAATCAGGAAGCATTTCCTGTGAGGGTCAGACAGCAAAGCTATTAGAGTTTCAGGACAGCTTCATGTGTTGCAACTCTTCTACTCAGATTTGTACTGTGATGCAGTAAAACTTCATGAAAATACATGAGTACCATGCTATTCCTGGGCATAGCTTACTGGCATCTAATCCCCGTGATTTCCTACTCTGTCTAGTTAAGAAGAAGCCAACTAACATTGTTTTCTGACTCTCTGAATATAACAACAAGGGTTAGATACTCTTTGTTTTTCTAAGGCCTAGCACTGTTAGATCATCTAATTTTTGTTATCCATAGAATCACATAAAATTTATGTAGTTAGTATTTTCTTTTTCACTTAATAGATGTCAGGAAGACCTGGGGTCAAAAATACAGTGAAGAATTTAGGCAAAATCTTAAATGCATATCTGAAGCAGGTTCATTCCATGCATGTACTAATTAGGCCTGACTCTGTTAGCTTCCCTGATCACATTCAATTAAGCACATTCAGGCTGGCATGGTTTAGAACAAAAAGAAGAGCAACTAAATGACTATAGAATTTTGTGGTAGTATAGACCTTTGGGAGGAATATTGGTGATAATCTAGAAATTAAATAATTAATATCGCTTAGGCACCTCTTAAAGAGAGGTAATTATTTCAACTTTAAAATGACATGGGGTACTAATTAAAACTCTTGTAGGCCACAAGAGAATTTTCGTTTAATAAAAATATAGGTGGTCCCTGAAATAGAAGAGTTCAAGCAGGTGACTCTTTTTTAAAAAAAAAAAATCTCTTTGTATTAAGTCTGAACAAATTTCTTGCTGAAATTTTTGGCCATTGAATTTAATATATGTAAAATAGGCATAGTTGGTGAAGTCATTATTCATGATCATTGGTAGTTTTGATTAAAATGGAAACTAAACAGACTAAATAAAGGCCTCATGAAGAACTTTTAACTGTTTTGTTCAATGCTGTGTTCCCTGCCACAAATCAGACCTGGCTACTGAATTGCTGAATGAAGTAATTTAGAGCATTCTCAATTTAGTATGCAGCCAGCTTGAAGCCCTCAGCAAGTTTGGATCCTGAATGATTGCCAGTAGTCATGTTTCACAAACATCATCCTTTCTATTGCACAGCAAATGTTTTCTCTGCCATTAATGTAAGAGAAGTTAAAAAACCATTAAAGAGACAGACCTGAAAACTATGCAAATGGTCTGCGTGGTTTGGGTGTTCTACCTTTTGCCATCACTGTGAGAATTTCTACTTTACCACTGATGCAGGTGTTTCCTATGAATTCTTGCATCTCAAGTCTGGCAGCTGTTTTCATACATTCACAAGTGAAGGTCCCAATTGCTCGATTTTCCCAAGTGCTGCCTATACAAAGGCAAGAGGTGAGACATTATTGAATCTATAGGTGACTCTATCTATTGACCTTTAAGACTCATACTTTTTGCTCTCTTTTTGATTCACTTATTTTAGTGTCCAATCTCTCTCTCTCTCTCTCTTTTCCCTTTTGCTTTTACATCAGGGCAGTTTGTCTTTCCCTTTTCTAAACATGTCATGGCACAACACAATAATATTGTTTTGTCTTAGAACTGTAGAATGAGAGCATGGTAATGATACCTTTCTGCTTTTGTTGTTGTTAACCGTGTGGCCTCTAGGAAATTTATTTAACTTTCTTGTGCCCCCAGAAAGCTTAAAGTAGTATGACCATATGGCATACTTTATATACCCTTGGAGAGTGATATTTGCCCATCTATGGTTATTGTTGCTCAATCAACTGATGAACACATAATTAATGTGCAAAATAAAATTCTATTAATCACTAAAAAATGAAATTAACAAAAATATGAAGTGGGCAGAATTGAAAAATATACTGTGTGAAATAAACAAATGCCTTATATTCTCTCTCATATGCAGACATTATTTTCAGATTATAATATTTGTATGTTTAAAATGGAGTGAGTGCTAATATAAGCCAGGAAGGAATAAAGGACACAGAGACACATCCAAAAGAAGAGACATTATAAGACATGTGATATGAAATGAAAAGAGATTACATGGATAGGTTTTATTCATTCTTTACTCTTTGACACTTTGCTATATGAATACAATGATTGTTATGTAGTTTTTGCTCATTATTATCCAAGTCCTTCCTCCTTCCTTTCATTATTGTAAACCTTTTTCCCAACTGATCTTTATCCTACTCCTGAGTTTCATTTGTGCTGCCTGTGCTGGCATGTGCCTAATCATTTGCTGGAGCATGGATGGTGTATCAATGGGTATACCATTGAAGAAATTAGATTCTCTAACCTCAGCCTGTGTTAACCTTCAATAATCTGTCACAGAGAAATGATGCCTCTTGAGAACTTCTCCATTCCATGGTAGATCATGTGACTCTAATCTGACTTTTGCCAGTTAGAAATTGCAGAGGAGTAATATTCTTTAGTTGTATAGCTACTAGTCAGTGGCAATCCTTCAATAAGTAATAGCCCACATATGCTGAAGCAACTAACCTTAATTAAACTCTTGGCTCAAAAACACCAAGACAAGTGACATATAAATAGGAGGGCTAGATGGGAAGAAAAAGTCAGGTAGAGTGAAGAGGTATAAAATTGATTAATGAAGGGGATACATGTGATCACAATACATTATGTATATGTGTGACAGAATCCCAAAAGGAAAAAACTGATGCTATTTACATTTAAGCCCAAAAGCAAACAATACTGACATGATGTCATTCAACCTCAATTCATGTACTAGAGCCATAAGAATAAAAGCCACAAGATACATATGCATATTTATCAATGGAATTGAGTATTGACCAGAAATAACCCTGTGTAGCCAAAGCTATCTGAGTTTCAGCAAATGTGTCCAATCATATACTGACAGAAAGATGGTTCTTTAATAAATGTATTCTGCTGGGAAAACTAAAGATCCACAATTAGAAGACTGAAACTTCATATCTATCTTTTATTTTGTCTAAACTTCAAGTCAAAATGCATTAATGATCAGAATTTAAGACTCCAGTCTTTGAAACATCTGGAAGAAAACTACATAAACATTCCAAGATATTGGCATATTCAGTGACTTTCTGAATAGGTGACTCCATTAATTCAGGAGATAATATGAAGTGGATTATATCAAACTAGAATGCTTCTGCACAGAAAATAAATCAATGAATGGATTAAAGAGATACCATAAAGAATTAAAGAAAACTCTTGTGATCTACTCATCTGGGATGGAATCAATAGCTAAACAGAAGAGCCAAAAAAAAAAAAAAAAAAAAAAAGAAAAAGAAAAAGAAAAAGAAAAAGAAAAAAAGAAATGCTATTAGGGCAACAAATAGGTCAAACACTCTTTAAATGAAAAACACAAAGAGCTAATAAATATACTGAAAGATGTTGAACATATTTAGTCATCGGGAAAAACTCCTATGAGTGAATGTTCCTTCCAGTACAGATTCATCTTTTACTTAAGTTGCTGAGCAATTTCCATAACTTTAGCTTATGTCCTAAACAAAGAAAGTTTTATTTCAGGTTACAATTACATTATTTCCCCTTGTCTTTTATTCTCTATAGTAGATTCTAATTGTTTCTTCCTAAGCACTTTCTAACATTGCTATCAATTCCCCAATAGAGTCCCAAAGTATTATTCTAAAATATTGCCTTTTTCTGGAAGGGATAAAGCCCCATCAGAACGATGTTACTCACTGTACTGTACTTACTGTAAATTGATGTAAAGTAAACTTAACAAGAATTCAATGTATAACAGTTTCAATTGAGTATGGTAGAATTTCTAAAATTTCAGTGTCTTCAAATTAATCCAAAGTAGGTAAGGAATTGATTTTACTGATTTTATCAAAGCCATCACAGAAAGAAGAGGCCATTATGTTGGAGGTCTAAAAGAAGAAGCTAGAAGTATGACTTTTTGGGTACAATGGGGTTCTGTAGCTCATTACAGGAGAGAAGATCATGTCTGGTCCTTTGACAAGCAGAATTTCTGGCTGTTATACTGAGATTCATTTGATGATAAAAAATAGCTATTTAATTTCAAGAAGTAGAATAAGATTCAGAATGAAATTGTGCACAAAGTCCGTGTTCAGTACAAACGGAGTACTATTCCATGATTTAATGTGATTTTGCCTTTACTGTCTTTTGGCAAGACCTTTTTTTCAAGTGAAAATAACTCATGAATGAATTATAATCAGTAATTCTTCATGTTTTTGAAGCTGTATGAATTTATAATGGATTCCTTTCTTTGTATTCTCCATTTGACTGATGAGAGGATCAGAAGTCCAATTTAAATGATATTAGAGAACTATGCATTTTATGACATATTTCATTAAAGATGGGTTATGAGCTGGGGTTTTTAACAAGCAGTAACTCCACACATCAGATCAGTGATCTTCTTTTATAATTCCTTTTATAATTGCTAATAATAAAAAAAAGAATTGAGTTTGTGAACATTTTTGAAGTTTTACAATTAGAGTTTCTATTCAGCATAGGTTTTGTTGTGCAGAGAGTGTATACCATAAAAATGTATTGTAATGTATGATAATCACCTTGTAGCATTTCAGTAAAAACTAAAACGTTTATAGTTTTATGAAAATAAAAATATTGGTACCAACTTGCTAAAAGTGAAACTAAAATCCTTTTGATAATTTATCTTCCAAGAAGTAGAAAATGTTAGTTACAAAATATTCTAAGAAAATTAAAACATATTAAGTCCATTGTTTTTCATTAGGTTAATGTAGTTTGAAACTCTATTTAACATCTCTGTTCAAAAAATTAAAGAATTTCAAAATAAAAATTTGTTATAGCAGGACATCTGAATATGACAATATCTTTGAACATATATGGATTTAGTGGATCCTGTTGATAATCACAGGTAGGGAACCATGAATCAAATTTAAATATTTAGATAATTTCAATTTTTCATTATGTACCATGTAAATTTTAGCTTAGTTTAATACACATCAAATTATGATAGAAATAACCAGACAAAACAATGCATAATTAAGTGATAAATGTCATATCTTTAAACAGAATTGAAATTTAGCAGAAGTAATATTATCTTCAAGAAAAATAGAAATTTCCAGATTTTGTAACATTCATTTTACTCATTTTAATCAATAGCTAAAGGGAAATTTCAGAGCTGAGGATCATAAGTTTTTCTGTATAAAGAATCATTAAAAGATAAGAAGATTGGTTAATTATCCAAATAATGAAAGTTTAAAAAGTCAATCATTTATTTAAGTATGTAAAGACCTATTTATAATGAACATTTTTCTGTTTTTTGTTAGGCAAGATAGGATATCTTAGATTCTTATGGTAATAGGTAACATTTAAAACATAATTACGAATAGGTTCTCTTTTTAGGTACAATTAAATGTTCCAAGACTCCAAGGCAGTGTGGGTGGTTTGAACCTTCAAATTTAAAATATACTTAGGAATGTGGAGAAATAGCAAGAACAATATATTAAAATGAGAAAGGCTTACAGTTGCTAATACATTTTGGATTTTTTATGTAAGTACTGGACAGCAATTTTATTGATTTCTGCTTCTAGCTTTTGAGAAATTCACATAATGGACAGATTCCATGAGAGATAAATTGTCTTCATTTTTAAATTAGTTCCTGATTTTCACTATATCTCATATCTCTACTCCTGTATCTATTATCTGTTTAAAGTTAGCTATCATATATCCTTTGTCTGGGTCCTACTGTTATCTACATCCATCTGAATATCACAATCAATACCTTTATCTATATCAAGGCTTATTTATCAATGATCTATGTGTCTAGGTAATCTATGTATCATCTATATATTTATTATCTATCATCCATCTATTCTCACCTACTATCTAACTCTCATCTCTGTCCATTTACCATCTGCTTCTATTATCTGTCTATTAATCATTTCTATACTATTTTTCTTTCATCTACATACCTATGTATCTGTCTACCTATCATATATATCTGCTATCATTTCTCTTCCTGTGCTGAAATGCAGTGGAGAACTTTGATACTTTCCTTAAGACACTTGGAGTTTGAGTATCTCTCATCACTTCTCTGCAGTGATACTATTTTCTTATGAACGAATGGAGCAGTTTTAATGCTTTACTCCCCAAGGCTGAATCTGTGACAGCTAATGTTGGTATTTTAACGTTCCTATATCCCTTTCTCTTCACTTCTTCCCTCTTTACTTTTTTCTTTTATATTTCCTTCAATGTCCTTTCAATCTCTATACTTATTAGGACCGATATTTAAAAGAAGAAGAAAAATTAGCTTTACTATAAACTGCTGCGATTTTGATACGACTTTTAGAGTCTTTTACTGTACTCTGTTGTTCACTTTTTCATTCAGATATTTATCAATAAATACATGATGACCAGAAACCTGTGGCCACCCTAGAAAAAGCTCAAATGAAGAGTTACTTCTTCCATATCTTTCTTCACAGTTTGAATGAAAGGCATACAAAATGTCTTTGTAGAGAGTAATCCATTAACAATAAATTTATAGTAGAAATATAATCATTGGATTATATTTCAACTCTATAACTTATCTCTTGAAAGTCTGATTGAATTACTACCTTAAAATAAGATAATACTTTTTTAGTTCATGAAGCGCCGACAGGAAAGATTTAGTGTGATGGAAATACATTTACGTGTTCTACTGTTTGTGACAGGGCACCTGCTCATGAAGTTCCCACTAGTGGAAATCTGCTTTCAGAAGTGTCCAACTTTGTGCGTGTGGCTGAGCTCTGGCTGGATGACCCAGCCAGGTTCTTATGTTAGCTGTCCTTCTTCCAGACAGGTACATGATTCACAACAGTTTGACAGGGGATCTAGACCATGGTGCTGCAATGTTTTCTCAAGAGACAGTCAACCACCTGTTTCAGAAAACACGCCCCTTCTTCAGAAGTAGGTTTTAATGTTACAAATTTAGCTTGTCATGAAAATAATGTCACTCACATTTTAGACTGCCAGCAGGGATCTCATCCACTGATCTGCTAAATAATACTTCCTTTATAGCTACCTGTGTTCATTCAATGACTTCATGTGCTGTGTACTATGCTGGCACCAGGATTGGGCAGGCAAAAATAGAACAGTGGAGGCCTTGCCCTCACCTCATGTCCTTTGAACATCTTGGTTCATGGCTAGGTAAACTTGGGCACAGGACCCCTTAATAACTTGCTTAAAGTTCGGTTTATCAGTGGAAGAATCAGAAATAAAATCCCTTGTTTCATAGAGTTACTTCTATTTAAATTACATAAACTCAATAAAATACATATAAGCAACACCTTTGGGTATCTGAAATACATGCATGTTTAACAATTGACACCAGAGAAAATTCAAGTGAATTGATGAGCAGGCAGTGAGTACAACAGCTCAGAGAATCTTACTGACTTAGAGGAAAGTAGCTTTGATTACATTTGTACCACTTTGTCCTTATCTTCATTCTGTAAATCTGTAAATCTGTATATTTGAAGGAAAAACAAATGGTGCTTTTACTCATGTTAGGAGCACGGGTATTTGTTGTCCTCTGACAAAATTGAAATCCATATTCATACAAGATTTCACCCTTGCCTCTAGGCTGCCTGCAACTAGGTCACACCAGACAGATTGGAATATACCTTGGTTCTCATAGTCCATTGGGAACAATCCATTTTTGAAGACTGAATTAGAAGAGACTTTATGTTGCAGCTTATGTTTATTTATAGAGCTTACATTTACTCTGTCTGGTTTCTCCTGTGTGAAGCCTGTTGGTATGTGCTCATGTTTGCAATAGTGAATGAGGCACACGTTTTAACCTCTTTTCTCTTGTAATTATATAAACATGTACACTGCACAAGGTGACCTGAGAATGATGGTAAGAACATCTACTATGATGAATCAAACAGAGAATTTTTTGAATTATGAGCTCTAAATGCTATTCTTCTCATTTGTGGCATGATGTACCATTGAAAATGCTGCCTAAATCCACCATTCTCTGACTTAACAGAGGTAGTAAAGAGTTACTTTTCATTGTACTTCTATGGGTGATGCCTTGCCAGGCAGTAATTTGCTTTGGTAGAAATTATTTAAGTCACTCTTTGTAGTAATTTGTGTAAAAAATGCACAGAAAGCAGGGAAATGTTGATTTAAAATAATCAATGATATCAGAGAAGCCTTTCACCAGCAAAACCTCTGGTAGAGATGTTCAGTTGTAATCTGTACAAATAGTGATTCATTTGGAACTAAACAGCCAAGAGCTGTAAGTTAAAAATTAATAAAATAAATATCACTCTCATTATTTATGCCTTCCAAATATAAATTAGTTGAAGATTCTAAACCTAGGGACAATATTTTCTATCACTTTGTGGAGGAATCTCTGTATATGTTTTCTGATTCAGTGCAAATGCTCTTGACCAGTCTCAGGAAGATTATAGTTGACTTTTTCATAGCAGGGTGGCTGCAAAAAAAAAAAAAAAAAAAAACAATTAGAGATTTGTCACTATTTAGCTTGTTGTCAATTATTTCTTTTAAATATTTTATTTATTTATTTTATGTGTTTGTGTGTGTGTGTGTGTGTGTGTGTGTGTGTGTGTGTGTGTGTGTATCAGAGAGAACTGTATATTTCTATGGAGCAGTAAGGGTGACTTCGGGAATCATCCTGAATTGTTTCTATCTCTTTCTTGCTTAGCTCTGGGATTTCCCAGGCTCTGCCCCCCAGGGCTTGAAGTGCAGGCTGCCACCACTTCCACCTGTTGTTTTTGCATGGGACCTGGGATCCAAACTCAGGACCTTTTGCTTGTGAGACAGAGTCTTAACCCTTGTGTCATCTCTCCAGCCCAAGTTGTTAATTATTTTCTAGTGTGCATGAGTGCATGTGTGTATGAACATGTGTCAAAATGTGAGCACCTGTGTGTGCAAGGACAGCAGAAGAGCATCAGTATCAAGTTCTATCACTTCCAAATATTCCTATGAGTCAGGATCTCTCTCTAACCTGGGACTTGAATTTTATATTGTAGATCAGCAAGCCCAGGCAATAATTTTGTTTCTGTCTTTTAAACTGAGATTATAGACATTTTTGGAAGATGCCTGGCTTGTTATATGGGCACTTGGATCACTGGTATTTGTTGGGGTTCCTGGCTTGTTATGTAAGCACTGGGGTTACAGGCATTTATTGGTGGGTGTCTGGATTATTTTGTGGGAACTGGAATATAAATTCCAGTCCTCAGAATTGTGGAATAAGTATTCTTCACTTTGAATCATCTCTTCAGCCCCATAAAAGATCTTTGTAAAGATAATTTAAAGTTGTTTTTCAAGTATTTTTTACAGTGATTTCTACTTATGTCTTAACTTCTTTTCTTTTTTTAGAAGTCTAATTCATTATTGCTTTCCAATTTGCACAATTTGACTTTGAATTTCTGTGAATATTTGATGCTTGGGAGAAAGTTTCAACAAACACATCAGTCACATGGTATAAAAGGGAAATGTTTTTGGAAGGGGAAACAAAGTGACAATTTATTCTCCTGACTTAGCTTGCTTCTCTAAAAGGAGTTCATCTTTTTGTATAATCTTCAAGGTCATTGCTTTATAAAATTTAAAATATTTATTTTTTGTATTTATGGGATAAGATTATTGGATGAGAATTTATTTTTCTCTGCTTGATTAAACATAGTCTTTGTCATAGTTAGGCACAGGTATCAACTTGACAATTGAGAATTTGAACTCTGGGCATATTTGTAGAGAATTAGTAGTTGAGTTAAGCCCAAAGCAAACCTGCAAGAGATTGTCTAGTTGATGGGAATGGCCCAGCCAGTGGTGGGGGATTAGGCCCTGGAATAAAATACAGAGAGCTGATTGAGAAAGGTGGCATCCTTGTATACACTTGGCCAGATAAGCTTGTCTGGGAAGAAAGGATTGTTCCTCTCAGCTGTTATGTAGAAAGGGTCTGGCCTGTTCCCTCAAGCTGGACTAAGAATAACCAGTCTATTGTAAAAGAATAAACCCCTTTTTCCCTGAAGCTGTTTGATGGTGATTTATCAGCAACCATGTAGGCAACTGCTATAGTCTTCCTTTCATTTTTGTTCATTTTTTTTAACTAGTTCTCCTATCATCCAGGCCAGTTTCAAACTTACTATGTTGCCAAGACTAACATTGAATTTGTGACCCTTTGTTCCCTAGCCACAAGTTCTGGGATTATGAGCATCTTCCACCTTGCTCATCTTGGTTTTGTTTAATTTTAAAAATCAGCAGGTTGGCAACATGAATTAGCTCTTTAAACTCAAGTCTGAAGGTTTAGCATTTGACGGATGGAGAGAATCAACTCCACAGAGTTTTCTCTGGTCTCCACATGTGCCATGGCACTCACCAACACTCACAAATCACGTAATCTGTATATGAATAATAATAAATCACACATAAAAATGAAAAATTGTACCTTCTTAATATTACACCCTGAATTACTTCATCATCAAAGAATGTTTCATTTCTACAAAGTTTTAATGTCAAGAACATGACAACTTACTTTATTTCCCATAGTCTAAGAAATAATAATTATCTATATCCTGTTACTTGAGCATAATGACAATTAGGTAAATTCTTTAAGATATATTTCTACTTATTTCTATTCAGTTTATTTTTGCCTAGCATAAACATTGGCCTGCCCCAAATGAAGCAACTAGTTTTCAATGAAATTATGCTGTTATTCAAAGAATTTAAGTTTATTTCCTCAGTACCTTTTCATGGAAACCCAATGGAAATGGTTCCTCATGATAACATGAATGTAGAGTTTTCTCAAAAAGGAAACAAAATTGGACAAAAGTTATATGACTGGCTCCTGGGCTCTCAGCAGTACTAAATTGGGCAATGAGCACAGTGGATGAGTTTCAGAAAACTTGCTTTTTATCAGTGTGTTATGCTATACTTTGTTTTATAAGCTACATATTCTGAATGTTTCCCCTTGGCAACGCATGTGGACCTATCAATATATTTTAATTATTGCATACTATTTTTCATTGTTTTACGTTTTGTAGAACCGACCATGATGATGTCTACACATTTAGATTGTTTAGAATTTAATCATTTTTTTTAAAAAATATATGACAGTGAAAATACTTGAGTACAGACAGTTTTTGGTACCACCTGTATGCATTTACTATCCAAAGTGGTCACCTTTCTAGCAAATACAAGCTTGCCACATATTGTTTCCCTAGAGAATATTCCTTGATTCTGCAAGCTTACATAATCACATTAGTGCAAGAACTATCTACCCGGCTAAGAGCTGTGGTTTTAACATAGAAGAATTAGAATTAGAATTATGATACTGGTAAATATGATTATTACATGAATTTTAGAAGACATGCTTAAAAAACTTTGCGTAATTATGACTTACAATCCAATATTCAGTTGATGTTTGGTGTTTTATGAGTTTTAAGTAAAAGATGGGTTTTGTTCTGTGTAAATATGTACTTTTATGTGCATGTGTATGTGTGTGTGAGAGTCCATATGTGTACCTGCCTCTTAAAGGCACAATGTAACAATGCAGTTTTTTTTTTTAACTGACTATATGACTGGCATTCGTTTAGGCTTTGTCTGCACAAAGATTTCTGTGTAAAGTTTTATTTATTTAGCTTAACTATATGGGATGGAAAATTCTACAAACTTTTGTTTCAGATGTTTTGGAAAAATAAAATTTAATAATTCATTATCAAATTAATGCTTTCCTTTACAGTTTTCTTCTGCAGTTGTCCAACAACCACACTGGATTCTTTCAGTTTTAAATTTCCCAAGAAAAGTAATGCCTAGTATTAGATATAGTTATATCAATTATAAAAATAAACTTTTCAAAATGTTTTAAACTAATTTACTGTTCAAATACAGTGTTCTATTTCACAGATAAAAACAAAACTCCAGACAGGAGGTAATTTCTCAAAAGGTTTCATTTGAGTGAGACACTGATGTATGTTATACCTTCCTGCATGCCTCAGTCCCATCCACTTCATTCTGTGGGTTGTCATTTGAGAGATGTACCTAATATTATTTTTAAATTATGTTTGCATTATATATAATTGTTAAGTTATGAAAATTTATTTTAGTGATTCTTTTTGGACCTTCTCATTCATTACATTGTTTTAGTGATTTTTCTTCATGAATTTGCTAAACACTCACTGTAAGCCAGATGAAGTTTTCATCCCTCTCTTCACACAGTTTTCAGAGAAGCCATGTGTGATAACAGAAGGTATGCTGATTGATGCTATTTAAATGATCAGAAAACAGGAATAAACATGGGGATTTGGATGTTCGATTTATCCCTGAGAATTGCTGCAAAGTGGGCTCCCTGTTGTTGTAACAGGGTTATATCATATTTGTAATTGTAAATATTGAAGGTTCCTCAGGAAACTAACCTAGGTCCAAGGTGAAACAAGCTAGGAAGGTTTAACCCTAACCACTTGATAACAAACTACTACTTAAATGCTATCATTAACCTGTAGTTTAGAAAGACTCTTGGCAGCTGACCAAGAATTATCCATTTACAGTACAACATACAGAGAACCACAACCAGTGATAGTGGATTGCTCAGTCTAATCAAGACATCAAACTCAACCCCCATCATCCTACAGTTCAGGGAATCTTGAAGAGGGGTGCATAACAATATAAGAGGCTCTGGGTGAGGAGGTGCCACACAGAATCCTCTGTTCATGACAGGGCTGTTGAACCCAAGAATTTACTGTAATCATGTCTATTTCTGCAAAACCCAAACAATATTTGACTATCTAAATTCACTATAAAGGAAGGAAGTTTCAAGAGATATTATACTTTCTGAGATACGATTGAAAGTTAATGCCAACCAGAAAGACTTCATTATTCAATGATTTACCTGCTGATAAATCATCCCTGCTACAGCAAGTACTCAGAAGCTTGACAGTTATTCCAGATAAAACCTACTGGGCCACATGACACAAAGGTATGAAAATAGGAGAAAGAATAGCTGGAAAAGAGGAAGTTTGAAGTGGGGATTTAGTATTGACAGTATAACAGTTACTCTGTGTGGTTGCTGATAAAATCATGATCAAAAGCTTAAGGGAACCAGTAGTTCATTCTCTTTCGTTTTTTTTTTTTCATTGTAGTTCATAGTTCAGCTTGACAGGAGAGCCTACACGAACACCAAGGGCTAAGGGAATTGACCTCACCATATCCACACAACAGCTGAGTGAGAGAAAATCCTTACTTGTCAGACTAGCCTGTCTAACCATGTATAGAAAAGGATGTCAATTTTCTCATTCACTTCCCTCCATCTTAGTCACTTGCCAGGTGGCTGGTCCCACCTACCATGGGCTGGGCCTTCCCCATCAACTAAACAATCTCTTACAGGACTTTTCTGGTCCTAATGTAACTATGAATTTTCTACAAATGTGCCCAGATCTTGAACCTCAACCTTTGAGTTGATGTTTGTACATTACTATTGTAAGTAGTAAGGGCTAAAAGCACTTAAATCCATCGTATTTGTGTATTGAAATGCCAAAGACTAAAAACAAATAAAATAATAAATAATCGTATGAATTATGTCATGGAAATTGACATTTCCACTCACTATTGAGTAGTTTTGATCAATAAGAGCCATTACTGTATATTAACTTACCACTGTAAATCCAATGTATGGCTACTGTCTGTATACACAAATTATGAGTACTTGAAATTTATCTGTCCAAGCAAACTGCAAGAAACAACTGATATTTTAATCTCAATGTCACAAGAAAAATTTATTCACTGTCTCATCAAATTTATAATTATTAGTGCAAATTTTGATATTCAGAATATGTTGTTGAATAAAATATAAGCTTTAAAATATTGAAGTACTTTAAGATATTTCATTTATTTGTATTCACTACTTTAACATAAAATAGAATAACAAAAGATATGACTCAAGTATAGTATTAAATATTTGAAGTAAGAACATATATATTTTAAATTGTGCAAGATGAGCTGGAGAGATGGCTCAGGAGTTAAAACTCTGTCTCACAAGCAGAAGGTTGTGAGTTCAGATCCTAGTTTCCACATGAAAATGCCAGATGGAAATGATGGTGGCTTGCACTTCCAGTCCTGGTGAGTAGAGCCTGGAAAATCACAGAATGAAGCAAGAAGGAGATAGAGGCAATCCAGGGTGATTCCTGAAATCACCCTTGGTCCTCCACAGGGACACATTTTCCCTCGGATATACACACACACATACATACACACACACATATGCACACATTCACTAAATGAATGAATAAATAAAGTTTAAATTGTACAAGATAAGGGGAAAGAAAAGGCCTACATCAACATTATGGTTTTGATAAATCATAATGTTTAAGTATAACATCAAATTATTTGCTTAGTTCGTTTGTGAATATTATTGTTAATATAGATTTAATTTCTACTTTTGTAAGATATCAGTTGGCCGGCCATCTTTTTACCACTAATTTTGGATTAATATGCAATAATTTTATTTTAAGACCATTGATTTATTCCCATGACCTTTCCACTCAAAGAAATTTGCCCCTGTATTTTCATTGTATATGTTAACAATTTAAACCATGTTTTCTCACACGGATGCACATATTTGAAAATGGATAACTTTAAAGGAGTATAGGTCTTCAGGAGCCTGGCATCTAATCCTATATGCTCAGAGCATCACCGTTTGTTCCTCCAAGTGTGATGTGCCTCCCTTAAGCAATCATCGGAATTATGAAACTGAATAAAACCTCTGACATTTAGGTTCATTTAAACCTATCTCTTTATTTTGCAAACAAAAAAGTAGGTGTCTGAATAATGAAGGGCCTTGCTCAACAAATAATATTTTTGACTTTTCTATTTATTTGGACTGGTTTTTTTAAAATCAGTATAAATAAAAATGTTCATTTTTGGCCTTTGGAGAGCCAGTGTTTCTTCTGCTGTGTATGTGGTGATCATTTATGTGATTGCCTTCTCTGCTACCTATTTGATCAGTTCTATTTACATCTCGTTGCTTTTCAAGTTTCTGCTTTCTATAGTATGCATTTCTTCTGCATCTTGCTAACATTTAAATGGTGATTTGTCAATTTTCTTCTCACTATGTGGTACATACCCTTTAAAATGAGCATTATTTGAATGTGTAATTCTGCAGTTTTCTCTCACCTTTTAAAGGTCCATTTGTAGAGAGAAAAATCAACATCTATTTTTCAGCACTGCTGAAAAATGTGTTATGAATAGTAGGAAGTTGTAAAGTAAGATTTTATTTATATTTAAAATGAACAAGCATATTTATATGCCAGAGACCAACCAACACTTATCTGTTGGATCTACTACTCTCTTTTCTGCTATTTAGTTTCAGTTTATATATCATCTTCTAACTCATATTCTTAATTTTAGACTGTATCAGCAACGGCCTTTTCTCCAATGCCTAGTAAAATTCCAATCTAAATAAAATGTAATAGAATGTAGGAGAAAGTAGAAAAGAGTAGCCTTAATGTACTTTTCACTTCAAGAACTGAAGAGGCTTAGAATTATTAAAATTCTAGAATATTCCATATATAAAATTTTCATTGGTCATGATTTATATAGTTTTGTTTCACCTAAAATATTGATGAATGACCCAATTTGTATTTTTATTTAGACTTAATTTAGCCTTATAATGAATCTATTTAATAGTAAAATGTAGTTTGAATTATTAGAACTAATCTTTTCATTAAGGAGGGTGGGATGGAGCCAGATGGATTGATGAAGGGAGGGAAGAGGGAACAGAAGGAAGGAATGAGGGAGGCAGGGATGAGTACTCAATATGCTTGTGAATCTAGGAAAGAAACTTAAAAATTAATAAAAAGAGAAATCTTAGAAAAACCCTAGAAATATCTGCTGCTTCCTGGCTCAAGATGGTCAGAACAAATGAGAAGTATCTCTCAATGGAAAGTAGGAATCAATCACTCATTGTTTCTCCTTTAAAAGTCATATGTTGCACACAGTACCTTCAAATGCTCACCTCTGCAGAAGCTATGAGATATTACAGTAGTTTTCATGAGCCATCAATCATTATGTCTTATCGCTGAGATATTTTCTCCAGCGTGTATGATAGGTAAAATGCCATCCTCTACCAAACAAGCATTTATTTTCAAGATACTGTAGGCATACTTTAAGTGGATGTAAAAATCTAAGAATTTTATGTAATGGAATTAAAAGTACTCACTATTCATTTGTATTTCCCTTTTTAGATGTTTTTATAAAGCTTTATACCTTAAACATAAAATCTATGTGTGGATGAAATACCATGTAAGTTTCCATATACATTTATGTAACATGATATATAAATAAAGTTAAGCACATTTGTCTCCTGACAAATTTTTACATTGTAAAGACTCTTATTAAAGTCCTGTTTTATAGCTTTTTTGAAATATGTTATATAGAAAGGAGAAAGGAATTGAGAAAATAAGGTGTTCAGGTTAAAGAAAGACATTATTGCTTTTTAGGAAGCAGTGCAGTGTAGTGATCACACTATATGACTTTCTTTGAAGTCTCTTTGCCTTTAATCCTGTGTCCATTGCTGTGAAAATGTAACTGACCATAGACACACTCAAAATGGTATACTTGATTCCAGATCTTGTTAAAGCAGAGAACAATAGACCCAGTCAAACTGATTGTATGGCTTAAAAAATAAACTACTGGGTGAGACTCTGGAACATGTGAGAAAAGAAATTCTTAGGTTCAATTATTTGCCAGTTTAAAAATCAGTTTTATTGAGGATTAATATGTGTACGTTATAACATTGGGAATAGATAGAGGTTAAAAATGAAAATCAGATATGATTTTATGTTTCTCCATATATAAAATGATGTTTGACTTGATATTTGAGCTCAATAAATATTAACTGTTATAGTTTTATACTGACTTAAGTTCCTTAATCATAACATTGTATGAGTATGAATTCCAGTATTTAAAAGGGATCTGTAAAAATAGGCCCAGTCAAGCATAATATAAAAGACATGTTTTCTTGAGGGTTAGTGGCACTGGAAACTGAATATTTTGCTGAACATGACTGTCCCCAAAACTCTCAGTGTATAACTGTGTGTTTGTATGTATGTGTGTATGTGTTTGGATATCAACTGGTTTTCTGAGCAAAGGTGTATTATTTGGAAAGAAAAAAAATGCATTTTGGTTCACCCAGAAAGAGAAAGGTTATCTGATGTAACTAACTGGTAAAGAAATTGTTAAGGAAAGAACCTGATGGTAGTGATTGAAGACAGTTCATGAACCTACTTGGAATATCTTATTTAACCATGGAGTGTTTAAAAAAATCTAGGAAATTTAGTGTCAGATTAGGTGACACTAAAATTATTTGAAAGTTTGATCTGAATAAAAGAAATGCAAATGGAAGGTAAACATTCTTTTCAAGTGTTATGAGATGTGAAAGTCAAGGTTAATTACATCCAAGGAAAACAAATGGTTGGAATATTCAGGAAAGCACACAATGATGAATATTTGGGGTGAATATTTTGGGTTAAAGTTCTTCAGAGAAGTCAGGGGGCAACTACAGAGAACAGAGCATTCAGCATCTTGGAGGCCCCACTCTGCCAAAGAGTAAGTACATTGTGAATACTCAGACAGTAGAAGGGATTCTTTAGTGTTTGTCTGCTTATTGTCAACCCATGCAATTTAATACATAACACATATAGACAGTTGTAAGTTGTCTGAATGATCTCTTAAAAGCATATTTTATTATATTCCATAAAATTAAATAAGTATAGAAGTTTATAACATGTCATTTCCATTCTTTGCTGTTTCAGATCTTTATCATGAGATTATTAATTCAGAAAATTTCAAGATATAATAAGCTCACCTACATTACACATTTTTTACTGTTTTCCATAGTTTTTATGACACATTGGACTTAAACACTTTTAGTGTGTATGACAGAAGAATTATATAGCCTTACATAATGTTTATACCATTATTTTGCAAAGGAGAAAAATATTTTCCTAATGTCATTTACCAACTAGAGAAAGTTTGATGTTTTATCTTTTACACAATATTGTACATAGTTACAAGTGAAGATTTACCTGTTCTTATGTGTCTAGGTGGGCAGAAAATATTTTAGTATAATAATTTACAAAAACCAGCACAACTTCTGTGAGAACAGTGGATGATTTGTCATTCAGAGTATTGACTCCTGAATTAAATTAAAAGTCTGTAATGCAGTGATTGTACTCATTTTAAAATGGGATCTCTTACACAATTTCGAAGGTTAGAGGTGATGTTGAATGGCATATCTATCATGAGTTTAAGTCATATAATTCTCAGTAGTAATTAAAATTGATCTACAGAGTAAAGTATCGGCTATACTTCAGCAGTTAACTAATAAATCTTTCATTTCAAGTCTTGGGTAATGGTGTTCATTTGTGAATCAGACACTGATGGGAAAAATTTTCTCCAGCAGATGTTCTTAGCAAGCTAAGGATCTGTCACTGGTTTTCAGTGTCTAAAAAACAAAGTGGCAAAATTTTGACAACAGAAAGCAAGTCAATCTTTACCACATTTCTTGTACTTTCCACTAAAAACCTATGATAGAATACTGAAGTCTGTTAACTTTTAATAAAAGTCTGGAAAAAAAAGCTTCAGGAACTTCATTACTTAAAACTAAGCTTTTAGGAGATATGATAGCCCTTTCTGAAATTCCAAAAATAAAACAAACAAAACCAAAGTTATGGGGATAGTTATGTTAGATGATTTCTTACATGTGAGAAGTCCAAAAGTAAGTATGGGAAAACAATAGTCTATATCTGATTTCTACACAGAATAAATAATTTGAAAACTACAAAGGGGTTCCTTGATTCTTAAAAGTATAGGTCTAAGGAAAGCAAAAAATTATATATAACTGTAGCACTGTTTAATCATCCTATAGTTTTATATGCTTCATAACTGTGCATTTTTCTTCTATCAAATTTGGTTTGATAATTTTGTGGATAGTTTTGTCCTCATGATTGCAATTCTGCCATTTAACAACAAAATGAATAAGTTTCATGTAAAATACCTTTGTAAAATATACCTTGCACAAAATACTATTTCTCCATATTCAAAATAAATATTAAGTTCCTAAATAGAAACCACCTTCTTCAATTTTGGCAACAATTATTCTCTTTTATTTTCATGTGTGGGAATAAAAATTATTTTGTTTAATTTTAATAAAATTTGAAATCTGAATTTGTATTTTAAGAATTGAACTGATGATTTCCTTAACCAATATTCTAAACTTCATTTTATATTTTACAAAGAAAATAAATATTTCCTGCCATTCTTTATTTTTTTCATGTATGAAAATATATTTAATGTTTACAATCTTGTGTTTTATGCCTCCTGAATATTCTTTTTTAATATTTATTTATTTTTATTTCCACTCATACAAACTTAACAGGTACACCGGTCCCCCCCTCCCTCCAACCCCCAGCCCCCTGTGCCCCCTCCCCTCCCTTCCCCTTTCCCTTCCCATCCCCCAGTGGCTCCTCCTCCCATCCCCGGAACATCCTTTAATGAGCATGCCAAACTCTCCTCTGGGTCCTCCTCTCCGATGAGGTGCAAGGACCCAGTGGCATTTCCCAGAACCATTTCCTGTGTTCCCTTTAAGCATAGGAACACTACTGTGGCTGTCAATCCCTTGCCTCCAAGGATCCTAGTGCCTTTAGCAAAAGCTAGACTTTGTGGGTTCAATAGTGTGTTGAACATTGCGCAGGGCATGCAAAGTCCAAATATGATTGCTTTGGCCCTAACTTGTGTGGAGTATCTTGCATATCATTGCTCCTCCCATCTTTGTGCTCTTACAATCTTAAGGCCTCTTCTTCTGCAAATTTCCTTGAGCTTCAGGATGGTGAGAGATTAGGCTGGCCTATTTCCAGGTAGTTGATATAGAGTCTCTGATGTTCTGGATTATGGTTTGTTGATTTATTTTTTTCAGTTTGTTTTCCTGCCATTCTTTAAATCAGCAAATTACAGATAAAGAAACACCACCACCATTTATTTTCAACATTTCAAAAACAACATCATTTACACAAGTTCTTTTGTATCTGCCTTCTTTCATTTATTATTTGTTGGTAAGATGGACCTCATAGAAGTTTTGTTCTATGTGAATCTTCAAGGATGCGTGTATTTTAATTACTTTGAAAATCCTTGAAATTTTTTATGAATTTATGCATATATTTCTCATTATACATCATAGAGGAAAATGCCCAACTCACAGGACTTGTGCATTTTTTATGTTAAAATGCTCTAGAATACAAATTTCAAAGTGGGTTTTGTACACTTACCTTTTTCATTTCTGCTATGGTGAATTATATTTTCAATTTTCACTGATTGATGATAGTGAGGTTGATCAAATGTTCATTTGCCTATTGTCATATTGGTAATTTTGAGAGAGACAATGCTTGTTTAGACTGTACATATAGAACATTTGTTCTACTGCTATTTAAAGCAGAATTTTAGGACATTTTCTCTACTACACACACACAGAAACACACATTTTTATTTTTATTTTATTTTTTTCCTTTTTAAATTTTTTTATTTTTCTCCTCATACAAACATAATTGGTACCCCTGTCCCCTCCCTCCCTCCACCCCTCCCTCGACCTCCGTGCTCCCTCCTCTCTTTTCCCCTTCTTTTCCCCCCTCCCTCCCTTTTTCCCATTGCCCCCTCCCCCATCTCTGCAGCATCCTTTAATGTGTACATCAAACTTTCCTCTGGGTCCTTCTCTCTAATGAGGTGTAAGTGTTCAGTGGCATTTCCTAGAACTCTTTCTTGAGAAACACACATTTTTTAATTCTTTGATAATAATATTCATTTTAATTTACTCTAGTATAGATGACACTTAAATTTTGGTTGCTACTTTATCTCCTATAAATGAATTGTTTCTTGGTCTATTTTTTCTTTTTGTAAAGTTTATTGTTTTAGTTTAAAGTAGAGCATATAATTAAAATGACTGTTTAAACACGATTGTATAACTCATCCACATTTATTGAAATTACACTTCTTTCTTTTGAGAACTGTCGTGCCATCACTTGTCTTTTGATGAATATTGATTTGGACAGGTGTGAGATGGTAATACTCTGTACTTTTACATGCATCATCCTGTTGCCTGGCAAGGTTGAACAATTTGCATATCCTTTACCCATTTGTTTGTCTTCAAGACAGCTGTGAGCAGTTGTACAATATCAAGCTGAACAACATATAAATTGCTAAAATTCTAGAAACCTTCTAATTGCGAATCATGAAGAAATGAAAATTATTTCAACAAGACAATAATACTTAAGGAAGTTAAAAAGATGAAATAATATCAAATTTGTCAGGAGGAGCTGGAGAGGTATCTGAAACAGGAGCACATTAGCTTGAAACCCCAGGAAAAAATTTTAAAATGCACATGGAACTGTGCAAATATATATGTGCACACACACACATACTATTTTTTAAAAAACAAAAGAAAAAACTTCCAACAATGATAAGTCCTGCACTGATGAATATCAGCAAATATTTAAGGAAAATTCGTTACTTAAATTCTTTCAAAAAGTAAAAGAGGAAGGTAGAATTACATATGTGTTTCAGGAGGCTACCACTTCCCAAATAACTAATCTTGATAAAGAACTACAGACAAAATTTGCAACAAAACAAACTAAACTTTGGCTAATAGCACATTGAAAGAGCCAGACACCTGGCCATACAGAGTTTTCCTCTGGAATCTTATAGTTACTTTATAGAACTCAATAAATGTGACATTATAACATTAATAAGAGAGTTTACAATACACAAAAAATGTAGAAAATGATATGGAGATTAAGTAGTTTATTTTTATGACAATCAATTTAGATGTAGAAGATTCAAAATATAGCCAATATTTCTATATTACTAGCCTGCAACTCTTTTCATGTGATCATGCACAATGGTGAAAAGTCGAACTTTTTTCCTTTAATATCTTAAAAAATACTTGAATGCTCCTTCATCTCTTACCCGTTTAACACAACTCTAGATACCTTGTTCATATAATTTGATTAAAAGACATAAAATTTGAGAAGGAAGTAATGCTATTTTTGTATATGTTGCCTTAATAGAAGACCCTAAAACTATGCTAAAAAGTATTAGAACGAATTGTCTAATCCATTAAAATGTACATATAAAAATAAGTCATATTCCTAAACACTGTCAATAAATTAATCTTTAATCACATTTATAATGCCATCAAAAATAAAAAAATATAAGAACCTTAGTGGAAATATCTGTGCAGTGAAAACTATAAAACATTATGATAGAAATTGAGAAAGAAAACAAATATATAGGAAGACACCCGTGATCATGGATTGCAGTAACTCAACATTAAGAAAGAAAACGACCTGCTGTTCAGGAGTTTTATTTTCCTGTTTTTTTCCTTTCTCATTATCAGACTCTTAAAGGTTTGAACCATTTTTGTTAATCTTTCAGAACCTTTGTATATTGTTGCTCCATCATGTATTCTACAGGATGGTTCTTTTTCATTTTACATGTTTCTATTAGAGGTGTTGCTATTTTTCATCTTTATTCTCATTGTATGTGATTGACTCAACTATTGGGATAGAAGTTGGGTTTTCAGTGTTGCTCTTTTCTAGTACACTAGCAAACTCCTCCTTTTCTTCTTCTTCTTCTTCTTCTTCTTCTTCTTCTTCTTCTTCTTCTTCTTCTTCTTCTTCTTCTTCTTCTTCTTCTCTTCTCCTTCTCCTTCTCCTTCTCCTTCTCCTTCTCCTTCTCCTCCTCCTCCTCCTCCTCCTCCTCCTCCTTCTCGTTCTTCTTCTCCTCCTCCTTCTTCTTCTCCTCCTTCTCCACAGTTTCTGACATTTGTTTTCCTGTGGATATTCTTTTAGTTCTTTCTTCTCCTGTTGAGGCAATACATTCCATCCTTTTTTCCTCTGTTGACCATTGCATTTTGTACTATTTCATTGTCTGTTTAGCCATGACGTCAGGTTTTCATGAACCTGTATAAGATATTGCATTCAAACAATGACCACTTTCCCTTTCCTTTACTAGTTCTAAAACATTCAAATGCTTTCAGTTTATATATCTCACACTTGTGCAAGACATTCTCCACATGTATACAAAGTCAACACTTACTGTTGAGCTTACAAAACATAGTCATCCACATATATTCCCTTTCTGGAATAGCTGGTATGTTTAAGCTTTGCACTGTTACTGGCTATGATTATTTTTCTTGTGCTAAATAATTCTTTTTGTGGCTAGAGAAAGAGTTTAGTCAGCAATGTTATTGTGACACAAGCATGAATACCTCAGCTTTGATCCTGGCACACATGTAAAATGTGGGCCCAGCCTCAAATATTTGTGAGTGCAGCTCAAGATGTAGGGGTGATGTCAACAGGCCGGTTCCTCCAGCTCCTTGACTAGCTAGTCTAGCTGAATCAATTGTTCCAGGTTCAGTGAGAGACCTTATTGAAAGACAACTATTGTGGCCAAAGATTAAGGAAGACATAGGAAATTATCTTTTGGCCTTCACATGTACCTGTGTACACATACATGTATGCATATCATATCAACACATATCTAGATCACACTCACATGTGGAAACATACATACATACATACACACACACGACATTTGCTTAGTAATATTACTTTAGTAGAAGTATGTTGGTGATAGATTTTTTCAGTTTTACTCTTTATTCCAAACACCATTGATCGAAGATTTTGAGTATCTTTGTTATACAATGAAAAAAAATAATATTAAAATGGAAATGATAGGTATTTTCATCTTTTTCTGTCTTTCAGGAGACTTCTTTAACATACTATAGTTAATACAGTTAATTTTTATTCAGTCTTAATAGATAATCTTTTGTCTATTTGTTTTCCATCTAAAATAAAAAATGGGATTTACTGACATCTAAGTCCCTTTGTAACAGTTGTCACAGTTATACATTTCTATTTTGAACGATTGTCATGAATGCTATTTAATTTCCAAATGTTGAAATATAATTTAGAATTTATAACTCAGGTTTTATTTTTTCTACTTTTACAAGAATTTTGAGTACCTATCCCTGCTTCCCTCCATCCCCCTTCCCTCCCATCATCCTTTCCCTTCCTCAATCACTCCCATTCCCACCCACCATCCTGCCTGTATGATTCTATGGGCCCCAGGGTTCCCTTTGGCTTGTCTACTCTTGTGGCAGTTCAGGTCTCTGTGGCATACCAAGTTGCCTCTCTTTAATCATCCTGCTAATAGTGGTATTTTCCTTCACTCATCCCGCTTAGTTTTAGTTCTTCAGCAGCAATTCTTCAAATGATTTTTCTTTTATTTCCTCTTTATCAACACCTGCCCTCATCATGTAAGGAATGTTGAGATTATCATTTGTTCTTTTATTTTGACTTTGAGCTAGTGGGTAGTTTTTTTGGAAAATATTTTTCCTGTGAATGTTGTATTATACATATGTTTTATACAGAAAATATTAGATTCTTGTTTGAATAAATAAAATTAATTATTCATATAATTTAATTAAGGTGGAGAATGAATTATCTTCTTTAATTTCTTTAAATATTCAAAGGGGTAATAAATATGTACACTTAAAATTAATCTGAATTATTTATAATGAGAAGTAAAAGATGCAGAAGTTTTCAGTCATGAACATCAAATCTTTCTGCAGCTTACATTACATCAAAATCACAAGTCTAAACTGAGGAATGTAGATAATTCATTTTCTAATTATTTTATAAATCGTAACTATGTTTGCATTTCTTTAGCTGATTTTATAAATCTTTATAATTGCCAAACTTTTTTTCTGTTCTATGTGTAAAAATCTTACAGTTCTAATTACATCATATTGGAATCATAATACCATACATTGTAGGAATTCTGTTTACTTTGATTTTTATTTTTTGAGAAAATGGATATCTTCTTATAGAACAAGCATCAGGTAGAAATGAGGACTAGATTATAACACTGGCTCCAATTTGCTTTAACTTTATGATAGTCACTGTCTGTGTTCACTCTTGTTATTAACTGTTATTGCTCATCATTATTTTGAAGATTTAGTGAAATCTCATATGTCCCAAGACTTCCCACTTTATGGCACTTCATGTGAGGCAGCATTTCAGTTTTAAAACTCTTTAGTAAGTGGCACTGTATCATTTGTTAGCCAATGAAATTATTTGTTCATGGGAGTTCAAATTTTGATCTATTGGATAAAAGAAATTGCTATGGGCTTTTAAAGGAAAAAGAGTGATGTTTTCTTATTACAGAGGTTAGAGGAGTTCCTGGCATGTTTCTTTCCCCTTTCCTTCCATTCACAAAGCCAACAGTGCTTGAGATTCTGTCCCAAGAAGAGATTTCAGATCCATACACAGAAAGCTATGATGCTGAAATGATAGAAAGGCAAGGGCCAAATAGGAAGGAGCCAGGGTGGGAAACTTTGTGCAAGGTGGAAAATTGAAAGAATTTTTTGGACTACATTTTGTATTCTGTGGTCAAAATTTTATACCGAAGTCCTTTTAACTGACTGAGGAATTTCCATTGATTGGAGATATAACATTCATGATTGCTAGTTGTCAGAAAGAAACTTAGAATAAAACACATACAAAATCTATACTCTGCTTTTACTTCTTTTTTTTTTATTATTTCTTCTCATACAACTTTAACAGGTACACCGGTCCCCTCCCTTGTTTTTACTTCTTATAGTGAAGACCCTGGGATTTACCAATATTTCATTTTTTAAACAAATAACTGTAAACATGATTTAGGATTTTTGTGTTCATGCGGATAAATGAGATTGTTTTCCATTATCTTTCTAGTTAATACAATATTACATAGTCTTTGGTATTCTGAGTTAATGTACAAATTCAGGCAGACAATTTTCAGTTCTTAAAGTGATATGTGTGTGTATCTGTGTTCAAATAATGTTAATTTTGGCAAAAATTCAAAAGCATTTTTTCCAATATGGATTATCTATTAAAAAGCACACCAAAGTTCATAGGAAAAGAAAACGTAAACCACAAACTGTTACATAGGTAACCTATTGACACATACAAAGTTCTCATATGCATACATAAGATTTCAGAGATGGGGCTGGAGAGGTGGCTCAGGGGTTAAGCCTCTGGTTTGCAGGCAGAAGGTCCTGAGTTCGGATTCTAGACCCCCACATATAGACGCCTAGCAGAAGCGGGGGCGGCCTGCGTTTCTGGTCCTGATAGGGCGGAGCCTGTGAATCCCTGTGCAGAGTAAACAAGGAGGCGGTCTATGGTGGTTCCCGAATTCGTCTGAGCTTCTACACACGCATACACGCACACACGCGCACACACACACATACACACGCACAATCGAATAAATAAGAAAAAAGATTTCAGGGATTTTTCTCCTTATTCTAAGATCTGTATGAATATTTCCTTCTTTTGCTAGGTGGCATTTTTGAGTATGTGGAATCTGGCCCAATGGGAGCTGAAGAACTCGCATTTAGATTTGCTGTGAACACAATCAACCGGAACAGAACCTTGCTACCTAATACTACCCTCACATATGATACCCAGAAGATCAACCTCTATGACAGTTTTGAAGCATCTAAGAAAGGTAACTGACATAACTTGTAGACTTGTGTTTTCAGCAATTTAAACTGTTAGAATTCCAAAGAGATACTTAAATTCCATGTTTTTCAAAATTCACATATATTTCATTATAAAAGACAGTGGTGGTGTTAGCTGGTAAAAATCAAAGTTGTGACAGACAAACTAATCTTTATTGATCCTCCTGTGTTGGAATAATACATGATTTTTTTAAAACTCATTAAAATTATTAAGATATCAATGAATTATACCATAGTTAAATTTTGACTTTCATTATCTGTCAAACTCAGTGTGCTTTTTTTCTTTGGTCTAATTTTATTGAGTAAAACTAAAATTCTGGGACTTTAAGAGATTTTTTTTTTTTACTTCAAGAGATTTTAACAATGAGCCCAAAAATTTTTATTGGAAGATTTTAAAAAATGTTTAACTTAGATATATTTCATTCTAATTACATAAACTACTTGACTTTTTGTATCTGAAAATAAATGTTAACATAAAGTTGTATGGAATAAATATGTATCATATTTAAGTTTTTATTTGTAATATAAATATTTCAGAGATAACAGTAAAACATTTTATTGATAAATTTTCTTCTTTGACTATTTTTTACATGTTTATTATCCATTCTGATTAATTTTCCCCAGTCTTCTTTTATCTTCCTCCCACTTCTACTAGCTCATTTTCCCTACAAAGCTCCTTTCTATATTCCTCTATTCTGTATGTTTGTTTTTGTGTCTCACTGTGCTTGACCAGGACTGTTGGTATTACCATGGGCTTGTTATTCCTTGGAGCCTAGCATTCTCATCAATGGGTACACACTGGAATATTTTTCCTTCCTTGACCCCTGACTCTGTTACTTACCCACTGTTTTTGGATACTTGGTAAGACTATATGGGTTATCATCCTATCTGTAGATTGATTACTTTGGATGGGCCAGTTCTCTGTAGGAACCGGTATCAGTAATCAGAGTTAAGTAAGTCCATGAAACATTTTTGAAGTATAATAGTAAAATTTACATATAAAACATGGTCCTATGCAGACTTATTATTCAAGCATGTTAATCGAACAGTGTAAAGTTGTTAGTAATTTTATTAGAAAAGTACTTACACTGTAATGGTGAACTTACATATGTAGGTGATATTATAGTGATGGACTCTGTCTTTGGCACAGTTAGCATTTCTGTAATGCAATTTGAATGTAAAAATATAGATTTTTCTCAAAGGCATATATAGCGTTTGTTTTCATTTCATACTCTAAAAGGATATATGCCTTCTGTTATGCTAATATTGTTTTATAAGGTACCTTTCATTATTGGAAATATATGTACTTATACACACACTTATTTGTAATTCTAAGTTAGTGAACATTTCTTCTCCTCTTATTAATATTAATGAGAACTGATAAGGTATAATATTGCTCACTATGAAAAGTATCTTTTTTCCCAACAGCTAACTTGTGTTTATCAAAGTCATATTCTGCCTGTCCTTTGATTCTGTATCTTTATGAATATAAAAACGTTTCTGCATTTCAGAATCGTGTTAGAGTGATAGAAGGCTTAGAAGACTGAACAAAAAGGCTAAAGTTAAGTGTAAAATGAAAAATAAGTCACTAATTGCAAGACAAGTGCATTTGATTAGTGGCATAATTTATGACTATTTTATTGGGAAGAAGAAACTCTTGTCTCTAATGAAAGCATTCAGACCCAACAGTATTGAATGAGTGCAGGGTAGATTAAACAGTAATAGTTTCCTAATGGTGACTTCAAAGGAACAGCATAAAAACACACATAAGAATGTTCTGACACCTAACGGAACACTGTGGAGATTGCAACAATTCTATGGTGATAAAGTCTCCTGGTTTTTAGAATCTTTGGGGCAATTTATAAGTTTAGCATCCATTAAAAGCCCCATTTGAAATCCAATCCATCTACTACTTTGAAAAGTTCTAGAAGTAGCTTTCTTTGCCTCACAGCATGTTTAAAGAGTGGATATCATAGTTTGGATTTTGCTTTTGGGGATAATACTGTAAAGTGTGCCAGAAACATTTAAAGGGAATGATTCAAGATAGATTTTGAATTTGTAGGTTCTCAATAAATGCATACATTGATCCTGATTACAATGGCTAATTATGAAATAACAATCATCAGGACTTTTTTTTTATTATTCAATTGTGTGTGTGTGTGTGCATGTGTATGTGTGTGTGTGTAGAACCACAAGCGAATCACCATGGACTGCCTCCACTTCCTCTTCTTTTACTCTGCCCCGGGATTCACAGGCTCGGCCTTACCAGAACCAGAAATGCAGGCCGCCCCCACTTCTGCCTGGCATCTATACATGGGGTCTAGGATCCGAACTCAGGACCTTCTGCCTGCATGGCAGAAGTTTAATCCCTGAGCCACCTCTCCAGCCCCCAACCATGAAGACTTTCTAAATGTTGTAAATGACTTGTAATGCAAAATTAATAAATTTTAGAAATTAAATTTTTAAAGTTTGTCATGTTAAATTGGTAGTACTACTTTGTTTAAGGAATATTTTGGTATATAGAGAACCGAATTATGATTTTTAAGTGCAGAGTATTTTTAAGTGACTCTTTATAGCTTGGTAAAGGGGCACACACACTTTCAATTCCAGGTATTGTAAAATCTGAGGCAGGAAGGTCATGTGGATGAGGAGCTACAAAAAGAAACTCAATTTCAGAATAAATATAAAAATGATAAAGACACTGTTTTTATTTAAAATTCAGAATTTGCATTCTATTCTATTCTAAATATCTTCACATACTTTTATCTTTCCTTGGCTTATGACTTGTCAAAAATTGAATGAAGTAAACTCATTTATCTCAAAAATTATATATTAAAATCCCATGCTGAATGAAAATTTCAGGTTTCATCTTTTCTTTTAGTTTTGTTCATTTGTTTACAAAATAAAAATGTATACATTCTATTATATGTATTTTGATTAATTTATATTGGATTATTGAAAAAAATTTCACAAGTATACTTTACAACTTAAATTTATATAATTATAGATTCATCTATGGCTAAGAATTACAAATTCCATATTTATGTAAAAACTGATATATTAACCATCCATTTTAGTGGAGTTGAATCAGAATATCAAACATATGCCTATGTTCTAGTAATAACTGTTTCTAGTAATGATGGCAGTGGTGGGCAATCTTAAACCTTTTGGATATCACCTACTTGCCTCCTCGTTTTTATCTAAATGAGTTCAGATAAATTCATGGGCTACTTCTAAATATTTGTCCAAATACTCTCTTTTGCAACCATGTAAAGCAAAATGAAGCTAATTTCTTAAACAAGATCTTCAGATATTTAAAAATAATTTTCATGTTTGCAATAATTATTCACTCATATGTTATCAGTATCTTGCCAATGATTACATGTAATACTGCTTCATTAATTTTTCATAGGTACATGATAAAATATGTATCAAATTATTTTTCTTACATTGCATGAATGTCAATTTAAAATACATAGAAGTTCTTATTGCAATAAAATACAAGTGGGAAATTGAGTAACAGAAAATTTTAAAGGGACAAAACTGACATTTAGTTAAATAACAATATATAGGATCATGTTCTAACATACTTGTCAAAAAATTACTGTCTCAGCCCAAAATTATCACTGACTTCATGTGTCTTACAGGATTTGAAATTCTGACACAACTTATTTAATCCATAATTCTTTAGTTCTTTAGTTTACACTTCTTAAAATTGATGTAATCATTCCTCATTTGAATGAAATATCTGAAAATAAATGGTAACTTTAAAACATACATTTGAAAAATATAAAAATATATACAACATCCAAAAGCCAAGTATATAGGTATTTCTGAATGCTTCTCTCATAATTTTGGTGTTCTTACTACTATGTGTAATTGATCCATTTGAAACATTTCCCATGAGCCACAGGTTTTGCCTGGATGGTCCTACAACTAACCTGATTTGACTCAGAAGATACGTGCAAATCTATTGCCTGGGTTTGTCTGCAGCTAATTATGCTGAAAACTGAGAGGCAATAGCTTTTAATGAAGACTTTTAAAACATGAAAGTAACTATAGGTAGCAGCACATGTATTTTTTTCCCAGTAAGATCTAGTTTTAAATGGATACTTCCTCACCTAAGTGAAAAAAAATATTTCTTCTTTCTTTTTCTTCTCCTTTGGTATTATTTAAAGTTTGGGTCCTATGAATCTTGATGAATTAATTCTCCTATAAAAAGTTGAAAATATGTCATTAAAAAACTTGAAATTAACAATATCCAGGTATTCCATTAAAGGCACATTTGAGTGGAAAGTTTGGGTTTGGTACTAATGTATAATCTGTGGCACACTGGTACCTCTCTTCTCCTTAACAAACTTTTTTTTTTCTTCTTTTCAGCCTGCGATCAGCTGTCTCTTGGGGTAGCTGCCATCTTCGGGCCTTCACACAGCTCGTCTGCCAATGCAGTGCAGTCCATCTGCAATGCTCTGGGTGTTCCCCATATACAGACCCGCTGGAAGCACCAGGTGTCAGACAACAAAGATTCCTTCTATGTCAGCCTCTACCCAGACTTCTCTTCACTCAGCCGTGCCATCTTAGACTTGGTGCAGTTTTTCAAGTGGAAAACAGTCACAGTTGTATACGATGACAGCACTGGTAAGAGAATACTAGCCTTGTGGCTATTCTCAAGTCATGCATTTTCCTGAGTCCTTTGCAGATTCTAACTCTTCTTTTGTGTTTTGGTTGGTTGCTCATTGATTTTTAAGATTAAAAATTGGGAGACTTTTGGAACCAAATGTCAACTTTCATTACATACCTCTTAACATTTATGAGAAAAATCACATTTTAATTGCAAATAATCATTTTTTCCTTCGTGAAGTATCAGATAGAACCATATCCTTGACATTTATTTAGTAGTTTTTCTTTTATGTTAAAATCAATTTTCTGTAGCACCCTTCTGTTTAGTAAATTTACAATAAATTGAAACTTTGACTTAACCTTTCTTTCTGCTAAATAAAAGTAATGCATGTGCAAAGCAGCATGTGTTAGATCTGTAAGGTCTGTTGAAGCTTAACGTTTTGGTATTTTGTTTTTAAATGTCAAACAAAAGTGCCATCATAATGTTCAAGATATTTTGAAACTACTTTTGTGTAGACACCTTTATTTATTTTCAAATTATTGATTGATTAATTGATTGATTGATTGATCTGTGTGCATGTGAGTCCTTGTGGAGGAACAAGGGTAACTTCAGGAATTATCCTTTATTGATTCTACTGCCTTTTTGCTTTGCTCTGGGAATTTCCCAGGCTGTGCCCAAGGCCTGAAATGCAGCAGCTGCCATTCCCACCTAGCATGCCATTTAGAATCAAACTTAGGGCCTTCTGCTTGAAAGCAGTCTTCAATCCTGAGTCATCTCTCTAGCCCTAGATGCCATTTGGAAATGTGAAAAACGGTATTAGAAACAGAATTTTGTGGGATGCCATTTTTTTAATGACGATGTATAGCAATTATCTGAACTTTCTCATTTAATAAATACAAAATTATGTTTACAGTGAATTTTTTTGTGTGTGTGTGTGTGCGTGTGTATGTATGTTTGTGCCTGTGGAGACCCAAGGATGAGTTTCAGAATCATCCTTTATCACTTCAACCTCCTTTTTTGCTTTGCTCTAGTGTTTCTCAGGCTCTGACTTCTAGAGTTTGAAATTCCAGCCACTGTTATTTCTGCCAGGTGTTTTTAAATGATATCTAAGATCGAAATTGGGCCCTTCTTCTTGCAAGACAGAAGCTTAACCCAGAGCCATCTCTCCAGCCACTACCTTGAATTTTGAATCGCAAAATGTCTAAAGAAAATATTAAGAAAGTAAAGAGTAAAAATAAACTCAAATTTTGCTGAGAACTATTTGATGAAAGAATGATTGTTCTTAGTGTGATAATTGATTTCATTAAAATGGTTTTCAGTAGTCTAAATATTGTTTTAAATTAAAATGCAAAACATTTTATTTTGGGCCTTTTTCTATGCCTTTGAATCTACATTGAGATTGAAGTTCATTTGAATTTAAATTGTCCCCAAATATGATAGGAACACATTTTGTTCTTTTGTATCTACACACTTTGTATGCTCTCATGCACAAAACTCTCTGTAAAATTTTTTCCACTTTACATTGAAATTGATCACTCACTGGGAATTCACGCAAACTTTTCTAGGAACCAGAAACAGGATTTGAAAAACAATGGAAAAAATCCTTTAAGAAAGTTAAGAAAGAGATATACTTAATACAAATTAATAGAGTTGGGTCAGAGAGATGGTTCGGGGGTTAGCCTCTATCTTACAAGTCTTGAGTTCTGATCCCAGATTCCACATAAAAATGTTAGGCAGAAATAGTAGTGGCCTGCACTTCTGGTCCTGGAAGGTGGAGCCTGTAAAACTCAAGAGCAAATAGGAGGTAGAAACAATTCAGGGTAATTCCTGAAGTCACTCTTGGGCCTTCATAGGCACATGCAGTGACTTTTGATATACGCAGACACATACACAGAGACATAATCATACACCCATACAAAAATAATAAAACATAAAAAATTAATAGTTATCTTTTCATCTTTTTGAAAAATGTGAAATATTTACCAGCAATTTTAGCTTGTAGCATTGTCCATAACATTCTTTAGAAATAACAAGTGCATTGCTTGACCTGCACAATGGCTGTCATATCAATGATGCCCCAAAGTCTAGCATGGATCACAGGAGAGAAGGCTTCAGGCAGTAGGATCCTTAAAGGCAAGGGATTAAACAGTCATAATAGAATTCCCATGCTAGCGGGCAGCCCAAGAAGGGGCTTCAAGTTATGCCACTTCAGTCTTGAACCCTCATTAGGGTAGAGGACTCAGAGGGAGTCCACACAAAGGGATGCTCTGAGGGATGGGAGGGAGAAAGCAGTAGGTGCCTAGAGAGGGGAAGGGAGGAAGATGGGACAGAGGAGGGGAAGGGGGAGAGTGAAATGGGAGGACAAGGGAGGGGAGGGGAGAGAGGGAGGAGGAGGTACCCATTGAGCTTGTATAATTGGCAAAAATAAAACATGTAAAAAAAAGAGAAATAACAAGTGGTCTGATGTATCTTTTAACTCAAATTGAATCAGTAAGTTTATCATGTTAAATATTATTCAGTATCACTTTTTGTCACTGATAAAGCTCTGTGATGTATCAATGGTTTGTCTAAGTTTGCATAGTATGTAATGGTCCAGACCACCATCAGTTGCAAAATCAATTTCCTTATGTTTATGCACATGGGTCATCATGTAAAGAAGACAGCAATGTGATTCATATGTCCTGTGAATCTGAAGGTTTATTTCCTTACTGTCTCCTGATATGATTTGAGTTTTTGTTGCCCAATCATTTAACATCCTCATGTGCACCTATGGATACACATATGTTTTATATACAATATCCATATTATTATAATGCTCTTCTTAGTTGGAAGGAAATTGGGAAAAGTTTGAAATATGAATGGATATACGACATTTCTTCATGGTATTGGGTGGCTGTCCCTTTATTTTTCACACAAATATATTGAGAGATCTAGCAAACAAATAACAGGACATATAATTAGATTATAATTTGACATGGTAAAGATTCATATGCAATTAGTTTCACAGCTAAGTTACGTTATGTTATAAGTCACATATAAGTTATGTTATAAGTTTTAATGTTATAGATACAAAGTATATAAAGTTTGTTATACTTAAATATTTTATTATACTTAAATACTTGAAGCTGAAATTTGATCTTAGACTAAGTTTATTGAAATAGTCAATTATAATTTAAAAGGAACTTCAGGCTCAAACCCGGTGGTTCTTGCCTACAATTCAGCCTTTGGGTGATTGAGACGGCCAGTATTTTCCTTTGGGTGATTGAGACGGCCAGTATTTTCCTCAGTTTGAGGTCAGTGTAGGGTAAAAGAGAATTCAAGTCTATTGTAGGATATTGTGTGAGATTGTGAGTCAAAACCTTCACCACCAAAAAAGAAGCAGTAGGTTTATCATTTCTCTGTTTTAAAGGTGGCATTGATAACTGAATACATCAGAGGAATTTGATAATACAAGTATTGAACATTAATATTAAGGTATATATTCACTTATAGAATGAACATAACTTAAAACCTTCAGGATAAGACTTTGTTATTGTTCCATTTAATTCACCAAATACTGATTATATTCCTGCTGCTTACCAGAAAGAGTTACAAGTGTGAGCAAATTCTCCACTCACATAATGATTCTGATCTTGTTCAAGGACATATGCTTATTCATGCTTTCACAGTTATCTTAAGGAGTTAGTTCAATCTGTTACTGGCTATTTTCTACTCTCTTTTGATTAGAAAATCCTTTTGATTTAACCAATTTTGAGAATTTGAATGTTCATGATTTTGTATGGTAAAGATTACTTGAAGATGGAAAGTGGAGTCCTTTAGAAATATAGTCACAAAAATAAAAAAATTGTCTTTTTAATGTATTTTAATGTCTTGAGGTGGAATTCTAATGATAGTGTTCAAAAATGGGATTTGTGAATGTCCTGTGCAAACTTGATTTCTAAATAAAGGTGTATAAACATGATTGCAAGCAGGATGTGGGCTGAAATGATGAGTCCTGTCCTGGCACCCACCATTGACTAAAGTGTGGACTCAAGTATCAACTGTTCACTGCAGGACATACACATACCACTTTATTTACATGCTTCCAGACTAATTTACCATGGATTTTATTCCTTTTTTATATTAACTTATGTCTTGTTGTGTTGTCCAGTTTGATGTATGATAATTATACTTTCATCTTTGTTCCCACCCCCAAACAGATGGGTGAGGAATGAAATATAGGAGAACTTCTTAAAATGATGTGAGCAATAGCTATTTATTTTTTATGATAATTAGCATTTGTTGTTGTCGTGGATGAATTCTTTTGAACACCATGAAAGTCTGTTATAGCTCTGAATGATGTCCAAAAATGATGGAGAAGAATTGGCTTTGGAAACAAAGCTATGTTTCTGTCAGTCACTTTCAAACATATGATTCACTTTAAATATAAACTTAGAATAAGCTAGATAGCTGTCTGCTTGTAACCAATTCCAAGATAAGTGTGAATATTTTCTTTAAAATCCTCATGTTTCATCTTTGTTTATAGATCAGCATCAGTTAACAAAGGACACTTGGCTCATGAGCAGAAGCCTGGCATTCTATTCCAAGCTTGCCGCTAAATTATCAGAACACCATTGGAAAGAGAGTGAAGGGAGGATGGATGACTACAGATGAACCACCATGTATTAGACATTGTGGAGTTTGTTGCTATTCAAATTATTTCATTTAATCTTTAGAGCGATTTTCTGAGATCTCTCCTTGTGTTAGCTTGATATTTAAATGATGTTAAGTTTCAGTTTGACAATTGGAGGCTGAAGTTTTTGGTACATCTGTGAAGAATTGATAGTTAAGGCATGCCTTAAGCAAACCTGTGGGAAGACCCAGTATGTGGTAGGTGAGAACATTCCATGGGTAGAGAGATAAAATAAAACAAGATGGTTCAGTACTTTGACAGATTTTGGCAAATGTGAAGGTTTTCCACCCTGTCAGCAATTCCCATGGCTGTGCAGTGGACAGTTCTCTTGGCTTCTATTGTTGGTATGAACTTTCCTGCCAAATTAGATTATGAATTATAACCGGAATCATACGCAAGGATAAAACCTTGTTGTTTGGTCATGTATTTGTTAACAACATGAAGACAAACTGCAACACATCTCATCTTGCCAATTTCCTCCTCCTCTCCTACTCAGCTGAAGTCTTAGAGATAAAGACATCTTCCTTGATTGCTTTCTTATTTGGGCTCAACAATCAAGTCTAAATGGTCATCGTATTCCCATTTCTCAAATACATACTCTCAATGTCACAGATCTGTTTCCTTTCAATGTTGTTCTACTTTCAGGATTGCATAGGCAGACCCTTTTCATGATGTGTATTACTAACATCATGTTAAGACCAGAAGCAAGAAAATATGTAAGAGATATAAGCTACAGGACTGAGTAAACAATAAAGTGAGAAGAGGTTATGAAAGAGAAGGACTTTTGTGCTTGGGCTTTAAATTTTATTTAAAGGAAGGGAAAATAAAAGTTTCAAAGAGTACTTGATGTGTTCTTGATATGTGAAGTTTGTTTTGTTATGGCATAATCGCTTGTATTCATCCCCTGGAGTTAATAGCATCATAAATATATCTTAAAAATGAGATTTTGAGTCTAGAGAGATGGCTCAGGGATTAAGAATCTATCTCACAAGCAGAAGGCCCTCAATTTATATCCCAAATCTCATGTAAAAATGCCAGGCAGAAACTGCAGTGGCCCGTACTTCTGGCCCTGATGGGCAGAGCCTTAGAAATCCCAGAGTGAAGCAATACAGGATGATTCCTGAAGTCACTCTTGGTGGTTCTCCACAGGAACACACAGTATCTCTGATACACACACACACACACACACACACACACACACACACACACACTCACACCAATTAAAATATTTTTTAAAATGAGATTTTGATTCAAACATTAGATAGCCCCATTCAATATCTGCTTTGCTTTCATTTGAAATTTTTGTTGTAGGAAGAAATATTAAGGTTGAAGTCCTCAAAATAAAAGGGGATCTAATCAAGAGAATCAAGTTTTATCAGTGAATGAGTGGTCACAGAAATGAATAAAGACATTAAAACACATTGAGGGAAGAAAATATAATTTCCTTTAATTAGTGATAGACATTCTGTCATTGTTTTAGTATTTGGAATATTTAACAATTTGATATTTAATTTCTGTCATAATAACATAAGAAAGAAGGCTAATGACTTTGTCATGAGAGAAAGCAAAATTTCTTTCTTGCTATTTTGGAAAAGTATGTTCACATACTGCATTCCAGATATATCTGTATGTGCTTTTAGAGTTAGTTTTAAAAAAATGAAAAGTCAATTGAAAGAGTAGAATGACTTTCATTTTAACTGGAACCTGAATTTAGACATGATTAAATACAATAAAGAAGTCAATAGATTTAATTAATTTGAAAACATATATTGTAGAAGAGACTAATTTTGAATAATAAAGCAAATGTATTATGCAATGTAGGATGAAATAATTTTAATTTTATTTCAGAGAGGGGTAATTTAGGTCTAAGATGATTATATGTTGTGTATTTTAAGCACAAAGCTTTAAGTACTATTCTCTAATCTAAGTTCAAATACAATTAGCAGTTACAAGTTCAACCTAATTATTTGGATGTAGTTGATTACATAGCCTGACACTGAACTGCTTCTGAAAATTGGTTATGTTTGAATTTAATCTCTTTATACCTAATTAAGTGAGTATAGAAATATATAAAATATTAGTCTGGGGTTCTGATTCCCTTATTTGTTATTGTATTCACAGACTGAATTCTTTCTCTGAGTTTTTTGATTTTTAAAGTGTATGCCACTGCTAAAAGACAAAACTAAAGTTTCCAAATTCAGCAATTATAAAATTCATTTTTGTGCATTTCAGAGAGTTAAATAAATATGTGCATTGGGCTAAAGAAATATAAGGGGAATGTTTTATACCACATCTTGATCAGTGATTATTGCATTTTTTTTTTGCAGTGACAAGAACTATCTTGAGAATGGTACTTGGCAGACATTGGAAGTTTTTCCAAATTTTCTTAAAAATTTCCATACTTAAATGCACAAACTGGTAGATATCGCATCTCTTTTGTCTCCCCTTCCTTTTCTCTCTTCTCCAGACCCCCCTCCCTTTTCTCTCCATTCTGCCTTCCCCTCTTCTCTTTCCTGTCTTAGCAGAAGCCCAGGATTTTGATGATTTCACTGAAACACCTGAGCATTTCCCTACATTGTCCAAGCTGAAATGAAACTGTCCTGCATTGATTTTGGCGGTCTCATTCTGTTTTGTGTTCTTATAGCTGTACCTGCTCACTCCCAGATTCTTTTCCTTTTCTTTCTTTGAAAGTCCATTTTTCTTCCTGAAACTCTGCCATAAATTCTAGGGGATGTCAATAACCATCTGCTACATGTACAGCAGCTTGTTTGTGTGGAAGCAAACAGTCTGGCCATCAGCAAACCCAGGCTAGTACAGAACACACAGGTGCTTTGGTGCTGGTGCCAATTACTTCTTGCTTGAGTTCCTCTGGTTAATGTCCCCACACACACCCCGCATATCGGAAATCTAGATGTTGAAGCCTCAAGTAATATAGAGCCAGCAGCAGTTAGGGCTGAAATGCAAGGTATGGATGACATATCATTTTCCAGTGTACAGAGGTGTTGTCTTCATTGAAAGCCCGAGCAAAGCCTGGCCCTTCTTGCTTCTAAATAGAGGAGTTCTTTTGTAGAGATGGTTACGGTGTTCAAATAGTCTGTGTGACCAGTATGGTTGGTCTTCAGGTTGAAATTAGCCAAGTACATATCCTTGACCAGTTGCTCCAGCCACAGGTGATGATGGCAGAGTTGCTAGTGTTGGCTGAGAAGTAGGTAAAACACATTATGAATGATTCTCATCTTAACAGAGTACTTGAATATACTTGGAGTATTCCAGAAGCTAGAGATGGTTTTCCAGATTTCAGAGGTGAAAACCCCATTTAGCACATCTGTACTCTGGCATCTGATACTCCTTCATGTTGGTGCCCAAGAGTCCCAGGGTCCCAGAGCAGGATGATGAGTGGCAAAGCAGCTCATCTGAAGAGAGAATATCACTAGCAAGGTGGGGGCACCTCTGCAGTGCAAACTTTGCGGTGCCACAGATAGTTTCTTCCATGGCCAATTTCTACATGATGAAGTAGACAATATCATCTCCAAAGCTGTGGCTGGTCATGACGTGGATTTCAAGCCATCATGGTCCTTGAATGTTCCACTCAGTGTCATTCACATATTCTTTATGAGGGGGGCTGTGACTGTAGCCACAAGCCATCAGATCAGCTTCAGATGCTCAACAGCCTGTACTCTGTCGGAGAAAACCACCTTCTCATACTCCTAAACTGCCTTTCCTGTTCCTTAAAATCTTTTATTGTTGCTCAATGATTTATTCCTATTCTCCTTCTTATCTCATGTACTAACATTAGTTAACATAAAATCTTTCAGTTGGGCCCTCCTTACTCCACCCATATTTTGTAGAGTCACAGGGTCACTTGCTCTCATATCCAGCTGACCCTGATCATCTCCACTGAATACACAAATTTAACTCAATGTATGATATTCCAATTCATTGTCTTCCCCAAACATGAATTTTCTTCCAAATTTTCGTATTTACCAGATTTTCTCACCCTGGTCCCTAGGGAGAATTCAAGATTTTTATCTGTCTTCCTTCCCCATCTGAAATTGCCACTAATATTTCTCATTTTATCACATTGGTTTGCTATTTCCTTCAAATACACTCCTCTCCTCCACCTCCTCTCTGTCTCAGCTGACACATCCTTATCACTTTCTCCCTGAGTCATGTCCTTCCTGCCACCCTATTTAAGATCAGTTTTGTGACGTAGACAGACATTCTTTTGGAAATGGACTTCTGATGTTATTTCCGACTTGAAGCAGTCCGGGTGCTTCCAGCTTTTGAAAGAATAAACTCCGATTCCTTGCACAGTATAGCTAACCTCTGTCATTGTCATTTGCTTGCTTCTGATTTACTTGATTTCTATTTTTAAATCAGTGCTGGGAGAGCTTTCGTTGAACAGTTGTTCTCTTTTATCCATCCCAAGACTTCCCTGGATATGAAAGTTCTGATGATGTTGTAATGTATTCATCAGGGTTTTACTTTTTCTTTTTTATTATTTATGCAATTGTGTGTGTGTGTGTGTGTGTGTGTGTGTGTGTGTGTGTGTGTGTGTGTAGAACCACGGGCGAATTCGGGAACCACCATGGAGGGTTTTACTTTTTCATTTGTTTAGTTACTGAAGAAAATAATTGTGGATTATCAAGTCTTTGCCAGCATTGTTTTCAATCCTGATTCTACTAGAGTAAATAAAACATTATTTTATATATAAATATATATAATATGTCCATTATAATAATGATGGTGAAACGCAATGCAAGAACGATATGAAGAAAGGAAATATTTAAGTACTAGATAGAATTATCAGAGTCAGAAGAAACCTCACTGAGGAGATGACATCTCAACTATATCTAGAGTAAACTCAGGAATGGGTCATGGGGATATTTGGCAGAAAAATTCTTTAAAAAATAACAAAGGGCCTGGAGAGGTGGCTCAGGGGTTAAGCCTCTACCTTGCAGGCGGAAGGCCCTGAGTTTGGATCCTAGATCCCGCATATAGATGCCAGGCGGAAGCAGGGGCGGCCTGAGTTTCTGGTCCTGGTAGGGCGGAGCTTGCGAATCCCCGGGCAGAGTAAACAAGAAGGTGGAGGAGTCCATGGTGGTTCCCGAAATCGTCCGTGGTTCTACACACACACACACACACACACGAACATACATATGCATGCACAATTGAATAAATATTAAAAAAAAACAAAGAGGTGAAAGACAAGGAGGACTGCGTCATGGCATTATATGCATATGACACAGCCAGTGTAATCATGAACTCACAACAGCTACGATTACTTGCACAGTACCTGGACAAGACAGGACCTGACAGCAACCAATCATCTATAAGGAAGAATGTCTACCCCTACCTGATGGAATATTGACAGCTGAGGGCAGGAGGAGTTCTTGCCTTCAGTTATTAACCTAGTGGGACACTACCAGGCTCCATGGGTGTTGGAATTCTTATTGTTCTACACACACACGCACGCACGCACAATTGAATAAATAATTAAAAAAATTTATTAAAAAAAGAAAGAGATTTGTACGAAATTGGAGGTACTTACTTGGGTGTGGGAGACAGGATGACAGAGAAGAAACAATATGCATTTTTTATATTTATATGCACATTTTTTATATTTATATGTATATATTTATATATGTATGTATGAAATTGCCTAAGAACAAGTTTAACAAGTAAGGAAAATAAAAAAGAAAAATGGCAAAAGGAAAAACATAACAAAAGAGAAAAATGATCAAGAATTTTTAAGTAAAGGAGTTCTTTCTAGGTAAGAGGAGTTTTGAGAAACTCTAAAATCTGTGGGAGATTTTTGTGATATCTGTCATTTTTTAAAATGTATACATATCAGGATATATGATTATTCATGCATAAGGTCTATTTGTGGAATTTCTTTAAAAAATAGCTCAACATAGAGAAATTCAATAAAAAGTTTATTTTTGTGTTAGTTGCACAATAAGCCACAGCATTAACATAAAAAAACTACATAATGTTATTTTTAGGAGAGGAGTTATCAGGTACAGAAGAAAAAGCATAAGTCTATTTTATATGTGTATGTATGTGCAATGTCCATAAAAATGTAATAATTAAATTACTACATATTTAAGATGTTCACTGGACATTTAAATTTTGTCCTGAGAAAATTTTCTTTAAAGATTTAAGGTCCATTTTTAAATGTGCTTGTTTTGTTCCTTGGTATTTAAGTTTTTGAATTCTTTGTGCACTCTGGATATTAATCCTCTATCAGATATGTAATTAGCAAAGATTTCCTCTCATTCCCTGGGGTTGCCTTTTTGATTCCATAACAATATTTTTTGCTGAACAGAAGCTTTTCAATTTCATGATAATGATATCATGTTGAGTGTTGAGTGTTGGCTGAGACAATTTTTTTAAAGATAGCTGTCATAAATAATTGTTCAGTTGTAAATCAGTTCTTGCTGTTTGTGACATAAAATAACTCAGATATGGAGGAAGATTTGATTTTTATTATGTGGCAACTGAGTCTAGTGTTTTTGCAAACACTGAAGTATAGTAAAGTAACAGATAAGCTAAATAGAAAAACCACTTATTGCCCTTAATCAGGTTGTAATTTAGCATGCATGAGATGTAGTCTGCTTATTTATTTCTAAGTTCTTGGACGATCGTGATTTTGCTGGTCTAGTAAGCATAAATTAACCACCATTGATTTATCTAATCTGGAGTAACATTTAAACACTCACATTTTTGGAAATAATTGATTTTAAGACAGACCTGCCAAAATATCCGACAAATATCTCATTTTTTACAGTCAACATTTTATGACATATTTGTGTTTTTTCATCATGATGGAACATTGATGGAATTATTCATCACTTCATTAAAACATTTATTTCAGTTGCCTAAATTCCATATCAAATGGTATCAATTATATTAAATATCCTTGTTCTTTAGATACCTGAAAGAGTTTTGAACCAAGTAAAATGTGAAGTAAGAACAATCGACTTGTGTATGGCAAAAAAAATGCTGATTGTAAAAATCGAAATACTTGCAAAATTACAGTTTTCTCATAATTTAGTTTCTAAAATACTTTGAATAAAGTACTAATTTTGTAGGTAATGCTTCTGATTAGTTAATTTAGCATTTATAAATCATTTTTTTCCATTTTCACAGTGAACTTTTTATCCAATTGAATTAATTGGGAAGCATCAAAGAAATAAAATTAAGTCATTCTTTGAAATCTTTGCACAGCTTTTTAATTACTTTATTAATTACACAGTAAGAAATGACAAACTATAATTCTGTTTCCAAAAATGTGAGTGAAGGTCAGAGAGATTTCTTACTGACCTATGGAAGTATCAAAATTTTAAAGAAGTTTTGCTTTAAAACATATCATCAGGGAGCAAGAACAACTCCACCAAGGGCCAATCATTGCTTTTCATATAATCTTTAAGCATGTTTTCTTAACTCTTATCTACTTGTCTTTTACATGCATTCTTCTATCCTCAATACCCTGAGGAAACTCCCAGCAGTATCCATTCTATGGTTTCCTGTCTCCCAGAGGAACTGTATGTCAAACACAGAGAAAAAGAACATGAATTGTTTGTTTTTCTGGGCCTGGGTTAGCTCCATTAAAATTTAAATTTTGAAATTTCTTATTTTTATAACTGAATATGATTTTATGATTTACATATACCATGTTCTCAATATCGTTTCATTAATTGATGAACATCTAAGAAAGATTCTATTTCCTTGCTAAATTTATTATTATTATTATTATTATTGTGTGTGAATATGTGGTGTGTGTGTGTGTGTGTGTGTGTGTGTGTGTGTGTGAACAATGTATGGTATGAATGCCATAATATGTGTCTCAAGGTCAGAGGAAGATTTTCCAGAACTGGTCCTTTCTTCTTTCTTTCTGCCCTTATGTTGTTTCTAAGAGTAGAACTCAGGTAGCTTGACTTCTATGGCAAGACCTTTTCCACTTGGAGAAATCTTAGTGGCTCTTATTCAGAGTCTAAGAAGTTTATTCCAAAACATGACAAAAATGAAAAAAAATCATTAAGTGTGCTTTATAGTAATAAATAAAAAAGATATTTGTAGTATCTGTGTATTAAAAAAGATGAATAACTATTTATAAACCCTTCTTGGGTTTATACATTATTTTTTTTTTTTTTATTAAAAATTTAATTATACATTTTAAAATTTTTTACCAGTTCCCTCCCTCCCCCCTCCCCTTCCCCCAGTGTCTCCCCCCCAATTCCCAGAGAGTCCTTTATTGTGTGCGCCTAACTCTCCACTGGGTCCTCCTCTCCGATGACATATAAGGACCCAGTGGCATTTCCATAAGCCCTTTCTCTTGTTCCCCTTAATCATAAGATTACTACTATGGCTGTCAATCCCTTGCCTCCAGGGGTCTCGGTGCCCTTAACAGATGCTAGACTTTATGAGGGCAACAGTGCGCTGGACATTGCGCAGGGCATGCAAAGTTCCATTATGATTGCTTTGGCCCCAACTATTGTTGAGAATCTTGCAAATCGTTGCTCCTCCCATCCTTTTGCTCTTACAATCTTACCGCCCCCTCTTCCGCAAATGTCCCTGAGCTCCAGGATGGGGAGAGATTAGGCTGTCCTAGTTCTATGTGATTGATATAGAGTCTCTGAAGTTCTGGATTGTGGTTTGTTGATTTTCTTTTGCAGTTTTTCTGCTCCTGCAATTCCCTTCACTCCATTCTGCTGGGCACTGTATGTCACCCCCTGGCCAGAGACAAAAAGCTGTTAAACTGGAGTCTTGTTGTAATAGCACATTCAAGGGTAGATGTAATAAGAGTAGGAAACCTCACTGAGGGCGGGGTCCATTACCCATTTGCACAATGATTACTTTTTATCTGCTAGACTATATGCCCTCCCCTTCTGGTGAGATCAGGAAAGAACGTCTGTGAACTTAACCAGGTTTCTCATTACTTACTTGCAGACCTTGATGGAGGCCTATTTTCTCTGCTGTAACATGGTCTCCTCTCTCCTTGTTTCTGGTGTGGCCCTCCTAACCCATCTCTCTTGTTCATAATCCTTGCAATTACTGTGTTACATAGGTTTACTTTTGAGTGTCCCAATGTGGGCTGGGCGAGTTTGGTACTAGGAGCCACCTATTAGGGAGTACATACGGCGCTTAATTTTCTGGGTTTGGGATACTTCACTTAATATAATTCTTTCTAATGACATCCATTTCCCAGCAAATTCCAGTAATTCATCATTTTTGATGGCTGAGTAGTACTCCATTGTATAGATGTACCACAGTTTCCTTATCCACTCGTCAACTGTTGGACATTTAGGTTGATTCCATGACTTTGCTATTGTAAACAGTGCTGCTATGAACATGGTCGAGCTTGTGCTATCGAGGCGAACCTCTGCTGCTTGGGGGGTTATTCCCAAAAGTGGGATAGCAGGGTCATACGGCATTTCAATCTTTAATTTCTTTAAGAATCTCCAGACGGCTCGCCAGAGTGGCTGTATGAGCCTGCATTCCCACCAACAATGTAGGAGAGTTCCCCTCTCCCCACATCCTCTCCAGCATTTGTCGTTGTTTGTACTGTGGATTTTTGCCATCCTGACCGGGGTGAGATGATATCTCAGGGAAGTTTTGATTTGCATTTCCCTGATGGCGAAGGAAGTGGAGCATTTTTTAAGATAATTGTTAGACATTTTAATTTCATCCCTGGTAAAGTTTCTTGAAGTTCCAGGGCCCATTTTTTAATTGGGCCAGTGTTTTCCTTGGAGTTTAATTTTCTAAGTTCTTTGTGCACTCTGGACAGTAGAGCTCTGTCAGATATGTGGTTAGTGAAGATTTTCTCCCATTCTGTGGGTTGCCTTTGAGCTCGTGCGACAATCTCTTTATCTGAACAGAAGCTCTTTAATTTCACAAGATCCCAACTGTTGAGAGTTGGTAGCAGTGACTGTGCCATTGGATGTCTGTTTAGGAAGTGTTGGCCTAGCCCAATCAGCTCGAGGGAGTTCCCTATCCTTTCAACTATGGCTTTTAAAGTCTCTGGCCTGATATCAAGGTCCTTGATCCATTTGGAATTAAGTCTTGTACATGGTGACAAGTACGGGTCCAGCTTTAATCTTCTGCATGTGGAGATCCAGTTTTGCCAACACCATTTGTTGAAGATGCTGTTCTTTTTCCATTGGATTCTTTGGGCCCCTTTGTCAAAGACCAAGTGGCTGTAACTTTGTGGGCTTATATCTGAGTCTTCAATCCTTATCCATTGATCTGTGTGTCTATTTTGGAGCCAGTACCAGGCTGTCTTTATAACTATGGATTTGTAGTATAGACTTAGGTTTGGTATGGTAATACCTCCAGCTGTGTTTTTGTTACTCAGGATTGTTTTTGCTATCCTGGGTCTTTTGTGCCTCCATATGAACTTTGAGATTGTTTGGTCAACTTCTTTGAAGAATTGCTTTGGGATTTTGATTGGTATAGCATTGAATCTGTATATTGCCTTTGGTAGGATGGTCATTTTTACAATGTTGATTCTGCCAATCCAGGAACAAGGGAGGTCTTTCCACCTTCTGGTGTCTTCTGCAATTTCTTTCTTTAGGGTTTTAAAGTTTTCATTGTAAAGGTCTTTTACCTCCTTAGTTAGGTTTATACCAAGGTATTTCATTTTTTTAGGGGTTATAGTAAATGGCATGGTTTCTCTCAAGGCTTTTTCACTTCTTTCATTCTGGGCATATAGGAAGGCCTCTGATTTTTGCACATTTATTTTGTATCCTGCCACCCTGCTGAACTTCTCAATTAGTTCCAGGAGCTTCCTGGTGGAGTTTTTGGGATCACTCAGGTATAAGATCATGTCATCTGCAAATAGAGATAGCTTGACTTCTTCCTTGCCAATTTGAATCCCTCTTATGTCCCTTTCTTGTCTTATGGCTTCGGCTAAGACTTCAAGTACAATATTGAATAGAAGTGGTGAGAGTGGACAGCCTTGTCTTGTTCCTGATCGAAGTGGGAATGCTTCCAATTGTTCCCCATTGAGCATAATCCTTGCTGTGGGCTTGTTGTATACAGCTTTTATTATATTGATAAAAGTTCCTTCCATTCCTACTGTCTCTAGCGTTTTGATCATAAAAGGCTGTTGGATCTTGTCAAAAGCTTTTTCTGCATCTATCGAGAGTATCATGTGGTCTTGGACTTTGGACTGGTTTACATGATGAATTACATTTATTGATTTGCGTATGTTGAACCAACCTTGTGTGCCGGGGATGAAGCCTACTTGGTCCCCATGAATGATCTTTTTAATATGTTTTTGAATCCGATTTGCTAAGACTTTGTTGAGAATCTTTGCATCTGTGTTCATCAGGGAGATCGGCCTATAGTTTTCTTTTTTAAGTGAATCTTTATTAGGTTTTGGGATTAAAACGATATTAGCTTCATAGAAGGAATTTGGTAGTGTTCCTTCCTTTGCTATTTGGTGGAACAGTTTAAGGAGTATTGGTGTTATTAACTCCTTAAATGTCTTGTAGAACTCTGTGCTGAATCCATCTGGTCCAGGACATTTTTTGGTGGGAAGATTCGAGATTACTTCCTCAATTTCCTTATATGTTATAGGACTATTTAAGTAATTCACAACTTCCTGATTCAATTTAGGTAAGTTGTGTTTACTTAGAAATTCATCCATCTCTTTTGTGTTGTCAAACTTCACAGAGTATAAGTTTTTGAAATATGATGTTATAATTCTCTGGATTTCTTGGGTATCCGTAGTGATAACTCCATGTTCATTTCTAATTTTGTTAATTTGGGTTTTCTCTCTCTTGCTTTTGGTTAGTTTAGCTAGGGGTGTATCAATCTTGTTGATTTTTTCAAAGAACCAGCTTTTCGATTTGTTGATTTTTTCTATCGTTTTCTTAGTCTCGATTTCAGATATTTCTCCCCTTATTTTGCTAATCTCTTCTCTTCTACTGCTTTTGGGATCAGATTGCTCTAGTTTCTCTAAAGCTTTAAGCTGCATTGTTAAGTTGTTTATTTCTGATGTTTCCATTTTTTTGATGTGGGCATTAAGAGCTATGAACTTACCTCTTAGAACAGCTTTCATTGTGTCCCAGAGATTTTGGTAAGTTGTATTTTCGTTATCATTCACTTTCAGGAAATCTTGAATTTCCTTTTTAATTTCTTCCTGAATCCAGTTCTCATTCAGCATCATAGTGTTAAGTTTCCAGGAGTTAGTGTATTTTCTCTTGTTTGATGTGTTGTGGATGTCCAGCTTTAGGCCGTGGTGGTCTGATAGGGCACAGGTTAGAATTTCAACTTTCTTGTACATGTGTAGATTCATTTTGTGGCCCAATATGTGATCTATTTTGGAGAAAGTTCCGTGTGCTGCTGAGAAAAATGTGTATTCTTTGGTGCGTGGGTGAAAAGTTCGATAGAGATCTGTGAGGTCCATTTCTTTCAGGGTTTGATTAAGTTCCAAAGTGTCTCTGTTAAGCTTTTGACCTGTTGATCTATCCCATGTAGAGAGGGCGGTGTTGAAGTCCCCAAGAATTATCGTTTGGGGGTTGATTTCTTGCTTTAGACGCTGTAGGGTTTTCTTAATGAATGTGGAGGGGCCCGTATTGGGTGCATATATGTTCAGTATTGTGAAGTCTTCCTGGTGAATTGTACCTCTGACTAAAATGTAGTATCCATCCGTGTCTCTTATAATTTTTTTTGGTTTGAAATCCACTTTGTCTGATAGCATAATGGCTACCCCTGCCTGTTTTCTGCTTCCATTTGCTTGTAGAATTGTTGACCAGCCTTTTATTTTTAGAGCGTGCCTATCTTTTGTGGTGAGATGGGTTTCCTGCAGGCAGCAGATTGATGGATTGTGATTTTTAATCCAAGTTTGTAATCTGTGTCTCTTGATCGGTGAATTAAGTCCATTAACATTTAGTGTTATAATGGAGAAACTATTGTTAATTCCAGACATTTATTATGTTTAGTAGCTTTTATAAGTATATTGCTTCGCTTTTAATGGTGTTATATTTGCCTTCTGTTCTCCTGGATATGCCTGTTTTTTTCTTCACGCTTGAGTATCATTTCTAGCAGTTTTTGAAGGCCTGGTTTGGTGGCCATGTATCCCTTAAAGTTGTCTTTGTGCTGGAAAATTTTTCTTTCTCCCTCGATCATGACTGATAGTTTTGCAGGGTAAATCAGCCTGGGTTGACATTTTTGCTCATTCAATACTTGAAGTATGTCTCTCCAAGCTCTTCTTGCTTTTACTGTTTCGACTGAGAAGTCATTTGTTATTTTAATAGGTTTGCCTTTAAAAGTGACTTGTTTTTTCTCCCTTGAAGCTCTCAGCACCAGTTCTTTATCTTGAATGTGGAGTGTTTTAACTATTATTTGCCGCGGTGTGCTTCTAGTTTGGTCGTATCTGTTTGGGGTGCGGAATGCCTCTTGTATATGAATGGGCCTCTCTTTCTTTAGATGAGGAAAGTTTTCCTTGATGATCGTTTGAAAAATTTCCTCAGGGGTGGTATTTTGAGATTCTTGCTCCGGTATTCCATGAATACGCATGTTAGGCTTCTTCAGGGTGTCCCATATCTCTTGAATATTTCTCTCAAGTATCTTTTTGGCTTTAACAACCTCTTCCATTGAGCTGGCTAGTACTCCCACTTTATCTTCAAGGTCTGAAATTCTGTTTTCTGCTTCATTAGTTCTGTTGATAAGACTCTCTGTGGCGTTCTGGGTTGAAGATAACTTGTCTTTTAGCTCAGTTTTAAACTCTGCTTGAGTTTGTTTTAACTGTTCTATGCCGCTTTTTGTTTCTTGCACTGTTTTTCTCAACTCCTCCAGATGTCTGTTGTGTTCCTCTTCAAAGCGATTGATTCGATTATGTAATTCCTCCCGGATTTCCTCTTTCATAGTATTGAACATGGTAATGATCATATTTTGAAAGTCGTTATCCTGGGTCAGGCTTTCTTGGCCTTTTTCCGCGGGTTTGTTCTTTTTGGAGTCTAACATTATGGGATTAATTTCTTCAGTGGGAGATTTGTTTACTTGAGTGTTGCTTCTCATGGATTTGCACTTTGACTTTGGCATTGTCATTTTAACTCTTAAGATCTCTCAATTTCACTAAACTGAATTATTTGGCCTGGGGTACTGGTGGGCGGGGCCTGAACGGGGACTTACCTAGGGAGCGGGGTGAGGCCCGGGTGGACCGCGTGCGTGTCCCGACTGGCGGAGCGGGGTGGGGCGAAAAGGGAGGATGGGCGCAGGGGGAGGTGCTCCTCGTTCCCTGGGCCCCCGCTCGGCTCCGGCTGGATGGCGGGAGTCGGAGCCGGGTCCCCGTGGGCTGATCTGGGGTCCTAGAGCGCGCGTTGAGGCCCGGCTGGATCTCGCCTACGCGTCCCGACCGGCGGAGCGGGGGTGGGGCGAAAGAGGGAGGCTGCGCGCGTCGGCGTGGAGCTATTTAACCCGAGGGCAGCTGGGGCGGGGCCCGGGCGCAGGGGGAGGTGCTCCTCGTTCCCTGGGCCCCCGCGCGGCTCCGGCTGGATGGCGGGAGTCGGAGCCGGGTCCCCGTGGGCTGACCTGGGGTCCTAGAGCGCGCGTTGAGGCCCGGCTGGATCTCGCCTACGCGTCCGGACCGGCGGAGCGGGGGGTGGGGCGAAAGAGGGAGGCTGCGCGCGTCGGCGTGGAGCTATTTAACCCGAGGGCAGCTGGGGCGGGGCCCGGGCGCAGGGGGAGGTGCTCCTCGTTCCCTGGGCCCCCGCGCGGCTCCGGCTGGATGGCGGGAGTCGGAGCCGGGTCCCCGTGGGCTGACCTGGGGTCCTAGAGCGCGTTGAGGCCCGGCTGGATCTCGCCTACGCGTCCGGACCGGCGGAGCGGGGGGTGGGGCGAAAGAGGGAGGCTGCGCGCGTCGGCGTGGAGCTATTTAACCCGAGGGCAGCTGGGGCGGGGCCCGGGCGCAGGGGGAGGTGCTCCTCGTTCCCTGGGCCCCCGCGCGGCTCCGGCTGGATGGCGGGAGTCGGAGCCGGGTCCCCGTGGGCTGACCTGGGGTCCTAGAGCGCGCGTTGAGGCCCGGCTGGATCTCGCCTACGCGTCCGGACCGGCGGAGCGGGGGGTGGGGCGAAAGAGGGAGGCTGCGCGCGTCGGCGTGGAGCTATTTAACCCGAGGGCAGCTGGGGCGGGGCCCGGGCGCAGGGGGAGGTGCTCCTCGTTCCCTGGGCCCCCGCGCGGCTCCGGCTGGATGGCGGGAGTCGGAGCCGGGTCCCCGTGGGCTGACCTGGGGTCCTAGAGCGCGCGTTGAGGCCCGGCTGGATCTCGCCTAAGCGTCCCGACCGGCGGAGCGGGGGGTGGGGCCGGGTTTATACATTATTGATTGAGGACTTTCAGTCTAGATCAAAGTGGAATATTCTAACAGGCTAAGGCCAACCAGAGAGTCACAGATTGTTTTCCTTTTTCATTAAATAGTTATTCTCTCTCTCTCTCTTTCTCTCTCTCCCCTCTCTCTTTCTCTCTGTCTCTTTATCTTTCTCTGTGTGTCTGTTTCTCTCCTTTTTCTTTCTCACTTGTCCTTCAATTTTTCCTTTCTCTGTCTCCTAAAATCCTAATTTTTACATAAACAGTGAAGTAAGCTATAGGGATATTGTTTAACACATTTATTATCCATGTTTTGCCCTTTGGACAGGTTGACTATGTTCCAAAACACTACTTAAGACTATCAATATATAATAATTCTATAAGTCATCCGTTGAGGAATAAACTTAAATGTTTGTTTAAAAATGCAGTTGTCTTCAAATGTTTTGCAACTGCTAGTTTTATTTGACAAATATGTTTGATTCTACTATCAGATACAGTACACACACATTTCACTTGAAAAAGGAGGAAAAAATGGACAGTCACTATGCAGAGAAGTATAGAGAGAGGAAAACATGACAAAATAAAAAAGAATGCCCTGAATTGGTCCACTTAGAATCCAGCGACAATTAAAACTATACTAGAAGTAACAGGAATGTGACACTTCAGGATAAGTTATTGGTCAGAGAGGGCTTAAAGGCCCACCTAAATAACAGTATAGACTTTTGCCATTGCTCTTGGTTGCCCTCCAAAAAACTGACAGTAAGAACCAATTGCTAAAGATGCAAAATAATATTGATCCCAGGACATGAACAAAAACCAAACTGGAATTAGTCTAAGAGCGTCCTCCTTGCTGGATAGCTTACACAATACCCAAGAGTACTGTAGAAGCTGTTGGAGGAGTAAAATAAGCAAACATCTCATCAACCCATGAGTTCTACATGTTACAATAAAAATCACCATGGCAACAGGTAACCACTGGCATAGTAGTTTTATGAGTACCAAGGAAACAACCAACAGCTTTCTGGATTTAAGGCCATCTTGTCAAAATGTTGCCGCAAATAAGAACAGGAAGCCATGAAAGGGAAGGAAATAGGTCACAACAGAAGAACAGACTATGAATATTTAGCTAGGAAGACAGTACATCAAACTGCTCTGTAAATACCTGCTGTTGTACACATAGATTGGAAAAACATTGAATACTCAATCTAGAAGCCTTCTTCTATAGCAGAAGATATTTATTACAGAAAAGCATAACTTGCCAAAATACAAAAAATAAGTGTCTGCAGACTATTTTTCCCTGAACAGGACATAAAAGCCTTACTCACCTTTACCCTAAGACTCACAGAATATGGTGGAATTGCGGGTGGAAAGATTGTAAGAGTCTGAAGTGGGAAGATGGTGGCTCATGCATTATCTCCTGGATATGACATTGTTTTAATATAGAAGATTTCATGAAAGATATGTATGCTTGCACAAGAATTGCACTCACCACAACATCAGAAAGATCTCAAGAAGCTCCACACTTCTCTAAGAGACTGATGAGGACTACTGCTAATAGTGAGGTAAATGAGACTGCATATATCCACAGATCTAGAATTCTTGCTGAGGTATGAATCAGGTCAGCATGAGTCAGCACATACTAGATAAACACAGTGGTCACACAAGCAAAAAGATTTGAAAATAGGATGGACTCTGACAGTGAAGATGATGGTTTATATGGAGAAAAGGAGTGGGGATGGGATTTGGAACTAATAATTGAAACTATAAAGTCACTATATTCATATATATAACATTAAAAATAAATTTTAAAAAGAGGAAATGTCATGTGATTTTTTTGTCCACTACAATATGAGCAAAGTACTAAAGCAATTGTTTTCATTACTAATGCAAACTTTGCCTCATTTTCTTTCATATGCCATGATGCTGGCAATGATTAAAGCACATCTGCAGAAGGAGAGCATGGAAAACCTGAAATGTGATAACCATCATGCCATGACCTGTTAGAAAAGCAACAAGAAAGGAAAATACATGTGCATTTTCTTTAGACCATACATGCAAGAACCACCAATGTTACCAAAGAGAGCTTTAATGATTTTAATATTTAGCTGTTGTTATGTAGAAGTTTAATTCATCATGCTAATTACAAAGTTAGCATTTAGTTGATTTGACATTATGAACATTATGGCAGATGGTCCTCCCCTGCTTCTCTCATCCCCTTCTTTCTTTTTCATTTTTCTAATCTCTCCCACACTCCTTTCCCCACTCTGAAATTTAGGTTCCTGATAGTAGTTGCTGTATTAACACTTAACTTGTACATATAAGCTTGTAGTTTTAGGATCCCAAATATTGCTACTGGTTATCATTTATTTCTCCTTTACATAGGAAAATGTGATGCCTAAAAGGTTTTGAATCACACATTAAATAGACAAGGTGTGCTAAAGAAATGTCACCTCATAAGTCAATTTCAAATGCCAATTTTTTGTAATATGGAGATTGCTTATTGAAAATTGAAAATATGTGGTACCTTTAATTCATAAACCTCTTTTGTCCAATGTAACTAAGGCACATTGTAGAAGTTCATCTCCTTTAAGCAATTGTTGGCTAGAAGTACTTTATTTGTTAATAATTTTCCTTTATAAAACTAATCTTATAAATCAATACTTTATTGAATTATTTCCTATCTGCTGTTAACTTATATTCCTGGACATAGCTAATATGCATATATTACACAAATCTGAGCCTAAAATTGATATTTTGATACAATTATATCTCTGTAGATTTTAAAAGAAAAACATTTACTGGCTTCTTAGTGATCTAACCATAATATTGCATGTCTAGTTGAGATAATATATGGTTGCCTTGTATTGATATAAATGTACCTAATTCATGCTACCTGAACTTCTGATAAGATAAAACATAAGCATAATTATGAAGAGCAAAAAGATTTGATCTAAATGACAGAAATAATTAATACTTGACTAATTATTTCATAATGGCAGCACAAATCAAGTTTTATACTTCAGGTATAAAGAATTTAATTTCATTTCAGTAATACTAGAAATTACTAAAAACAGAAATATATCAAATTTCTGCATTTTACAATACAAAAGTATTTGTGAATGCGAACTGGTACAGCCATTATGTAAAGTAGTGTTTGGGTTCCATAGAAAAGTAGAAATAGAACTATTTAAACCAGTTATCCCATTCCTGAGGGATTTATTACCAGAGCACTCTACATCCCACTGTGGAGATACTGATCCATGCCCCCTACAGCTCTAGTCACAATAGCAAGGAATCATCCTCTATGTTTATTAACAGACCAAAAGATAATGAAAATGTGATACATATATATAACACAATTTTATTCAGCTATTAAGAAAAATAAAATAATCAAATTTAAAGAAAAATAAATTACTAAAATATGTCATACTGAATGAGTTAATCCAGACCTAGAAAGAAAAATTCCACATGTTCTAACTTCTGTTAATCCTAGCTTTGAGTATTCAGATTTCTGTGCTTAACTTGTAATGTCTATAAAATCAGAAAGATGGAAAGGGACCTTTAAGAGAGTGGAAGTATGGGAGAAGGATTGGATATAGAAGTATGCAACATGAAGGAAGAAATGGAAAGGGGAGAAAGGGCTTAAGGCAGCAAAGAGATGAGATATGGAGCAGAAGATGGATGGGAGAGGAATAAATACACTCAGGATATAAGGTACAACTCTATGGAACCCTATTATTTCAGAAGCTTATCTAAAAATACAATTACAGTAAATTCAAATAAAGGAAACTTTCATAGGTGCATAGAGAAGAAGAGAAAAGAGAGGAAAAACTGCCTTTAGATGCTTCTTGCTGAAGCCAAAAATTGTTAAACAAAATGCTCAGTAATAGGCATGTGATTCTCTGGTATGAAGTATTGATGACTGAAGTCCCAGAAGCCTCCAAGACAACATAGGATACTGTCATTGCTCTTGATCACCTTCCAGAACCCATAAATAAGACCCTATTGCCTAAGATATTACACACTTTGATTACAGCACATGCAGAAATCAAACTGGAACTGACCTGCAAGCTTCCTCTCTGCCGCACAGCTTTCCTAGTATGAAAAACTGCTGTGAGGGCCACTGGAGAAGAAAAGTTACAAACATTTTTACCAGGCTATTACTCTGTGAGGCTCAGTAACATCCAGCCTGGCAACATTTGCCCATCCGTGTAATAGCAGCATGGATTTTATGGGGATAATGAACTGCTTTCTAATTAGATTTCAAGCCTGGTTCTCAAGAATGGATTCATTCTTGGTATCATAAACCTGTATTAGAACTTTACATTCAAGATTTGCGAAAATGTGCAATGGGAGACTGATCCATCCCTCACTGCAGTCTCCTACTCTTATTTCATCTACCTTTGAATCTATTCTTATAATAAGACTCTATTTTAACAGCTTTTTATCTCTGGCCAGAGGGTGACATCCAATACCTATCAGGATGGAGCCAAGGGCATTGTAGGAGCAGCAAAACTGAAAAAAAAATCAACAAACCATAATTCAGAACATCAGAGACTCTATATCAACCACCTGGAATCAGGCCTGCCTAATCTCTCCCCACCCTGAAGCTCAGGGAAATATGTGGAAGAGGGGGCGGTAAGATTGTAAGAGCACAAGGATGGGAGGAGTCAAGATATTCAAGATACTACACATAAGTTAGGGCCGAAGCAATTGTAATAGGACTCTGCATGATCTGCGCAATGACCAACATATCATTAACCCCTCAAAGTCTAGCATAGACTAAAGGCACTAGGATCCTTAGAAGCAAGGGATTAGCAGCCACAATAGTGTTCCTGTACTTAAGGGGAACACAAGAAAGAGTTCCAGGAAATGCCACTGAGTCCTTACACTTCATCAGAGAGGAGGACCCAGAGGAAAGTTTGATATACATATTAAAGGATTCTTCAGAGATGGGGGTAGGGGGCACTGGGAGAAAGGGAGGGAGGGGGGAAAGGAAGGGGAAAAAGGGGGAGGGAGCAGGGAGGTTCAGGGAGGGGTGGAGGGAGGGAGGGAATAAGGGTACATTTGTATGAGCAGAAAATTAAATAAATTAAAAAAATAAATAAAAATGTATATAAAGTTCATATATTCACCTTCTTAAAAACGTTTGCAAAAATATATCACCATAGAAATTTGAGAATGTCTTCAAATTCTTTCTGAATATAATATGTTAAATTTCTGGAAGATAATAGAGAATTAATACTAGTACAATTTTTATCTTTGTGAGAACTATATATAATCATTTTCAAATCTCCAACTTTTTACAAAGACAAGGAGATGGAAAAAAAAGAACCGAAACATTTGGAGGGAAAATTATTCCATTACTGAAAAATTATTTCCATTATTTGAAAAATAATTCTAGAAATGAGATAATGAATGACATTAACATCACTAATTATCATAGTCACAACTATGATCATTGCTACATGACAGTTATAATCTGTCAACTAGCCTGTATTAAATTGTATTCTTTCAGTATAGCTGACACATTGACTCTTCATATAAAGATATGAAATGTGAATGTGCAAGACATTAAAAATTTGTTTGAAGAAATAATACTAGAAAATGTCGTGATTGAGATTTTAATCGAAAACCATGATTCTAGGACTTACATACCTCACTGCAATTCAGTATATCCTTATAACAAATACAAATGAGTAGAAAGTAAGAGGTAATGCTTACAAAAGTAAGCATCATTATGTATAAGCAGATATAAATGGAAAGCAAGTGATATTAAACCAGGACCAGTGTCCAGGCTGTCAATGCACATCTCTGTGAAACAGAGCTTTGCTAAAGATATTCGACAAGATAGCAAAATGCTAAGGCATTTGGAAAGTATTAAATGGGAGTAATAATGTGATGTGTTATTGCAGCTTTCACACTGCATGCATTTTTGATGACACAACATTTTCTCCATTGCTGTAAGATGTGTACATTAAGCTAAATTTTGTTTTATGAGACATAAGAAACTGCAGCAATGAGTACATGGTATGCAGCATTTTACAGAGGGTAAAGATTTTATAAGAAGTCTACTATCACTATAAAAAGGATACAAAATGCTCCTTACACAATCCATTCAGTATTGCTTTAACTATGGATGAATGATCTCTGCCATACTGTAAAAGTACAGGCCAAGTAAAATTCAATCATGGAAAATGCACTGAAATGGCTGGAATAGACATATTTGAAACTGGCACATAAATCACCCAGCCAGAGAAGCAGCACACATATCACTGCAGTGCACAGAGTGCCTCTCAAATATCCATGGTATAGACCAGAATTTCTCAATTCAGCCCAAACAATGTTTTCATTGTAAAGACTAGTCTTCTGCATTGTAGGGTGTTTAACTTTCCTCTTCCTCTAGTCATTGCATGTTGCTAGGAATACCAGACTGTATTTGTGACCATCAGAAATAACTTCAACTTTGCTAAATAATACCTAGAGGCAGAATTGTCACTGGTGGACTATCATTGGTTTTATGAAATATATTTGTAACTGTTATTTACTAAGGGTGTTAAGAATTATAATAAAGATAAGCCACAGCATTAGATATGCCTGGGCTTGGCAATGATTAAATAGCTTGAAAAGTAACATAAATAGGCTCCAAATTGTTAGGATTGGGGTGAAAGTGACAGTGTTTCACTAATACCAACAAACATTTGGTGGGCATCTAACAAATGCTTCTTGCTAATACAAGTTCTAGAGAAACAAGAGTAAAGATTACATAAGCTATATACACTGATACAGATTCTTGAAAGTGTACTCCTATGTTATGTTAGATCATCAGAAATCACAAATTGTGAACCCTTTTACCTCATGACTGTGCAAAATATTTTAATTACTTTTAGTGTCTCTAGGGAACAGATATGGAAATTGCTGTTAATCTATTTATTAGTCTTCTTAGACAAATAGCTAAAATACTATGCAGCATGATATTCACTACTTTTGACACAAAGTAGAATAGGAACATAAGATAAAGTTGTGATGATTGCTTATCAACTCATGCTATATAGTCATTTTATTTTCTAAAACAGTTCTATTGTTAGATAACTGTAGAAAACACTAGAACTATGTTGCAAACAATTACTAGAATTACATTCTCATTCCAGAAGTGCAATTCTAGTTCCTTTCCTTTCAAGAAGAATTTCAGGGGATTTGAGTAACCAAAGAGAAAATAATGACTATAATTATATTTATAGAACTGTCAGGTATACTTCCTGTCTTCTTGTGTATCCTTTCAGAAAATACAGAGAAAGTATGAGAAGTGAAGATGTTCTCTTACTTGCTCAAAGTCATATTGGTCATGGCCTCTCTCTCTGACTTGATTAAAGTCACTGGTTCACTCATTCCACAAATTTACTTCTGCAGCATAGTAATTTTAGGTTTGATTAGTAATATAAATAGTCATTTTATTTACAGGTTACATCATGTAGCTATTTGCTGGCCTATAACTAGCCCAACTCTCCATATTTAAGTACAAGTTACACTTGCTTTTTTTTAAAAAAAAAGAGTAATCATTATTTATATTTTTAATGTTAAATACACAGTATTATCATTATTTTCTTTCTTTTTTATTTTTTCTCCACATTTTATTTTTTATCCCAATTATACAAGCTCAATAGGTACCCCCATCCTCTCCCTCCCTCTTCCCTCTCCAGTCCCCCCTTGCACTCTACCTCCCTTTTCCTCTTCCTTTCATGCAACTTCCTCCCTCCCATTTGGCTAGTCCTTCCCCCTTCCTCCCTCTCATTCCCTTTTAGTGTGAATGCCAAACCTCTCTCTGAGTCCTCCACCCTAGTGAGGGTAATGACTAAATGGCATAGCCCTGAGCCTTTCTTGGGCTCCCCCTTAGTATGTGAACTCTATTATGTCTGTTAATCCTTTGGCTCTTAGGATCCTACTGCCTGGAGCCTTCTCTCCTGTGATCCATGCTAGACTTTGGGGGGTTGTTGACATGTCAGCCATTGTGATTATCATGCAAAGTCCAACTATGGCTACTGCAGACCTAACTTGTGTGGAGTATATTGCATTATCATTGGTTCTCCCCAGTTTTAGGCTCTTACATCTTGTTGCTCTCTTTTCTGCAAGGTTCCCCAGCTTTAGGATGGGGAGAGATTTGGCTGGTCTGGTTTCAGGTAAATAATGTATGGTCCTTGGTGTTCTGAATTATGGTTTGTTGTTGTTTTTAGTTTTGCTTTTCCTGCAGTCTTTGGCTGCATCCTGATTAGTATTGTAGGTCACCTCCTAACCAAAGATCTTAATATAAGAGGGGACTCAAAGGTAGATGGAATAGGAGTAGGACACAGCGGTAGGAGGAAGAGGGGATCAGTGCCCCATTTGCCAGATGGTTACCATCTATCTACCAGTCCTTACACCCTCCTTGATTGTTTAGATCAAACCTCCTCAGTTGTAGGTGACCAGGAAGGGAGGTAAGAGTGAGGTTTGCAGATGTCTTTCTACTTACATGCAATATTTGACAGTGACCTATTTTCTCTACTGAAGCATGATCCCCTCTCTCCTTTTTTTTCTAGGGGGGAACCCTCCTTTCCCTTCCCTCCTGTTTATAATCTTTGCAATTACAGTAGGTATTACTGGATTTACCTTTGAATATGTCATTAAGCGGGTTTGGTACTAGGATCCACCTAATAGGATCCACCTATATACACTGTCTAACTTCCTGTGTCTGGGATAGTTCATTCAATACAATTTTTTCTAATTCCATACATTTCTCTGAAAATTTCATTAATTCATCTTTTTTGATGGCTGAGCAGTATTCCATTGTATAAATGTACCACATTTTCCTTATCCACTCATCAACTGTTGGGCATTTTGGGTTGATTCCATGACTTTACTATTGTAAATAGTGCTGCTATGAACATGGTTGTGCTTCTGTCACTGCAGTGAATTTTTGCATTATGGGGGATTATTCTCAGAAGTGGTATAGCAGGGTCATATGGCATTTCAATCTTTAACTTTTTTAGAAATCGCCAAACTGATCGCCAGTGCTGCATTCCCACCAGCAATGTATGAGAGTTCCCTTTTCTCCACATCCTCTCCAGTATTTGGTGTTTGTATTGTAGATTTTTATCATCCTGACTGGAGTTAGATGATATCTTAGGGAAGTTTTGATTTGCATTTCTCTGATGGGTAAGGATGTGGAACATTTTTAAGATATTTGTTAGTCATTTCAATTTCATCCCTGGAAAAATTTCTTTTGAGTTCCCAGTTGTCCTGGGATGATAGAGCTCTATCAGATATGTGGTTGGTGAAAATTTTCTCCCATTCTGTGGATTGTATTTTTGCTCGGCTTGCGATCTCTTTATCTGAACAGAAGCTCTTTAATTTCATAAGATCCCATCTGTTGAATGTTGTTTCTAGTGACTGTGCTATTGGATTTTTGTTTAGGAACTGTTGGCCTAGACCAATCAGCTCGAGGGAGTTTCCTACCTGTCAACTAGGGTCTTTACAGTCTCTGGCCTAATATTGAAGTCTTTAATCCATTTTGGAATTAATTTTTGTGCACGGTGACAAGAATAGGTCCAGTTTTAATCTTCTGTATGCAGATATCCAGTTTTGCCAGCACCATTTGTTGAAGATGCTATCCTTTTTCCATTGAATTTTTTGGGCCCCTTGTCAAAGATCAAATGGCTGCAATTGTGTGGGCTTATATCTTGGTCTTCAATCCTTATCTATTAATCTACATGTCTATTTTTGGGCCAGTACTGTTTGTATTACTATGGATTTGTAGCATAGATTAAGGTTTGGTATGGTGATACCCAGGAGTGCTTTTGTTATTTAGGATTGTTTTTGATATCCTGGGTCTTTTATGCTTCTATGTGAATTTTGAGATTGGTCAATTTCTTTGAAAAATTGCTTTGGAGTTTTGATTGGTATTGCGTTGAATCTGTATATTGCTTTTGGTAGGATGGTCATTTTTATGATGTTGATTCTGCCGATCCAGGAACATGGGAGGTCTTTCCACCTTCTGGTGTCTTCTGTAATTTTTTTCTTCAGGTTAAGTTTTCGTTATAAAAGTCTCTCACTTTGGTTAGATTTATACTAAGGTATTATATTTTTTAGGGGCTATAGTAAATGAGATTGTTTCTCTTAGGACTTTTTCACTTTTTTCATCCTTGGTGTATAGGAAAGCCACTGAGTTTTGCACATTTATTTTGTAATCTGCCACCTTGATGAACTTATGTATTAGTTCCAGGAGTTTCCTGGTTGGATACTCAGTTTTTTATAGCCTTTATACTGTAAGTTGTGCAAACTCTTTTCCTTCCTTTCTCATTGGATTACTCTCTTTATTTTTCACTTGGAGATTTAAGACGGGACAAATAGGAAACAGTTTTCAAAATCTTCAACACTAGCCAAGTTTCTGTGCTTTTGGGCACTATCAGGAAATCACAGTAAACATCAGCAAAGAATAAAGATCAAGCCCTTGGTCACTGTCAATGTATAGCTGAGTAGGGAAAATGAGGAGCATTGTTTTCAGAAGTGAAAGTGTTAGGGGACATGTGGCAGTCAGGGAATCTTCAGCATCGTGTCTGAGTAGTGACTATGCTTTTGTGTGCACATGAAAACAGAAGAAACCTTTGTTACCCCCAAGATCTCCCAAGAATACTTCTTGAAGTTAAACTTGATGTCAATTCTCCTCAACTAGAAGTTTAAAATAGGCTGTCTCTAGAGGTAAATAAATTAATGTTTCCTGTGTTGAACTCACCCTGAAAACAGGTGTGAGCTCCTTGTAGAATCCACCCAGATGCTTGAATGCTCCTCCCAAGAGGTAGAGTTTCCAGGCCTCAGCTGAATGGTCATGAAAGAAAATGGGAGTACTCTTGAAAGGAAATAGGCTAGCATGCATTTGGTATGCTTGTCAGTCTAAATGTCCAGACACACATTCTGCAGTTTCAGTGGAAGAGAACAAAACATGTGGAGTGCTTGATTCCTGAAGTTCCCAAGCAGTCACCAATGAAGTTAAAGGGTCCTGAACAGATGCATGTGACAACCATAAAATATATCCACTTCTGTTTGTGGTCAAAACTGCGCCTGTCAAAAAATACATTTTGGAAAAAAAAAGAAGCTAAAAGAAGCCCCAAAGGCTGTTTGAGCTTATCACCAGCTGTGCCCAGCAGTAGCTGATGGAAAAGGTAGGTTTCTTTAGTAGAAAAATCAGTCCAAGCCCCCAGATACAGTCAGCAACTGGGGACTCTTTGACGAGACTCTGTCCTGCACTTCACAGCCCCCACCTCCCCTCTTTGCTCCATTAGAAATAATCACTCCTAAGTGGCCCATCACCAGTGCCAGTGTGATTTTTCCTTTCACATTTGCTAAAAGCTTTTCCCTTGGCCCATATTTATTTTTTTCCTTTTGTTTCTAAGTAACTATTTCATTTCCCTCCCCTCTTCAATTTGCAGAGCTAACTGACTTGAAAAAAGTCTGATCTGCAATGAGGCTTACTGATGGATTTGTTCTATCTTTCTTTCAGTCACTCCCCTGCACCAGGTAATAGCAACCTTATATGCATTAGCAAAAGACTTACTAGTGAGGCACTGTTTTATACTCAGCAGACAAAGGCAGAAGAGATCTTCAGTGGAAATAATCCCCCACTCTCTTTCTTTCTCTCTCTCACTATATCTCACTATATATATCTATATATGTGTGTGTGTGTATATACACACACACAAATATGAATACACACACACACACACAACTTCCTTTTAATTCTGAAATGAAATGGCATTGAGGTCTTGAATTGCTGTCATCTAAAATGTTTTACTCCTATCTTCACTTCCCCAGATTGTGACCAATTTTCCCCCAGAATGAATTATTCAAACTGAGCCCAGTCTTCTGAATCCTTAGAAAAAACAATGCCTTAGCACTTTGGTTCTATTCTACTCACTTATCATTGGGCACGTTCTGTCTCCTACTGGCAGACATTTCTTTTTCAACATATAATTTATCTCCCAAAGTAGACTGCAAGCTTCTCAAGATTAAAGATCATGTCATGTCATTCATTCATTTAACAAATATATTCAAACAGATATATACTAGGCATGCTCTGATCACTTGTGATAAAGCCAAGAATAAATCAAACACAAATACCTCCTTCCATGGCAGAGTTTATATTCCAGGTGCAGGGACTTAGGGATCAAAAAAAGTACTGTTACAAATGTGCAAACTGTAAAATATATTGAAAGCTACGGACTACAGCATTGTGAGAAGAAATGTAAAAAGAAGTTGTCCACAGTTTTGAATAGACTAAATGAGAAAGGAAGCCATGCTTATAAACAGAATAACATACTTTGTCCAATGTAGGAACTTACAGAATTGAGTTGGCATCAACTAACTGAAGAAGCTGATAGGAATGACAGGAGCACAGACTTGGATATGTAAGTTCTGTGCAACCTTCCAGAATACCAATGTAGATGTCATGGACTAAGAAGATGAATAGAGGAATCCATAGATTCATTGAGGTCTGAGCTAGAATGTTGATTTGAGAAAAGTGTAAAAGTCATAAAGCCGGGAAATGTCACTACAAAGTAAGAGCAAATGAATAAATGTGGGACACAAGAATAAGTGTCTGTGAGATAAGGTAGACATTGAGAACATGGAGGCTGAAACTTGACTACTGAGTTTATCATCCTAAAGGATCATTGATAATCAGCAAGTGTGGTTTCCACAAAGTGGTGGAGACAAATCCTGAGCTTAGTGAGGCGAAATGAGAGACGAATGTGTGTCCTCCAAATGATACGTTGAAAATCTTATTTCGACGTTTCAATTTTTTAATGGAAAGTCATGGAAATTAATACATTATAAGTATGAACTTGTTTAGGGGAGCCAGCACCCATATGAAAATATGTCACAGAACTAATCAACTTCTCTGATTCTTCTGAGTGTACAGAAAGACCTCAACAGAACTTAAGATCTGTTTTGATGTAGGGGATCCTTGGTTTAGTATGTACCCTGGTGAGGGAAAGCAAGTGGTGTGCTTCCTCAGTCTTGCAGCCATTCCAAGTCTAGAGATGCTAAGGTAGATACTCAACTTGTGAGAAGATTGTCCATGAACATAAAACACTGAGTGCAACACTGGAATCCTGACCTCAGGCCTTGATATGTGGAACTCAGTGAGGAAGGAAAGGTTCTACCATCTCTTCCCAGGAAAAGATTCAGATGACCTAAAGACCTTCCACTGGTACAAATACCTCCCAAAGGTGACCACTTTTCAGGACCGTCCTTCCCTACTTGGGCCTTCATGGGGCATTCAAGACCTAGATTGTAGCAGAGAGGAGTTATAATTGTTGCTTGATACATGCTTTCGACAATTGAGTAAATAAATATTAATGTCAGGACTTTAAGTTTTCAAAACAGGTACCTCTAAATATCCCTTGATCTTGTAATGTAAATGACTCGGTTTAGAGTCCATCTGTGGCTGTGAAATCAAAAGCAGCGCCACCTGCTGCCCAAAATAATTATAAAGGTATTGGAGGCCCCCTTGTGCTTCCCTTCGTGTTGTTTTGGTTTCTGTTCTCTGTTGGAACTAAGTCTATCCTTCATCTTAAGCTTTCTGTTGCACTCAGTGTTTTATGTTCATGGACAATCTTCTCACAAGTTGAGTATCTACCTTAGCATCTCTAGACTTGGAATGGCTGCAAGACTGAGGAAGTACACCACTTGCTTTCCCTCACCAGGGTACATACTAAACCAAGGATCCCCTACATCAAAACAGATCTTATATGAGCATATGCCTCTATTTAAGAGGAAGACTGCCTTGTTATCACATCCATTTCCTGCTTCCACTATGTTCTTTCAATTTGGTGTTTTTTGGCTTATCACAATGTCAGTACTCATGGCTGAGTCCTGGACATAGATCTAGTTGTGCTTCTGTGACAGGTGTCTGACACCAGATCTGCCATTGTTTCTGCCTTTATTATTCATTCACATGTCCACCCATTCTCTTATGAGAGTCTGTTTTTCATGCTGCACAAACTATCCTGTTTTTCTTCTTCTAATACCTTTGTGGGGCTTAATTTTCCATTTTATCAGAAGTTAAAAGGAAGATGACTTTTGTATTTTAAGGGATTGAATGTCGTGTTATGATCAGCATTGATTTTTTGATCTTTTCATGCTATGAAAATTTTATGTAGGAAACTTTGCATGACAAATAGGTAATTTTTCATGACTAATAAAGGATAAACATAATTATTTGTGGCTCAGTGGGTAAAGTTCTTGTTATGTGAGCCTCATATCATGAGTTCAGATCCTCAAATCCAAGATAAACACTAAACACAGTATCACAAGTAATGTAATCCCAGGATACCTACAGGACAATCGAGTTAGAGACAGGACAATCTTCAGCAGGTCTCAGGTCCACTAACTTGGCTAGTGCAGTGTCGAACAAACTTTATCTTAAGGTGGAGAAGTAAGAAGCAAAACTCAAGGACATTCTCCAACCCTTTCATGTACACTGTGACAAGTGCATGACTGTGCCCATCAACACACACACACACACACACACACACACACACACACACACACAACACACACACATACACAATTTTTAGAGCACCTCTGATTTTAAAGTACTAATTGATGCCTATTCCTTCACTTAAGTCTCTGATTTATGAGGTTCTTCCAACTGTCAATGAAGTTCTAAACACATTTTCAAAGTGTAAACTACTGAGTTTATAGATCCTGGTCCAAGGGAACTCATCCATGATAGAAGGCTGAACTCATGGAACCTAGTCCAATTGAGGCTGTACACGATGTGAGTGCACTGACCCTGGCCACTTCTAAATTAGGTATAAATTAACAAAAAAGAAGTGAAATACAAGTATATGTGAGAAGAAGTAATAACTACCTTCCTTACTTAGGAACTCTGAATAAAACAGCAATTAAATGCTGTACTTAGTATGAGCTCTGACAAAGGATGGTCCGTGCATTGACTTCTGGTTTGAGAAAGATTTAAGAGAGATAAGCCCCTTTTTCTTTTTATGAATGCTGAGAAACGAAGCTGTTTTATTAGAAATACAATGAATTTGACATTTATATGAATGGTAAATGGTATACCCAAAGATTAAAGAAAAAAGCACTGCAGGTGAAAATGAAAGTGTCAACTGTGAAAATACTTAGAAATAGAAATATTTAAATGAGTTCAGAAAATACAGAAGCAGTAAACTGTTTTCCATTCATAGAGCAAAGAAGTCAATAAACAGAGAAGTTGCAATGCCACATATATGCAGCTGGGTAAATTTAATTTGTGGCTTACTTTAATTGTCACTGGCATTGTTGGAGAGCCTGGAGTGAAGTACTTTGGAAACAGCTCATCTTGGTCCATTTTTCACCATTGTGAAGAAGCAAATTAAAGAAGGAGGGATTAATTGTAGCTCACTGTTTCAACAGTCTTCATACACAGTCAGCTGTGTATCTGAGCTGTGGAGAAACAAACTACAAAATTTATGGCAGAAGATATGTCCTGAAGCTGAGATGGAGCAAGAAATAGGAGGAAGAGAAAGAGAGTGAGAGAGTGAGGGAGAGAGATATAGAAATATAGAGAGCACGAGACATAGGTGTATTTGTAAGAACATGTCCATAGTGATCTGTTTCTTCCATCTTGTCTGCACATTACAAATCCTACAGTACTTACCCAAATAAATACAAAATCTGAAGAACAATACTTAAATACATGAGCATATGGGGGAATTCATTTTTAACAATGTAACATCTGAAAATTAGAATTAAATTGCCTCGTTATGTATAAAACTGTAAATTAAGCACATAACCAACAACAGCAAAAAGTCACAACACTAAATTTATAACATAAAAGACACAGTATGGTTCTGTGTCAGAAAAATATATATATTTACATCCTGACCAAAGGCACCAACATAACTAGGGAAAGATGAATAAATATGTCCATCCAAAAGAAGATAGATCTGCAAGATTTTTCAGTGAAAAAGGGTGATTGTCACCAAAACCAATGACCTCAGTTTGATTCCTGGGACCTTGCAAGTGGGAAAAAGACTTCTGCAATTTGTCCTCTGACATTTGCATGTATGGACAGTATGCGCACATGCATGTGCATGTGCACATGTGTGCGTGCACCACACACACAAATGTTGAAAATATTAAAAAATAAAAAATATTTTAAAATAGATACTTACCAAATAAGAAACAAAGGAAGATCAGTTTAGCAGTAGACTTTCTTTAAAACACAGAACTACAGATTGAAGTAAAGATAACAAAAATTGCTAATGTATACTAAAACAAATACTAACACTTATTATCAATGAGACTATCCATATTGTAGATAACATTGCATACTAGATTTTTTAAAAAATCTAGTCTTGATTGCCAACAAATAACCAATATCCTCACCTCATCTGGAACCTGATAATAATGATATCATTTCTTTACAGAGTTCTTGTAGATGAGACACAATCTTTTGGTAACTGTTATTCATGAAGATGTCATTCATTGAGCCAATTCTCGTCATTCTGGTTTCAATCTAATATCAAACAGCCTTTAGGTTTTGGTGGTGTGACTTGTGATATACACGGAGAATTTGATGCCCATGCAAATCAAGCATCATCATTCATGTTACAGTTTTTATTCCCTTTTAGAAATTATTACATTAGATTTCTAATGCTATAGGTCAGTCTCATGATCTTCATTAATCTGTGTCTGAAATGTTAAATGTTGCATGTTTCTAAACAATTGAAAGATTTTTTTAAAGGCTAAATTTGAGATTTAAAATTTAAATATATATTACTTTAATTAAGGATAGATTTAAATTATCCCTTTCATAAATTCTGTTTTCAGAGAAATAATTAGTAGAGGACCATCCAGATGTGCCAAATCTGTCCTAAAAAAAGACATATAGAGAAATATCCCTGTTTTTCTCTCATTTAGACTGTGAAGAACAGAGTATGAGATGATCCACTATCCTTTATTAATGTCCTATACTATTTAGTTTATACCATATAATTACTGTTCTGGAAATAAAATCCAAATGACCTTTGAAGAAGAAAACATCATTCTCCTTAATTTAACCCCTGCAGTGATGTCACATGGGCTAGGAGTATCAAAACTTTCTCACTCTCAAAGGTAGTTTGCAGACAGCAGTGATCATGTTTAAGGGAAGTTTGTTTCCCTACTACAGTTTATCAGACCATGATGTGACATATTATAGCAATCAGATGCTCTCTTCCATTAATCTGGAGCCAAGGTAGAGTCTAGTTGATTCTAGCAGCTGCTGGACTTATAGCAAGTAACATCAAGCAGCTGAAAAGTGCCCTTGCATTCTGTATGAATTATGATGTAGGCTGTTCCAGCTAGAAAAATGTAGACAGCCAGAAATGAACACAAGGGTGCTGTCTTATTTTGTTCCCTTTTTTCTGTGTCTAAAGAAAGATTGAATTTCCACCAGTGGGTTTTATGAAAACATCTGAAATCTTCTCTATGTTCTCTGTCCAACCAATGACAGTGGTTTTGAAAACATTAGCACTATAGAGTTCCTTCACATAGGAGACACAGTCTTGCATGATGCCCTTCTTTAGGCTTTTTTTTCTTATGCAAATCTATTTTCATCAATTGTCAGACTGCAGCTTATCCTTGCATCCCCAGCAGTATCAACCGGACACTGCACAACTTGTATAAACTTTCTATTCTTGTACAGCATGTTGTTTTATTCCAAGGACTCCCTCTTCCATGAGCATGCTAAATAATTATCCATTCTTAGACATGTTGTCTCTTCCCTTGTATGTAAGAGATGCCCACATTATCACATACAATTCAATGCACAACATTATTGTTATATCTCTCTCATAAAGGATGGCTATCTACTGGTCAGATTTTATATGTCACTTCTATATCCCAGTTCCAAGTGCACATTCTGTGCTGCTATAATAATGTCTTCCGACCATACATAATGAAATGTGTGTCTTTGATGAGCACAGTGCTTCAAAGCTTTGAGGTCAATAGTATTGTGTTTTCTTCAGGCCAATAAAGATGAGATACAATCCGAGTTCCTGAAGAGTCATATTCTACTTGGCTTTCTCAGCAGTCCATCATAGTTATAATTATTGTTAGTCATCAGCCCAACCACATTAGGCTTCTTAAGCTGTTTTGTCAATGTCAGTTTTAAATCATATTTGTGTGAAGTGGTGGGATGAAACCAATAACAGCAGCATCCTGGGACACAGCCAACATTAGAGCTGTGAAGGATCATTTGCTGCCTCATAACTGCACTGACCTGGACGCAGTGGGGATTATAGGCCAGCAGGTTATCTCATCAGTCTCCGTCTGGGGAACTGGCGATGGGTTATCACAAGCTGGGAGGGCAGTCAGAGTGTCAGAGGGACAGGTGTACTTCTGCACTGCTTGGCCAGAGACAAAGGAGCCTACCATGGGGCCATCAGAATTGAACAATGAGGTATGTTAGTTCCCTCAGTCACATTGCCAGGATAGTAGGTGATGAAGTATGTATAATGTTTCATAAAGTATGCTGAAAAAGAAAGAGGAATGTACAGAACTCCCTGCTTACCTAACATATTTCTGAGTTATCTGTTCTGTGCTAGTCAAGTACTTGCATTTTTCCCTCTTATTCTTAAAAGGAACCCAGTTTGATGACAAAAAAACATGATGCAATTTTGACTGTTAATAGTATTAAATCACAATATAGCCAAATGCTAGTTTAAAACCAAAGTATTGATTCTGCTTAAGGATTTCTAAAACATTGTTTTGGTATGTTTCTGGGTTGTTTGGTGTATGTTACTCAGTTGTGAGATTCTTAGTGTGAACACTTCAGACATGGATTACTTTCCTCTCTATCACCACAGGCAGCTTCTATTCTTCTTTTTTATCAAATGACCTCAATCAGGTCAGGAAATAATCCTTCTTGGGATTTTGACAAAAACTTCTTTTCATGAGAGTGACAGTCTCCTGGGTTATCTCTGTCATGACACGGGCAGAGTTAAGTGTTAATGGAGATATCTTGAGGAAAAGAATGAGCTGAAGATAGAGTTGCTAACTTCATCTAAAATTCATTTTCAGGATGTCATTGTTTGTAGAATGTGTGACTTTTTTGTTTCATGTAGTCATGGAGTATGCACATATTTCCTAGAGAGTCTTGACAAATGAAACTGCCTTTCATTAAAGGACTAGCTTTATGTTTGCTATGTTTTATTGCAATAGACATTAGCCCACATTCAGAAACATGAGCTTCTAGATTGATTTAACATTAGGCCAGACCAGAACAGAGTCATGGACCATATCGGAGGTACATCCCAGTAAGCATTGGCACGTGTATCAGTCACTGTCATGATTGGGAGACAATCAAAATGTAATGACTAACATAACAAATTTAAAATGCAACAATTTTATTAGTATCTCTGAAACTGAAGCATTCTGAATACATAAAAGTAATAATATGTTGATCATAGTCTATATTGAACTTAGAACCCAACACTCAGAAACCAAAAGAGTTTAGCCTTGAAGGTATTATTTTTAAATAATAGCATAATTGTTTTTCTTGCATCAATAGATGAGCAAACATGAGCAAAGCATCATGCCACTTGTTTTGGAAATAAGCAGCTTGCTTTCCTTAGGACTTTCCTTTCTGGAATCCCAGGTATAGCCCCTGTAATACCACACCATGTATTGATGGTAAGCAAATAGGTGCCACTTGCAAGTAACATGAGTCCATCTTGCATCTTGAACTCATCTTCTGCCCATGATAGGGCTGGGAGTTCTGTTCACTTTGACTCTCTTAATGCTATAGTTTCTCCCACTCTGATCATAAGACATCTGGTGATAGCCTTGAGATCCTAGTTAATAAGACTGTATTCTCTTTTCTGTACTGCATTCTTAGTAACTTCCTTTGGATGGACTGGTCACCTGGATCCACACTGACTCTCCATAGGCCTAGAGAATCGCACGTTTCTGTCCTACTCTGACATCACATTGCAATTTTTTATGTATTGAATCAAATCTAAAGGCTATATACTACATTCTTTGCCTCTTGGTGGAGCTCAAATTAACTTTCTCCTGGCCTTCAGTCCTACATCCAAACCTCCTGTCTATATTCTGCCTTTTTCATTCTTTCCTCTTGTTTAAAAAATGTCTATGCCACACTATTCCCCCACATATTTATAAAATAAACGCTATAGGCAGTTGTTCAATGTACAAATATTTAAAAGTCTATTAAGACATTTTTATAATTACCCACTTGAGAATTAATGATAGTGTGTGTCAGTCAAGAATACTACAGTCAGTCATTTTTCTGAGAGGTTTTGAATGTGGTTCTGGTAGGATTTGCTAGACAGCTAGATTTGATGTTTGTTAAAAATAGAACTATCAAAGATGACACAGGTTTTTTTGGCTTTTTACTTTACTTAAGTAACTGGAAAGTTTACATTTTAATTATGTTATGGAGTGCAGATAAGGGAGGAGCAGCTCTGAGTGGTACAGAGTGGAAAGACCAGTTTGGGTTCATATATGTAGCATCTACAAAACATCACAGAGGGAACACTGTCTTAGAGTCCATAAACCTCCTTTTACCACAATTCAAATTTCAAATGACATCAGATTTATAGTCATTTTTTTTTATTTTTCTTTTTCCAGTTTTGTAAACATAAGGAGTGGTTGTCTCCACTCCCTCTCTTTCCCTCTGCCTCTCCCACCCATCCTTCTGTCATGGTTTGAAATGTGTCCCCCACAGTCTCATGTGTTTGGCAAGTCATGATATCTTGAGAGGTGGAGTCTTGCTGGAGGAAGGCAGTCACAAGGAGTGGGCCTTGAGGTGGATTTGTCCCACCCTACCTCCAGGAGAAGCTTTTGCTGCAAGTAGTCTGCAGCTCTCAGCTTCCAAGATGTGTGCAGTGACTTAGCCTCCTCCAGCTTTGGCCAGCCAGCCATGCCACCTCTGCTTTGAGAGACTGTCCCTTCCCTCTGGAACCGTAAGCTGAATAAATCTACCTTTCTCCCTTAAGTTGATTGACTTTGAATGTTCTCTCACAGCAATAGTTAAGAATAACCATTACACCTCCCTCCACTAATCCATCCCTCTCCCTTCTACCCTCCTGACTTTCGGCTTCTGTGGGTCCCAGGGTTCCCTTGGAGTTGTCTGCATCAGTAGAGGCTCAAACCTCTGTGGTAGATTAAATAGCCTTATCTTGGGAACCCACTGATTGGTCTGTCTAGCCCTAGCTCCTAAGGTTCCTACTGCATGTAATTATTTCTCTGTAGTTCCTTCCTGGTCTTAGGAAAAATGCTGATACGTCAGCCATTGTACAGGTCTGGTGAGGATAAGTCTCATTGCCGCGAGTTCCTGAATGCAGCAGCCCTGTATTGGGTGGAATGACCTGGCCAGCAGTTGACCTACTCATTGTAGGCTCTTACAATATTACTGCTACCTCTTCTGCAAGATTCCTTGAGCTTTAGAATGGGAGAAGGTTTAGCTGAATGATTTAGGATCATCAATACTCTGCTCTCTGGTTTGTTGTTTTTATATATTTCATTGCACTAGGCTGTGTCTTGTTTGGGTGCTGAAATTTTCCACATATAGATGGAATTGGATGAAATCATACTGAGTGAAATATTCCAGACACAGAAAGACAGACACCATATACTTTCCCTAATAAGTGGATCCTAGCTTGATGTAATGAAACTGAAACTCTTATATCATCCAAAAATGTAAAGGTATAGAGGCTGGGGGGCAGGTGAAAGAAGATCTGCAAATAGAAGAAAAAAAGGAAGTGGGTAAACGGTTTAAAAACCAGTTTATATAAGTAAAGTCTTAAAGGGGAGGGAAGAATAGGAATAAGACTTAGTAGCCTCCATGTAATCAGCCACTTGCCTGCTCTCACCAAACCCTTCCCCCTCCCAGTGAGAACATATGCCCAGTAATGCAAACCAATTTGAACAACGGTGAACAGGAAGAAAATTGACACTAGACAGAATCAAATGCCTGAATACTAACCATAAACACCTGATAGTAAACCTCCATCTAAACCTCTCATTTTATCTTTAGATGTACTCATTTCTTAAAGAAAGTATAGTTTCAAGTATTATGCAGATCATTCTCAAGCTTCCTGTTACTCAGAGAATTGACTGAAAACTGATAAGCTGGCTGCTATAATTTATGACTGCAGGGGCACCAGGTTTATTTCAGGAGATGCCCATGCTCAGAGTCTCCAATTTTCTTCTCCTACAAGGTTTGTGAAGAGTAGCTCCCTTCCTAGGCAACTATGTTTGAAATGATACACATGCACTGTCAATCAGGTGAGCTTACCTGAGCTTTGGTATCTACACCTTTTATTGGGACTTGATCATATAGACATAAATGACCACCCACTTGTCTAACGTGTGATCTCCAGCTGTTCCAGAATTAAGCAACATCAGGTGTCCCAAGCATCCTCCATGGAACACATCATTAGGTTGCTCCATATTGACTCAACGCAAACACATAAAACTCCCAAGAGAAGATAATCTTCCTTTACTAAGGAAGATTAAGTCTTAGTTTGCAGAGGTCAAATAATGAAATGAATTTAGAAGCCTAGAATTCAACAAAACATTCTGGCAAGAGATAGATATTTAGAAGTTAGAAACACAAAACCTTTTCTGGCTAGGTTTTCTCTTTTCTCTTTTCACTGCACTGAGCTTATACTTATTGCCAGGAAGAGGTCGGCTGATAAAAGCTTTGTGAAAACTATCCAATGCCACCCTACCACTCATGTAAAATTCATTTTTAGTTTTCTTTTAAAAAATTTATTTATTAATTTTTAGTCTTCTTAATTGCAGACATAATGGGTGGTTGTCCCTGACCCCTTATCTCCTTCTCCCCTCCCTTTCTCACTCTCCCCTCCTTTGTCAATCCATTGAGCTCCTACCTACCCTCTGTCTGCTTCTGTGGACCACAGGGTTCCCTTTAGGTTGTCTTCGTTGGTATGGACTCAGGTCTCTATGGCAGATTTAGTGGCCCTGCCTTGTATAGACCCGATATATAGGGGTGCTCTCCTTCACCTGTCGAGCCTTAGCCCCTAAGATTCCACCTGCATGTAATTCTTTCTCCTGAGTGCCTCACTGGTATGTCAATCATAGTGCAAGTCTGGTGAGGATATGTCTCATTGTGCTAAGTTTCTGGATGCAACAGCCCTGTCTTTAGTGGAATGACTTGATCAGCCACAGACCTCCCCATCTTTAGGATCTTACAACTTTACCACCCCTAAGGCTCAGGGAATCTTGACTGAGTGCTTTAGGATCCCCAGTAATCTATACTCTGGTTGATAGTTGTTGTCTATTTCACTCCTGTTGCAATAGGCTGTTTCTTGTTTGGCTATTGAGATCTTTTTTGTTGTTTGTTTGTGGGTGTTGTAAGAGTTTCTGTTTGATTACATGAAACTGAATGCTTAATGTTAGTATGTACTTGCAAGGGCAAGCATATAACATATGACTTTCTGTGTCTGGTATATTTCACTCAGTATGATTTCTTCCAGTTCAGTCCATTTAGTAGCAAATTCACTAGTTCATCTTTCATGGCAGCTAAAAAGTATTCCATTGTATGTATGTACTACATTTTCATCAACCATTTGTCTAGTGTTGGACATCTAGGTTGGTTCCATTGTTTTTACTATTGTGAAAAGAACCACTATGAACATGTAACTCTGTTGCAGGATATCCTCAATAGAATCCCAAAGGCATAAAGAATAACACTAAACAGATAGGACTATCTGAAATTAAAAAGCTTTTGCTCAAAAGAAACTCTTAACTTAGGAAAAAGACAACCCATGGAATGGGAGACAAGCTTCACTAACCACACATCTGAAAGAGGTCTAATATCCAGAGTACATAAAGAACTCAATACATTAAATCAAGGAAGTAAACAAACCCATCATTAATAGGCTGTAGAACTGAAAAGAAATTTCTCACAAGGCAAAATTCAAATGTCTAACAGACACCTTAAAATATGTTCTTCCTCCTATTTATTAGGGAAATGCAAATTAAAACTATCCTGAGATCTCATTTCACTCTATTCAGAGTGCTCAAGATCCAAAACTCAAATAACAACAAATGCTGGTGTGGATGTGGGTAAAAGGAGATCCTCATACACTGCTGATAGGATTCTAAACTCCTACAATCCCTTTGGAGGTAAATTTGGAAGTTCCTAAAGAGGTTAAAAATTCAAATTTCATAAGATATTTACTTTCCTTTTTATAATTTTTTTCTCTCTTTTTTACCATGTATCAAAAGGTCCATGATTGGCAGGCATACTCTGTATAGTTTGTTTTTAAATAGTTAGGTAGCCTAAATAAAATATTAACACCCTAAAAATATTATTCTTTTCAGTTTTAAAAATTAAAAGATGATTGGGAAATACTGACTCCAGAGGAGTCATGGTTTGTATTGGATATTGTGCGATGCATTTTAGTGGATGTCTTAGCTTTCACAAAGACCACATTAACCAAAGTGATAAATTGCCCTGGAGATTCCGCCAGGTGGCAAAGCTCTAGTTTGAGTGGCTGCTGAAATAGATGCTTGGGAGTAGGAGGAAGCTGGGGACTCCCTATCTGGGGCTAGGGGAGGCTGGGCCTGTGGAGAGGGCTGTGATTGATCTCTGTAGAAGACAGTGCCAGCTGGAACGCGCATAAATGGCTCCTTCTGGATTCTCCTTAAAAGCTAAATTGATGGCAACATCAGAAAAGAGCAGTTCAGATCTCTGTCCCTAAGAGATAAACATGAATCTTGATTTAACCCACCGTAGATATAACAGAAAGTATAAAAATGTAAAATAAGAAACAAAAAGAACAGACTGAGTGAAGAAATTATTTAAAAAAGGTCTTATTCACCCACCAAAATCATGTTATATTTGTGCATGGTGATCTTTTATGTTTAAGATTATAGAAACTCATCTCTGCAGATTGTTTACTTTTTATTATCTTTGCATAAATTAATTTTATTATGGAAAAGGTGTACTTTCAATTAAAAGACTTTTGAATAGTTATAATTCTGTTCTGGTATTGGGTGCCAAGTTTGTTACAGTGAACCATGTTTCTGAAAACTGTTCCTTTTTTTGCAAATAATGCACATTTAACCATATTTTCAGCAAAATGCTTTTGTCTTGTATTTCACCCAATAGATGTATCATTTCATTCTTTTTATTTTGGCCCACTGAAACATAGGGCAGGACCATATGTAAGCAATACAAACTAGTTTGAAAGATTTACCTAAACAAAAAATGTGTTTCATGTAATGGACTTCATTAGAAAATCTTCAGAAGAACAGCTGTATTGTCAGATGACAATTTGCTAAGTGAAAACATTTGAGAACCTAGAATAATGACTTTAGATCCACAGAGGAAACACTGACCAATATTGCATTTGAAAGATTTTGATGATGCCCATTTTCCTTTTGCTAGAATCTGTTTCCCACATGAGGGCAAGAAGGCATGGGGAGGATTCGATCAATGTACAATCTATACATGTGTGAATATGTTTTCATGTAGTATAGCAATATGTAAATGGAAATACATATTGTCAATTTTAAAAGCTCCACCCCTATTAATCATGTTCCTAGCATGCCATGAAAAATCCCACAAAATTTTGGCGAAATATGTTCATTTTGGGGGAAATTTTAACAGAATCTTCCACTGTGCCAACCTTCTCCCATATATCCAAACTACTCTAAGTAATAGAATTCAGATAGGTGAGATAGGGATTTTTTATCTAATAATATAGAAAGGATGAAGTACAGAAATGTGAGAAAATGAAAAAAGACAACATGTGACAGAGCAGTGAAAACTTAGAGGCCTCAAGAAGGCTCCAACCACCTGAGCAGGAGGTTGTAGAAAACAAGAGTTTATAAACTGTGAGTCAACTTTGCCATTCAAACCGCTCTTGAAATTTTCCCTCTCTCTCTTTCTGATTAAAATGCTGAAGCATTTTTATTTTAGAACTTGAAGGTGAAAAAATTGAATGTGAAAACATTATAGAAATTACTTTTGCATAAAAATGCCATCTCATGCAGCTAAAAATTGAATAAATGCTTACATCCTAATCATTATACTTATCCATTAATGAAGCAGTGTCTTCCATATAGAAGAAATATGTGAAATACATGAAAGAATATTTAAAGACAACCTTTCACTCAAATTTTTCATATTGGAGATGGCAGCTCCTGCTACCAGCAGTAACATTTTTTCCTCCTGTTCAAAGTAGTTCTCCAGGGAAACTGGTGGACTGAAATTTGTTCCATTAATGCCAGCAGGAATGTATATTAATGAAAGGAATAAGTAAAGATTTGCTGTACCTGATAGCTCAGTGAGCTATCCACATAAAGTCTTTAAAAACTTGAAAATATTTGACAGTATTTGGTTACAGAATTGAATGTACCAATACTCTTCTTCTCCCAGCGTCTATTTCCAAATCCTTTATCATTTTTCAATGGAAAACATTTGAGTTAATTCATAATTCCTGTACCTCTGTATTTTTGGGTGACATGTTATTCCTCCAAAATACATTAAATTTTAATTTTACATTTTCTGCTGTCATAATTTTGTCATAATATTATCCAACATAGTATAGCAAATAGCACATTTTAAAAATATATAATATTTTTCTATGCTTACAAGTATTTAAAAAGTTTTTTAGAGTTCATGCATAAATGCAATGAATTTAAGTCATTGTCACTCATTATTACCAAAATTAATTACCCCTCCTTTCTACACTGCAAACCTACCTCTTCCCAACCAATCTCCTTCCTACTTTTCTGTCTTTTTCTTATGCAGCAAACTGAGTTTCATGTACTTACCTATCTATGTCTGAGTACTTGCTGGAGTATGGGTATCCCATTGAGGAAAATAGTTCTCCTCCCTGCCCACCTTCCTGATCCACCGTTGATCTTCAATAGTCTTTCAGGGAAGTGTAATGTTTTTTGAAATCTTTTTCCTTCATGGGAAAATATTGATATAGCAAGTCTTGTACAGTTCTTATGCTAGTGAATATTGCCACAGAGAGTTCTTGGATGCAACAACCCTGGCATTTCAGAAGATACTCTCTGGAAGCACCCCTCTTCTCCCTTGGGCACTCATCATCCATCCTTTCTTCCGTGATGTTTTCTGAGCCTTTCAGTGGGAGATTATTTAGATGTCTAATTTTGTGTCAAACTGCAATAGTCACTTATTCTTAGTATTAAATATCTTCCATTCCAAAAGAAGCTTCTAGGTCAAGTATTGTAGGGTGACTCTAATCTATGGACTTTATGGTAATTGCTTAAAAGGCAGTTTGATGCCATGTCCTTATAGCTAACTTTATAGTCCCCCCCCTAGGGCCAATGGCCTTCCCTTGCCTAGGTTATTTACCTGGTTTGTGGTAGGTATCAAGAATGTGTTCCCTGCTGAAAAGTGGGTCTCAAATCCAATCAGAAAGTAGATGGGTTCCCCTTAACTTTCGTACCTGCCAGAGTCGTTGCTACTGTGGCTTACAGCTTCCACAAGTGCATGAGACTATTATTGATTGCATTTCCCCCACAGCAGCTTGTGTAGTACCTTCTAGTAGGGTGAAAGCTGGATATCAGGCTGGAATCTTCTAGATCCATTCTAGCTTTTTTGTTTGTGTTTTTTCTTTCTTTCTTTTATTCCTATATCCTGTTATCAATGTTTGTGTTGTCTTCAGCATTAGGTTGTAAAAGGCCACCTGGAGCAATGTCACAAGCCTATATAATATTTTGGGGACCTGTGAGAATCGCTGAGGAATAACTCACTAAGAGATATTACATGCCTCATTTGCAAAGGACATAAGGTCAATAACCAACGAGTGGGATGAAACGAATTTTAAAAACTTTTAAACACACACACAGCAAACCACACAATGGGGAAAAATCTTTGCTAGTTTTATATCAAAAAGAGAATTAATTTCCATAGTATAGAAAGAACTCAAAAATTTAAACATCAATAAAGAAAGCAACCCCATTAGGCTTTAGAACTAAAAAAAGACTTCCAGGAGAAGAAACCCAAGTTGAAGAAATATCTAAAAATATGTTTAAGGTCCCTAACCATCAGTGAAATACACATTGCACTTTGAGATTTCACTTATCCCAGGAAGAGTGAAAAAGATCAAAAACACAAGGATGTGGGGAAAAAGGATCATTTACTCGCTGTTGGTGAGAGTGTGAACTCTTACAACTAGTCTGAAAATACATGGATATAATACAGACTATAATACAACCTAGATATACCACCTCTGAGCATATTCACAAAGAACTTTACATCTTCAGAGGCAATTGCACATCCATGCTCATTGTAGCTCTATTCATTATAGTAAAAAAATGGAGTAAATCTAGGTGTCCATCAGCTGATGAATGAATAATTTTAATGTGGTACATACGCACAATGGAATACTGTCCAGTTATCAACTAAAAAAGCTGCCAGCTAAGAAAAATGAAATTCTGAAATATGCTGGTGAACTGATGGAACTGGAAAACAATATGTTGAGTGAGGTATTCCAGACAGAGGAGGACACACACACTTCTGTCTTTTATGTAGACGTTAGCATTGAACCTTCAGATTTGTATATTTAACCAAGAATAATTTGTGACTGAGAGAAAACTTGGGCAAGACCATTAAGTGTAGGTGGGTGGTGGGGTGGGTGGGAAAATCTGAGATGTTGAAGACAACAGGTGCTAAGAAGGTAGGAAGGGGGGGTAATTGAGAAATAGCGATTGAAGGAGGTGGGAAGTTGAGATTGAGTTCAGAGAGGGATGGGGGAGCAACAAGGGATGTGAGATACTGTCAGAAAGAAACCTATAATGCAAACTAGTTTTTTTTTTTTTTTTCAAAAAAAGACTCTGAACAGGAACACAGATAAAGAAAGATAAGGGATAGGAGATGCTACCCTGTGGTGTTTACATTTGATTTTGACAAAATTTTTTTTAATTTTTTTTATTTACTATTTATTCAGTTGTGCATGTATGCATGTGTGCACGTGTGTGTATGTATGTGTGTGTGTATGTGTGTGTAGAACCACGGACGAATTCGGGAACCCCCATGGAACCGCCTCCACCTCCTCCTTGTTTACTCTGCCCTGGGATTCACAGGCTCCGCCCTACCAGGACCAGAAATGCAGGCCGCCCCTGCTTCAGAATCTTCTGCCTGCCAGGCAGAGGTTTAACCCCTGAGTCACCTATCCAGCCCTGACAAAATTTTTGAGATAAGCAAGCAAGCTCCTTGGCTTCCTTTTCTTGTTAAGCTAGGGTTAATATCTGATAAGTCCACTGCTTGCTTTTATGAGAGAGCAGACATTTAGAAAATGTAAACTGGGGGAACCATTTAAGTGAACAGTTTTGTTGGGCCTTTAGTATCAATTAGCATTTTTAAAAATTATTTGGATCTCAAGAATTACTTATAATTTGTGCTAAATATTTTGGTGTCGGGCTGGAGAGGTGGCTCAGGGATTAAGCCTCTGCCTTGCAGGTGAAAGGTCCTGAGTTCGGATCCCAGATCCCACGTATAGACGCCAGGAGGAAGCGGGGGCGGCCTGTGCTTCTGGTCCTGGTAGGGCAGAGCCTGTGAATCCCGGGGCAGAAGGAAGTGGAGGCTTCCATGGTGGTTCTCGAATTCGTCCGTGGTTCTACACATACACAGACACGCACACACACACAGACACGTACTCCCGCACATACACACGCATATGCACACAGTTGAATAAATAATAATAATAATAAAAAGCTTTAAATATTTTGGTGTCATATTTTTAATGAATGATAGAACATTTTAAAATGTTGTCATTGTTTAGAATAGAGATATCTTTTATTCATAAGATCTAATATGTTAATTCAACAAAGCAGATTTTTGGATTCTGTTTTTAAATAGAATTGGGTAATTGTGTATAAGTAGAATTATAATTAGAATTGTGTTTATAAGTAGAATTGTTATTTTATTTTGTTTTGTATAATTCTTATATTTTATTTTGCTATAATTATATTAATATTTATTGTAATAATTATAGAAGATATTGACAGAGAAATATACAGATATATTTTATTAAAAGTAATAAAAATAAAGACTAGAAGGAGATAGGGTATTGGATAACTTGATTTAAACCATAATAGAATTGAATTATTGAACTTTCCACCTTTTTACTTGTACTTGGGGCAGATAATTATATAGTAGATTTTTCAAATTAATGGTTAAATGATTCTCGTTATTTTAAAAATGTACATAGGACTAACTTCAATAATTTACTATTTTTTAAAATGCATCATGGGCTGGAGAAATGATTCAGGAGTTAAGACACTGCCTTTAAAGCAAAAGGTCCTGAGTTCAGATCCCAGGTCCTACACAAAAATGCCAGGGGGAAATAGAAGTGGCCTGCACTTCTAACTCTGGAGGGCAGAACCTGGAAAATCTCAGAGTGAAGCAAGAAGGAGGTAGAAATGATCCTGGATGATTCCTGAAGTCACCTTTGGTCCTCCACAGTGCCCTCCAAGACACACACACACATACACACACACTCACACAGAGTAAATAAGTAAATTAAATGTTTTTGAAAAATAGAATGCATTATTTCTATGACTTTTTAAAAATATATATAATAATTCCATATATTTTGGTACATAAGTTGGAGTTGACTCTTTAGCAATGTTTATTTTATCAGTGGCTTACATCATATATACTGATCTATATAAGTATTTATAATATATAATATACATAACTGTATTTTATATATCTATATATAAATTAAAATGGGGTTGGACCCCATTTTAAGAAATTGAAAGTAAAAACAAATATATTTCAATGACAGCACTGTAGAATGAATGAGCAACTATATATGAACAAGAAAAATCCCATGTCATTACCATGCTTAAGGATTCTATCAGCCCCTATAATCTACTTCTAATTTTTTATTTCCTCTTTAATTTAAGGTCTCATTCGTTTACAAGAGCTTATCAAAGCTCCATCCAGATACAACCTTAGACTTAAAATCCGTCAGCTGCCTGCTGATACAAAGGATGCTAAACCTTTACTGAAAGAAATGAAGAGAGGCAAGGAGTTCCATGTCATCTTCGACTGCAGCCATGAGATGGCAGCGGGAATTTTAAAGCAGGTAAGCTTTAAACTACTTACTTTAAGTTCCTACACGAATTTTCCCTTAAACTATGTTATTGAAAGCAATATATTATTGTTTCATAATCAATTTAATAGTTGAAAAGTCACCTGGCTGTAATTTTTCAATAGTAATTTGGAAGATTGTTTTCAATTAATTTGTTTCAAAAGAAGCACTCCATTCCTAACCAAGAAAGACCCATGTGCAGTAGAAGATGCATAGTGCGAAGAACCTTAAGTGGCTCTAACGCAAAGTAGAAGTGTCTGTAGATGCTCAGCCCTATTCAGGACATCTACACTATCTCCCATCCCAAGGCTCAGGGACCTTGCAGAAGATGGGGACAGCCCGAATTTAAGAGCCAGAAAACAGGGAAAGGTAATGTCCAAAGTAATTGTTGTTCATATCATTCCACTGTTGTGGAATCCAAGAAATCTATGCAACAGTGACTATGTCCATTAGACTTCTACAATAACTGACATAACATCATTTTGTAATGAAAAAGAGAATATCCCATCAGACATGATGTTACCTTGAGTCTTTGAGACTGGTGCTAGACAAGAGAAAGAGAGGAAGAGCTTCTATATTCTGCAGTGTCCCACTGAGGGATCAGTTTTGCCCAAGCTTTAACTAGTACAGGGATCCTAGAGGTTGTACATGTGGGGAGAGAGGCAAAATGGGTGGGAAGGAAAATAAGAAGGGCAGGAAAGGAGGCATGGTAGGGATAGGCAATGGACAATGAATACACATAAATTTGTAGTTAGTGAAATTTAAAAATAAATAAAGTTAATACCTAAAAATAAAAAAGACAAAGTATAAATATTTATACTCAGCAAATCAGATTGAAGTTGATTGAGGTTATGTTCAAATGCCCTTGGTGTTACTCATTGAGATTTACTGGTTGATGAGACAGATGTTTCTGCTTTATCATGAGATGAGAAAGGAAACTTGAGCCCATGGTTATTTCATACATCCATTAAAGTCCACTAGTAAGGAAAAAAAGAGACAGAATTGTTCCTTGCCTGGCACCAACTGTAGTGTTCCTTACTTATTGCATCTATTTCACTGTCCACAAAATCAAAGGATCTATGGCTGTCTCAGTCCAGTCTCTATGTGCACTGAGCACTTGAGCAGCATCCAGTAGCAAAAGGGAGTGGAGCGATTAGCAGTCCAACTCATGCTATTAGTATTCTTTCCAGAATAAAGTCTTCCCTATGTAAATGGAAGCTGCTAAATCCATCAGTCTGTACCTTTGAAGAAATGTTACATCAGCACCACAGGGTCAGAGCAAAATGTAAATAGGAATTACTTTATTCTGTCACTTACAAATGAAGCACTGACAGTGGAGACCAGATGGATGGCAGAAAATCAAGAAAAAATTTGAATAGTAGAACTTAAGTTGAAACTCAAATCTTTGTATTTTGGCTGTTGAGGCTTTTAGAAAATGTACACTAAATGGACTTCACAGAAGTTTGTAGCTGGTAAGATATTTTCTAGTCTCTCATGTACAGGATGAAATATCTGTTTTGGAATACTATGCAGATTTAGATATCAAATTATATTCTATAAATTATAACTACAGCAACAAACGCCTTTTTAATATGGTCAGTTTATTAAGCCGATGCTTGTCCAATATTCCAATATGTTTGCTGTTTTCACTGAAGTGAAATATTTAATTGGTTTGGATATTGCTTTAACTTTATGTTTGGGTAATAAAACACATGAGAGATATTGTTTGTATTTTTGTTTGGTTTGTTTAGCGTGAATATAATAATATAATCAAGTAAACACTGGAGAATAAAGTGAAGATGTGTTTTTACATGATTCTCAAACAACTTTTGATCACGTTTGAAATGCACAGATTTGGAAGCGAATCCTTTATTTTCTTCAAAGAGAAACCTGCTATTTCAGAGGCAGCTTTTCACTGCTTTCTCTAGGTGTCCAACATCATATAATTGATCAGAGTATTGACTCTGACTTACCTTTGCTATCTGAAAGGCGAGAATATCAGTTCTAATAATCAATATTAAATTCCATCTCCTGTTAGGCATACCCATTATTTTATGTTTATTTTCTTATGTAGCCTGCTGGGTTTGCAAAATGAAAATAGAACTCAAATATTATTTAAATATGCTCAACAGAAAAGTATATAATTTTAACAAGTGTTTAAGATGAAAAATAAGAATAAAGAAAAAATAAGAACATGAAAATTAAAAGCTAATGAATGATGTCATTATACAGAATTCATGCTCCAAAGGACTTTTACATTTGTAGATCGTATACATGGGGATATTTTTGTTGTTATTTACCTGGTATTACAGAGAATATGCCTCATTTGAGAGTGAATTATTCTTGGATCAAGTTCAATATGAAAGCTAAGGTTTTCTTCTGCACATATGACAGTAAGTTTGTCGGGCATCTATCATGTTATATAATTTTTCCCCCAACACTCTCAACATTTCCTGATGGATTCGAGAATAACAATATACAGAATGGGAGCTGAAAAGCAGAAAAATTAGCTTCCTGCATCATTGAAGAGTTCATGTAAGAGAATCCAGAGAAGTGGGTGCTTTAATCAAGTTAACATTTAACATTACTTAACATTTATTTAAAAGTTGAGTTTTTTACCAAACATTGAGCAACAATGAATTGGAAGTTTATATACCTGAAAACTGAAAAGTTTGGCAAAGCTGACTTGGTTTCCTTTGAGGTGAGTAGAGAGCAAGAACCAGTGGACTTGCCTCAGGAGTAGATAACTCTGACTCCATCCAGATTTGTCACCTGGAATCCACAGGAGACAGCCAAGATACTCTGAGGTAAAAACTCATAAGGACAGTCTCTCACACACTAAAGATAATAATCAAACCTTAAAGGTGCAGATCACAGAGTGTGAAATAAAAAACTTTTACCACAACAAACATGTAAAGACTGTTGTAAATAATCTCATGCCCTTCCCTTCTGTGAACCCCAAAAATGTTATTATTAAATCTAAATGCCAAGCTCTGCTGTATCCAAGTTATGCCTATTCAAAATAAGTATTGACAATTTCTAACAATATTTTCAGTTTGCACAAGTTAATCTGTGTTCTTTGTAAAAATTTTGATACATGTTACAATATAGTTTCTGAAAAGGCCACTCATATTATTTATACTGAAACCCTGATATTTCCCCTTTTAGACTGATTTGATATATGCATATAATTCATTCACCAGGAGAGGGAGGAGATATTGGCATACAATTTGAAAAAAGATATGGAACTTTTTTCTTTTTAATCTAGCTAATATTTCCAAGCAATATTTATTTTGTTTTGTAAGCTCAAACTGGCAGAAGGGTGGGAGGGAATGAGAGGGAATGGTGAGGGAAGGAAGGGGATGGGAAGGATGGAAGCTTGGATAAATACTCAATATGCTTGTGAAAGTAGAAAAATAAATAAAAATGGGAGAAAAAAAAGTAAAAGTTACCTTCTACGTCTAGCTTTTCTAGATCATACATCATAGTATGAAACTGACTCTTTTTTTCCAAAAAAAAGGGCTAGGGAATTGACAGTGGAAGCCAGGAACTCGCAACAGTTATCACTGTAGATTTCACCTGAAGCCTGTGCAGAACAGGCCACAAGAGTATCATTTCTTGCTTGCCATCTAATCAGTTTCCATCCCGGACACCAGTGCAAAATGCTATACACTAACCTGAAATACCAAGGATTCAAATTATCAAGATTAAGGATAATTCAGAATGTGCAGATTTTAAAAAAGAATCATCTTCAAAAACATAAAATATATGCCTTTGTAAAATGGCATGGATTATCAATGATCATACTGAGAGCCCAAATGGAAGGTCCTTAGTTTGAAGATCTCAGAAATGATACCTCTGGAAAATTCCCTTTGAGTTGCAGATTCAGGCTGATCTTTGGACTGAGCCAATGGATAGTTTTCCAAAGCATTCTTTATCATATTTTGTATGATCTTATCCTCTTCTGTCTTTTTAAAAAATGTGTTTCATGTATAACTTGAGTATTAATCTACTTGTTTTTCTTTATTTCTTAGGCTTTAGCCATGGGAATGATGACAGAATACTATCATTATATCTTTACCACACTGGTAAGTAATTTTTAAGACATAAAGATAATGATGTAATTTCATTATAATTACTGTGGAAGAGAATGAAAAATGTGGTTTTGAGTGAGAAGTAATACAATGAGTCACATTTATAATTATGAAACTCACAAGGAATTATGGGTTAAGTAAATTAGGAGGAAGCTGATGATTTTGAAATAATATCATCTCAAATATCAATTCAAAATATTAGATATCTCATTTTTATACTGCTTTAGAAGTTTTACAACATAATGGATTTTAAAATGAGCTTGCTGAAAAAAATCGATGCTTTTGATAAAGATACACTATTGTGATATTTCATCAGTTCTATTAGTTTTTTTGAAAAGTAGGCTTATTGAAAGTGCTCTTTTAGTAGATTACATTTTCTATTTTTAATTGGATTTTTAGAAGTCATATGTTTGAATTTTCAATTAGCAAATTGCATGTTGCCTCTATGTTTGGTCTTTAGACAACTTCATGTTTTCTTCATAATTATGAAAATCTCATTTCATATCTTTATGAAAGATGCTGCTTGTCCCCCACTTATTCCCTCCCTCCCAAACTCTTTTCCTTCTCCTTTCCCCTCCTTCCCTCCCTCCCTCCCTGCTTCCATCCCTCCTTCCTTCCTTTTCCCCCTCCCTTCTTTCCCTCTTCTTTTCTCTTTAACAAAATCTCCTAGCTTAGTCTTTAATGGCTTGCCAGGATTACAGGTGTGTTCCACTATGTCAGGTGTAAAATAGATTTCTTTTTTTAAAAAATATTTATTTGAGAGTGTGGGTACAGTATTCATTTGGAGGTCATTCTTCTTTCACAATGTAGTCTTTCTGGGATCAAATACATGTCACCATGTTTGAGAGCTGGGACATATTTATCTGATAAGCCATTTAGCTGGCCCTTTAGGTTAGACTATTTTATTAGTATATTTTCCAAGTGTTTCTTCTTTTGCAAATAGTTTTCTGTATTTTCCCTTAATCCAGCCCTTCCTATTTCTGTTTGGGCATCTATCACATTTCATTTCTTCCTACTTGATCATTGTTTTCACTATTTGATAATTTAAGGTTCTGGCTTAAATAGTTAAACAATGCCTGTGCATCACATTTCTAGTTTCTTTCTTCAGTAGAAAAATTCTAAATAATATGTCAGTGATATATTTCAAAATATTTATTCTTAATTTACTGTTATCCATACAAAAAACCCGAAGTGCTTTTTTACTTCTTATTTCAATTTTTTCTTATTTTTAAACTTTTCTCCTTAGCATATATGATCATGTATTATTTAGTTGAGTCTTGAGTATAATCTTCTTAGCCAGACTCAAGCAAATGTCCTTTGCACTGAACTGGATTCCTGACACCTGTTGACCTATGTGAGTGGGAGGCAAGCTTCACATAGGCAGGTAGCATTCATCACATTTTGCTTCTCAGCGTCGCCCTTAATACCTAAAGTTCAGCTAAGGTTTCCTCTAGGAGGTTGTTTCCTCTATGCTCTGGGTCCTTTGAAGTCCTAGAAAGACTAAAGGGAAAATCAGGATCATTTACAGTATACAGACTGGACAGGGCAACAGAAATAAAGTCTTCATCTTTGTGCATGGTTGGTGGGCCATAAGACAAATGAAATGTCAGCTTTTTATACCAAGGAGATGAGTGTTCTTAATGTCTTAGTAGTCATATTCCATACAGTTGCTATTTTCTAGGAGTATTATTTCATGATCTATTTCTTTAGAGAAACATAAGAGTGATGGGACAAAAAGAGAAATTAAAGTAAGGGAAAAGAAAAATAAAAGAAACCCTAAAAATTTTTTTCAAGAACTTGCCAAAAAAACAGGGCATAGAAAAAAATGCATCTATCAGTTTAAAGCAAAATGTCAATATGTAAACACTTAGGCCAAGCTTAGATAATCCAAAATACCAGTTGCAGAAGAGTCTGATGTTCTATTACTTGAACTAGAATGCAATGTTTTTGATAAAGAATATCATGTTTTTGTATTATAAAACTAGAATACAATGTTTTTGGATAAAATGTACATGGTTGTTTACATATACAGCGTATATACATATCTTTTATCAAACTATAAGAGCCGTCTATTTCAACTACTTTGATTTGCCATGTTTCATGTTACTTGAAATACCCGGTGCAGTTTTCATGAGGGAAATAAGATATGATGATATTCAATGTTATTAGCTTGGAAATAAACCCTATTGTTAATAACATATAGAATTTTCCCTTTCAGGACCTCTTTGCTCTTGATGTGGAGCCCTACAGATATAGTGGTGTAAATATGACTGGGTTCAGAATATTAAATACAGAGAATACCCAAGTCTCTTCCATCATTGAAAAATGGTCAATGGAACGTTTGCAGGCACCTCCTAAGCCCGATTCAGGTTTGCTGGATGGATTTATGACGGTATGAATACCATTTACAGATAAGTTTGTTGTTTTTAAATAATATTGCACAGAATATTAAATTCTCTGGATTTAAGTACCAGTTTAATTATTTGATAATAAAGGCATGATCTCACTGCTACTATTGCAACTAATTCTCTTAGCAGTTTTCTAAATCAAGTTTATGTGACAAAATTACACTTTTATCCAAGTAACTAAAATATAGGAACTTCTCTAAAGCTAATTAGGACCATGTATATAGAAAAGGAGAGAGTATGGTATCCTTTTAACATACTCACCAATATTATTTCTCTTCATTTCGATGGCTTTTGAAATCTAATGTTAAATGAGTAAATTATATCAACATAAAAATCTACCCCGAGCTCACTCATTGTTCAAGCCTTAAGGCTAGGCAATAGTCACATTTTTCATTTTCAAATACTAAGAAATGCATTAAGCATAAACTTTAAATGGATCCATTGTACAAGGTATATGCTATTTTTAAATTTCTAGTAATTTTGTTAGCACATCTACAACAAGTCAAGATAGGAACAATGTAAAAGTCGATTTATCTTATTTTGACCAATACATCAAAAATACTACTACTAATTAGGAAATTGATAAAAAATCAAACCATATTCTTTACATTATATTTTGTCAATAAATCATTATACAAGTTGTGTATTTGATATCACACATAGTAATTCAAATTAGTTAAATTAATGTTATTTCTTAATCAAATATGGATAGTGCACATCTAGAGTTTCTGAGCTTATAGTCTAATGCTTAAAAATAAAGCTACATATGCCTGATGTATTTTCATTCAATTCATTTTCTATAAACCATATCATTACTATAATTTAGGAAACAGTTCAACACTTGGGCAATAATTGCATTTCATGGGCCATTACCATGTGTTTTAATGCTTAATAAACTAAATGGAAAATTTATAAATATAAACATATTCTATTTCTACATCTGTAGTAGTTTTTTCTGTTGTGATTATATTTTCCATTTAAAGGTTTAATGGAACTTCATAGGTTGAATTTAATGTAGTAAAATGAAGAGAAATTCTGACTTTTCCACTATAAGATATAATACAAGTGAGTGCTAACATAAAGTGCAGTTCAAAAAAGATCTCATTTAGGTATCATATTGTAAATAGAAAATTTATTTGTGTTTTAATTTAAAAATACATTCTGGAAGTAAAAACATCATGTATCTTTAATTTTTATAGAAATTAAATGTCCTCTCTGAAATATATAAGAAAATTGGGGAATGGTTTAGACTTTGGTTATTATAATTATGTGCACATATTTTTCCATATATATATTCTAATTCTTTATATTTTTTAAATCTCAGAATCTATATTTTATTATTACATTCAAAAACTACTACTCAATAGTTTTAGGAAATGTTAGTCTGTAGACATAATGGCAATCTAAATATTTTTATACTTTAGAAATTCTACTCATATGTAGAACAAGAGTTGGCTTGCCACTTTATATGTAAGAATCATAAGCATTATTCAACTTCAGGGGTAGCCTTAATATCTATGCGATTACACATGTTATTAAATGAAATGAAGAGCTTCCTAGCTGGTCTTTTCTGTACATAAAAAGACATACAAATACAAAACAAAACATTTTATTTTATGTTTAGAGAGGTAGAGCTACTTAGAAAAAATGATATTCACAGTATGAAAAACAGAAGACAGTGTGTAAAGAAGGACATGTTTGGTTTCTCTCTCTAACCTTTAGTACCTTCTTCTGTTCTGACATTGTGAATTTTCAGATGACTTTGATAGTGAATAAATGGTCAAATCTAAATGGACTACAGAGAAGGATTTTAAGTTGTTGAAAATTTTAGATAGTAAAAGTAAAACGTAAATGCTTTTAGAATTTTCAAAACATTTCTCTTTGGTGTATTCCTGAAATACATTTAAAATGGCATCTTAAATTGGAAAGAAAAAAGTGCAAAGTTCTTCCTCCAAAGAACTTCCATCTTCATTTGTGATGCTTTTTTAATTTTTTATTTTTTGAGTTATTGGCATCTGTAAAGATTTAGGAATTTATTGCAGAAATTTTTGAAAGTTGTTTTGAGATTGACGATTACTGGTTTCTTTTTGGATGTATCCAATTATATTTTCACAATTTCTTCTTTGAAAAGTGCAAAATGGGGCACCCTAGTCCCTTGTGGCTCTTGTGCCATGAGTTCTTTCTAACTCTTTGCGTGCTCCTCATGGATTCCATGCCTAAGCTCCGTGAGTTCTCCAGGGCGTCCTAGTCCCTCATGGCGCTCCATGTTTGGAGTCCATGGGTTCTAACCTTTCTCTCCTCTAATAAACTCTACCTTAATCCTCAAAAAAGTGAAAAATGCTTTACTCTGTATTCTCAGTCAAAAATCTTCATTACGTATAATATTTTTAGTATAAAATACCATGATATGCATTATATTTAAATCCATATGAGATCTGTATTTAAATATCAGTATGCTATGCTTTGGAAAATATTATTTGTCTCTTCCATTTAACATATTGTAAGTATTTTGTAAGTGATTATATGTATAGGAAAGAAATTAATAGCCTTCTTCAACAAAATGAATGGAATAAGGAAATTAAGACAATCTTAGTCAGCAAAGAAAAAGAATTATAGCCTGGCAATATGTCATTGGCACATTCCCTTCATGAGATCTCAGTGTTCATATATTTTTTTGTTCTTTTCTTCCCCTTATGGTTCTATAATAAAACGGAATCATCAGCAAAGTCTCTAATCCTTGAAGCAAGGCCTGTCATTATCAGTATCATAGTCATTTACCACTTCCTCCTATCACAATACTTAGAGCCCCATATTCTTCATGTAGGAGTTATAAAAAGAAACAATGAATTAGAATCATAAATTTATTTCTAGTTCAGTTGGCATCTTAATTGCCACCCTAGGATAACAGTTAATCATGTAAATGACCATTGAAAACTAGACCACTTCTGAAATTGTGTCTTTTTCCAGTTTGGGCATTGATTTTCATGTCAATATTAGGGAGGTCAAATTTTTTTTTATGTTTGTTTGTTATGAATACAGCCAAGGATGCAATTTTGGCACCATACCAAAGCACTGTCTTGCTAGAAAGGAAGCCAAGACTTATTCCTTCATGTTTTTATTTTAACTCACCTTTCTCCATGCCCACTCACCCCAAACAGTTCATGTTCCACTCTCTAGATGCTCAGATGTTCTCCATGCCCACTCGCCCAAAGCAGTTAATGTTCTAGCCACTTTCTGGATGAAAAATCATTTTTCTGTTCCCCATTCTCTGTTAAAGAATTGCATCTTTTTTAAATTCTAGATGTATGGAAATACCTTTCTACATTAATTACCACTGTTTTTTGCTATATAATCAGATGTCATTTTTTCTTCCCTCTGCTCAGCACTGTCTGTCATATATGAAATTACCTAAATTAAAATTTCACTTTAGGTAGTTACTGCAGGTTAGAAATTCATAGGTGTATGATAGCTGCATTATTTATTGGTGAGGTTACAGCACTATCAACTCAATAGAACCAAATGAGGCACAAACATTGTAAGAGAATTGTGAACAGCCTAGCTGCAGCCAAGATATGCATCTCAGTGATCCCAAGAGGCCTATGCATATGAATGCAGGCCTATTTATGGCCATCCAGGGCTTAATGATTGTCAGCACTGTATGTCACTCTGCTGCTTGATGCCAAATGTATCCATCAGTAATATATAAAAATCAATTATTTTTCAATTACCAATGTAATTGAAATTTTGGTATCACCAAATACCATTAATTTTACAATAATGATATTTATATTGCATTGTTATTTTTATCCCCAGAACTATAACCTACTTAAAAATCCAGTTGTGTTCCCCTTAGCTGCTGCAAACCTTTCTATAGAATTATCAGTGTGAGCATTTGTCTCCAATGTCCATTCACTGTCTATTGTGATCTGTCTAGAACTTTGCTCATGAGTCCTCATCATGTGCTAGATGAAACCTGAATTCATCTGCCACAACTGTGGCACCCTCCATGCTCTGTCTCTTATTTCCTTGTCTGATGTCAACTTTGCCAATTTCCTGTTACAGCCAGTCACCATGTCTTCTCAGATGCTCTTGTTCATTGTTTAACCTCTATTTCAGTGTGGGGTGTTCCCTTTGTCAGAACCATGTGCATTTATTTCTATTCATACTATTGTTTTCAGATGATCTGTTACCTTTTCTGTGAATCTATTCTGAGTTATTCAAGCAGAAATCTTTAAAATGTGGTCCTTCATTAATACACTTTGCATATAATTATTTATTAAAATTTAATTGTGATATTTTGTTTTCACACATCATTTTCAATATTGTGTGTGAGTGCATGTGTGTTTTACAGCAAGAACTAGTTATTATGTTTGAAGTCCCTGCACTTAGTCCAACATCTAGCACAAAGTACATGTTCATGGTGACAGACTAACTCTTTGTATAAGAAATATGTTTATAAAATGATTTTAGTAGTATTATATCTGTGTTCTAAATACTAGGCTCTCTCATTTCTCCAAATTTATTCTTGAGAAATTTTTAATTCATGCACTGCATTTCATGATATTTACTTACTTGAAATATGAAAATGAATTAACATGAATTATTTATCATTAAAGTAACAAAATGGAAAAACTTGAAATACATTAGATTAAATAGCAAAAATCTATGAGTTAGAAGAATTCTTCCTGAATTACAATGGAAAGATGATTATGAGAGAAGTGACTTTTTATGAATTTGAATTCTAATGACTTCTAAAAATTATTTCTTTATAGTTATAAACCACAGCCCAGAAAACATTAATTTATTTCATTATTTATTTAACTTAAAGGTAAACATCACCTCCATACAATTTATAGCATGAAGTTAATTCCTATACTGGAAAACATATATACACTTAACTTTAGAAAAGTCAATGGGGACAGAAAATAGAAAAATAAAATACACCAAAGCAGGCTTGTATTTTTTTTTTACTAGATCTGCAAGCCTGCCTTAAGTTCTGTCTACAAATCTTAATTAAGTTCAATTCTTTCTCCAGTCCTGTGATAATTAAAAGTTAAAACTCTATGTTTAAGTAAAAACATACATTTATGTTCATACATTGCTTTGGCTTTGACACATAAATGATGAAACTAAATGGTCATTTGTAATCAATAAAGGCATTTTGAAAGACCTAATTTTATCTCATATGGATTCAAACACCAGAAAATACATTAAAATACAAAAATAATTAATAATCCTTTCTTGATTAATTCTGTATGCACATGTATACTCTACTGAGAATATGATCAATTAGAATACTCAAGATTTGATCACAAAGAAGATATTACTGTCTTCTCACAAACCTAGAGACCTGAAATACTGGAAGACAGTAAGTGTGGGTTTGATCTTATTTCATTTTATCTTTGTTGATATATTTGAACTTTTATGACAATCAGCAGATTTGGTATTTCTTTTGCTTGATTTGCTTTCTTTCTTCATATCCATAATAAAATGTCTTGATTTCCATGATAAGATGAAGAGTCAAAAATGACCACAAATTTAATTATAGAATGAATTAACTTTTATTTGGAATTCATTAATTGCAATCACTTCTATTGCATAAATAAGATGAAAGATCGACCTTGGCGAAAGGGTGGGCTTTGTCAGGTTGTAAAAAGGGCAAAGCATTAGAAAAATTAAACATACAGAAGAAACCAAAATAGTACCTAATCACATTATACCAGAATATTTCAGACTGGTTGAGATCTCTAGTACATAGAACAGAAGGTTATTTCCTTAATTATTCAGACAGACCATGATTTGATGGCTTCAGGAAAAAAAACATAACCAAAACAAACAAGCAAATCTAATTACTTAGTGACTCTGTCTGCTTCCTTGAAGTTTTAACAACCGCACAGCATCTTCCATGAGTGACTCCCTTTCGTTTTGGTTGTCTGCGGAGAGCCAGGACAGGAGCTCAGTTCAAATAGCTTCTCATAAATATAGGCCAAAGCAGCATTCTTTCTGGGAATTTTGCATTATTTCTAAGCATTTACTGAAAAAAATACATAGTATTTTACAAATTTATTGAAATGAATTTTGTAACATTATGCTTTATCTTCATCACTTTCACAGGCAAAAAGATGCTGTGGGCAATGATATATAATCAAACTTGACAAAAATACTTGTATAAGATATTATAGAGTATATAATAAAGTCATAAGCCTATATGTAGTTCATTACACTTACATATGATTAATTATTGAGAATATAGCATAAATAAACAGACTAGTGTTTGTTCACTTTATTAACACATTCATTTTCCTTTCATGTACTAAGCTTCAATTTAAATCTGAATATGAAAAGCTTATTTGCCCCAAAATTTATTTCATTAACACTGAAAATTCCATCTAATTGCTTTTGCTCATTGGCAGTTTAAATAGTCAGTATTTAACCAAAGTTGATGAAAGTCTGGAATTTCTGTTTTAAGTAATTATTTCTCACATGAAAAATATTCTTTGTAATGAAGCACTGCTGCTGTAATTATGCTACTATTTTAGGGCATTTTAAAAAACTTTTCACTTGAGGAAAATCAAGGCTGAATCAAGACACTATTGCCCTTCTCCTTGAAGAGTAAAATTTGTCTTCAAAGTATTTTCATAAAACTGTGTAATCCAAACTTGCAAAGTATGAATACATTCTTGCTTGCAATTTTCCTATGCATCCTGTAACTCCTTGTGTCCTATTTCATAGAGAAGCAAAAGAAGGTTCCTTGAGTAGGTCCTTGTCAATTCCACTGACAAAACGAACTCTAACAATAAACACTAGATTTCCAGTAACGGCTTTATTCAGGCACACAACAGAAATCAGTCATGAAAGGTCTGGTTAGATCAAGGACTTATTGAGCAATTTAATAAAGATTAATAACTTACAGACAAGTGACAAGAGAAAGAAAAATGGATTTTTCTTTAAAATTTTATGGGGATGGTACTCGGGTAATATCCATGAGGACACAAATTTTAAAAAATAATAGAAGATAAGGGAAAGTTAGTAAAGATAGTTGTATTGGTGGGTTACTCCTGTGGTGAGTAGTTTATGAAATTCTTTGAGTTGAATTTATTTATTATCCTAAGGGAAAAAATAATGATTTAACATATAATTTGCTGCAAAATTATTCAACTTTTTATAATTGTTTTACAATACTGCCTCCTTTTAACTACAACCAATTTAAAACTTTTGACACAATAGTAAATTAATTCATTCTTCATTCCATTGTCATTTTTTTCACATGTAGTAGCACTGTAGTGTGTGTGTGTGTGTGTGTGTATGGTTATTTGACAGAATATTCCATATCCTTAGAACATGAAAATTAATCTAATCAAAATGTTTCCAAGTTATAATATATTTTAATTTACAGATGTTTATGTCTAGTTATGTTTATGAAGAAGTTAGGCCATTTATTTAAGAGATAAAGATGCCTTATTTTTGCTTATTTATTTTTAATACTTTATAATCAGAATCTGATAACAGAAACCAGGGCCCTTTTTTGCTTTCTCCATAGTTTCTGTTCACTCTTTGTTTTCTTGTTTGGTCAATGTGAATAGTAATATCTATATCATATTATTTTAATACAGATCCAATATGTATCTATTTGTTCATCTCAAAACTGTTGTCTGGTACATAGCAAATCCTTCATGAATGGCATCTATGTTCTCTGAACTAATGCCATTTCCGTTCTTTTGTTCAAGAGATATTTCACTCAGAGTAAAGTTCATTTTTCTTAGAGTGGTCTGATGTCCTGTTTGTGCAAATATTCCAGCTAGATATAAATAAAACTCTAAAAATGTTACTTTAAGTAAAATACAAGCATAGTCAATTACTTATTGCTCTATTAGCAATAAGTTAGCTGAATGAATATGAATTGTGGCTGATATTAGTATCAAATTGATTCAGCTCATTTTATGACCATGCTATCCAAATAATTATATTTCACAACAGAAGTACAATCTTTAAAATGTATAGCCTATGCATTTTTGTTATGTAAAGGGTTAAGAAATTGGCAAAGATCCATTTTGATGCATTAATTTTCAAACCACGTTTAGGCCAATACTCTTTAAATCCACATTAATAAATCAAAAGAATATTTCAGACAAAATGAAATGAAGAGTTTTAGGGTGAATTTGCCTAAGGGATATTAGAAATTCTACTGCTTTATTATGCAGAGAGGAAATATTATGTTGATCTTTCATTTGCCTTTCTAAAAGAACTCATAAATATTTTATTCATTAATCTTCGATATACCCTGTGACCAAATTGAACCAGAAGGGAAAAGTAAAGTTATTAAACAGATGCAGATATTGAAATGGTACCAAATAAATCCTTCATGAAAAATTTCTGTGCATTGTTATTCATTCATTCTTCAAATACTGACTGAACTCATGCTATATGAAATTTCTGGTATCAGACTGTGAGGAAGATAAGAAAAAATATTGATAATATTATGACTGTACCTGAAAGATTTTCCTCTTATTAAGAAAAGGAACATAAGTTTCTGTAATTGTAAAAGAAAAAAAAAAAACACCTGTAATAAGGCATGTATATAAAAACTACATATTTGTGAGAGCTTACTCATTTCAGATTATGCACCTGTGTGTGTGTGTGTGTGTGTGTGTGTGTGTGTGTGTGTGTGTGAATTCGAATTCCCATCTCTCTTAAGATATAGCTTGAAACTGCTGTATGCCAAAACAAGAAGGAAAAATGTTTCCCTTCTTTTTTCTCTTGTTGCATATACTTAAAAATTCACTTGACTGTGGTAAATTTAAGAGAGTGAATCTGGTTGACCAGGCAAGATACTACTGTAGGATGATGAACTCTGATGTGTCTTGTTACAGCTGAAGAATTTCTTAGAGACGCTCATCTTTGAAGAAGTCCAGAAAGTACAATTGTGGTTCTAGAACCTCTTTTAGTTCTGGAGACTTGGTCTTTATGCTGAAATTAGTCATTCATGAGAACTATCTGTCCATTCTTACATTTCTTTGAGTTTTGAAAATCATTTTGCCATTTGATTTTCTGTAATCTATGTGGTCAATCATCTGTAGAAGCAAGGCATAAATTTGCTGCCAGATTGGCTTGGTTTCCCACTGTCCTGACTTTAAGGTATCCAGTTATTTGTCTTATATTGCATATAAGTACTGTGATCCCATTCCACCTTACTGCAAGTTGTGGGACTAGACTCAGGGCTAATGTTGGCTCCACTCTTGACTGTGGTTATATTCTCTCATCTGACTCTATTTAGTCTTTCAAAGGTATTTTATGGTGGGATATTTTTTATCACTTTTTTATTTATTTTCTACTTTTACAAGGATATCGAACATTCATCCCAGCCTCCCTCTTTCCCATTCTCTCCCTTCCCTTCACCATTCCCTAAAGAGAGGTAACTGGATTTTATCCCTTTTTGAAAATATTTTTTATTTATTATTAGAGAAAATGAGAAAAAGAGCACAAACATGCATGCTCTGGTACAAGACACATATATGGAGATCAGAACACAACTTTTTCTAGTTAGTTCTCTCCTTTCAACATGCAGGCTTCTGGGATTCAAACTCGGCTTGCCAATTCTGCACACAGGGGCCTAACCTGCTGAAATATCCTACAGGCCCCTAGAGTGGGACCTTGACTGTGTGATCTCTTAGAAGATTCATTGTCCCACCTGCAAATTTGTACAATTCTTCCCACCAAAGTTCATAGCTTCTATGGAGAGGACTGTAGGAAATTACTGTGTAAATTTGAAGGGATGGTACACACAGAACTGATTCATTAACTTAAGTGACAAAAACATCTGATAGATGTACTCAGAACTTGAAAATGTATGGGTAAAGAGAAGTTTGTGCTTTTTCTTTCAACACCATGCTAAATTGGTAACATTATTATTATTATTGTTATTATTATTATTGTGGCTATTATTTTACTATCACAGCTCTAAAGCAGTTGCAAACTCAGTGAAGTCAGACCTTTTCCATTTGATGGCCTGTATTTTTCTTGCTCATCCATGTTCAGAAAGGCTCACTTTTACATGACATGTGAGATGGGAAACACCCAGCAGAGATCAGGAGACTGTTCTATAGTAAGCCTGGCATAGAGTAAGAGACCCTCTCAGGAATGATGCAACAGGACACTTTAAACTGAGAAGAAGAACAGGCAGACAAATGAAGCATTTCAGGTTTTATCTTAGGTGACTTGGAAGACTCACAGCTTTTTTTAAAACAGGAATGGGATACCCAGAATAGTGAGTATACAGAATTGACAGCAGATGCAAAGAATTCATGATGATTGTGAGTGCATTGTTACAACTCTTCATGAATGAATAATTAGCTCATCTTTTGAGCCATTCCATGTAAACCCTGAAAATGAGAAAACTTGCGGAGTTTTTTTGATATTGGTTACTGAATAATAATCTTTTTAGGTCTTTGGTTTACAGAAGTGATGTGAGAAAATCCTGAATCGCACAGCGCTTGTCTTGACTTCTACAAACAAGGCCTTAAGAGTGGTTCTTTTATATCCTGATTCTCACTTTGAAGGAAAACAATAAGTTTGCTAAATATTGCCTTATAATTCAATTTCTCAAGCTCCATTCTTAGTCTTTAAATATTTAATCACTTTTCCAAATCCTTTACTTTATCAAAGGGGAAAAGGAAATTAGTGTGATAAATTACAGACCAAGAAATAAATTTAAGATATGAATTTTTATAATAACTAATCCAATTGTATTTAAATTTGCTTGATAAACTTCATGTGTAAAATTGTGGGATGATCCATCAAGTAAATAAATACTACTATTTCTTATTTCATACACAGATGTCAGCAAAATCTTCAACTTCAGTAGGCCATTGTTGCATTCATATGTTTTGCCCCATGACTGTGTATTTTTAAAATAAGCTAATTGTTTCTCCTAATAAGTGTGCTAATGTTACAGTTCATGTTTGTCTGTATGTTGCCAATGAGCTCACAACAGAGCAGGTTAGAAGATTAAAGGTATTTTTTTTAATTCTCAATTATTTTGTCCCGCATGGCAGGAGAATTCATAATAACACAAAAAGCTAAGGGAACTGGCCAAACGATATCCACAAGAATTGCTGAGAGACAGGCAGATTTCACTTGTTAGACAGTAAATCCGTCAAAGTCTGTCAAAATACTGAAACAGCCCCCTCCATTTTATTAACTGCTCAAGGATGGTTCCACCTACTATGGACTGGGTCTACCCAAATCAATCAGATAGTCTCCCACAGGTTTTCTCAGGATTTTACTCAAACACTAATTCTTCACAGATATGCCCAAAGCTCAGTCTTCAATTGTCAAGCTTACACCTAAATATAGCAAATACAGCTAGTCAGATGGTTATGCTTATTAATTAAATAATTTAGTTAAATACTAAAGGAAGTAATGAAATGTCAAGGCAAAGCCACAAACTTATTTCTAAACCTGAAAGTAATATACTTGTGCCGGGAAAATGTTAGATGTGGTTGGGGAGATAAGTTAATGGGTGAGTATGAGCATCTGAGTTTAAATCCCCAGAGCCTATGTAAAGTTAGGTATAGTAGTAGTGATGTCAGTGTTCCTGATGTGAGATGGTAGGCAGAGATAGACCAGATACCCTGTCGTCAGCAGCAGTGAGCAACAAAAGTATCTCTCTCTCAAGCAATATAGTTGGTGAGGATGAAACAGGTAAGTTTGTCCACTGACCTACTATATGTCAAACAGGTGCCTGTTCATATGCATAATTGTAGGCACATATATGTAAACGCAAGAAGATTTAAATAAATACAAATTAATTTAAATAAATAAAATAAATGTGGTAAAGGAAACCCTTTCAGAATACTTAAGTATTCTTAAGCGTGAGACTATTGTGAAAGGTCCATTTACACAAGGGTTGCTATGTAAAATATTCATCCTTTGCTTAAAAGACTTTGAAGCTGTAATTCACTGATTATCTAATGTTTTTGGAAGTTAGAAGTCACAGATAATCCAACGTTTTTGGAACCTATATTTGAGCAAGTGAGGAATTCTAATCAGCAAATCTATGAAAAAAGGCCTTTTCTATACACTAATATATTTTCTAAATATATTCCAGCTAGGAGTTTTATATTAAAGCAAAATCTTTAAAGTTAGGTACTTTACACTGAAATAAAAATCTTTGAAATTTTCATGTTTTAACATCCATCTTAATTAACCAGACAAATATTAGCTTAGACTGCTGGAAATGATGTATATATAATAAGCATTTACTTCTGTTACATTTTCCATATCTTCATGTATATTTCTTAAGTAATGGGATCTTTTTATATGCACAGTTAGGACAATGTTTTCTTATAATTTAGAAAATACTTACTTGAAATGTACTATATTCTGGGTATTGTTCTTAGTCTGAGGATAAAGTGGCAAATAAGATAATAGTAGCTTGTCTTCCATCTGATAAATAGTAGAGACAAAAGGAAAAATAAAACAAAATAAGTAGATAGTGTCATAAAGTGTGGGAAAGGCAATTTGAGTTGTCTAATGGGAAGAGATGACATAGAGAGGAGCACTAAATGATGAGAAACACCATACACAAAGTCGCCATAAGAATATTCAAGGCAGAAGAAAAAACAAGTGCAAACTGCTTAGCATGGAAGCAACCATGTATTAACATCTTTGGTTCATCACTGTGGTGAGGAAATACTCAAAGCTCCCTTCTGATGCTTTCATCTGCAAAGTACTGTAAGACATACAGCTGGGACTGTTTTGTTCACTACTGTATTCTTAGTGCTTTCAACCATGCATAATACTTAGTGAGTGATGGTCCAATGAAGATAGTCATTATTTCTGGAGGGCATGATTTTGAGATTACTAATGTTTTATGAGTTTGAGACTTAGATAAATAGCTAGGATTGGCATACAGACTTATAAGTCATTCATCTACAAACAATTTATAGAATCAAAAGATCAGATTAGATCATCCAGAGACCCAATATGGACACAAAAGAGGATATCAAAAATAAAGAATGGAAAAGGGAAGCCCCCATGAAGTGGTGTGTACATAAAAAAAGGAAAGCTACTTGAGTTCTGAGATGCTGAATGAGAAAGTGTTCTCAGAAGGTCAGGGTACTGTCTTGTATCACATTATGCTGCTGGCACATAGGGCTATGGCAAGATTTTCATCTTGTTTTAGCAATAATAAATTGTTAGAAATGTAAAGCTCAAAAGCGGTTATATAGTGTGAGTTGAAGATAGCTCAATCACCTAATATTGGGGAACTTTCATTTAGGAGATCAAAGAAATTATACAAAGAGAAAGAAAGAAATGAAGACTATTTAACAATATAACTTTAAAATATGTTTATATTGTGGTATGAATACTCTAGTAGAAAGGATTGTAGTGACATGAGAAACCACAGAGAGATTTGAAGCTGAAATCCCCGGAGAAGACAAACCACAGAGAGATTTGAAGCTGAAATCCCCGGAGAAGACACTAGTAAGGAACTAGTCACAGCAGTTATTTGGCGATATTACCACAAAAAAAGTGAAAAAATATTGGATTTGTTAAGCAAAATTTGTAGGGATACAAAAATGAGATAAACCAGAGTGTCATAATTCAAGCACAGTGAGGAGTTATGTGTTGAGATGGAAAAAAAGCTAGAAAGATTAAGATGTGAAACTTCCTAGAAAGTGTGTATGTATGCCACACAAGTGTAGGACATTATCTACACTGACGGCCTACTTGAGATTTTAGAGACCTAAGGGTTGAGTTTAGTTATCAGCATCCTTTTACATAGAGAAATGCAATGAGTTAGCAAATATGAGTTTAAAGATTTTACTTTCTCAACTACAAGCAGAGAGAATCTTGGGGCAGGTAACAGGCAAAAAAAGAGCAGCTTCCCTGCCTACAGTTCAAACTATACTTTGGAAGCAGGAATTTGAACATAACTTGAAAATTTTTTATTCTTTTTGAAAAGTTTAGCCTTAATATGGTATTTATTTATTTATTTATATTTGTGTTTAAGTGTAGCTGTGTACTTGTGTTGCTATATATAGAACAGCAAACTATATACCTGTGGAGGCACTAGGAAGACTTCTGGAATCATCGTGGATTGCTCTACTGTCCTATTGCTTTGCTTTGGGGGTTTTCCAGACTCTGCCTTACAGGGCTGGAGGTGCAGGCTGCTACCATTTCCACCCTTCATTTTAACATAGGATCTAGGATCTGAACTAAGGTCCTTTTGCTTGCAAGGAAAAGGCATAATGACTGAGCAATGTCTCTGGTCTTTAGTTGCTAAAGAAAAGAAAAGAAAAGAAAAGAAAAAAAAAGAAAAGAAAAGCTAACCATTAACATTTTTTAATGTAATAGATGGAAATTTCTTTAAGAAAGACCAAGCAATTGCTGTACTCATTGCTAACATGTAGACCTACTTATCCTCATCTGATCAGACAAAATTTGTAGTAACTCATCCTAAAATTGGAGAATGTATTAAGCAGGGCTTTGGAATTTTTCTTTTAATCTATGTTTCAAAGAGAGGCTGGAATGAAAGTGAATAATGTGAATAAATGACATCGTACAAACTAAAATTAGTGATGTATAATGCAGCTGAATATTTTAATATGCTGTCTATGTACTGTAGCAATCTTTATAATTGCCATCAAATGACGAAGTTAAATATGACTAAAAATATTTTTGCATATCAATTAATTTCTTCATCTATCTTCATACTATTTAAAATTTAAATAAGGAATATATAGTTCATCAGATTACATTGTTTCTATTTCTTCCATTCATTATTTATGATTCATTCTTGGCAAAGTACAATAAACTCACATGGAATAATATTGAATAATAACTAAGGAGATATGCTGAATTCTAATCTTATTGTTGGCGTTGAATTCACTATTTTGCCTTCAAGAAAATACTTCCATATGACTGATCTTGATAGATCGACTTACATAATCTTTGCTTATATATTATTCAGTAGTGAATCAATGAATGAGCTTTGGGCATTAGTTTTTGTTGTTAGTTCAAATTGAACATGACAAGAGCATCATCAGTGAGAGATTTATCTTTGTTTCATGTTTCTTTTAATAAAAGCTAATTTTTTCCTCTTTGTTCTACCAAGTGCACTGCTATGCATCTGATTATTTGAAATACATTTTAATGTGAAAATCATCCGTGAAGTTTGCTACCACCTTCTGAAAAATAATACTATTCCCATACATGTGTTTAGCCATATTTTTCAATCAAATTTTTATTTTCTTACAATGTTACATATTTTAAACATATAATATAAATATATACTGTTATGTGCATTGATTCTTTTTAAATTGTATACTTTAAGTGATTTCAAATATTGTATATGTACTATCCTTCATGAAACAACTATCATGATGAGTTTAGGTATATATCAGATTTATTGACATTCATGCTTGCCAGGGATAAAGAGGCAGGAGAGGAGAGTAAGCATGCTTTTCTGCCAGCCTGACACCTGGGAAAAGAGAACAGGGATGACAGGACTGGATGGGAGGAGCAACGATTTGCAAGATTCTCAACAATAGTTGGGGCCAAAGCAATCATAATGGGACTTTGCATGCCCTGCGCAATGTCCAGCGCACTGTTGCCCTCATAAAGTCTAGCATCTGTTAAGGGCACCGAGACCCCTGGAGGCAAGGGATTGACAGCCATAGTAGTGATCTTATGCTTAAGGGGAACAAGAGAAAGGGCTTATGGAAATGCCACTGGGTCCTTATATGTCATCGGAGAGGAGGACCCAGTGGAGAGTTAGGCGTACACAATAAAGGACTCTCTGGGAATTGGGGGGGAGGCACTGGAGGATGGGGAGAAGGAGGAGGGGGTTCGGGGGGAGGAGGGGGAGGGAGGGAACTGGTAAAAAAATTTTAAAATGTATAATAAAAAAAAAAGAATGCTTAAAAAAGAAATTCTTACTCAGGTAAGTGGGTGTGGTAGTCAGATATAGAAGTGTCAACCTGACAATTGAAGGTTGAACTCTGGAAGTATTTGTGATGAATTAGTAGTTAAAGCAAGTCCTAAGTAAGCCTGCAAGAGATTATGTACTTGGTGCTGGAGAGGTGGCTCAGGGGTTAAGCCTCTGCCTTGCAGGTGGAGGGTCCTGAGTTCGGATTCTAGACCCCACGTATAGACGCCGGGCGGAAGCGGGGGCGGCCTGCGTTTCTGGTCCTGGTGGGCGGAGCCTGTGAATCCCGGGGTAGAGTAAACAAAGAGGAGGTGAAGGCGTCCGTGGAGGTTCCCGAATTCGCCCGTGGTTCTACACACACACATACACACACGCACAATTGAATAAATAATAAAATTTAAAAAAAGAGCGATTATGTACTCTGTCCCTTGTGTTAACATAAGCTCTCCTGCCAAGCTGTACTAATTGCAATCAGACAAACATAAGAAAGAATAACTCCCCACCTTTCTCCCTATAAGCTCTTTGATAGTAAATTTATCACAGCATTCAATCAAACTGCACCAGTGGGGATCCCTAGAGCCACAGCTTCTATTAAAATTTCATAAGATATGAATGGTATAGTTCTGACAAGCCAGACAAGGTTAGTCACTAGCTTAGTGTTCTGGAAAAAGCATGGCTTCCTGAACACAGTGTGGTATGCTAACATGAAGCAGTTGAGGACTGTAGATTAGTTAAGTTCCTGAAGAAATTTAAAAGGAAAGTTTGAGCGAGGCATCTGATGCTTTCAAAAACCATACTGAGTCCATATTGGAGGTTGTTGAGGAAATATATAAATTTAGTTACATTCACAAATTTAAGTTTCTGAATTTAAAAACAAAAAGCTAAGCTGTATCCCCAGCCCTAAAACAGCATTTCTAGGAAAAAAAAATAAAAATTATAGTATTTATATTATTTCAGCCAAATATATTATCAGTGTTGCATTAAACAGGAAAAAGAACTTGAATAAAAAAAAGTATAATTAGGTAAAATGGCTCATCGATCCAATAAATAGAGTAGTTCAGATCCATACTAGTATTATACATTATTTTAAAATGTTTAATTATTTAGTTATTTATGTTTATTGTGGTGCTGAGAATCACAGCTAGACCTCATGTTTGATAGATCAGTATTCCACCCCTGAATGAGCTGCTTCTCTAAGTCATTTACTTGTTAGAGTTGTGGGGGTTGTGAGTTCATAATCCATGAACTTTAATAGGCAATAAATTTATTTTTCATTGTTTTTTATAACTTAGTTTTTAATTTATATTATTTTTTCACAAACAAGTCACAATGATTACATGATCTGTATAATAATAATAAACTGTGGTTATTTTATATTAATAATCATTGACCAATAATTGAATTCAAACTCAGTGATAGATTGTCATGAGTGTTCCTTGATGTCTTGCTGATTCACAGGACTTCAGACTAAGTGTAATCCTTCCTTGAAAATCAGTTGAAGCTTCAGCTACTTTGAAGGGTATGAGTTTTCTGTAAGTTCTGGGCTCTGAACATTATAAAAAGTCAGACAACAATAACAGTAAAAAACTAAAACAAACCAAGTGATAGGTTGTATGGAAAGCTAACTAAACAAGACCTAAAATATAAAATATTATGGGCTATATAACCTTGTTTATTGAATACTATTTTTTCTGCACTAATACTACTGACATTGCAAACATGGCACACAGCACACTCAACAACACAAAACTCAACTTGAAATGCAGAAGGTTTATAAGAGAATACTGATGTCTTTGGACAGTTTCATTATTACAAAGAAAAACAAAATCCTTGGAAGGTAGCTCAGCAGTGGAGTGCTTGGTCAGCATGTGTGCATTCCTATATTCAATTTCCAATACCACTAAATAAAAAAATATTAACTAAATAAACAATGAACGTGTGCCAGGCATACTGACTCATACCTGTAATCCCATCTAAATTAAAAGGGATGCAAGTCAAAACTAGTATAAGCAAGTGAGATCACAAAAAGTTGAGCATTGAAATCAGCATCATTCAACAACTTTCACATTAAAACATATAGCATTAAAATAAACTTTAACCGTATTTTTTCTGATAATCAGTTTGAAAAATTATAATTTTAAAATCAGTTTGCACAATTCCAAGGGTAGTTCTTTGACTGGTTTCACATATATTCTTCAATAAGTTTAAGGAACTAGCCCCTGGAACTGAATTTCATGTCTGCTGAATTATGTATTTGTTACTAATTCTGGTTTTTAAATTTCTTTTTTTTTCTTTCTCATTTTTTTTCCTAATCATACAAGCTCGGTAGTTATCCCTGTCCTCTTCCTCCCTCCTCCCCTCTCATGTCATTCCCTCTTGCACTTTCCCCCTTTCCCCTCTTCCTTTCAACCTCCTCCCTCCAACCCCTTCTTCCATGCCTCTCAATGCATGCCCCTTCCTTCTGCCCACTTCCTCTCCCATGCCTCCCAATGCCTCCCCCTTCCTTCCTACCATCCCCTGGAGCATCCTTTTGTGTGAATGCCAAACCTCCCTCTGAGTCCCTTATCCTAGTGAGGGGTAAGGACTCAGTGGCATAGCCCAGAGCCCCTTATTGTAACTCAAAAGAAACTTTTCCAGGGCCAAAATGAAAATCTAGCAAATATCTTTAAAAATTGCTTCATATCCCTGGCCATCAGGGAAATGCAAATCAAAAGTTTGCTAAGCTACCATCTCACCCTGGTCAGGATGGCAAAAATCCACAATATAAACACCAGAAGCTGGAGAGGATGTGAAGAGAAGGGAACTCTTATACATTGCTAGTGGAATGCAGGCTTATACAACCACTATGGTTTTTAAATTTCTATCCTTAGAACAAGGCATATGAGAATGATACTTTATTGATAAAAGTTTTCCTTGTTCACATTTATTTAATAAACAATTCTAAGAAGAATATATTTAAGTCTTCATTAATATATAATTTAGTTTGCATAAGTGCTCAACTAGGGCATATCTCATTAAACTCACAAGATTAAAATTTGAAAATTATTTTCAGATGGCACTTCCAACCCATAGTCCATTCCTTGCTTAGGCAGTTGAAATATTTCCCACAAAAAATGATCTACTAGTAATTGCCAGTACTTGAGAATATGACATTATTTACAAATAAAGTCTTCCAGATGACACCAAGTTGTGCTCAGATTTTTATGGTGGATTCTACACCTACATGACTGGTGCTTTTACATTTATCATAGCATCTATTTGTATGTCACAAACTTATAGACTATACATTGATGTTTTACAATTAAAAGTGGAATAAATACACTTTCTTTGAAAAAGAAACGTGAAGATGGGAACACATCAAGTGAAAATAAGCAGAGTTCAAAGTTATGCAAATGTACATACATAAACCCTAAGAGAAAATCAGGGAAAACATTCTTCCTTAGATTCTTCAAGTTATTATAGCTCTACATATAACAAGTTTGTAGTTCTGGCTTCCAGACTATGTGAAATAAACCTCATTGTTTTAAGCATCTCTTAGTTTGGGGTAATTTACCAAGACACTCCTATAATTGAGAGTGCTTTGCCCATGTAGTCACTACATTGAAAATTCTCACTCTGTTATTATGATCAGAAAAGAATAATGAGATTTTAATACACTTTCTAACTATGAAAAGCTCATCAGCACATTACATTATGACATTATACTAAGACAGGGATATTACATTATGCATACTTGTATGTATTTGTATCTACTAATTGACCTAAGGATGTGACATTTTATTTATTTGGTTTTTTTCCATGCATTATCAGGAAACATGCCTTATAATCGAAGAATGGAAATTTGCATTGAATTCTTAGATGTTGAAAATCTTGTAACCCTTCCAGCTGAACTGGTCTTGTGTGCCCAGGTATTTCAGCTGATGACTGCAGCAGTGAATGGATTACAGAGTCCAGACTTCTGCTTCTGACTCCTGGCAAGCCTGTTATCACTTAGCCTCAGGCTTTGGAATGGATTTAGGATGACACATGATCCTCTGCTGTTTCTGTGGGGTAGAAGACAGAGTTCTTGCCATAAATGTTCAGCTACTCTTTCCCAGAGGCCTGAACAAGATAGTGAACAAGTTTCTTGTGAGTGGGTGTCATAGTTAAGCACAGGTGTCAACTTGACTGTTGAGGGTTTGAGCTCTGGGCACAGTTGTAGAGAGTTGATGGTTGAGTTAAGCCCAGAGCAAACCTGAAGGAGATTGTCTAGCTGCTGGGGAAGACCCAGCCCATGGTGGGTGGGATTAGGCCCTGGATAAATCACAGAGAGCTGGTTAAGAGAGTCGGCATCCTTCTGTTCACTTGGCCAGACATGTTGGTCCGGCAAGTAAGGATTGTCCATCTCTCAGCCATTATGCAGTGATGGTGTGGCCAGTTTCCTCAGCCCTGCTGTTGGTGCATGCTCTCCCATCAAGCTGGACTAAGAACTGTAACCCGACTGTTGTAAGAAAGCTGTGCGATGTCATTTATCAGCAACTATGCAGATGAACTGCAACAGTGGGAAAGATCTTCTGTGTGTCCATGTCTGTTTGGGGATATGCTGTGTTTGTGCTCAGTCCCGGGGATTATATTGTCTATGGCAAAATACTAGAGCACATGTCACTGTTAGATAAGGTTGATCGAATGACATTTACTATTCTGCACTGATAGAAGTTTGTGAAATCTTTTCAACCACAATGTACTGCAAATGTCATTTTCTGAAATGATGATGCAGCCAAACAATGTGATTTAGTTAAAACATAACAGAGCAGGAGCTGGAGAGGTGGCTCATGGGTTAAGCCTCTGCCTTGCAAGCAGAAGGTCCTGAGTTCGGATCCTAGACCCCATGTATAGACGCTGGGCAGAGGCGGGATCCTCCTGTGTTTCCAGTCCTGGTAGGGCGGAGCCTGTGAATCCAGGAGTAGATTAAACAAGGAGGAGATGGAGGTGGTCCATGGTGGTTCGTGAATTCCTCCGTGGTTCTACACACACATACATATATACACACACACACACACACATACACACACACACACACACACACATGCATACACGCACAATTAAATAAATAATAATAAAAAACATAACAGAGCAGGGATTTGTGTTGACCTGCGATCTGAGTCCTGGCTACTTACTCCTTGAACTTGTTCTCATTTGTCCAATGGGCTTGTGACACACCTCACAACCATAATTGTGCAGGTAAAATGTAGCCATATTCATAAGATATTTAGAGATGTTGTATGATAATTGTACAGTAAATATTCCTAGTGAACAATTTTAGCTTAAGTCAAAAGTGGCTGGAATTTGTAAGCATTGCTATTAGTTATACTATTAGTCATCTTTTATGAGTCTTGCAGTTATATTTAATCCAGAGATAGAAATAGAATAAAAACTGCAGTAGCTAAACTTTTGGTTAAGAATGAGTATAGGCAATAAATAAATAAACAAATAAATAATTATCATGCATTACACACAGCTGTGGTTCATGATTTACCTAAAATTCCAATTTTTCGGTTCCCTTATTTTGCAAGGTTTGCCTTCCATCAATAAGTGTCTTGATGATCTGAAGTTTATGCAATTCCTGCTAGACTCTATACTGCCTGAAGGGTGACTCTCACAGCTAACAATCTTGATAAAATGGTCCTTGAAGATTTGATTGTATGGATAATATTTTAAAAATAAACTGACTTTGATCATGTCTTCTAAGCAAGGGCTGTACTGATAGACTTTCTGAAAATAGATGGGCAAATTTGATACACTTTGAACCCAGAGCTGACCAATTTCAGCTGCTATTCTAGCCAGTTTGCCCTTGATTTCCCTGTCTGTAATGTCTAAGTGCTGTAAGGGGAGCAGGTAGTCATCAAGATATTCTGGCTTTTCTATGGGTTCTGAAGATCTGAATTCTGATCTTCACATTTGCATCACAAGTGCTATAATACCTGAGCCATCTCCCTAGATGCAGGAAATAGATACTTTTTAAAAAAATTCTTGTTATACCCTGGTGGTTGGAGAGAGAACAGGCGATAATTTTGATTTTCTTGTGTTTGTGAAAGCTTTCTTTGTGGTTTAATATGTGATTTATTTTAGAGAAAGCTGCATGGACTACTGAAAAGAATGTATATTACTTGGGGTTAAGATGGAATGTATGGTAAATGTCTGTCAGGTCCATTTAGTTTAGTTACAGTGTGTCTCTGTTTAGTTTTTAGCATTTTGACTTGTCTACTATTGAGAATAGGATATTGAAATCCCCTACTATTATTGTGCTTGGGTTCATTTGCTGTTTTACTCACTGTAGTGTTTGTTTAACAAATGTGGATGAGCCTATGTTTGGAGCATGCATGTTTAAAATTGTGAATTCTTCTTAATGTATTGTTCCTTTGACCAATATATAATATCCTTCTGTATCTCTTATGATTTATTTTGATTTTGAAGTCTATTTGGTTGGATATAAGGATGGCTACTCCTGCTTGTTCTCTAATCACATTTGCTTTCAATGAGATTTATCCTTACCAGACCTGCATGATGGCTGACATATCAACATATTTCCATAAACCAGTGAGGAACTCAGGAGAAATAACTACATGCAGTGGGAACCTTAGGGGCTAAGGCTAGACAGGTGAAAGGAAATGTCCTATCAGTTAGTTCTACCCAAGGAACTTAATCTTCCACAGAGGCCTGAGCCCCGAGTAGAGCAGACAATACAAAGGGAACCCTGGGATCCACAGAAACAGACAGGCAGTAGTATGGGAGGGGGAGGAATGGATTGGTGAAGGGAGTAAAGGATGGAAGAGAAAAGGGGGAGATCCAGAGGGAAGGAGGATAGGGATAAACCACTCATTATGCTTGTAAAACTAGAAAAAAATTTAAAATTCTTTGTATGTATCACTTCAGTTTTAACCATTAAAAAATCACACAGTGTGCAGATTATAAGGCCTTTCTATTTCTACTTCCCTGATCTAGAAAGTAGAAGGAAATTTTGGGAGAACTGCAATTTAGCATATTTCAGAAGACTTACAGCATACTTAGATGAGCTGTGGACATTTTATTTTATTGTGGAAACTGCATTTTCTTTTCTCAATACTTCTTTCAGTACAAGAAAGTTGACTTCTTCTGGCCCTTAACTTAAAATATTACAGCATGTTTCCTCTCTCAGCAGGTGGTTTTCACTTGCACCATATCAAGCGTTCCTATTCTTTGCTTCCACAACCATACTTGCAGTTTCAGTCAAAATATTTCTCAGGTCAGGTCTCATTCAAAGTGCTATTCAACCTCAGAAACTCTCTCTGGGCCATCTTCCTCCACTGATGTTACTCTCCCCACAGCCTTTCTTTTTTTTTGTGCATTTATTGCTTAAAGTCTGTTTCAGATAGAAGATTTACAAAGCGGACTTGGCAGGCTTGCTTATCACTATAGCCCCTGCTACTACAATGAACTCATTTAATTAATTGATTAGTTAATGAAATTCAATTTCATCATATGAAAAGCTGCAGATTATGCCTTCTTCATATGGTTCTTGAGATAATTACATGACACAATTATGTGAATATGAGTAAAGTATTTATCACACATTGCAGTCCTTCTCAGAAATTGTTAATGAGGGAAAGAAGAATCTAAATTATTTTTAAAATAGCAGTTCAGCCTAAAGATGGGAAGGTCCACAAATGGACAAGACATCCCATTCAAGGCAAAGCTGCTGCATCCAGGAACTCACTGCAATGAGAAGTGTCCTTACCAGACCTACGTAATGGCTGACATACCAACATGCCCACATAAACTAGCAAGGATCTCAGCAGAGATAATTACATGCAGTAGAAACCTTAGGGGCTAGGGCTAGACAGGTGAACTGGAATGCCTGTATCAGTGGGGCAACCCAAGGAGAGGACACTTGATCTGCCACAGAGGACTGAACCCCCATTAGAAAAAAACTGATCCAGAGGGAACCCTGGGGCCCATAGAAGCAAATAGCTGGAGGGTAGAAGGGGGTGGGATTTATTAATGAAGGAAGGGGAGACAACCAGGGGAAGGCAGAAGGGAAGGAGGGGGAAGGGTAAGTACTCAATATGCTTGCAACACGAGGAAAAAATTTTTAAAAATTAAAAAAATACATCAAAAAATAAAAAGCAGTCCAGAAGCAGAGATAGGAACATTGTGGTGGACATTGTTGCTGTGTTTTCTAGCAGAGAGGTGAAGAATTCTGGGGAAATTGCTTTCTCTGTGGATGTTTTTCTCTTATTGTGTGGCTGTTGTTTTGAGACAGGATCCTTTGTAGCTCATGCTTATCCCACAATGGCTATGTACTTGAGTTTGCCTTGAACTCCTGATCTTCTGCCTGTACCTGCCAAGACTTGGATCCAGGTGTGTGACTCCACATGTGGCTTTAGAAGTGCCTTCCTTAGGTGTTTTCACAGATGGCTTCTTGGTCCTGGATGCCTGTTGCAGAAAGCTCTTTCTTCTTCTCTGTTTTACTTGTCTTTACCACCCACTTGAAGAAATTGGTCACACTGAAGTTCCTGTTCAGTAGACAGAATTTTGTTGTCTCAAAATAGTCTTTTATTCTGTCACCATTGTCAAATTTATAATAATTCTCTGTGATGATAGAAATTTGTAAGGCAATTTCTGGCAATGTACTGGGGGGGGCACACTATTTCACTGATTTTTGTTGTTTGTACCTATCAGTCCAGTTACTATTTACTATTTTTCACATTGACAGCTTGACTTCAGAATTTTAGAACATAAACTATGAATGTTTAGAATCACTTACGCACATTCATAAATTCAGTTTCAACATAATGATGAAAGTCACTGATGGTGTAGTAAATACTTTGCCAAAGATAGAGAAATCCCCATGAAACGTATTTTAAAATTCAACCCAGGCTTATGCTATGTCCATCTGTGTCCTAAATTTGGATCCATGATTTGAGATACAGAAAAATTCATATTTTTAATTTGAAATTTGGAGAGAAATATTCATGACCATATGTTTATGAATGTCTTTTCTGAATATGTAATCATTATTTTAATAAACTACATAATATAATAATTGATATTAAATGAGATGATGGCATTAAGAAACCTTTGTTATTACCCATGATTTGTGGTTTGGGGAAAGAAATGACCTATATTTAAACTCTGTGAAACAAGAAATAAGAATAAAATTCCTGAGGCTGGAGAGGTGGCTCAGGGGTTAAGCCTCTGCCTTGCAGGCGGAAGGTCTTGAGTTCAGATCCTAGACCCCATGTATAGACGCCAGGCAGAAGCAAGGGCGGCCTGAGTTTCTGGTCCTGGTAGGGTAGAACCTGTGAATCCCTGGGCAGAGTGAACAAGGAGGAGGTGAAGGCGGTCCATGGTGGTTCCCGAATACACTCGTGATTCTATACACACGCACACACACACAATTGAATAAATAATAAAATAAAAAATTAAAAAAAGAATAAAATTTCTTTTTTGTTTTGCTGAGAATTTAAAAGCTAAAACATGCTATTTGCTTAATGTGAGCTTGAAGAAAACAAAAATAAAAATCGATAGTTCTCAAGCACTGATTTTGAAGAAACATCACTGAAAACATGTAGTAGATTTGCATGTATTCTGGATGTACAAATTTCACAATAATCAGTTCAATATAAAAAAACAGTTTTCCCCTTCAAAATATTAGAATCAGGTCAGAGAGATCACTTACTGGGTAAATTTCACAAACCTGGCATGAGGAGTTCAATCCTTAGAGCCTACATAGTAGAAGGACCTACTGTTGTTCTCTGACCTTCACCTGTAAACTAGCCTACATGTGTGTGCATTCTCCCTCCTTCTCTCTCTTTCTCTTCCTCCTGTTTTTCTTAAATAAATAAAAATGCCGGACCTTAGCATCACTCTTAGGGAAGTTTTTTTTTTTTTCCATTGATACTTCTGCAGCAATAGATACTAAGATTATTCCATGCTTCAAAATTCTTTTGACTAATAAAAGATGAAGCAAACATGTCCTCTTAGAAAATACAGTGAATTCCAGAAGACTGAGTAAATCCACAGTCAAATTAAAGCTAGAATTTAGAGGCATAGTTAAAATTTAGCAAAGAGACCATCAAAATACTAGAGTTAGCTTCTCAACAAATTGCAGTCCTTTTGTTCAGTTTTAAAATAATACTCTATTGCTAGCATGTAGACTTACATGCCTGATCCACTGTCAGATCCCTTGATGCAGAACAGCCTGAAACCTGGATCCATTTCAGCCTGATTTTGAAACAAGATCTTTAGTAATTAGCAGTCTCATTAATGTTGAACAATCACTGATTTAAACATCATTGTGTGAATATTAGAATTTTTATGATTATAGACCCTACCTCTTTTCAAAGTGAATTGTAGTTAAAATATTCATTTTGTTATAAAGTGCTAAATATCTCTTGGGTGTCTTTACGTATTCTCTGAGAAAGGCCCCTTCTAAAAAGTGAGCTACTTTTGAGCTGCATTTTGTTTTCTGTTAACTAGGTATTGTTTTTGTTATTAGTAAAGATTTAAAAACCTTTCAAGTGGGCTAGGGATCACTCAGGGGTTAATACTGTGTTTGGCAAGCTGAAGGCATTGAGTTTGGATTCCAGGTGCCATGTAAAAATGGTGGCTGCCTGCACTTCTGTTCCTGGTGGGTGGAGCCTTGGAAATCCCAGCGCTAAGCAAGAAGGAGGTAGAAGCAATCCAGGATGTTTCCCTAAGTCACCCTCGGTCCTCCACAGAGACACACAGTGCCCTCTGATACACACACACACACACACACACACACACACACATTAAATAAATTAAAAACTATAAATGAAAAAAATAAAACCTTTCAAATATAGATTTTCAGAGTGATAAGGAATCAAGACTTAATTTTTCACTCTCATCTCTAGTGAGGGACACAAATCCCTCCATTGGTACAGTGTAATTAACTGTTTAGGCATTTTTCCTCCTCCATTTTCAGCATCACACTGTTTGGAATTCATCCTCAGTTCACAGTTGGACTTTCAGAAAAGGATGTTGTTCATTTTACAATCTATACAAGGGCATAATCATATAATCAGGACTCCTTCTCCTCAAATATTTTATATGCTTTTTTATATAAAGCTGCTCGTCTAAAGACCAGGCTTGTCTTTATTCCAGCATTGATTGGATAGGCAAGCAAAACACGGCTTTAAAAGATTCCTGAAAATCAAAGGGAAAACAAAACGACCTTCCCATTTTCCTTTGTTCCCAAGTTCTTGGGAACTTGTCATAAAGGATAAAGAATAAGGGAAGGACTGGAGGTAGCACCTCTTCTAAGTGCAGGAGGGCAGGCTGAGAGAAAAGGAAAGCTTGTTCAAGAGGCCAGGGCCCAGTGACTGTTGCGTAGGGAGAACTGTTTGTGCTAAAAAGAAAAATTACACCACTAATCCACTTAGAGGCATGCTGTCTATCATCATTACTGATTTTATGCATGGAAAATACCTCCTGACCTTTCCTTGAGTTTAAAATTCAGACGAAGGCAATTTCACTGCACCCTCATTAAATGGTGCTATCACTTCCTGACCAAGTTGAGTTACTACTTCTTTTAGGGTGTTTGGGTTAACTGAGAACTATATCTGGGGAGTATTTTGTTTATAAATATGTAACTATGATTCTTTTTGACTTCTTTACTAGTGCTCAAACTATCTCTTGTTCTGTCAATACAATTCTTTTCTTTTTCTGCAAGGATAGCAATTATTGCTTTCAGTAAACAATTTATGGCTATACATGTTATAAAATTTAATATACAATATTTGTCTTTTTCCAAAGCAAATGTCTTAGCTGCTCCTTAGTTGTCTCTTTATCCTCTGTACTCTAAAAAGGGATATCAGGAATAGGGTCAGAATGTAACTCATTAAAAATCCCAGCTTATTTAAGGCTTTCTTTCCTCTATGCCAAAGAAATTAAAATAATTAGAAACTTCTTTTTACTTAAGCCATCAGCTGGTTTATAATTTTAAAAAAAGCACTCTTTGAAGACTAATATCCTTCATTTTTTGGGATATAGAAAGATGAGGAAATATATAAAGCATACAAGGCATTTTAGAGCTACATGCTCCTCTGTTGTGTACAGGGCCTTTTGAATGAAGGTGCTGCCAGGAACCTCCAGAGTTGTTAACACACTGTAGCATTGTCTGTGTAGAGCTATTTCTCAAATAACAGAAAGCTCTTAACTTTTTTTTTACTATTAAAAAGACTAAAAATTTGTACCAGTAAAATTAAAATTATAATAAATTGGCAATTTTTATAATAATAATCAGAAATAATTTCCATACATTTTCATGATTTTTATTTAATGGGTTAAGCCAAAAATGAATGAATAAGTAATATGTTTTAGGGTGTTTAATTCCTGTAGTGCCTCTCTCTCTCTCTCTCTTTCTTTCTCACTCTATCTTTATTGAGTTCTATCTTGTATTTTTTCTCACACTGTTTCTCGCATATTTTGTATGCCTTTGTTTGAGCTTAGGATTTGAAAGTTCTTAATTTTTATCCTAAAGAAAATCTATGTAAGTATAATTTTTACTTCGGAAATGTTACTGCCTGAATTGTCCTCTATTTTTTCCAGAGACTCAAGTTTAGAGATTAATGCCTATAGTTGGTCATTGGTGATACAGCATTTGTTCTTACATCTAAATTTTATCATAAGGGGCTAGAGAGATAGCTTAGGGGTGAAGATCCTGAGTTCAGATCTCAGGTCTCACATAAAAACAACAGGCAGAAATGGCAAAAGCCAGAACTTGGCTCTAATGTCCAGAGCCTAGGAAATCCCAGAGCCAAGTAATAAGGAGATAGAGACAATCAAGGATGATTCCAGGTCACACTTGCTCCTCCACCGGGACACACAACACCCTCTGATATACACACACAGCCATGCACACAAAATAAATAAATTTAAAGGAAATTAATTTTATCACAGGGTCTAATTTCCCTTTTAACATTCCACTGTGCATCTCTTTTACCTTGTCCTATGCTTGTGGTTTTTATTTTTGTAATGTGGCTTGTTTCTGCACTTGCTATCGTGAGAAAGGTTTGCTTTAATTTCAAACTGACTTAAACTTATCTTTGTTGGGCGGCACAAAAGAGCATGGCTGTGATAGTAACACTTGGGAGGCAGAGGCAGGAGCTGATGGTAAGTTTGAGGCAGTCTTGGTGTGTGTTCTGAGAGCCAGAACTATATAATGAGAATCTAGTTAGATTTGAAAAGCCTACAAACTGTCATGATATTAAACATGACAAATTAATCTGGTCTTTCCCAAGTTTAAATGACATTTATAATGTAAACAAATTAAACACATGTACTAAAATAGTATCATATAAAGCCTGTGCATTAAAGTTTACAAGTACATACAAGTTTAAGAATATACTTGTATAACTACAACACTGATTATAATATATTCAATTACAAGATCAGCAAATAAATTGCATACAATGCAGACAACACTATCACACAAACATCACTGAAATTTTTTATTTTCCTGTATTTTTGATTGACAGAGCAACAAGAAAGAAGGCATTAGAAGAAGAGTCAATCTAGAAATAGGTATGAGAGGAAAGAAGCCCTTCAAAGGGCTTTGAGGCTGAATTGAGGATTGGAGGTAGCAATTAGGTTTATGCAAATTCCTGGCGAGACAGAACAGCAGAAGAAACTCGGGATAAGACTGTTAAGGGATTTCTCTCCATGTTCTTGCATCCTAGACTCAAAGATTGATGCCAGGATACCATTGTTTAAGTAAAATCTACTGAAAGCAGAGAAAGGGACACCTGATTGCTTGGGAGAAGTAGCCTCTGTCTGTTCCTGGAGTCAGAGGGGAGGCAAGACTGCTCCAAGTCCTGCCCTGACATTCTAGACCCTGGGTGGCCCTTTTATGAACTTTCAGGGGGGAAAATGGAAACTTTCTCTTGGTTTGCTCTCTGACATTGATTGGTGGAGCCAACTTTGAAGTCCTGCTGGTAGGCTCCGGTAGACTCCCTGGTGGGATGCCTACTTGATCAATTTAATGTAGACTTAAGGTCAGCTTTCCAGTGTTGCCTTTCCCATAACTTGCAGCCTTGATAAATTTCCTCAGGTTTCTCTGTTCTCACGGTCTAGCATAATCTACCTCTGTCATTATCCGGAGTTCAGTTTCATTTTTGTCTACTCATAGATTTAGTGTGAAAGCAATACTTTTAATTAAATCAAGAAAAAAAGAAACTACAGTCTTACCCATAAAAGCGCAAGGTACATATGGGTAAAGTCCTACCCATAATTCACAAGGTACGTATGGGTAAAATCCTACCCATAAAAGCACAAGTTACATGATTTTATGTGCTTTTCCTCAATCACATGACATGATAGATTTATATCTAATATTCCCATACATTTGTAAGTAAAGGCAGGTCTGGAAGAAAATTGTTCATTTAGTAATGCAAAAATCCTTAATAAAAACTGGAGATGGCTCAGGAATTAAGACACTGCCTCACAAACAGAAAGTACTGAATTCAGATCCCAGGTCTCATGTAAAGATGTCAGGCAAAAAACACCAGCAGCCTGCACTATTGGCCCTGGTGGGTAGAGCTTGGGATATCCCAGAGCAAAGCAAAAGACAGATAGAAGTAATAAGTCAGGATGATTCCCCAAGTCGCCCTTGGTCCTACACAGGGATATACAGGTCCTCTAATACACACACACACACACACCACCACCACCACCACCACCAGATCTACCCACACACACTAAATAGTTTTTAAAAATACTCTATGCATTGTTTCTAAGTTCAGTTTATAAACCTACTGAAGCAAGTCACACGTGACTCTAGATATGAAATAATGGTTCCAAAGTATTAAATAATAGCATAAATAAGAAGTATATGCATGTATTTGTGTGTTAACCAAACTGTTGCTATCTTACAGACAAAAAGAGATTTGAGTGATATGTTGGAGAGAAGTCTTAGAATTAAGTCACTAGAATTCAACCCTTCATTCTGAGACCTCCCTCCTACCTCAGTCCCTGTGAGGTACCATATTTTCTTTCTACTTTCCTGCCCTCATTTTTCACTTTGCTTACCTTTCTTGACAACTCTTCAGTTTCTATCTGCACATCTAAGACTTCTTACAGTGCAATCTGAAAATTGTTTGCCATGATAATGTCAATTTTTAGGCTATATTTTTTCCAAAATGAAGGGTTCTAAATAATGGACTAACTGGTAAAAGAAAAGAGAATAGAGAAAGAAGTAATTTTTGGAGGACCGTATTATTCACAAATCCAGTTAAAATCAATTAAATATTTTCCTTCAACACAAGTAAGTTTTAATAAAGAGGAAAAGTATATTATAATAAAAGAGAACAAGAGATACCAAAAGTTCTAGCATGTCGGATAATCTGGTCTATCAGGAAAATCACTGAGATACAATACAATCTGGCACTACAATAATTATTGTAGATATTCTTTGTTTATTAATTTATTTTATTTGTAAGACTTTTTAAATATTTGGTCTTGTTGAGATTTGCAGCCACTTGGAAAGTAGGCATGTTATTTCTGTGTATAAAGAAAATGTGTGAGTGAAGAATCTAGAAAGAACATATATGCTTTCCTGTTGAATTTACTGACAACTACTTTAAGGGGTGTTTTTTCATGAGACCCTTAAATATTTAAGACACTGTAAATTGAAACCCCTAAATTCAATTCTCAGTGTATGAAAGATTTAAAGTACAAGACAATCACTCCCCCTTTGGTGAGCAGGTTAAAGGAAGGGCACACTCTGAAGCATTGGGCTGCCCTTTGCTTTACCTTCTGCATTGCCTCCTGTATCTCTGCAGGAATCATTTTCCCCTTTCCATCAGCCTTCAAAAGCTTGTTGATTGCTCTCTAATTATAAATACTTGAAGGAAGTGTGCAAATTGATATGCAAATGATCCTTTCTCCTTAGCAAATTAGCACTTTACTTCCATCTAATTAAGTAGCTTTGTGGAGGAAATGGATTTTTGAAAGAAGAATGGAAAGTGTTTGGATTCCTTCTGGGGGTGTTGCTGGTTTAGTGAGTCTTGTGAATGAGGTGTAGAAAAGAAGCTGTGAGTGGGAACAAACAATAAAAGCAGAGAAAAGAGGGGGTTTGGTTAAGACTAGAAAATGTGAGCATAGTGGCTGACAAAGCTCCTTGGGGAATAAAACTTTCATCTTTTAGTCTTCCCTCATGAGTATGCTTTATAAAAAGCAAAATAGAATTTAGAATATAAACGTTGTAGGATTTTTCTTTTTTCATGCTTAAGGGTAATCTCAGTCATCATATACATTGGAAATGGTTACATCAAGTATCAAAACCTAATGCTGATGAGTTTAAATTTACAGGTTATGCTATTAATTCTTGAAGTACATTATCTCCTTAGAAAAGAATTTCTTTTGATGAAAATTCATGAAGTAAAGCTCTATCTTCCTTCTTGTTTGCATTTAATGAAATACTAGGAACAAGAGTTATGCAGTTATACCAAGAATTTCTTTGGACCAAGGAATTCCCTGAAGGTTGTGTTGACTGCTTGACAAAGGAGGGATTCACTATGTATTGAATTCAGTATTTATTGAAAGTGTAAGTGCTGACATAAATGATGCTAATTTAAAATTTTCATTGAAGCCAGAATAAGCCAAATTCACAATAAACATCTATATTCAGGAAAAATCCTGAAAAGATGTTTTTTATTTTAAGCAATTGTTCACAAGTTACAGAACATTACTTTTGCTATATGCATTTGGGGAAAACCTTTTAGTCTGTTGAACATTGCAACTCAAATATAAAAAAATAAATTTCCTATAAGTTATATAATATTATTAAATTGTATTCATCCATTCTTCTCTTGCATATAAAAGTACTTACAAATAACATATGGTAAAATCCCTTATGGTATTTTATCAGGCATTGTTATCTTCTCTAAGCAAAAAAGTAGCTTTAGATATAATATTTGTTGCTATAATTTTTTCAATAAACATATGCTGAACTAATAGATAATTCCTGCAAGCTTCAACTCTGCTACTGACAAATTCACTTTATCGTATTTTGGATGTCCTTTAAGAAAAACAAAGAAAAATTTTATTTGCTACATCCTGGGTGATTGTATATTATATTGAGAACATATTTTACAATAAACTTGATAGAAAATAATCGAATATGAAGCCCAAGATTATGATAAAAATTATGATTATTTTTATTATAAAATTTGAAAAATATTGATGACACATATCTGTGTAAAGGTCAGACGTCCTACTCTGAGTTTGGATGGAAAAGGTCATTTTTTATTATCAGATACTGATATTCCAGATACAACAGATTATATACAAGTAATGCAAATTGTCTCCAAGATACAAGTTTATTATTTATTATCAATTAATTAATTTAACATTCTTGTCATGTGTATATGTGTGTAGGGCTATTCTTGTGTTTGCATGTAGAGTGTGTATGTATTTGTGTTTATGGTATGTGGGTTATATCACGAATCATCCTATAGAGCTCTTCCACCTTGTTTGAACCTGGATCTCTAATTAAATGTACAGCATGCCATTTAGGCTAGTCTGGCTAGCCAGTTTCATCTGGAGAGTCTCAGGCTCCCTTTTCTGGGGATGAAATTATAGGCAAGATACAATTATTGCTTGGCATTTCTTATGGGGCATTTAGGGACCTGAGTGTGTGTTTCAATTACTGAGCCATCATCTCCCAGGCCCAGAAAAGATGGAGGAGGAGGAACAAGAGGAGGAGGAGGAGGAGGAGGAGAGAAGGAGGAGAAGGAGGAGGAGGAGGAGGAGGAGGAGGAGGAGGAGGAGGAGGAGGAGGAGGAGGAGAGAGGAGGAGGAGGAGGAGAGGAGAGGAGGAGGAGGAGGAGAGGAGAGGAGGAAGAGGAGGAGGAGGACGAGAGGAGGAGAAGGAGGAGGAGGAGAGGAGGAGGAGGAGGAGGAGGAGAGGAGGAGGAGGAGGAGGAGGAGGAGGAGGAGGAGGGGAGGAGGAGGAATATATGACTTAAATTATTTAAGGGAGGAGGAATATATGGCTTAAACTATTTAAGGGAGTAAGAAGATTATTTGTGATCACAGTTTTAGGCTATAGTCTATTATGGCAAAAGAGTTCATACCAACTTTACAAAGTAAGAGAACTGTGTACATCATATCCAAAGAAAGAATTGAAAGGGCGGCATATTTTCTATCTTGTAATCGACCAGTTCTTCTCCAGCTTACTTACCTTTTCAAGGAATTGTTTCACACAACGTGGCTTAGATCTTCCCACATCTATTAGGTAATCTTTTACAGGCTTGTTTAAAGACTTGCCACAACTAAATAATCCCTCAGGCATTCTTAAAACTCAATTCTCCATTGTCAAATTGGCGTCTAACACTAACTATCAGAGTGACTCATCCTTTTGGTGTTTCATAGATCACACAACATGGTGTCAGTATCCTGGCAAGGTTCACTTACAATATAAGGAAAACAGAATGATATACAGAAAAGACGGATCACATAACAAGAAGCAAAAGAAGTTAGATGTAGCAGCCAGGTTTTCTCTCTTTGTGACAATCCACTCTCATAGGACATATACTAATTAACACCCCAGGACCTCACCATTTCTTTAAGTGCAATTTCTAAAAAATGAAGCCATTCTAACACCAACACACTGGAGACCAAGATTTAAGCACATGAATGGTTAGGAACAGCCTAAAAACATACACAATTACATGGGATCTCCACACTCTGAATAAAGTCTTTACTTAATTGTATAATCTGTCTAGAAATATAATCACATCACTACAGGGAATGCATGTTGATGAAAGTGTCTAGAATTATTACACATGTGCTCTGTAAACCTATCGACGTGTGAAATGTGTATCTCCTTCAGTATTTCATTTCCCGTCACTCAAGTCCAGCATTTTCTTACCATGCTTTCTCTCCATCATCCACATGATGTTTTTCAATTTGAATATATTCTAAGGAAGCCATTTGAATACATTTTGGGGAGATTTGCAACATACTGCAAGTGCTTTCTTTTCCTGACTACATAATTGTCCTAAGTGATTTTAATTTGTTGTGTGGCAGATTTCCTGAATCCAACAGCAGCTGCTCTGTGAAAGCATTAGCCCATTCTTGCAGGCCTATTGCTTGCTGTTTTGATTTCATATCCTTCACCATTAACCATACAGCAACTAGTGCAGAGGAATTGGTAACAAAATATACTTTTACTGTGAGCCAAACAGTAGAGATGACCTAATGGTATATATGTGATTTTACAGCATTTACTCATGTCTGTGTACATTTTATAACAAGGATCTAACACACAAGAGAAAGAAAAATAAAGAGACAGTGGGGTATAACTGTGAACCATCAAATAGGCCCAGATTAAATAATGAGTCTTCAATAGGCTGGAATATATGCCATTAAGTCTTTGGAGTTCAGTGAGCAGTTTACATGCATTAATAACAGTGCTGGTCTGAGAGAACATCTATTTTTGCTGGGATTTTTGTGTAGAGGTGATTGTACATTACATTATGAATAGCTGTACTGAATGTGTGGAGGTTTCTGCCAGCACCGGAAGTGATTATGCCCCCTCTGCCAAATAACAGCTCACTGGAGGAATGTGATGATGTAAAATAAAATCTGAAACCAGATGATTTCCCATTTAATAGTCCATTGCCTCTCCTCCTTGAGAAATCCTGGTGAGGACACTCCTTTCCATTCTCATTTCATGAGGAACCATGTATTATTTTGATATTTTTGAACTTTTACATTTCTTTGTTTCAGAAAGGAGAGTATGGGGGAGAACACTGGTTGGCATTAAAGACAAATGGAAAGGATTAAATTATCCTTTCAAAGAAACATTTTTTTGGTTTGGGTTTGGTGTTTATTGAATGATCGTTATAGCTACGGATGATTTCCTACTTTCTTCTGTCTCCCTCTGTGTCATTTATCCTCTAGGGAGGTACAGGCCAATGATTCAAGAAGACTTTATGTCTTCAGTGAATTCCCAGTGTGACTTAGCTACTCCCTTTCAAACACTCACAGAATTTCTCAGTTCTCTCCTCTGATTTGCATGTGAAATGCAGCTGCAATACTTTCACCACTTAAAACATCTTTGAACAATTATTCTTTCTCCTTTTACTTTGTGTGTTTTAGACCTTCCTGGAATATGTGTTGTATATACTCGGTATCCTATGGCATCACCTCTTTAAACATAGCAGTGTTGCCACTTCATAACCAACTATTCTATTCAGCTAACAGAGCTGTACCCTGTTCAACTAATATTAAAATGTGCAATTGTGATGTTATCTATTAATAATTCCTAGCATTTCTGCAATAGTCTCTAAAGAATTTGGAAGTTGGAAGTTCTCTCTTTAAAACATTTGTCCTTATTTACTTGCAACTCTTCATCTTTTTATGGCACATCTATTTTTATGGATTTCTGAAAGAAAAGGACAAGTGATGATTCTGACACATAAGGTTTGCTTAGAGAAATGTTAGTCTTCAAAAAGCCTCATATGAAATCTTAAAACAAACTTAAAAGATTCCAAGAACAAAAATGTGTGGGTTAATCTCACTTCTCTGTAAACTAATAAAAATATATAAAATGAAATTGTTCTCCCCTTGTTCAGAGGATTGAACTGACTTACATCAAGATTTATTTCAAGGGCTCTTACTCTTCATGGATTCCATCTCTGGGTCCATGAGTTCTTTTCCCGCCTTTCTCTCACTGGCCCCTCACAGATTCCTTGTCTGTGAGTTCTTCTTGGCTTCCTTGCCCTTCATGGACTCCATGTCTGTGACTCTTCCCCTCCCCTTTCCTCTCTTTCTTCCCCTCTTCCTTCCCTTCCTCTTCCCTCCCTTCCCCTCCCCTCCTCTTTTCTTCCCTTCTTCCCTCTCCTTCCCTTCCTTTCTTCCCTCCCCTCCTTTTTTCTTTCTTTCTCTAATAGTCTAAACTGCTCTCAACTCAAGAATGCCATATTTTGGCACCACCCATAAATGCTCACTTGCCCCTCTCAGAATCCATCCATGTCCATAAGTTCTATTTTTTTCTCTTACCTAATAAACTCTGCCTTAATCCTCAAAAATTATTTTAAAACATAGGACACATTCAAAGGTAGAAGGTTTCGACTGAGTCCTTTTTTTTCTGTGTATTCCTTTGTCATAAAAATACTGATTTTTGTCCCTGCTTAGGACATGGATTTATAAATATTCTAGTAATTTCTTAGTTTGTTAAACCTTAAAGCTAGAGGTGGGACTGGAGAGATGATTCAGTGGTTAATCCACTGCCTGAAAATCAGAAGGAGCCCAGTTCTACACTAATATATGCCAGGCAAAAATGGCTGTGGCCTGCATTTCTGGCCCTGGAACACAGAGCACAGAAAATCCCAAAGCAAAACAAAAAGTAGGTAAAGAAATCAAGGATGATTCCCAAAGTTATTCTTTGACCTCTACAGGCACACAACCTTATTTAACAAATAAAAAGAGGTGCCTTTTTTTTTTTTTTTTTTTTTTTGGCTAGTCTCAATAGATATTTCAGACTTACACATCTTAAAAAATAAAACTGCCATGTAGATCATTACCACATATAAATGTCAAACAATTACTTTGGTTTTCTCTAAAAACATCAAGGACAAAGCAGTGTCAGACCTCACAAAAAAAAATGGAACAGTGTAAGGGTAGTTTGGAATTATTTATTTACTCCTTAATGTGTTTTCAATATCAGAAAACTCATGTTATGTTTAATAAGTTAAAATATGATATTTAACAGAGGAAAAGCTCCCTACCATTGAAAGATCACATTTTCACTAATGTGGAAGGGAAATAGAAAGGATCCCTGTGAAGAAAAAAAAAAAATCAAAGTATATGTACCCTGGAGGCGCATAAGTGTATTTTGTTCATTTACATTGCCTTTATATTAGCCCTCAATAAACTTGTAGAGTGGCTATTAATTTTTATTAATATGTATATAATTTCCATTTCATGCTAGATGATCTTGATTTTTAAATTAAATTTGATGTATATGCACTTTAAAAGAGGCATGTGGAGGTCAGAGGACAGATTTTGGGAGCTGGCTCTCACCTTGCTCTTGCCAAGGCAGACTCTCTATTAATTTTGCTGTTGTCCATTCTTTAAGCTAACTGGACTGGGAGTTTCTATCTCTGCCTCCCATGTTTGTGCTAGCTATGCTGGGATTTCAGATAAGTAGTACCTCATCCAGCTTTTTTATTTGGTTCCATGATTCAAACTGAGCATATCAGACTTGTGCAGAAAGAACATATCCACTAGCCCAATCCCTGTCCCTGTTTTTGAATTTTAATTGTATAATAGCTATTAAAGTCACCATCCACTTTCAAAAGTACATCAGTCTCTGTGACAAATTATGTAGTGACCCTTTCTTTTGTTATTTTTGTTAACATTTCAGAATAGATATGATTTACACAAATGCACATGGCAGGCAACATATAAATACATAATGAAACATTAAGAGAAGCAGCTCAGAGCAAAATTCTTGTTGTCAGAATTTGGTGCCCAGTTGGGGAGAAGAGAAAAACTTCATGGGGTTGGTATAATACCTTATTAAGTAACAAAATAAAGCATTGGTCAGTGAATGAAAGAGCTCCAAAAAGAAGAAGACTCAGAAGTTAACCACAGCCTCTTTCTCTTTACTATCTAAAATTTGTTTACCACATCCATATCCTTACATGGGACTCCAGAAGTTGGGATAAACATGTTTCTGTGTCTTTTTGACACATACACAGACACTTATTGCTCAGTCTGTACACATCTGAACTATGTGTCAACTATCTCCTGTATGAGTTCCCTCAGGATTTTTCTTTTTCCCCGTGAATTTTAATCTGGAGGAGCTATGAGGCAGTGGTCCCAAGTCCTCATTCCACAGGTCACAATCACTCCCAGATAGATCAAAGAGCTTTTCTGAAGCATTTGTGATCCTTCCAAGTGAATTGCACAAGTCTTGAGTTTCTTCTGAATTGTCAGACCTTTACACTAAAGTTTTCAAAATCAGTACCACGAAGGTAAGAATTAAAAAAAAAATAGAATAGCTGATTGCAATGTTTGACAGTATTTGTAATTCCATTTCTGTGGGATTGTCCAAATGCTAAATGTGAGGTCATCTCCCTTATGCTTTCTAAAATATTTTCCCCAAGCTGTCTTTACTGAATAGGAGCTGATATTGCCTTATAATATGTTACCATTTAATTGTGGAAGAAATTTCTCAATGAAAATTTAGCTGTTTCTATTACCCTGTAAGTTTTGAGACAATAGATACCTTGATAGTTTTCACTTATTTCTGAAGAGAAGAGGTAAAATCTGTAGGGAAGAGGTGGTATATTTATGCTACCCTGTGGGAAGCTTAGCTGCAAGAGTGAGTTGGTGACTTCTCTTTGTTTGAATAGATTCACCCTCGTTATGACATGATTTCTTAGCTGTGTAATTTTCATTTTTCAATACTTGTAAGTTTTCAGGTCTCAACGTAATTCACAAAAGTAATATTTTGCAGTGATGACTGTTGAAAGACTTTTATGGTTTTGTTGTTTTTAGCATATATTGAGTCAACCTGGTGAGGGAAAAATGTGTTTTTTCTATACATGTTAAATTAAGCTATTTTCTTTTTGCTTTTTATAATGTAAAATACATGATCATTGAATTAATTTTCATAGATATTAATTTGTACTGATGCTTCTTGTTATTTGAATTAAGAAGAGAACTTTTAAAATCAGTTAATTTTTAAAAGTATCTTTAGGTTTTCAGGATTTTTTAAACCTCATAGGAATTGATATATATATATATATATATGTATGTATATACACACATACATACACACATACTAGATTTCATTGTAAATAATTATTGTAGCATTCTTTTGATAGGAGGATTTGGAGGATAATCCTCAAGTATTGGATAACCTCTTATGAAAACTGTGTCTGGGGAAAATACCTACTTCTCATTAAAAGTAGCTGTGCTTGGTTAACCTTTGTGTTCAATAGAATAATCAAGACTCCCTAGTGCAAAGATAAAACCAGAGATTTAAAATATTATAACACTGATTTTCTACAAGCTAATGAATGCTTCTAAAACAATTGATATTCTATATAAGGCACTATTTAATCTTTTAAGAAAACTTGAATACTTGAAATCTTCGTGGATTGCTGACAGTCTGCTTGTGTCACAAACATGTAACGCAAACATGCATGTAAACAGGAATCACGTGTGGCAACAAAGATGTATTTATAGGTATGATTGCATACTTTGGTAGGAGTTACTAGCTATTGGAATGTGTGTGGGTGAAGGCAGGGATCTATTTGGTTGAAACCAGACATTAAACTTAATTAACATACTGTCAAAAAGAAGGAATGATTTTATGTATGAATGAGATACATAAAGGCCTTCAAAATTGTCAATATCTTTATCATTTTATGTAGGTCAACAACTTTCTATTTAGTCAAATTCATATTTTGTATTTATATTTGAGAATGAAAAAAAGGTATATGAGGAAGAATGAGTTTGTATATTGAAGTAAATGTATGTATATGAATTTATTTTTTAAAAATTTTATATTTCTTGATATTTTCATTCATTCATACAATGAATTTGTCATTACAGTCCATATTACTTGATCCCATCCCTTCTCCTTCTCCCACTGAGGTTTTATTTGTTTCCAATCAACCTCTCTCCAACTTTCACATCTTTCGTATGTAAGTGTGTCTGTGTGATGTAGTATGTGTGTGAGTGTGTGTGGTATGTGTAGCATATATGCACATGTGGTATGTATGTGTTATGAACATGTTGATGTATGTGAACTAGTGGCATGTGTGTGTAATATGTACATGATGTGTGGTGTGCAAGTGCAGAACATGTGTATGAGTGCATGTGTATGTTTTATGTGTATGTACCTGTTTATGCATCTCTACCACAAAGGAAGCAGGTCACAAAATTGAGACAGTAATTTATATTCTATTTTAAACTACATTATCAACTTTTTTCCTATTCATCAGTATTATAGATTATAAACTTATCAATGTTTTAGTCAAACTTAGTCACTTTAATTTTAGTCATCACCATTTTGTATTTCTCCAATTAAATTTAGTATACATGTGGTAAAATTTAAACATTATCTCATTTTTACAGTTACGTGAATTCAATGACTACTGTGAACCAATTAGAGACTCACCAATTATATACATATATCTGTACAGTTCTTTTATGTACATGTGTTTTCTGTTTCATTTTTACCTTGCCTTGTTGGAAAGTAAGATTAATTGAAATCTTGATTTCAGAGGTTTACCTTCATTGTAAATGATTCTCTAAGCCATTTTCCTCTGACCTGTGCACAGAATACAATTTCCAACCCTGTAAAAACAGTGAGGCTATAAAGTGAAAAATTAAGGAAGGAACTTGTGATTCTGAAGAAGTTGAAGCTGGAACAGTTAAATAACAAAGAGCTCTCTAGCTGAATACAAAGCTTATGTGTGTAAGAGGCAAGCACCAAGCACAATCTAATATATCAAAGCCTAGCAAAAAATGACCCATGTGCAGGTGGTTGTGAATAAATCAGCAAATATTTCCTGACAATTTAAGAAGCACCAGGTTTAAAAACAATTTTGGTTAAGGGAAGGGTTATGTGCTTGTATTCAAGCATATGGGAGCACTTGGGAAGCTGAGGCAAAAGCTTGAGGACAAGCTACACTACTTTTTGATACCTTGTTTCAAAAAGAAAAAAAATATCATTGAAATAGTAAGAAGTTTCTAATTTGGAAGCCAAACAAAACTTTCCAAAGTACTAACTCATCATAGATGTGTGTTAGCTGTATGGGCTTGACACATTACATATCCCATTGCATCCTCTTTCCGCACTTGGCAACAATAAAATAATTGTACACACAACACCCTCAGTTGAATGGGCATGTAATAGACATGTTGCCCATTGAGTTATCTCTGACAAGCTTAAGTCTGTTAATATTCAGTCAAATGCTTTCAAATCAAAAAGAACATAATGATAACCTGTTTGACACATAGTTGTAAAACTGGATCATCAACGTAAACCCAGTTAAAGTATAAGTTACTCATTTCTAGTTAGGGTTTTATGTTGACATAGGTGCTTTATGAATATCACTTTGTAATATTGCTAATGTAACATAGGTAAATTAAAAGCAACACTTTTGACAACCATTTATTAGCATTGAGAAATTACATATGCTGGGACGGCTTGTTTTGCATACTCTTCCCACCATAAAGCACTAAAGATGTATATGTTATAATTACAATTATCCTTTCTCTTCATTGTCCTGCTGAGGAATGTGCTGTGGTTCTGGCAGCCTAACTCCAGACTTGGCTTGCTTTGCTTGGATTGCAGATGTCTAATTGCAGGCAACCATTTCATTTAAAATGGCTCATTAAAGTAGAAACCATTCAGCATCCATAACACGGATCAGCATCCATGATTATGCATTTAATTAGAGAAGCATGTTGTTCCCACATTTCTGTTCTATTCTGTCTCTCCATATCTCATTTATTCGTCTACTGCATATATACATATAGACTTCCAAAGATTTATACAAAGTCTTTGTTAGACAATAGTTTTACTGTCTTGAAAAAGTTGAAATTCCTTGACTAATTGTTCCATGGAACATGGATAGAAAGTACTAGTTATGAAAGTATGAGATGTATGGTTACTTTCAATAAGTAGGCACCATATTGTATATATGAATACATTTTATGTTCTGTGATCTCCTTGATGCTTTATATTTTACCTTATGTCTACTAGCTAATTGGAATATTGTTTATTAATTATCGGTGAATGGAATTGTCAGGCCTGAGCTATTGAATCGAAGTGGCTAAGAGGTGTAATAACATTTCTCTCATATCATGAATGTTATAGCTAACATTCCTATAGCAAAAAGCAAGTGAAAAAGAGAAAAGCATAAAGATTTGTTCAATGAAAGTTTAAATGTGACCTGGGGGCCTTCAGAGATTAAAACTAGAAACTCAGGGCTTCTTTTACCTTTAGATTTGAGAAGAATTACCTTCTCAGGAAGGTGACTGGAGAAACAGTGGGATCTCAACGGCAGAAGGAAAAACAATCCCAGAATCCCAGCTCCAAGAATGTGGGACTACACAAATCCAAATTCTTATTTATCCCTTATCATTCCTTCATGTTGGAAATGTGATGGGAGCCCTCTGGAAATGAGGATTTTTCAAGACAAAAGAGAGAAAGTGATCTTTCTAGATTTTAAAGGTTTCTTTGAGGAAGAGTGATGCCAGTTTCTATGAGCTAGTCTGCAGAAAAGGAGTCCTCATGGGAATTGAAGTAAGAAGAAGATGAAAAGACCAAATCTCTGGCTGCTTCTGAGCAAGAACAACATGAGAAAGTGTGGAGATTGGGGTGCCATTTTCTGATTCCAGCAAGTGTTTGACACCCACTAAGCTAGGAATTTAGAGAGGGGAGAAAGAGATAGAGAGAGGGAATCTGGGAAGGAAGGAGGGCAAGAGAGAAGCAAAAATGGCATTTATCACTCTCATAGTACTTTATCAATCATTGAAGTCTGGTCAATAGGAACTCAATATATCAGTCTATGGCTATGAGTTCATTTTTTCTGTATATTAAATAATTATTGAGTGGCAAAAATTAAGAATAATTATATTTATTTTGAAACCACACTAGGACCAGAGATTCTGGAAATGCAACCTGATTAGATTCTCAGCAGAGGAATGCTTAGACATTGATACATCATCTGAGGAGAAAAAAAAAATTCTCAAGTATTATGGAGAGCACACTTAAACTTTAAAAGTTTAAAAAAGAGCACAGAGACAGAGAAAGTTTCATTTTTGATCTCAAAGCTCCAAGAATGTGGGACTACACAATCAAAATTTCCTCATGCTTTTTGCTTGCATCTTGCTGAAGGAGGAAGAAGAGAGAGGGCAAAGGGCACTGAGAGATGGCTTTGTGAAGGCAAGACAGACTCCTGTCTCAAATGGATCAAATTCCTTGGGGCATGTGACCAAGTGGCTGATTCAGCTGATAAACTTAAGGTGCAGATTGAGATTCCAGTGTTACCAGACAAACAGGTTGTCGTAGTTAAATATGGGTATCAACTTGACAGTTGAGCATTCAAGTTCTGAGCACACTTGTAGAGAATTAGTAATTGTAGAATTTGTAGAGAATTAATTAAGCCCCCAGTAAGCCAGCACAAGATTGTCTAGTTGATAGTGAAAACCCAGCCCATTGTGAATATGACTAGTTACTGGGCAGGTGAAAAAGATAGAGACTGGTTGACAAAGTTGGCATCATTTTGTATACTTGCCCAGACATGCTGGTCTGGAAAGAATGGATTGTCCCTCTCTCAGTCATATATGGATATGTTATAGCTAGTTCTGTCTGCACTTGTTGGTGTGAACTATCTTGCCAAGATGGTCAAGGAACTGTAACTGGACTATAATTAATAAATGCCTTATTCCCTTAAGTCATTTGGTTATAAATTAATCAGCAACAAAGTAGTCTAACTGCAACACAGGTCTACTAAGTCCCTGAAAGTATATTCCGTTTATCAGATTAGGAGATAAGTTATTGAAAAACATTTGTTCAGAAATAAAATATTTGTAAAATTATAATCATTTAACTTTTAATAATATTTTAAAAAACTGCAGTAGAAAAGCATTATGTATAAATATGTCTACAAAGGCAGTGATGCAGTTTATGAACTGTAATTAGTTGACAGCTAAGCCAATTTTTACAAAATTATTCACAAGCTATTTGTAAATAGCCCTAGGTTTTTGCAGATCTATAAATTTCAATAAATGAATGTCACTTAGGAGATTACATAATATTACAATGGATGAATGGGCTGTCATTTGTTTGCTTTTTCATTTCATTAGAGAGGAATACAACTTGCACAAAATCCACATCAACTGATGCTCTGTGTCACTCACATATCTGAGCCCTGTAGTAGTTGTGGTTAAAAAGCTGTCTTTGCACAAGTTCTTCTTCCTAATGAGCAGAAAAGGGCTGAGGCCCCAGCTCAGTGAAAGTGTGCTTCCTAACTGATATGAGTTTCTGAATTCAGTTTGCAGCACTGCTCAAATAAAAGTGCAAAATAGTTCAGCAGTATACCACCTAGAAATAAAGATTCTGTGTGTATTTGTGCTCTTTCAAGAGCTTGTGGTCTTTACAGTTTACTTGTTGATATATGAGAGTAAAATCAATAATGTAAATAATTAAACATACATGTCCATACAGCTAGAGAGATGCAGCTGGTAAAAGCATCTATGTGCAAAGTTGGAGACCTTGGTTGGATCCCTGTAGCAGCATGGTTGGAGGAGAGAAGCGACTTTTGGTCTCCACATGTACAACATGGAATAGGCATGACTGTTCTTGTCTGGTGTGTGTGTGTGTGTGTGTGTGTGTGTGTGTGTGTGTGTGTGTGTGCATATGTGTGAATGGCTAAGACCCATCGCACCAGCTATGCTGGCCAGGGAGACATAGTTAACAACATCATAAATTCAAGGCTATACTGGACTAAAAGTTAGTTTGAATTCAGCCTGGGTATCTGTGATATATAGCTGCTAGTGTCAGCTTATTTAAGGCTAGGCATATTTGTAAAGAATTAATAATGAAGCCCTAAGCAAGCCTTCAGGAGATTGCCTAACTTATGGTGGTATATCCAGCCCTCGAGGGATAGAAGCATCATCTAGACGGGAGGATAAAATAAAAGGAACTGTTTATGGAAGCTGGCTGGCATTCTTTAGCTTGGGCAGACATACTTGAACAGACATGCTGTTTGACAATGGAAGTTTGTTCCTCTCTCAGCACTCTTTTGTCAGTTCCCATGGTCTCTGGTGTTGGTATGAACTCTCCTGCCAAGATATATTAAGAACTGTAACCAGGAAATCATAAATCACAATAAAATCCCTTGTTCCCATAAGCTGTGTGAATAAGAATTTAGTGGCAACCATGCAAAGTAACTGCAACATAACTTGTGAGATATAGCTCAGAGGTCAGACAAGAAACAAGTGAAAGAGATAATGGGGAGGAAAACAAAGGAGAGATGGGAAAAGAGAAGGAGATAGAACGAACAATGAAGACAGAAGAAAGATATCCCACAGCTAGACAGTTGTTAGAGAAGAAGTTGCAAAAATTAGAGACTAACCTGGATTTGAGAGAGCAGCAGTGGGCATTGATATTAAAATTATGGGTACGCTCTGAGTTTGAAGTGATAGCACATTGAGTCTTGCACACTGCAGTTTACTAAAACATTCTTCAGAGTGGTATCTGATGCCATCATTGCTTTGAAATGCAAAATACGTGATTACTCTTTATGCTTCTCCAACTCTCTTCACAAGCGGATCTATTACTCATCCCCTGCTGCTAACAAATCTTAGAAATTACAGTGCATTGAAGGTAACATTGCTCATCTTTAGGAAAGAAAGTGTTTAAAAGAAAAACAAAATTGAGACTGACAAATGAATAATTTCTACCCAAACCCAGTTGCCAAAGGAAATTATTTTATTCCTGTATTTTTTTCTCCTTTATACCTTCAGTTCCTTTTATGTAGAAGGGCTCTTCATTAAACATCCTTATAGTGAGCTCTTCAGAAGTAAATGAAGAGGGAATTGCACGAAATCTTAGTCCAAGTTCATTGTAATGAGGATAAAGAAGACAGAACAATACAAGTCATGAGAAACTTCAAGGGAGTATAATGAAATACAGTGTAAATTTTAGAGTAAAAAACTAGAGACACAAATACCTTGAATGCATTCATCTGTAATTCCTCTTGTGTGTTTGGAACCAAAATCTAAGTCTACTTTTTTTCTACAAGCCACAAAATAAATAATAATGTCCAAATCAAAAGGTAAAAATTGGAAATGAAGAAATAGCTCAGGTGTTAAGACTCTGTCTTGCAAGCAGAAGAACCCCACATAAAATCTCAGAGTGAAGCCAAAAGGAGGTAAAAGCAATCCAGGATGATTCCTGAAGTCATCTTTGGTCCTCCATAGTGATGCAAAATGCCTCTGACACATACACACCACACACACACAAATGAATAAATAAATCTTTAAAAAGGTAAACATTATGACTTTCATGCAGATTTAAAAGCTGAAATAAGACTAAGTATTATTTAAATGGAATAACTGAGGTGAAGGAAAGAGCTTATTTCTATAAGTGAACTGTTGTTAGGAACAATCGATTGATGAGAATGCATTAAGCGAGTACTTTCAATCTGATGTATCTCAGTACTAAAGATGATTGATTGTTTCCTACTAATATTTGAATCATACTAGAAGAAATGTTTTTTGTACTTATGTTTAGTCCACGGTTTCTTTTTAACTCTACTGAAAGCAACGATTTCTGGGATTCTTCCAAGGTGGAATTAAATTGTGCAATTTCACATTCTGATTGCCTCTGAGGTTTCATTATCCTAATAGTAGGATTCTTGGTAGAATAAAATATTTGTTTACTTTCACAATTTATAAAGTGGCATATCATAATCTAAGATGTTTTATTATTCTTTATGAAAATTACAGAATTGTAACATTGAGTCCCCTGCTCAACATTCTCAGTATATCTGTACCAAGTCTTCCAGACTACCCAGGCTTCCTCTGCTTAGCTTTTTGCCCCCATCCCTATTTTCCTCTTGGCCTATACAGGCACCTGACTTCTTACTATGCTATCTTAGGAAGGACAGGGTATATGGCATGAGCAGGAGTACTTCTTAAAGAGCCCTATTCTCATGTATCATATAAATCTAATACTTCTTACTGTTCCCACCTTAATATACCATCACACTGTGTATGAGGGCTTCAACACAGGTTCTGAGGGCAGATTTTCATTTTAACACTCCCTATTAGCACCTTGTAAATCATGCAAAACTGACTCTTTCTACTCAAGCAGACTAAAATATTAGTTCACTACAGCCTCCACTCTTACTATCTAAAATCCATAGTTTCATCTAAATGGCATACAACTAAGATGTAAGTCTCATCATACAGTTCTTCACTAACTAAAGCATCAATCCAAAGGAACTAGATGAGTTGCTTCCAAAACATGTGTCACAGTGGTCATAGGATGATCATCTCTTCTTAATCTGGGGAAACAGGAACAAAGAAGAGGTGTTGGTCCCAGGCAAATTTAAAATCTAGTAAGGGAGATCTTAATAGAATTTAAGTATGAGAAAAATATTATTTGGCTCAAATTGTCACTGGAGTAAAATCCCAGTTTTGTGGCTCTTCTGTATGACCTCCTCTCAAAAGACCCCAACCCTGACGCACAAGTAGAGAGAACTTGTTGCCTTTTTCAAAGATGTTCTCATCTTGGAAATTGAGGAGACATTCTTAACAGCTGCAACACATTTGACGTCATTATTCACTTTAGTGAAGAATAAAGCAATTTTGCAGCCAATAGCCCTGTGATCAGGTCCTAGAGAATCCAGAAAGTCTAGGACTCTTTGGTCACTCTGTATTACTCCCTCTGTCATCTTGAGCTGGAAATAGCAATGGTTTGCTAAAACAGTTCTGTCTCCATTCCAAGTCTCTGGTATACTGCTTTATTAAGACCATGAACATTGAGCAGTGATCTCTTTGTTAAATGTTTATCCAGCTGAACCTTTGATGTTCTCTGTTTTAAGCTGAGAATTTCACAAATCTTACAGTTCTGGTTTCTTTTTTATGGAAAAGTTCCTTTTTTTTCATGTATTGTCAATTAATCAATAGAATCTTGTTTTGCTCTTCCTTCATTATTTTGCTTAGAAATCTCCTCAGCTAAATATCTTGTTTCATTTTCATGTAACCTGACATCCTTACAAATCTAAAACATGATTCATTCAAGTAATTAGTAACTTTCCAGCCATGTTTTTTAAAGTTTCTAGTAACATTAACTTATTTCTGAAACTTCACAGAATTAGCCTTACTATTGCTTATGAAAATTTCTTCCACATTAGTATTTGTTATAATAGCATGTTACAGTTTCTCTACATGATTGTTGATAAAATCATGACAAAAAAGCTTAAGAGAAAAAGGGGTATATATTCTCTTATGATTCTTGGTTGCAATTGCATGTTCAGTTTGGCAGGAGAACTCACACCACCAACAAGGCCAAGGCAAGTGGCCAAACTATCTCCACATAACAGGTAAGAGATGGGAGAACCTTACTTATCAGACTAGAGTATCTGGTCAAATATACAGAATGATGCCCACTTTCTCAAATAGGTCCTTTCATTTCATTCACCTGACCAGGGCTTATTCTTCTCCACCCCACACATACACCATGGACTATCCTACAGGTTCACTATGGGTTTAACTCAACTTTTAATTCTCTATAAATATGTCCAGAGCTCAAACCCTAACCATCAAGTTGACACTTATATCTAATTATCAAATCATTACACTCTTGCTTCCAAAGATCTGCATTTGTCAGGATTCTCTAGGAAACTACACAACAGGTAATAAATATTTTAAGGGTTGAACTGCATAGAGATGGAGCTGAGAAATTTGAAATTGGCAGATAGATGGCAAGTGACACAGAATGGAAGCAATTCCAGTGGAAGAGCTAAGCTTTTGCAAAAACTTAAAGTACATAGTAATTAATTTTATGAGTCAGAAAGAAAAACAAAAAAGACAATATTCCAGCTCAAGGCGGTTGTTTAAGAGGAGTTGATAACCAGAAATGACCAAATGTTTGATGCCTTCTTATCTAATCAAATTGACATAAAATTGAGCATCATGAGCGTTCTAGAGATAAAAATGTTAGAGAGATTGGTATAGAGATTAAAATAGCTGTATAAAAGTTTGAAGGAAACATAAAAAGCTGGGCCTTTTTTTTTCCTAAGTAAGAGAATGAGGTAATCAAAACAGAAGAAGATTTCGAAACATCTAAGCTCACAGTGAAAAAAGTCAGAGGAAGGTAGCAGTATACTTAGAAATTGTTTGGTTCAATTTGTCTATATAAGATATAGAAAGATTTGATTCATAGTGAAAGACTAGTGGGCTAGTCAACAGTACTTTCAAAGTTTTTAGTATGAGCACATTGTCAACACTATGTCATTTATCCAAAGCAAAAAAAAAAAAAATTAAAGGAGGTGAAAACTTTGGAGGAAGAAGATGATTTAAGATTTAAGGATACACAGATAGACCACATGTGTGGTTTTGGGTAGACATTTTCATCATGACTAAGATTCGCTAGGTAGGATAATATAGAATTAAAGAATATAGATAGACCATCTGATAAAAAATTAGTTATGTGTTAACGTATGAGTATACACATTCTATTAAAATCATCTCACATTTTAATTATATTCACAGTTAGTTTAAAACTATTAATATATTTATCAACTTGAAAATTAAGACTGAGTCCTTTGACACAAGAGACAAACAATCAGAACAAGACTGGAGTTTATCCAATTGGTGTGGGAAGATCCAGCCTATACTGTTGGGACCATTTCTTGAACACATGAATAAGTTAGACACAGAAATGATTGGACTCAACACAGTGTTTGGGACTCACTGTGTTCAGTTGCCTTAGACCTTGCTGGTAACTCTCCTGTCATAATGGATCATAATGGACTATAACTTCAAATTGTAATTTTGAATAAATCCCTTGATTCCCTCAATTTTTAGACTCATTTATATATTCCAGGAATGAGACAATTAAGATTGAGACATGTAACAGGAGGTTATTAGCACAATGCCAATTTTTATTTTACAATCTTCAAGATTTGTGTTTAGAGACTACAGTGGAAAATTTTAATGTGTTTTTTTCCTGGGCATTACCCTAGTGGTGTTCTTGCCTGTTGTGCCTTCTGCTTTTGGAGCTTACATTACTGAGCAGGGTTCCTCTATCTTGGCAATGCTAATCTCTGCTGGAGAATTCTCTGTCAAATTGGCTTTCTTATACAATACATAACACATGGTGGCATATCCCTGGCTTCTATGTACTGGAAGTACTGGCCTCTATGCTAGCACTCAAGAAACTGTCCCAAGACAATATAGAAATCACCCTCAAGTGGCACTATTTTGCCTGCATAGTTCTAGAGAGAAGAAACGGACTATGATTAAACATTATGCAACCAAATAACCATGGTAATAAGTGATGCAAAGGAAAGTAAAAACATAGCTGAGGGAGGACAAGTCCAGTATAGGAATTTTAAAGTTTCTTTATTTCAATGTGTATAGGGTAAGTATGTAAGAAGTTCTCATTCACTGAGAGCTGCCTATGAAATTGCCAATTAAGGCAGAAGCTGATGTATTGTGTACACAATTAAATTATTTCTGGCTCTTACCCATTTACAAAATGCCACAGTTGCAGTAGTAGTTTTTGAATTGTCTAGTGTCTTAACTGAATAGAGCATTTATAACTTCAAATAGACTCGTGTGCTATTGATTTTACAGTCCTGCTTCTGCCTCTGGGAAACACAAAGATCAATAAGTGACACAGACCCTCAGTGGGTGATTGGTGGGTATATTCATTTCAAACTGTCTGTTAATTCCTGTTCATTGCATTATTTAACCTATCTTCAAGCATGTGTGCTATTCTTATGGACTTTAGAATTGTCTGGAATCTGAGGACCTCTGATACTACGGCAAATGAAAGAGCAGTAAGCTGTGAGAAATTCTCTGAAGTTGGCTCAGGCTCTGCATTGATGAACTGTAGACCCCAGGGCAAATCATTTCACACCTGAGATCTTCTCTTAAATGGAAGTTACTATATCTCCTTTAACTGTGACCTCATTTTCTTGAAAAGACTTTTAATACTTGTCTTTTAAAAACAGTAGATAAGTGTAGAAAGCAAAATGTGCATTTATTTCCCAGATAGCCTAGAATACAATCAATTATTACTATTTGGTTGCTTTATGTTTATTTACCTGGGTCACTCAAGAATTATGGTGTCCACTCAGTTCTCCTAAACATCCCTGTTTCTACCATTTTAAATAAAGACTTAAACTTTTCTATAGGTTATGATCAAATCTGAAAAGGATAGCAAGACTGTAACAGAATGCAATTGGTTGCATTTTGACAACTGCAAATATAAAAAGCACCGGCAGAGATAAAAAAGGAGAGTAGAGGGCTGGAGAGGTGGCTCAGGGGTTAAGCCTCCGCCTTGCAGGCGGAAGGTCCCGAGTTCGGATCCCAGATCCCACGTATAGACGCCAGACGGAAGCGGGGGCGGCCTGCGCTTCTGGTCCTGGTAGGGCGGAGCCTGTGAATCCCGGGGCAGAAGGAGGTGGAGGCATCCATGGTGGTTCGCGAATTCGTCCGTGGTTCTACACATACACAGACACACACATACACACACACACAGACATGCGCGCGCACATACACACAGTTGAATAAATAATAATAATAATAATAAAAATTAAAAAAAAGGAGAGTAGAAAGATTTATTACTTATAAGTAAAAAAAGCAGTGGTTGTTTGCAAACCAAGTCATTCTGTAAATTAAGGAAACATGGATATTTTTATCTAGGAAGGCTTTAGGTACATGGTGCACACATTCCTGAAGAAAAGATGGGTACATTTATGAGTTTGCTCATTTTAAGTTCACAGATCCTATGTACAAAAAGCTCCTAGATCCAATGTATAGCAGGCAGAAATATTTTGGAACATGTGTAAAGACTCCACATCTTATTACAAAGACACTTGTGCATTCTGTATTCACTGCAGCTCTACTCACAATAGTGAAAAAATGGAATCAGACAACATTCCAATCAACAGAGGAATGGATAATGAAAATGTGGTACATATACACAATGGAATAGTACTCAGCCATCAGAAAGGATAAGATTATGGAATTTTTTGGTAATTGGATGTAACTGGAAACTTTAATATTGAGTGAGATGTCTCAGACACAGAAAGTTAAGCACCACATATTCTCTCTTACAGGTGGATAATTGAACTGATATTCTTGTCAATTTATTTGGAGTGGAAGCATTGTAAGAGCCAGAAAATTTGAAAAAGACCTATAATTGGGAAGATTAGAAGGGATGGTTAGGATGACACCTTTTTAAGGAAAGATTTAGGATCCCAAGACAAGGATGAGAGAGGGAATATTTGGGAATATACATGGCAGGGAATGAGGGGATGAGAGATAGGAGGTACATAGGAGATAGGACAGAGGGACTTATAAAAAAAATCCAAAAATTGTAGGAAGTAACCTAAAAGAACATCCTGTGCCAGTAATATGTCAAAAAAAGGCTTTTTAAAGAAATTAAAAAGAATGGAAAGTCCCATTCTTGCCTTGAGCTGATCCACTTAGAGCCCAGAGACAAAATTATACTACAAGTAACAAGAATGTGGCACTTCCTGATAAAATGTTGATCAGAGAAGCCTTAAAAGCCCCCAAACAATATAGGCTTTTGCAATTGCTCTTTGTTGCTCTCCAAAAACTATCAGTAAGACCCTATTACTGAAGGTGCAACACAAATGGATCATAGGACATGGATAAAATATATTGGCTGGAGGGCTGGAGGGCAGGGGTTAAGCCTCTGCCTTGCAGGGGGAAGGTCCTACTCAAACGGAGTCCTAGACCCCATGTATTGACACTGGGCGGAAGTGGGGGTTGCCTGCGTTTCCGGTCCTAGTAAGGCGCAGCCTGTGAATCCCAGGGCAGAGTAAACAAGGAGGAGGCGGTCCATGGTGGTTCCCGAATTCGTCCGCGGTTCTACACACACATACACGCACACACACACATACACGCGCACAACTGAATAAAAAAAATTTAAAAAATATATTGGCTGGAATTGGTCTGAGGATTTTCTCCTTGTTGGATAGCGTACACAGTGTCAAGAAATACTGTAGAAGCTTCTGGGGGAGAGAAATATCACCAGCCCATCAACTGCATGAAATCTGTAAGTTGTAGTATAAATCATCATGGCAACATGTGACACGACAGTAATAGTGTCATAAATACCAAGGAGACAACAAACAGTTTTTTAATTGGACTCAAGACCAGTTTGTTAGAATGGTACACATCCCTATTACTGTACTAGAACAACCCCCCCCAAAAAGGGAAGGAAATAGATCAAAAGGGATGATAGTCAATAAACCTATAGGTAGGAAGACAATAGATCAAATTACTGTGTAGATAGCTATTGTTATACCCATATAGTAGGAACTTACAGGGGAAATCTTTGGGTCTAAAGTTGGAGAGTGAAGGGAAATGCACATATCAGTGGGTTGGCCTAGAGAGAGGTAACTTGACATGCCATGGAGGCTTGGGCCCCTACAGGAATAGATAAACCAGAGTGACCCCAGGGTGTCTATCGAAGTATACAACAGGAACAGTGGGAAGGAGGGAATGATGAAGGGAAGAGAGGGGATAGGAGGGAGAAGAGAGGAAAAAAAGTTGGGATGATTACTCATTATGTTTGTAAAAGTAGAAAAAAAATAAAGAACAAAGTTTATTTTATTTATTTTATTTATCCTTGGCTGGTTCAAAACTTATTCAAACAGTTTTAACTGATAGAAAATCAGTAAAGGATCACTTTAAAGGTGCACTATGAAAGGAATTTGTCCTTAAAGATGCCTGCTTGTTAATGGTTAACAAGAAAAATTGTTCCAGAGCAATGATTCTCTTTATTTCATCACCTTATCTCTTAGCTTTTTTAAAAACTCTTCTTTCTATTGGCTCATCCATGACATAGTGTTATGGTACCTCAGAACTGCATACATCCAAAGAATAAACACTTTGAGACTGACATGGTAGGATAGAAAAATTCTTACTTGACTCCTGATCACATTCAGCTTAGTTGTTGAAAGCTATGTTTTAGCGTCCACAGACTTAATCTGGCTTAAGCCCACTGAGTGCATGATGTGAAGACGTAGTTAAACTGGTGGAATCTACTCTCAGAATCCAAGTTTCCAATCTTATTTATCCTTTTTAGGTCACTTAATGTCACTAAAGAAAATAGCATTACATTAACTGTTTATGATTTGCTGGAAGAATTAGTTAAAATAGCACAAAGGAAACTCTTGATAGGGTAAATGTCTGATGAGAAAGAAAGATAAATGCCCTTTATAATTGGTACATGGCAGTAACCACTGAGGGCAAGGAAGGAAAAAAGAAGCAAAAATATGAAAGAGCAAAGATAGAAATTAATATTCTCCTCTGTACCAGTATGTTATATGCTTGAGCAATAATCATATGAATTTTATTTTTAAAGCTACACTTAGAACTTGACCTCTGCACTTATTTCCTTTTTACATTTCTTAGTTTTACCACATGTGTAAGTCTGTCTTCTGTTATTTTAATTGGTCTTTTGTGATTTGTCACTACAGATGAAAAAGGGAAAAATTAATTCTATAACTAATTTTGCAAGCATAAATTAGAGTAATGAGTAACTGTTCAAGGATACATATCAGAATTTTCTTTTATGATGGTGGTTTTCAATCTTAATTGTATACTCTGGATTGGGATATGACCTAGTTGTTAGAATTTAATAGGAAAAAAAAAAACCTAAGAAGTGACCATAGTGGGAAACAAGGTCATGCATCACTCCAGATAAAAAACACACACTTAAATAGAACATGCATTACTAGACTCTGAACCCAACTCCTCCAGGAAATTCAGGGGAACTCTTTCCCTTTCTGTCTTGGGTCCACATATTTAGGAATCATGAGTTAATTGACAGTAGAGGGACTGTCAGGAGGAAAGGTCACTTTAATTTTTATTTGCATAATGTAGCTACATTGGTGGGTGTAATGATAAGTTATTGATGGTGTAATCAGAAACATACTCTGTTTACACAAAGGCTTCTTCCTCAGACTTCTCGGGAAAGTATGTAAAACAGAGCAGATTTGATGATATTAATAAGAACAGGCACTCTCCCTTCAGAGCAACAGCCTTCACAGGAGAACCCTGTGGAGGGGGTTAATGGCAGCTGTTTTTTGAGGGCATTCTGCCATAGCCAGATAAGGAGAATTCACATAACATTTGCTTTTCATCTTCTGTGGCTCGAATGTTTTCATTTAAAAATAATCTGTAGGCCAAACTGTGATGCCTTGATATCTGATCACTGAAATTCAGAGATCCATAGAAGGAAGCAAAACTGCCTTAGGGAAGGCAAATAGTATTAGTGTGGCCTGACTGAGTGTTCTCTGGGTCCCAGTTAATAAACAGCACAACAGGATCCAGGCTCACCTAATTGCAGTGTTGTTAATCCATAGTGTCTGAAATAGGTATGGACAAGTATGAGGGCATTCAAGGTTCTTTGCAATTAATAATTTTTCTTTCTTTTTTTTCTTCTTTCTTTTCTTTCTTTGCTTTCCTTTCCTTCCTCCTTCCCTCCCTCCTTTCTTTCCTTCCTTCCTCCCTCCCTCCCCCCCTCCTTTCTTTCTTTCCTTCCTCCCTCCCTCCCTCCCTCCTTTCTTTCCTTTCTTCCTCCCTGCCTCCCTCCCTGCCTCCCTCCCTCCGTCTCTCCCTCCTTCCTTCTTTCCTTCCCTCACTCCTTCCCTCCTTCCTTCCTTCTTTCCTTCCTTCCTTCCTTCTTTCCTTCTTTCCTTCCTTCCTTCCTTCCTTCCTTCCTTCCTTCCTTCCTTCTTTCCTCCCTTCCTTCCTTCCTTCTTTCCTTCCTTCCTTCCTTCCTTCCTTCCTTCCTTCCTTCCTTCCTTCCTTCCTTCCTTCCTTCCTTCTTTCCTTCCCTCTTATTTTGTCTGCCCTGGTGTGAATAACAGAGCATACCTACTTTAGACAAAAAACAAATTTACAACTCCATAGTTTTTTTTTTAACCATTTAACTGGATTTCATAATTAAATTGGAAAAACTTTCCAGCGTACCAAGAAGCATTTCTCTTGAAAAAAAAAAAAAAAGCTCAGATACTCTTCCCCTCTAACCTTTTTTTTTTAAATCTACTTTTACAAGGATATTGAGTATTCACCCTAGGTTCCCTCCCTCCTCCATCTCTCCCATCTCCTTCCTTCCCTTAGCATTCTCTCTCACTTCCACTCACCTTTCTGCCTGTATACCTCTATGACTCTTGATCCTTTAACATTTTTGACCTAAATTTTGTTCTCCTTGTCACATAAAATAAAAAATTAAACCCTAGAAATTCCAAGGTTGGTTTTCCCATTTTTTGGTACCTAGCTCAAGTTAACTCATGATAGCAAGGATTCTATGTAGTAGATCTTAAAAGATTTCCACTTTTTTAACTGCCAAAATGAGTCAAACTTGAGATATGTTCAGGGCAACTACTAGTAATTCCTTATAGTTTTTGAAATTGAATGTTGCTAAATGCTGAGCCTCCTACATAAATAAGGACAAAACATTTAGAGATTATGTATGTAATCTGCAACTGAAAAACAATGTTGTATTAGTTAATTTCAAAAGATTTTCATCTTTTTTCATTCATAGAACATTTTTTCACGTTCTATGAGAAAGTTGTAAAAGACTAGTTACATAAGTTGTGTGTGTATATATATATATCCTTTACAGATAGGGTTTCACTATGTTGCCTAGGGCAACTTGAAATACAGAATCCTTCTGCTTCAGTAGCTGGGACTATAGGACCATGTCACTAGTTCACAAAATGATCTTTTTTCCTAAAGTTATTAAACTTTTAAAACTTTTGATCAAAGTATGATATCAACTTGGTATTCAGTGAAAAGATATTTGTTTGTAAAAAAAAAGGTGCAATCCATTTGAAGAGAGTTTTTGGGGATCCATAATTAGTTAATGTTGGTTTCATCTGCCCATTGCTGAGAGAATGCAAGCCAAAGCAGCTCAGTGGCATTGTCATGGCAGGAGTGTTCATACCAAGGTCAAGAGCTCAGGAAACTGATTGTACCATATTCACTGGAATTGTTGAGAGAGGAAAGAGGAACATTCTTTCTCACTTGGCAGTCTACCAGTCTGCCACAGTATTGTTTAGCTATCTCAGAGATGGGAGAACTATAACAGCTCACTGGCCAGGTGGCCTGACTTACAAATAGCCCCTGGTTCAGTGAGACACCCTGTATCAAGAGAATAAGACTTAATGTGATTGATCAGGACACCTTACATCCTCCGCTAGCCTCCACATACCTGCACATATGCTGATGATTACACACACTGGAATACAACACAGATACATACATACAAAAACACATACACATGCGTACATACATAAGAACACACAAATGGCAGTCTCACTCACACACACATACACACACACAAACACACATCAATACAAAATTATATAAGTAAATTTCATTTTCTTTTAACTAGTCTCAAAACTTCATGTCAATTATAAAACTTAAAAATATGGAAAAAAAAGTAAAGATGTTTTAACCTCATCCTTTCCTGGTTTTCCTTCATGTCTTTTAAACAAACATGCTCTTCAGGGAAGGACCTACATATCCAGAGATGTGTTCAGATGTTTCCCAGTTTTCTTCCTTATTGACAACGTTTAGGATTGTGTCATTACAATCCTGATTTTCAAAGGATTATATTTCATTTATCTGTGGTTGAAGTCATATCACCTTTTAAAAAATTTAAATGCTAGTATTTTCTGAAAGTTTTATTGAAATGACTTTGTACATTGTGAACCTAATTCATCTTCTGACTATTCTCCACCTAGATGATTCTGAACACTAAGGTTCCACATGTTCGCTGAGCCCCTTACATCAGACTCACCACCAACTTTTACTTTTTAATATTTCAAGTGACTTCACTGCTTCCTGTGGTATACATGGTATTAAAATGCACCCAGCCAGGCCATTGAATAAACTGACTTGTTTAATTCATCAGATTTTTTAAGAGAGTTGAATGCTGCTTATCTTTCTCACTTCCTAATATGAGTGCAACTAATATCTCTAGAATTACCTGATGGGAATGTGGAGTAATTAGTTAATCTCAAAGTCAGCAAGTGCATACATTCTCACATGTGGAGTCACTTGCATTCCAGATATCTTTTATTGTAAGATTCTATGACTATTAGATTGGCATCTCAGTGAACAAGATATTCTCATGTTCCTATCCTTAGTTCAGATAAGAATAATTTCTTTCTTATGATACACACTTGTACTAGTCCACTCTAATACTGAATTCTTGCTTCTCAATAAATACATATGTACATCACTTTTATCTGATACTGTATACATATTCATTGATTATACTTCCCATCAGAATATAAAGACAAATAGCCCATTTACCTTCAGGCATTTTTTAAATAAAAGTATTATGATTTCTTAATAGATACCACTGAAAATTCTTTATTTTTCCTCTTTCACATCAATTGGGCTTTGTGACTTTTACTATATTAAATCATTTTTCTGATAGTATCTTCTTCTGTATCTCAACGAAAATCATCCCATTCTTATTTAGGTAATGCGCATCAGCTTTTGGCATCTGAAATCATAATTTAACCACTTAATACATAACCTACTTGTACTTTTTATTGTCTTTTGCTGCTGTGAGAGAATATTCTAAAACAACTGACTTAGGGCACAGAGAGAGACTTATTTGACTTCTGGTTCCAGGAGGAAGATAGTCCATTTATGGAAGGAACTGCATAGCTTGAAGACATGGCTGAAGGGAGAAGCAGGAGACCAAGCCAGGTCACCACAGCTATGATCAAAACAGAGAGAACAAGAGCAAATGTCATGAAGAATCAGGGTCAAGTTACCTAACCCCAAGGTCCTGCCCTGTGACCTGCATTTCTCCAACAAAATTCCACTTTCCAAAGTTGCCACCATCCTCCAAATACTGCCAGCTCAGGATTCAAAAATATGAGCTTGTGGAGCAACTCACTTTCAAATCTTGACTCCTCTGCTAAGCTTTAATTAATTAATTGATTAATTTTTACAAAAGTACACATCAAATTATCAGAAGAGCTTTATGCAGCACCTGGATTCTGAAGGCCCATCAGCATTCCCTCTAAAATTGTCTTCATATGCAGATGATTGCATCATTCATGCCACATGATGGGCATCTGTCATCGGCATGTCCCTGAGTCATTCTCCAGAGACACTGAGGCCTGCATGGCCATGTCAAACCTCCATATATGGCACTCTTCTGAATTTGGTGGATGACATATCTGATCCAATTGGATATTTTTGCTCTAAAAGAGAAAATTTCCAACTTAGTCATTAATTTCTGCCTTCTTGGATCTTCCAGAATTTCTGTGCTTTATCTGTGAAGAGTGAAAATAAGACATATGCACTTTCTTAATTCACTGTATCAATATTAAAACATTTTTCACAATGGGCAGAAGATTTATATAAATATTTTATGAGGAAAAATAGAGATACTGTTATTTTAAGACATTGGTCACTATTATTTTTGGCAGTGGAGTTGATTTTTGGGTTGCTAATTAAATTTAGATGAAAATTGGTAGTTTGTGTCTATACTGCATAATTTTTAAGAGACCACAGCTCATAAAAATGAAGAAACTCTAATGCACAATATAGTTTTGTATATTATTAAGCAACAATTATATTTTGCTTTGTTCTGTGGTTGGCAGTCATGTGTAACAGAGACCAGTAGCCAGAGGCTCTGTAGAAGAATTGCAAATATTACCAAGAAAAAAAGAGACACTAGCCAAGGAAAACTGGTACACAATTGCTAGATTATTTTTCATCCTGAAAGCATTTGTATTTCAGACTAAAAAATGAATAAAATGATGTTTCCATAGTACATAACTTGAAAACCAAATCCTAGTTGGACTATCAAGTTATAACCAGATGTAAACTTGAGAAATAAATAAAAGCAATACGAGTGAAAACTTCAGTCAGCAATTTCTGACTCCAGAAGCTGTTAGAAATACAATGTAGTATAATATATGTCCTATGAGAGAAAGCTATTACATACAGTTATAATTTTATTCTGTAATTTCTTTGATCAACGAAGCATGAAACTATAATTAAATGAAAACTAGTTGTGATTGAAGCTTATATTCTAGGATTTGATCATTTTTAACTTAATGAGATATTAGTCTGGGATAGCTAAATGGTATTAAAAGGATATTAATTATTCTGATTTAATGATATAAAGTTCCCATTGCACAATAAAAATATGTGGTCCTAAAGATTTACATTATGCATTTATGTGGTCCACAGTATTTAATAAATTTTTATATCATAAATATTTATACAAAAGGCTTTCTGGGTCTGGAGATGTGCCTCAGGGGTTAAGCCTTTGCCTTACAAGCGGAAGGTCCTGAGTTCGGATCCCAGATAACACGTATAGACACTGGGCAGAAGGTGGGGAGGCCTGTGTTTCTGGTCCTGGTAGGGCGGAGCCCGTGAATCCCAGGGCAGAATAAACAGGGAGGAGGTGGAGGCGGTCCATGGTGGTTCCCGAATTTGCCTGTGGTTCTACACACATATACACACACACACACATATACATACACATGCATACACACGCACAATTGAATGAATGAATGAATGAATGAATGAATAAATAAATAAATAAATAAATAAATAAAAAGAGACTGAGTTGAGAATATATTTTAAAAAATTCTCACACGTTATGAGATTCATTAAGAGAGTATTACTGATTTTGTGTCTGTAACATATAGAGCAAGTAGGAGTCTGAAAGGTAAAATTGAAAATACTACCTGCATAAGAGCCTGAACCTTCTCCAGAACAATCTTGTTCAACATGCTGATGAAGTAGCCCTGACTCAAATATATGGTAATTATTTTACTTCAAGATTATATAGTAATTATTTCCAAAGATCATGAATATCACAAATTTTATAGTTTTTATTCAGAAATTTAAGAGATTTTTTTTGGACTAGATGAGATTATTAGTTTAAAAAAATTCCCACAGCTTTGACCTGAAAGCAAATGTTAAATTTGTGATACATGTTTTAAGGAAATGGTGTCCTGATAATTCAGAGTTTTCCCTTTTTTGTTTTATGGAAAGCTGAATGGAGTGCAGTAGCAAAAACGAAGCAAAATATATGAAGTTTCTGGAATAAGAAATACAACTGTATGCACATTATTCAATTTGCACATTACAGAGAATCATTAGTCAAACAGATTTCACAGCTAAGACTTTGAGAAGTTGGATAAATCTTCTACAAACTTTTCCTAGATTCCAGGGTTTCATGTAAAGTCTGGTCAACTATGTGGCTTTCCTTCAACCAGAGATGTTCATAGTATTGGTTTACAGTTGTTTCAGGGAGTGTTAATTACTGGACTTCCTTATGTAAATGAACTTTATATAGAAAAATTTTATTCTAAATGAACTTTATATAGAAAAATTTTATTCTAAATGAACTTTATGTAAAAAAATTGTTTGTACTTCATGACAAACAAGCAAAACTCTTATAGCCGGCAGCTCAGTATTCTGTAATGCCTTGTCTTTATTTAGCAGCAACAGCAAGTGCCACATCAGACAAGTGTAGCTCATTAGCACCATGTTTTGCTTCTATGATATCTTATTATCACTGTGTCAAGTAATGCTCATAACTACCTAGAGCAGGTAATTGTTTTTCTATTTCACATCGCATATGAAACTAAAACTTAAATAGATTGAGTTACCCAGTCATGTTGTAGGTAAGTGTCAAAGCTATAATTTGAACATAACTTTCCCAGAATCCAAAATCCATCTTCTGTTTCCCTCCACAGATTAGCCAGGTTTTGTGATATATCAACGATTCTCTCTTGTTTCTCTTCCTTTTTTTTCTGTTTTAAATCTAGTTCACAGAGGTCCAGATAGATGTGTTAAAAGTCTACTCAATCACATTTATTGGATATTGTATAGAAAATAAAACTATCAAAACTTTCAGAGAAACCCTCTGTCCTTTTCAAGGCATAACCAATATTTCTTCTGTTGATCAGTTGAGTAATGGCACATGAAGCTGGAGGCTTTTGCACATATCTATAGCACATGCTGTGGTGGCAAGATTCATCAATGTCTCAGTGCTGCTGCAGGAAAACCATTCTGCGAGGAGAATGAAATGGCTGCCTTCCTTCCTTCCTTCCTTCCTTCCTTCCTTCCTTCCTTCCTTCCTTCCTTCCTTCCTTCCTTCCTTCCTTCCTTCCTTCCTTCCTTCCTTCCTTCGTTCCTTCCTTCCTTCCTTCCTTCCTTCCTTCCTTCCTTCCTTCCTTCCTTCCTTCCTTCCTTCCTTCGTTCGTTCCTTCCTTCCTTCCTTCCTTCCTTCCTTCCTTCCTTCCTTCCTTCCTTCCTTCCTTCCTTCCTTCCTTCCTTCCAAAATCATTTTGGATCTTCTTCTTCTGTTTAGATTTCCTGGTTTCTTACTCTTTGGGATGGCCAGAGCACCAGTGAGCATATGAATTCCTAAGGCTGCTTTTAGGAATCATACTCAACTTATTTTCCACCTGTCATGGTTTGAAATGTGTCCTCTACAGTCTCATGTGTTTCTGAAATTCATGGCACCTTGAGAGGTAGAGCCTTGCTGGAGGAAGGCAGTCATTCACAAGGAGTGAGCCTTCAAGTGGATTAGTCCCACCCTACCTTCACGAGGAGTCTGCCTTTTCAGCAAGCAGTCTCTCGCTTCTTAACTCTCAGCTTCTTAAATGGGTATGAGGAAGCCTGACTCCAGCTTTGGCCAACCAGCCACGCTGCCTCTGTGATGAAAGACTGTATCTCCCCTCTACATCCTTTAGGTGAATAAATCATCCTTTCTCCTTTAAGTTGATTGAATTTGAATCCTCTCTCACAGTAATAGTTAAAAGTAACTATTACACCACCTTATTCTACTGAGACTGGGTCTCTATTTAAACCCAAATTTCACTAATAGGACTTATTTGACTAGCCATGTGGTGCCTTGCTGGGCTGAAATTAACAGTAGACCGTAACACCCATCGATATTTTTAGATAGAGTCTAGAGATCCTGACTCTAGTTCATTTGATTATGGGGCAAGCTCTGAGTCAGCTCCTGAGTCCTCCCTTCATTCACTCTCTCTCCCCCTGAACCTTTCCCACTCCTATAAACTATTGCTTTCATTCTATTCTTTACTTCTAATTAGAACAATATATATGTTGACTCTACCTGTGAGTGGCAACTTATATGTCATTCAGGTTACTTAATTCTTTCACTGACTTTGCCCTCTATCCATGATATCATATGAAAATCTTTCTTTCTTTTTAGGGTTCAAATTTTGCTAAAGTCTTTGCTTAGAGAGTTTCCATGAAGTTTTTAATCTCCTGCAGATATAAATTTTATCTTCACCATAAACCACTATGTTGTCTGCCCTTAGCTTGGGCGAAACATGTGAAACCAGAGGATAGAATAAGTTTTGGCCACTTGCAGCAATGCAGTGTAAGATTCAGCACTTTAATAATGACATGGAAAACAGCCAGAGTAACTACTGTGAATGTGCTATTCTCTTTCAGCTATGCTAACCTACTGGCAAAACTGATTTATGTGGCTCATGTTACCCTATAAAAGCAATTTATGAGAAATTAATAATAGTGGAGAGCATGTTTCTTCAATTAGTTGTTGAATACCAAAAGTTTAATTCCTAGAGAAAAATGTTTCTAAGCATAACATCTATTAAGAGTGGGCATGTTGACACTTCTTCTGATAGGTTTTATCCTGGAGGACTTTTCTAGAAGATGGAAAATGCTCTCTCCTGGTTTTGTGTTCCTTAATAACATTTGTGGCCAATGCAATGCCATTTCTTGTTAGTGCTATGGCTGCACAGCTATAGACAAGACCAGGGAAAGAGGTAAGTTTCCCTAAGGGAATATTTAGAAAATTAATTAAACTGAAGGAGGCCCTGGGATATTTAGAAAACAAATTAGAGTTGAGCCCAAACAGAGACAAGTGCAAAAAGAGCAATAGGACTGAGGGAGAGCAACTAATTAGGGGAGAAAACTTTCCACTAATCTAAAGTAAATTCAAATAATTTTCCTGTTAAAATGAGTATATTGCTCCCACAGTAGTCTGTATATTAAAGGGTTACATTTACATAATCCAAATATTTGATATAATATTTTAATTTTTTTCTCCTATATAAAATTCTTGTATCAAAAAAGTATGAAACTCAGAAGCTGACCTATTATATATATTATATTCTTTTTTCCAGAGAGTCTCAAAAGAGACTAATTTGGAAGGTTTGGATTGAAAGACATTGAGAGCTCTTGGAAGAAACTCAGTTTCTGCAAGTGATCAATATTATATGCTAAACATTAACCATTTAAGAAATTTTTAGTTAATATAGAATTATGGTAACTTAATTGTAACATCAGACTTAATTAGTTTATTCATTTACAGGAAAGTTTTCTCACCTAATAGTCAACATTCATGAATTAATCCAGTTTTCATAAACTTGATTAAAAATAGTCTCTTGTTGTTGTTGCTAATGCATGAAGAGCTTAATTCTCATAATTCTTAAATGAAATGTTTGTTCTTATAGGAGGATATATTATTAGTCTAGCAGCATTTAATTTTGAAAAGTGCTGTCCTGAAGCATCGTAGAGATCTAAATTCTGAAATGTCTGATGGTTGAACAGAACTGCTGGTGTAAATTACTGTTGGGATACATGGAGCGGCATGGGAGCAGGAAAAAAATACTATGTAGTTACTGATGTCAAGGTCTAGGTTAGGACGCTTTCTATCTTTCAAATTAATAAAGGTTGCAGTACTTGCCTATAGTAGCCAACAAATTACTTTAAAACATAGATCCTTAGGTTTAAAAATATTGTTTTTTATAATTTAATCAAAAATATTTATTATCCAACACAGTTTATGCAGGAAATTAAGTGGTTTAATGAAGTTCAATGTTTAAGGAAAATATGATAAAGAAAAAAGTCATAATACATGAGCAACATCATTCAAATAATGAAATTGTTTAATATTCCATTTAAATGTTAAAGGAAAACAATTCAATTTCACACAGTAATAAAAGCAGATGTATTCTTTAATATCCAATATTGTCAAGCACTCTTTTGTATGATTTTATTTGAATTTCCAAAGTGAGACTAAATTTAACTTAATTTCTCAGCATCAGTTTAGAATTAAAAACTGTTGGGCTGGAGAGGTGGCTCAGGGGTTAAGCCTCTGCCTTGCAGGCGGAAGGTCCTGAGTTCGGATCCCAGATCCCACGTATAGACGCCAGGCGGAAGCGGGGGACGGCCTGCGCTTCTGGTCCTGGTAGGGCGGAGCCTGTGAATCCCGGGGCAGAAGGAGGTGGAGGCGTCCATGGTGGTTCCCGAATTCGTCCGTGGTTCTACACACACACACACACACACACACACACGCACACACATACACACGCACATGCGCACAGTTGAATAAATAATAATAATAATAAAAAAACTGTTAGCATCCTAATTCATTTGCTAGCATTCTGAGTTCATAGGGGAGAGCAACTATCTATGTGTGCATTGTCCCTTGTCAGCCAAGGCTTTCTCCTACTTTGCCCTACAATTTGGGTTCTTAAAGTCTCTTTGTTGTAAACGCTGGCATGCATTCTGAAGACTCATAATCAATAGAATTCAGAATCTCTAAGGCACATTTTGTAATTTCTACAGCAGTTATTTGCAAATAGAAAAGATTAAAGTCTCATTATGTAGTCCAGGCTTGCCTCAAATTGCTGATTCTTTTGCTTTACCATCCCGTGCTGGAATTACTGGTATGTACCACCAGTTTTTTTACCCTATAGTCTTAAAAATTGTTCTCTTTTAATTTTAATCTGACTTATAAATACTAGCTTCATTACAAGTGATGAGAAATGAATAAATTGTGTGTGTGTGTGAAAAACTTGTTAAATCTCAGGACTTTCGCATAGAAAAGGTGTAGTTGATGTGGTTAAGGATTTTTTGCTTGTTATGTGCAGTGCACTTCCATACTTAGATTCTTTTCACTAAATCTGAACTCACGATGTTCAGATTATTATTCATTCAATGCCTCTTTAAAATATAGTTTATGTAGTTGAAGACATATGTACATTATTAAATGCCCATTGTTAAATGGCTTGCCGCTGTTCCTCTATTGCTCCCTGTTGGAAGATGCCCCAATGGTAACAACAAAAATCTCTGCTGTTTGCTTAATTTGCCCCAGGGTAGAGATGAGAATGTGTCTTGGAGTGAAAGAATACCAGCTTTAATAAGCATACAATGCAATTTAACAGTTCATAAAACACTAAAATTTAATCCTGGACTAAGAGATTTATTAAATTTCACTCAGCAAAATTATAGCTTGGGATATGGGAGTGAGTGAAAATTAAGCGAAATGATTTCAGGGGCAATAGATTTTATTACCTGATAAAGTGAGTGCATTAGTTGTTTTTTAAGGCTCTTTCTTTTTAATTCATTCTTTAGAAGTAATTGTCTTACATAGGAAAGCATTTTGGAAACAAAATGAAAGTTAGAAGCAGCCAAAGTTCTTTGTAAGTTTATTTTTTTAATTCCAAAGCAGTAAACTCACCTCACTAAAATTTTACTGAGATTATGACTGAAATATTTTAAACTCTGTATTTTCATTTCTGGATAAATGATAATTGGATCATGTAGTATCTAAGTACAGGATGCTTGAAAACAATGCAGTTTTAGATGATTTTCATATTATATATGAAGGAGTAAATTAATATTTCAGGCATATTTTATTTTTGTGTTTTATGTATGTACGGGGTACATGCTATTTTGCATGCATTTTTATATGTGTTGGGACATATATGTTTGTGCAAGTGTACATGCATGTATGTGTGAAGGAATCATCCTTGATTATTCTTCCACTTTATTGTTTTGAGTCTGGGTCTCCAAACCACAGCTCACTCAATATGGATCATCTGGCTATCTAGTTTTCTTCAGAGATCCCAGATTCTGTCTTCTATGACTGTAATACAAAGTGGCCACCATAACCACCAAGGATTTTAAATGGGATCTGGAAATTCAAACTCTAGTCCTTCTACATGTATGGCAAGTGTTCTAACCACTATGCTATCTCTCCAGCTACTATTATATTATGATGCAGGAAACAGTAAAGATGACTTTTCCTCTATTTCATATTTAAGGAAAATGAGTTTGGGAGGGGCAGTAATCTGCCACAGAGATGTGACTTGCAAATGCAGAAAGGATTTGCCACTGTTCACTTGCGTTCTAGTCACAAAACACTATTTAAGACTATCCTGTTCTACATAAAGTTAACATTTAATATTAGCAATTTTTTAAGGATTTCTTTTTAGAATATTTTTTGTATTGAGTAACCACCTAGGAACAATTCCAGTAATATTTGTTTTATCAAAATATGCCTATATTTTTTAATATCTATAATGCTTTATCTTAATCTTTAACATAATTTGGCATTTTTAAATAGAAATGTCAATATTTGATATCAGAGTGATGGCATGCTTCTGTTTGTCTTTATTAGTTACTCAACTGTGATCTTAGTGATAATTAAATATGAGACTTTAGAATTAAAAACTATAATACTGGAGAGATGGGTCAGTAGTTAAGACTATCTCACAAGGAAAATGACCTGAATTTGGACACTGGATCCCACATAAATTGCCAGGCAGAAATGGGAGTGGTCTGCATTTCAGGTATGGAAGGCAGAGCTTTGGAAACTTTAGAGCAAAGCCAAAAGGAAATCAAAGCAATCCAGCCAGCATGATTCCAATGTCACTCTTGGGCCTTCCCAGGGACACAAAGTGCCATCTGAGTACACACACACACACACACACACACACACACACACTCACACGCACACACACGCATGCAAAAAATAACAAAAATATATAGCAACATTAGTACACTTATGTTGCTAGTGCTGTGTTTCAGTTTTTGTTTTAGGTATTTACCATGAGTGTATAATTTATGTACAGCTAACATTGTTGTAAAGAAAGATCGATTTTTTTAACTCTTCATGGTTAGCTGTGTATTTTACATGACCAGCACAATGGCCTCTTAACATGAATTAATAATGGTCACATGTTGGCTGTTAATTGATAAAGTGGTGTGAAGACTCAAGGATACTTCAAACAAATAGTTGAACTGAACCAAATTCTAAAAACTGATAATTTGCTTCCAAGAACTCATATATGAAGTGTCCTCTCCTCTTTTGAGACCATTTAGATTTATAATACTCCACCAGGTTGGAATAATGCTCATCACACATTAGTCTTTTCAAGGAGAGTTATGCACAGCAATACTCTTCAGGATCCCTGTATTTTATCCCAAGAATACAAAAGAAAATAGTTTCGATTGTTGGATAATTCTTTGGTTGTGTCTGGTGCTGAGAACTGGTAAAGGGAACAAAAGGAAAGAGGAACATTTATGGCAATGAAATCCAAGGATTGCACCTGTGAATTCTTTCTGTTTTCCTGGCAGCTATTTGGGTGAAAGCAAGTTGTCTGATGGCAAATATAACAGAGCCATGAAGAAATGAGTTGAATGAAAATTGTGTTTAATGCAGCTTCTCCCATTTCTTGGGAACTCATGCATGACAAAACATGTCCACTCCTGTGCTTCTGAATGCCGCATTTGCCAGTCAGTATTCTTTCCCCAAATTAAAAAAAAAACAAACAAACACATTCCACACAAAATTCTACATCACAGCAGTAAATTTAACTTTTTTTAATTTATTTTACTTCTCTATTTTTATAAGCATATTTAGTATTCATCCCCAGTTCCCTCCATTTCCCCTGTTACCTATCCCATTTCCCTCCCTTCTTCAATCCATCCCATTCCCTCGCACCCTCCTACCCATCCACCTTCATGGATCCCAGGGTTCCCTGTAGCCTGTCTACTCTTTTTTTTAATTTTTCTGTTTTTACAAGCATACTGAGTATTTATATCTGCTTCCCTCCATTGTCTCTCCCTCTCATCCCGTTATCAATCCCATCATTTTGCCTGTCTGCTTCTGTGGATCCCAGGGTTGCTCCTGGCCCATCTGCTCCTGTGGTGGCTCAGGCCTCTGTTGTTGCATCTCCTAGGGCCACCCCACTGACAGGGGCATTTCCTTTCCCTTGTCCAGCTTCAGTCCCCAAGGTTTCCACTGTATATTCTTATTGTTCTCTTGTTTGCTCTCCAAAAAACTATCAGTGAAACCCTGTTACTGAAGATGCAATACATGGGCAAAATACATCAATTAGATCTGGTCTGAGAACTTCCTCCTTGCTAGATAGCTTACAAAGTATCAAGGAATACTGAAGAAATTTATGTTTCATTCAATTCTATCCTAGAATACAATATTTATAACACATAGTTGCTTTCAAAATCACAGTAATATATTTTAACAGGATATTTCAGTATTTATTTTTCTATTTATTAATTCATTGCTAATCATTATGTATGAATGATATGGTGTGTGAGTGTGTGCACCTGTGTCAGCATGTGTGTAGAGATCAGAGCTCAACACTTGGGAACTGGTTTCCTCTTCCCATCTGACTGAGGGATGCTCTCTCCTATTTTTTGCTGCTCTACTGACGACAAGATTCCAGAAAAGTTCCCTGTCTTGGTTTTCACAGTAAGAATGCTAGGATTCAGTTGTAATCCACTATGCTTACAGAGATTGAACTCAGGTCTTCTGGCTTGTGTGGCAAGTTCTTTTATTCACTCAGCCATTTTTCTGGGCCCATTTTAAATAAAAAACAAATGGAAGAGTTTGTCTAGAACATATAAAAATGACCTTATTAAAGCAAAGTAGATGCTTCCTAATGTTCTCAAGATGAAGGAGAATGATCCAGACTCTTGATATTAATGTATGAACAGTGACAAGACAGGCATTTTCCAGGCCTGCTTTGATAAATGTGAAACTGGTAGCATCAAATATATGCCCTGAAAATAGTTAATGTTTGTTCAAATTCCAGATGCTAAGTTCTATTTTCTTATATGGTTAATATTCAACTGAAAAATATGTGCCAAGTGACTCAGTTTCAGGTTTCCATATAGTTAATCTAAACTGAAATGATCATGATAATCAAAGTACAATGTTTTCAATACATTTTACATTACTTTTTGATCATGCATTGCATTTTGCTAGCATGGTTTCTGATAAATGATCATAAAATGGCTTAAGGGAACAAGGGATTTATTTTCTTATGATAGTCAGGTTAGTCTGTCCAGCTTGACAGGAAAGCATGTACCAACACCAGGACTGAGGGAACTGGCCACACCTTCACTGTGTAACTGCTGAGAGAGGGATGATCCTTACTTGCCAGACCAGCATGTGTGGCCAAGTATACACGAGGATGCCAAATTCCTCAACCGGTTCTCAGTATTTTATTCATCTGTTCAGGGCCTAGTCCCACCCACCATGGGCTGGGCCTTCTCCATCAGTTTGACAATCTCTTGCAGGTGTGCTCTGGGCTTAACCCAACCACTAATTCTCCATAAATGTGCCAGAGCTCAAACCCTCAACAGTCAAGTTAACACCTGTGCCTAACTATGACATCATGTAATAAATTTTTTTGGCTGAAAAACTTCTTTGTGTCTAAATCATCAGATGTAAAGACCTGGCTCTTACTTCACATCCCTTAGAACGAGACTGGGCAAACTCAGCAGCAGGTAGAGATCCCAGGGCTGACTACCAGGGCTACAGTATAAGAGAAGTCATGCTGGGTGCTCCTCGGAGACTTTCTTGTACAAAGGAAATGATGTTTCAAAGAACATCAAGGCCATACTCCAGAGAAACAAGAAGTGACAAAAGGACAAATGTACTGATGCAGGGTTTTGGCAGGAAATCAAAGGGGCTGTTCCTCCTGCCTTGATTCAGTGACAGTGAGAGTGCTGGAGTCACAGGACTGGTTTTTAGTAGCTCAGCTATTACCTGAACACCAGAGCAAGGGGCCAGTGTCACTGTCCTAATGTACTAAGTCCTGAAAATGGTTTTGAATCTGAGGTTTCCAGAAAAAGAATATAGGTATTTAGTCATTCTCTGTTATTTTTTAACCTCTAATTAGGCAACATTGACTCATTTGACTTTTAATTTTGCTGTACATGCTTATGGACCTTAGTAGATAGTTTTTCTATAAAATTTCCTTAATATAAGAACATTAGCATCTCATGATCACATTCAATGTGTTCAACCTGTTAAGATCACCTGTATTTTCTATTCAAATCAATTCCCTTTGAGGATATCATGAACACCTATCTATACTCTATGACCAGAATATTTCCCATCCTTTTGAACCAGTCAATTCTAAAGGATGTAGATAAATAAAATAGTATTGATAGTCCATTAAAAATAAAACATCTTGTCTAATTTATCTCAACTTGATTGAAATGTAAAAATTGTTCCCAGCATTAATTTCATGGATGTGTGACCTGAACAGTTGCTAAAGGCCTTGTTTAATTAGTAATATTTATAAATGGAGCCATGCATTTTTTCTTCCCTGACCCTGCCAATCTTAATGTCACTCCCTTGGCTGCCAGAATTTGGATATAGTCAGCATTTCAACAGTGAACAGAATCTAAAATTAAAAGCAGTTTAAGGACTTGTTCATTGATTTCACAAAGGAAGATAAACATTTGAATTTAAATGAAGGGAACCAAAATTAAGGAAAATATGCAAGGTTACAAGGTATTATTTTTCATGCTAATGTCTCTAAAGGGCACAGTCTCCTGATTTCCTGATTCATTATCCTCCATATTCCGCTCACTTCGTAAGTTCCTAGGCCAGGACTAATAGGAACTTCTCTAATTCTACCTTTCTTCTTGAATGTTGTACGTCTCCTTTACAATTTACCTCTACAGCATTATGATTTAAGTAAGCACTGTGTGTCAGCTGACCCACGAGCTTGTATTTCTAATCTATAGGCAAGATTCAGAGTAAATGGAAATGTACCTTCTTTCTTCTAAAACATCCCGTCTGCTCATAGAGATTCAGCATTCAGTCTAAACAAGACATATGGAGATTATATTCTACAGGAGGGGAAAATCCTGTGCAATAAGTAATAATAAAGTAATAAGTCAACCAACAGAAAGTAAGAAAAGTGAGATACTGAAGAGACTTGTGAGGACACTATTCTAATACCATTTGTCTCCCTTATTTAATCTCTGGAACTGTGATTGTCATTTTCCCACTCATCCAAGCAGTAGCAAACCTGAAAATTATTATATTATTATAAGCCTCTTCTGTTCACCATTATTCCCTGCTGAAATATCCTAAACCAACCTACTATAAGTCTATTTAAAAGATTTCTGGAATTCATCCATTTTTCTCCCCCAGTTTTAACATGCAAATCTAAATTACTGTCATCGGTCACTGTGGTTTTCTTAATGAGCTTCCTTTCCCTTAGTCCTTGGATACTGTCTTGCTGTCTCAGACTTCTGAGCTTCCAAACACCTTTCCTCCTCCACACCTTAGGACTGACACTTTCTGAGTGTCGGTATTTCTGTCTTCTAAAAGCCTTCAATGTGTCCTAAAATCTAAATCCATATTGCTAGTGTGTGCTTGTTATTTCAATTTATCGTCTGTTTCAATCTCAGTCTTTGGCATAGTTTCTTTTGTGTACACTTTGAATTGCTTACATTCTCTTGGGCATGAAATCCATCAAGACAGGAGCTACATCTGTCTCACTTAAGTTTGTCGCTTACTTTAGCACAGGACCTAGCATAATAGCTGAGTACTGAATACATGTGTGTCATTTCTCAGTTGTTTGACTGATTTCTGAATATGGCAGTGTGTTACTGTCTAGATACAATGCCCATAGCAGTTTCATTTATCATATGAGTTATTGTACATAACAATTTTCTTTGAAGAAAGATATGTATCCCCACAGAAGTCATGTGAAACAGGATGTATATATTCATCAGAATGCGTTGCCTTATGAAATTAGTTATTTGATCTTTCAATAGATTAGAAAATACTCTTGTGTTTATATTCTTCAGATTCCCCTTCTGTTCTTAAATAGGGTTAATCTGGATGTTTATGAGTAAGTAATCCACAGTTGGAAATCAGAATCTCAGCAAATGACACATTTGAGTTTTTAATACATCTACTGAAATTTAGTATTTCAAAAAGTGTTATGAATAATTTTTATGAATTCCTGTTTTTGTGAGCATCACAAAAACCCCCCAATATTATAAATTCTATTATGAACTTAATTGACTATCAGTGGATATGGGAATAAAGAGAATGCATATAAACAATGGGATACTTCTTTAGTCATGGTAAGAAGATAATTTGTCACATGTGTTAACAGGAGGAATAAGATCAAGAGACCTATGATTAGCATGGTGATTATTGTTAGCAATGACACTGATGTATTCTTGAGTAACTAGGGAAGTGATAAGTGTCTTCACATGAAAGTAAAACTTAGTTATCTAGATTTAACTATTCCATAAAATAAATATATTTAACAACATCATATTATAGATAATACATAAAACTTTATGTCAATTAAAAACTAAAAATAAGAGGGCCGGAGACGTGGCTCAAGGGTAAAGCCTCCACCTTGTAGGCAGAGGGTCCTGATTTCAGATCCTAGACCCCACGTATAGATGCCTGTGTTTCTGGTTCTGGTAGGGCAGAGCCTGTGAATCCTGGGGCAGAGTAAACAAGGAGGAGGTGGAGGCGTCCATGGTGGTCCTGAATTCGCCCTTGGTTCTACACACACACACACACACACAATACACACACACACGCACACCCACATGCAAACGCACACGCACAATTGAATAAATAATAAAAAGATTTAAAAAACTAAAAATAAGGCCAGCAAAATGGCTGAGCAGGTCATGCTAATCCTGACAACCTGAGTTTAATCCCTGGAAGTAATGTAGTGGCAGAAGAGAATTGGCTTATTCATGATCTTCTGAATTCACTGTACATACTGTGGCATGCAGCACCCTCATCGGTTGCACATTTAATGAATAAAGCTAACCAATTCTAAAGATAAAATTGTTTGAATCTTAGTTTAAAAATATTTTAATATACTTTATGGGCTGGAGAGGTGGCTCAGGGGTTAAGCCTCCGCCTTGCAGGTGGAAGGTCCTGAGTTCGGATCTCAGATCCCACATATAGATGCCAGGCGGAAACGGGGGCAGCCTGCGCTTCTGGTCCTTCTAGGGCAGAGCCTGTGAATCCCGGGGCAGAAGGAGGTGGAGGCATCCAGGGTGGTTCCCGAATTTGTCCGTCGTTCTACACATACACAGACACACACACACAGACACACACACACACACACACACACGCATACACATACATACGCATATGCGCACAGTTGTATAAATAATAATAAAAATTAAAAAAATATTTAATATACTTTAATTTGAATAATGCATGGATTATCCTAGAGATACAAACCAATTTAGTAGTTTTACTGTGAAGATAGCATTTATTTTAAGAATGTTCTGAGTAAAGAGTGGAGCCATGAGGTTCATACTTGTTTCGCACATTTTATGTACTTAACAAAACAAAGGTGTTTAGCATGTTGCTGCCAATAACCAACATAACATAACTTTAAGAGACAACTTTTTTTAATCATAAAATATATCATACCAATAACTAATTTGAACATTTCAAAAGCATCTTTGGTAAAATTTATTAAGCAGATCAAAAAACTTTTAGATTTAAAAGTTCTACAAATATTTTCAAATGCAGAGTGATGTCTGACATAATGACCATGCTGGCATTCTGTTATATCCAAGTGGGAGAAAAGTATTAGATATGCTAAACACTAGTTCTTTATTAGTCTTAAAGTTCTGTAGCAATAGAAACATAAAATGATTACACTTGTTTAAAACACCTAGACATTTCACACAATCATAAAACTGTCCTTTAGGCAACTACAGGATGTCTTTATGACCAAAGTCCCTCTGACAGTGTTGTTCTTTAGATCCAAGCTGCTTGCTAACAGCTCTGTCCTATCACAAAAGAAGGCATGTAATGATGCTGTGATTTTATTTAATAGCTCAGGGCTTCATTTGCAGGAAACAGACACCTTGTTAATTAACAAACAATACTTGTGGAAAGAATTTCAGATATTGCTTGATTAGTCACTTTTCCTTAGATTCCATATTTAGAAAATTATTCTTTAAGTATCTTGACACAGTAGGAGTTACAGCTAGATAATTTGCACTGTCCACATATCTGTCTATAAATGGATGCTACTTGAACAGCTCTTTTTTCATGCCTTGACAATCTTTCTATTTACCTCTTATATCCAGTCCAATTTACCTGTATGAAGACAGAAACTTTTATTTGCTTCAGTTTCTCTTCTGTTGATGATATAAATTTATGAATAAAGCTTTTAAGAAAACAAGCAATTATTTCAGTTCATGACTCTTTGTTGAACATTATTAACAATGTGTGAGAGTTCTATCACTATCAGGAGCCAAGGGAACTGGCCATAACATAGTCCCAAATGTCACCAGGATATGAAAATGTTGCAGGTCTATATAGCAAACTACTGAAATATCTCTCTCAAATTTATCGTTGCTCAAGAAATGGTTCCATTCACTATGGAATATTTCTTCCTTCATCTATCTGAAAAACTCCCTCTAGACTTGCTCAGGGATTTGATTTAACAATTAATTCCTTATAGTTATGTCTGAAGGCTCAGTCTTCAACTGTGAAGTTGACACTTTGTCTAACTTGCACAGTAGCAAGGAAATTGAAAGCATCTCAAATAAACAATAAGTATTTTCTAGAATTCAGAAGAAACAGCTTACTTTTTATTAGAAATTTTATTTACTTTTGGACTCATTAATATTGTAGTTTTATAGGTACAGTATATTCATGCCTTTTAAATAATAAACAATAAAATTGTGCTTTATTTGTTTTACTTTTTGCCAACTAATAAACACTTTTGCATTTTTTCCTACTAAAGAAAGTAATGCTCTACCACAATATAGGGAAGTAAAAAAAGAAAACGATTCTTTTTTCTGAATTCTATTACCATTGTAAATATTTTAGTCTTACTATAATCTTCCTGTTTTTCTCTTCTATTATTAATTATGATAGATTGGTGTAGGTATATTCAAATTATTCTGGGAAACACAAACTACATTTACCTCATACATAAAGTACATTTCTCAGAATATTTATAATTGAAATCAACTTAGTTATTTAAAGTAATGAAGTAGATCTATTAAAACTGACATTTAAAGACATTTTAAGTTATAATTAAAATTAAGTATATCATATCTTACTTTTTATTAAGGTCATAAAATTGAATGTAGTGTTTGTGTCTGCTCTATATAAACCCATGAGGCTGAGAGTAATTATCTTTGAGAAAAAATTAAGAGCACAGGTAATATGCTCTGAAATATTTACTGGATATAGTCCTATAGTATTATAATATAGTATAAGGAAAATATTTTATTTGCATAAATATGTAAATGTTAACATATTTTCTTTCATATTAATACGTATAGCTACAGATAATAGTTGTAATTATACTAAAATACTGAGTTGTATGACACGGCTTGCTTAATTGTCCTCAGAATCATTTAGCATGTTGTATTCTGAGAAGCATAAACTGCATTGTAATGCACTTATTTGTTCCCATGAAATAAGTCCCACAGGTTTTATTAAAATGCTTCACTTGGTCCTTGAACATTCTTTCAAAAAGTTCTCCAGCATTGTGTCGTAAATTTTTTTCTAGGATCATGTTATCGGTACTATTATGTCATTATTCATCTCTGGTGAGGATTACGGTTCTTTCACCTGGAAATAGTACTGATTCTATCTACCTTTGAACCATAAACACAAGTTTATGTCATCAAGAGACAACATCCATGATCTTTTCCTTTACATATGACATTACATTATCATTAACCAGAGGAGCTGGTATTCATACCAGATGCCTCTGACCTCCTTTGGTCCACAGTTTTTAATAAAGCAGCATTTATTTTTACAAATGTTAAGTTGTCATAGTTAAGCAAACAAACCAAAAACTCAGAATCTTTGGAATTCAACCTTGGGTTCCAGTCCCCGTGCAAAATGACTGGTGCCTTGGCGTCTCATGCTGTATTTTCATATCGTAACATTCTTATTAAAATTAAATAAATAATGCCTACAAAGTACCTGCTGTAACAGCTGCTTGAGGCAGGTGTTATAGAAAGCAATATTGTGGCAAATGAAATTTTGGGGAAATATTTAGTCTTGCTCTTTCAGAATTTTTTTGAAAAAGTATGTTTTCCAGGAAAATTAGTAGAAAATTGTAGCTGCATATAATTGCAGAAGTAAATATCACCCAGTTTTGTTCAGGTGTAGGTAGCACTTGTGGTTTGACTAATTTGAAGCATTAAATAATGTTTACATACTTTAATTTGTACTAGAGATTACATAGATAACAGTCTTTTTCTATTTTCCTTTTAGAATAACATTAAGTACTAAAGCCTAATCATAAAATGAATTGAATTTTCTCAGTATTATGAAGAATAGCTGTTATTTTGTGTAGCATTTCTATCAAAATGGAAGAAAATGTGGACATGTATCTTGTTGACTATGCTAGGAAGTGAAGAGAAAAGATATTTAAGATTATAACAACTGTTCCATAGGAACATAGAGGGGTTACTACCTGAGTGCAAAATTATACTCTAACATGGGTCAATGACACTGGAAATAGGAGCAGCAATTGTCCTGCACACATGCCCAGAGCTTGCCATCATCATGTGTTGAATCAGTGCATGTTTTTATGTGCCTGTTCTTTGAGCTCTTTAGATTAGCTCGTGAGCAAACTCCAGCACATAGTTTAATAAAAAAATGAATACTGTTTTTTGAGTCCTTTTAAAAGGAACCTTGGGGCTAAAAAGATGGTTCCGGGGTTAAGACTCTGGTCTTATAGAATAAAAATGCCAGGCAGAAACAGAGGCAGCCTGCACTTCCAGTCCTGGTGGCAAGAGCCTGGGAAATTCCAGAGTAAAACAAAAAAGAGGTAGAGGCAATCCAGGATGATTCCTGAAGTCATCTTTGGTCTTCCACAGAAGTGCCTTGTGGTACACACACACACACACACACGTGTGCAAAAATAAATAAATAAATAAAAGAAAAATTGTCAAATATATTTCTTCTCACTGACAAGAATATTTTATGGTGTAATCTTTTTCTTTCTTGCCTAGACTGTATTTTACATTTTCTTGTTTTAGTCTTGATTTTAATTTGTGATCACATATTTCTAAATTTAATGATATGCAAATATTTATGATCTGGCCATCAATTAACAAACTTTAATGGCTCAGTAAAAAGAAAGAATTTTTATGTTTCTTGGAGCATTTCTAATATACTTCATTGCTTATTTCTTTGAGAAATCATCGTTGCTTCTTCTTTTACTGAGACATAACACTTATAATTCCCTATGTTCTTTGATGCTGCTCAGTTGAGAAATCATAGCAGATGACATTTATCATGTATGTATATACATGTGTGTTATAAAATATATTTAAATAGATATAGAGATAGATAGATACATACATACATACATACACACATACATAGATTTAGTAGAATGCCATTAACATTAGTTCCTGTTCTTTGTTTATTTGATATAATTTTCTGATTGGCATAAGAAACAGTGCCAAAAAGCAGATGTCATGTAAATTTTTTAAATGCTGTCTTGTGATGTACCATTTTTCATTAAACAAAAGAAGCAAATCAATAAATACCAAGCTAGCTAATACACCTTAATTGCTCATTGATAATTTTTATATCATTTTATTACCCTCCTCTCTAACTGGACCTTATAGAGGGTCAGTTCTATTTAGTTTAGAAAAAGTTGAAACCTATAACTGCATTATTTACATGAATGAATTCAATCTTCAAAATACTAATGAAAATTCTGGTTTGGCCTTTTCCCTAACTCACTATTTTGTCAAAAGTTTGTTTTATTAGCTTTTTTACACATAATTTTTTAAGCTTTTGATGCTAATAGATAAGTCTTCATTCTAATTGAATATTCAACAAGAAACATTACTGTAAATGCAATTAGATTTTCCTGTTTTACTTTTATGTGGCATTTCATAAAGAGTGCTAGCTTATCACTTATTAATTGTGAATACTCCTAAGGTCTAAATTGTGTTTAAAAATCTCAACTTCATTGCACAAATTCCAGACATGATAAGAACATACATTGTATTTTAGAGAATCTATTTGTGAAGCAAACTCCTAGAAACAATTCAGAAAAGACAATTAAGAAATTAAATGGGAAAAGAGATTTTTCAAGAAGCATAAGAATTGACATAGAATTTTCTGTGATATTAAAATGATAATTGATTCTGTAAATATATTTCAATGTATGAAAAAAGCCGGAAATTCACACATGTTAGGTAAGTGCTCAACCAATGTGCTACACACAAGATTATTAATATTTTTTCGTGAAGACCTGTATATCATCTAGTTTGGTATTATAAGTTGTTAACATGCTCTATGTTTTCACTTAAGTTCATATTTGACCTACTTACATAGTTGAATGCTTAGTTTATGCTTCTTAAACTTTTCTAATTCTATCCTTACAACTCATTGAGTTAAAATGCAGTTTTTATTTGTAAGAGAAAGAAAATGACAGATTGAAAAATAACTTTTTCAGAGAGCCACTAAGAAACTAAAATGTTAATATGCCATATCCTATAAAGTACTTTCAAAACTATTGTTTTTAAATACTTTCATGAAGTATGTGCATGTATATGTATATGTGGTGTGTATGTGTGTGTGTGTGCGCACGTGTGCACACCAAAGAGCACTTACATGTTGTACCTGTGGAAGCCCAATGGTGATTACTCTATCTGCTTACTACTTTGCTCTGGGTTTTCCCAGGCTTCACCTTCCAGGGCCAGAAGTGCAGGCCAATATTTCTGCCAGGCATTTTTTACATGGGATGTTGGGATCTGAACTCAGGTACTTTTACTTGTAAGGCAAAGGCTTCAACTTCTGAGCGATCTCTCCAATTCTGCCATTATGATTTTTGAGTGACAATAGAACTTTAATTAAAATGTGAATTTATTTCATGTTAAAAAATGCCTATCTGTAGTGCAGATAACTATTAAACAGGTAGAAGAGAAATATTATTTTAACTCTTAGTTTAGAAAGGATATTGCTGAGAAATGATCAATTTTATCTTCATAGAAAAATAATACAAATTCAGAGACTTCTATTAAGTAAATATATATTTCTGCCCTCCTTTGAGCTGTTTTGGCACCATCAGTTTCCAGCAATGTATTCAGATGTGATATTTCTTTTTATATCTTCTGGCTAGGATGACCAGGATGTATGCCTATCCATCAGTGATATTTATCAGTTCTAGGACACATTAAAGCAATTTGTAATCGAATATTGAGAAGTAAGTTTTCTTCATCTTTTGTGTCCTCTTCAATTCTACAGCCTTCTCTTCCTATGTCACATTGCCGCCTGCCTTTCATGTTTATTATTCTTGATTTGTTCCTTATATTTGTTTTTGTGTGCTTCTTTTGAAATAATTTCTTATCTTCTAATTCACTAATTGTCTCTTTATCAGTATTTTTTTTCAAGCCTGTATCATACATTGAATCTTCAGTTTTAATTGGGATTCCAGGATATATTTTATAGTTCACTTATTAAAAATACTTTCAAATTTGAATTTTGTTTCTTTAGATGTAGTGGTTGTTAATTTGTCATCACATATTTCTAAGATTGATGATATATAAATGTTTTGATATTTTATAAATGAATTCTATTTCATTATGCCTTCTTGCTGTAAGTATTGATACTTTTATGATATTATCATTGTTCTCAGAAATTCATTCAAACAAATTCCTCAAGGCCAAAGATAAACTGTGTTCACCATTCATGATCCATGTTGTTTTATCAAACACCTAGAAGTATCATGAGTTTAGGAGCATTTAAACTTAATTTTAGTTTAAAAATTTTGAGTGTATTCCAGGCGTGCTAATATTCACTGCATTTGAAAAATAGTGTGTTTGTTTCTATAGTTCATAAAATGTGTTCCTTTACACCACTGTGTAAGGCACTGCCCTTAGTATTCTTTTGCAACCACAGACAGATTTGTGGTAAAGCTTGACTGTTCCATTTGATTGGCCCTAAATTAAATCTGCAAACTTACCCCAAAGTGAATCAGTAGCTAAACTCAGTCTTATTAGGTTCACCAAACTCTAGTGGTCTATTCAATTCATTTGGTTTTTATACATTTTAAGCTTATTTTGTGTTAATACTGAGAGTCATTTAAAGCTTCAATGTGATCTTCAAATATATTGTTACATTTTTAGTTTAGTGGGAGGTTTGGGCCTGGGACATATGGGTACTGAATTTTTTTTTTTTTTTACCTGTACTATTTGGAACCATTTTCGTCCATTTATTTTTTTAGATATTCTTTTTTTATTACATTGTTTTGCCTAATTATACAAGCTCAATAAGACTCTCTTCTCCTTCCCCCTTCCCTTCCCTCCTGTAGTTCCCTATTGCTCTCTCCCCCACTTCTCATTCTTGCTCCTCCATCTCACTCCTTTTCCTTCCCTCCTCCTCTCTTGGTGCTTCCTGCTTTCTCCCTCCCATCCTCCAGAGCATCTGTTTATGTGGGTGCTGAAATTCTCTCTGAGTCATCTACCCTATTGAGGGTTCAGGACTTGGTGGCACAGCTTGGGGCGCGTTCTTGGACTGCCTGCTAGAACAGGAACTCTATTATGATGGTTAATCCCTTGTCTCCAAGGATCCTTCTGCCTGAAGCCTTCTCTCCTGTGATCAGTGCTAGACTTTGAGGGGTTGTTAACATGTCAGCCATTTGCAGATCAGGCAAGGTCTAATCACATTGTGGATACATCCTGGCTGTTGCAGCCCTGAATTGTAGGGATTTTCTTGCATATTGTTGGCCTTCTCCATCTTGGCCATTATAATTTTTATAGAATAACAAGCATAATATATAACTTAAACATCAAAATTAAGAATGCCATAGAACACATTAATATGATTTTTTGCATGTGTTTATAGGATCATTTAAAGATATATCATTCTTAAGATAGGTCGCTAATATAATTTTAACTTTAGGTATAGATAAAATGTATAGGATATTTTAGGCAATCAATCATTATAGATATTTATAATTAGTTAAAAATGTGTTTAATACAAATAACCAAATTTCTGGCATATATTCAGTTACATATTTCAGAACTCAAATTATAAAAAATATTATTCTTTCAGTACTACAAATGTCAATATTAATTCATCATATTGGAAAATTGAGTATAGACAATATTTTGGTTATAAATTTTTGAATGCAAGAAGTTAATTTGAACTGAAAATATCGAGATAATTGGATGTATTGCAGACAAGTTGGCATTGCAGAGAATTATTCCCCAAGATATTGACTCTTCTGTAGATCAATAGCAGTTCCCCATGTAGGAAAAACCAGACACGATTTAGCAGGATCTAAATTATTAAGGCTTGTGCATTGTTGCCTGAGAGTTCATTAACAATCCCATCAATATGGCATGGTTCGTGGACATTAGGAAGAGCTTCGTGGAACATTTTAAAAGAGAATGAGATATCTCAATGGACTGCTTTTAGTGGAAAAAAATTAATTAGGTAAAAATAATTACATTAGTTTAATGGAACTTTTAATTGAAAATCTGTTGGCATTTGCTAACCTGTTTCACAGCTGTCCCTTAATCATTTATGTCTAAGAAGTGAAGCTACATGACATTGGGAAAAACATCTAAATAGCTTGGAACTTAAATGTTTAAAGGTATTTAGAGCTAAGAGGGTGGGGGAGAGTGATTGGATCACATCAAATATATCTATCAAATTGTCAAAAAAAACTGTTAATGAAAAATGTACTTCTTCTACTTCAGCAAGGCACATTTCAAAAATATATGCCAGAAAATTATATCACAAATATTCAGGTTAAATACATATATTTCTTAAAAATAATAAAAAGCATCAGTTCCTAATGTTTTCCTAATTATAAGTTTAAATCCCATGTGCATTTCATTCTTTACAAGGTTCTAACTTTATTGTTGTTCATAGGATCATGTTGTATGGAAATTGAAAAGGAATCCAACCAATATTCCAGAAGACTGAAAGCCCCAACTAATACAAATACAAATTCTATAAATATTAGGACAAATTGTTGTCATAATTAGCAACTGCTATATTTTATTTTGTATTTACTGATTATTCCATAAGTGCTAATCACTGCTGACTACTTTATTTTTTGACAGTTTTTAGTTTGAGCCAGAAAGCCTTGGCTTAGAAATACAAGGACATGCATTTAAATTCATGAATTCACAGGAACACCAAGTAAATGGATCTGTTGTTCATTTCTTGTGGCAGTAATTTTGGCCCTGGTCAGTTCCTATCTGAATCCCAGCAAGCACTCTCATCCAGGACTGTCTCCTTCACTTGATCTTCAAAGCTTGACTGAATCTGAATTTTTTTTTTCTAATTCATTGAGTTGGTTGTGAGACTGAACCTACTCTATTGTTTCTCCCCCCCCCCTTATTTTTGCATTTTTAAAATGCTTTTGTGTCTTTTAGCCCCCATGGGTACAAAAATACCATAAAAATAGACACAAAAATCTACAAATCTGCAATCCAGATAGATAACTCTTTTGTTATATCGAGAACAGGAAATACAGGCAGAATCATTTCACTATAAGAAGAATAAAAGGATGTTAAATATTATTAACATATTTATTAAATAATAAATATGTTAATAATATTAGGAAATGATGTGGGGTAGGAAGCAACAAATTTTGGTTTTCTTTTGCAGTGTATCAGAAGTATTGCAGTTAGTCTGAATTGTTTCTGATGTTACCATATACCAATTTAAGGGAACAAGGGGTTTATTTTCTCTTATGACAGTCTGGTTACAATTGCTGTCCAGCTTGGCAGAAGAGCTCAAACCAACACCAAGATCCAAGTTAACTGGCCACACATATCCATACAGTGGCTGAGAGAAGGATGACCCTTGCTTGCCAGACCAATACATCTGACCAAGTATAAAGAAAGATGCCAACTTTCTCAGCCAGCTCCCTCCAGGATTCACCTGCCCAGGGACAAGTACCATCCACCATGGACTGGACCTTCCCCATCAAATAAACAGTCTCCTGCAGGTTTGCTCTGTACTTAGCTAGTAATTCTCTAAAAATGTACCCAGAGCTCAAACAGTGAAGTTGGCACCTATATCTAACTATGGCAAGGAGGCCAGAGAAAGTTTTAATGTGGGAAAGAAATCCAGTGTTGCAGCAAGCACAAAATCAAGAACCTGTAACACAAAAAAGCCTATTCTGTTAGTGTAACAGATTGTGTTGGTTATAATTCATAGACATGAAAAATGAAAATTGGTTTTTGGTCTTCCTAATTTCTAAATATATTTTGGTGATAGTAAAACACATTAAAAAGACACAGTATATCTGAAGTAACACAGGAGAAGGCAGATAATGAATGTGACTGTCACAAAAGTCAATGTGAAATTAAAATACAATAGAATACAATATAGCAGTCCTGAAGATAAGAAAATACATCTTTGCACACTATAGTGAGCTTAGTCCAATACCTTCTTTTCACATAGGGAGAAATTTCAAACTTTCACAGAGGGAGAAATTTACATTGCTAGTATGAAACTATGTATCCAATAGAAATCCTATAATAAAAAAGCATATAAGACCTTGTCATAATTTGCCGGTTATCTTTATTTTTAAATTCCAAATTTGTTAGTAAACCAATGCTTTTAAGTTTTTAAGTGTTTTCGTAAGTTTTGATTTCAAGTTACATCAGGTATATACTCAAATAATAGGATTGGGGTTTGATAAGGTAGGTCCTCCTACTACTCCTCTTCCAAACCCTCAACCCTTGAAGAACAGAAGGTCTATTCCCTCATTTAGGTGAACAGTGTTCAGAAGGGCTGAATCATTAGGCTTTTTAAATAGGCTCTCGATCTTGGATGGTGGCCCCAAATCCTCTCACACCTGCCTGGGCACCATGTGCCAGGAACTGGGGAAACTGCTTTAATGTATTACCTCATGCAGTCTGTGGTCTATGCAGCTGCTGGTGAAACACTCTATTGAAGAGTAGTACAAAGATTTGGCTGCAGAGCACACACAATGGCAGCTGCAAGTAACAGGGAGAATGTTCCCTCACAATTGGCTCCTGATAAGTTCTGGGACAGTTCTTCATCACTCCCTCACTTCAATTAGCAACCATCATGGACTTGCTTTGTGCAGGATGCATAGAGAGGCAGAGTGGGCCAGTGAAAGAGAGAACACCAACTTGTCTTCCCTGTATGTTCAGAGAGCCACAGGATTCTGAGTCCCATTTAAATTGGATCTGACTATAAAGAGCTGACAAAGTCAACATCTACCTTTTGTCCATCATCCTTAATATTTCTGTCTTCTAACTAAACAATCAGCCCTGTTGGTAGGTTTTTTCTTTCTTTTTCCTGAAACCATGTAGTTTCTAAAAGTAGTCTCCAACAATATAGAGACTTGATAAATCATGGTTTTAATTTCTACTATAAAATGAGGAAACAAGGCAAGAGAAATTATTTTTAATTCTGATTGCTTAGTTAAAAGGTCAAATCCACAAACGAGTGAAAATCCATAAAATTATGTTGCATTTATTAGACCTTGCATCTCCTTGTGCTATGCACTATACCTCAGATGGGAATTCAGAAATGAGCAAAATCTGAAATGTAGGAGTTCCAGAATGGATCTGCCACCTGCCAGCTAGCATTCAGATCTCAGAGGAGACCTGCCTGCGCTCATTTAATGGAAAGATAAATGTGTTCACAGAACTGTTACTATAAATTCATTTAGAAGCAGAACGCAGCCTGCACTCATTCCTCCCAGGTCGGAGCTGCTGGCAGATTTGGTTCACTGTCCCTCTGGGAGGTTATACATTCTAGTGAGATTGTTATTCAAAGTCCCCTAATACCTATTTCTTTTATTGTTAAAGCAAAGTTTAGGACTGAATTCTTCTATTTATTTGAAAACGCTGTTAGACATTATAGAGAAGGCAGCATATGGAATATCATGTGGCATGCTACACAGCTGATGTTGTGTGTATCCCAAAGTGTCCGTGCTCTAGAAAGGAAGATAAAAAGGAGAGAAAAATTGTAGTCTTATTACCTTGGAATGTGAGAAAAGGAGATGCAGATCTGTGACACATGATTTGGGAGGAATATAGACATGTCAAAAAAAAGAATGTAGATCTATGAATTAATTTCCCAGAAATATGTATGATTGCTCTTCAAGCTTTAGTGGCGAATTGGAGGGAAATTTACATTCTATATGTGTTCCATATTAAAATTGTATAATGTTGCACTTTTTCTTCCTTAATATATTGAATATATTGATGTGAAAACTCTTATTAAACCATGATGGGACATGTATCACAATCACTCGCAGTCATGTTTGTGCAAAAAGACATTATTATGCACAACACTGAATGAGTTCGTAGCTTGAAAGTTTGAAGTCCTAAACCAAATGTGGTTTGTTATCACAAATATGCCATTACTTGATAAAACTGAGAACATTTGGATGAAGGTTCTGTTGTACTAGAGATCACAATATTAAGTGAAAGAAGGAAGATTAAAATAAATTCCACTTTTAATCTCATGTGTGGAAATCATTAAAAGTATATGAAATGATCATGTAATATGAAATAAGAAAAAAGAAAAATAATTTTTAAGAGGAGTAATAGAACAGGGCATGTGGGCACAAAAGAGAATAATGGAAGGAAGAAGAAAAACATTGCGTATTCCATTGCATTTATGAAATATATATCAAGTATTAAACTATGCATGTTAAATTTTTTTTTGAAAATTGGCGTGTCTTTAAAAAGAATACTTTTAGTTAAAATTCAAAGGGGTTATTCAAAGGCTTCATTTCTTGTATGTGAAGAATTCCAAAAGAATATCTCCTAAGGAAAAGGAAAAAGATTTTTTTTACTTTCTCCTTGTTTTTATTATTATTATTATAATTTTTAGTTTTACAAGATTATAGATTACTAATAAATGCTTCTCCTATCTCCCCTCCCGCCCATCCCTCTTCCTACCCATCATCAACCATTCCAATCCTTCCCACCCTCCTGTCTGGCTTCTTCTATGGACCTCAGGGTTCCCTCTGGCTTGTCTACTCTTGTGAGGGTTCAGTCCTCTGTGACTTAGCAAGTACCCCTCCTCAGGCTACTCCTCTGATAGGGCATTTCCCTTTACTCATCAAGCTCTAGTCTCTATGGTGTTCTTATCTGTCTTGAGTACCTTGTAGTCTATGAGGGCATATTGGTATGTCAGTTATTATGCAGGTCTGGTAAGTACAATTCTCACTGTAGTGAGTTCCTGGACACAGCAGTCCTGCCTTGAATGAATGTCTTGACCAAATGGTGAACCTTCCCATCTTTAGGTTTCTACAATCTGATTGCCTTCTCTTCCACAAGGATCCCTAAGCCTTAGGATGGGGAGAGATTAAGTTTGCCTGATTGTGGATAAGCATTGCTGGGTTACTGGTCTGCATTATGACTGGCCATTGTTTCCAATTTCCTGCTCTTCTACTGGCCTAGGTTCTATCCTGTCAGAGTAGTGATTCTCTACCTCTGCTATAGAAGACTTCTAGCCTGTGCTAAGTGTTCTTCAAATCTGTGTGTAGAAAAGTAGCTAATTACAGAGCAATTTGTTTTACTGTTTTCTTATAGGTTCATTGGCTGTTTTTCCCTAATGATGTATTTCCTTCGCTTTTTAAGGTTCTTGTTTTGGTTAGCTGTAACTAGAATGTTTTCCATTCCAACAAGTGGGTGTCAAGTTCAATTAGAAAGCTACTGGTTGTCTCCTTGATACTTATGCCATTATGACACTGGTGGACATCTGTTGCCATGGTGATTTTTATTGCAACTTGAAGATCTCATGAATTGATGAAGCCTGTGATTATTTCTCTTGCCCATTAGCCTCTACAGAATTCCTTGGTACTATGTAAGCTATCCATCAATGAGGAAGTTTTCAGACCAGCTCAGGTTGATGTAGTTTGTCCATGTTCTGTGATCCATTTGTTTTGCATCTTCAGTAATAGGGTCTTACTGATCTTTTTTTGGAGTACAACCAATAACAGTGGCAAAAGCTTATATTATTTGGGGGCCTCTGAGACCTCTCTGGTCAACATTTTATCAGGAAGTAAGTACCACAGTCCTGTTAGTTCTGGTATATTTCTAATTGTTGTTGGGTACTAAGAGTATCAGCTCTGGGATTTTTTTGTTTTGCCATTTTCCTCAGTCTGTGGTTCTCTGAATAGAGGCTGCACATTCTTGCTCCTTTCTTTTTTTTTATTTAATGTTTTTTTTTAAATTTTTATTATTATTGTGCGTGCGTGCGTGTGTGTGTGTGTGTGTGTGTGTGTGTGTGTGTGTGTGTGTAGAACCACGGACGAATTCGGGAACCACCATGGACGCCTCCACCTCCTCCTGCCCCGGGATTCACAGGCTCCGCCCTACCAGGACCAGAAGCGCAGGCCGCCCCCACTTCCGCCTGGCGTCTATATGTGGGATCTGGGATCAGAACTCAGGACCTTCCGCCTGCAAGGTGGAGGCTTAACCCATAAGCCACCTCTCCAGCCCCCTCTTGCTCCTTTCTTTAAAAAAGACATTTTTACATGTAATTAGCATATGAGGCTCTTATAGGTTATTTCCCACAATCTTTGGGTTTTTCTTTGTGTCCCTCTGTCCCTCCTATACCCCTCATACTCCCCAGGTATTTTTTCCAATTATTCCCTCCTTCACCCTACTTGCCATGGTAGCCTAAATCTCTCCTTTTAAAATGTTTTACCCTAACCACTTCCCACCTTCCCATTCACTGGTCCCTTTCTAATATTCTGTCAAAGTCAAATGCTTTGACAAGGATATCAATACTGGCATCCATGTGGCACTGATCTTTCTGTGTCTCAGATACTTTTCAAAATGTTGAAATTTCCAGTTCCATCCATTTTCCACCAATTTCCATAATCTTATCTTTTCTGATGGCTGAATAGTATTCCATTGTGTATACGTACCACATTTTCATTTCCCATTTCTCTGATGATGAACATGTTGGTTTATAACATTTTCTTGCTTTTGAGACTTGCAATGAACATAGATGAGCAAGTGTCTTTGTAATAAAATGAAGAGACTTTTGGAGTGGTATAGCTGGGTCATATGGCAGTTCCATTTTTAACTTTCTGAGGAACTGCCACTCTCATCTCCAAAGAGGCTACATTAGTTTATACTTCTATCAGTAGTGCATAAGTGTTTACTTTTCTCTACCTCATAGCCAACATTCTGTTTTGGTTTGTTTTTTTTTTTTGTTTTTTTTTTTTTTTTTTGCATTTCTCTGATGATCAGGGAAGTTGAACATCTTTAAAGCTATTTATTTGGCGTTTCAATTCATTTTTGAGTGAAGTCACCATTTAGTCCTAGGGTTCATTTTGTAATTGGAGTGTTTGCTGTCTTAGTGTTTAGTTTTTTTAGCTCTTTGTGTACTCTGGGGATTAAATCTTTTCAGATTCTTAGCTAGCAAAGATTTTCTCCCATTCAGTTGGCTGTCTTTTTACACAATTAATAGTTCCTTTTGCAGAACAGAAACTTTTTGATTTTCTTAAGTCCCATTTATTGATTATTGGTCTTAGTTCCTGAACATTTGCATTTCTGTTTAGGAAATTTTTACCTAAGCCTATGATTTCAGGAGTACTCCCTACCCTTTCTTCTAACACTTTCAGGATTTCCAGTTTAATATTGAGATCTATGATCCATTTGGAGTTGTTTTTTGTGTAAGGAAAGAGACAATAGACAATTTTTATTCATCTAAATGAAGATGTCCAATTTTCCCAACACCACTTGTTGAAGATGCTCTTTTCCCCAGCATGCATGTTTGGCACCTTTATTAAAAATCAAATGATTGCATGTGTGGAAGTTTATATCTTGGCTCTCTGTTCTAAAACATTGATAGAGATATCTGTTTCTATGCCAATACCAAATTGTTTTTATTACTATAGCTCTGTAGTATAATTTGAAATATGGTATGGTGATACCTCCAGCAGTCTTCTTATTGCTCAGAATCACAGTGTTTTGTTATTCCATATGAATTTTGGAATTTTTTCCCAGTCCTGTGTATAATTGCATTGGGATTTTGATTGGAGTTGAATTGAATCTGTATATTGCCTAGAGTAGGATGGTTATTTTCACAATGTTGATCCTACCTATCCATGAGCAAGGAAGGTCTTTCCACTTTCAGATATCCTCTTTAATTTCTTTCAGCAGTGTTTTGTAATTTCCGTTACACAAGTCTATTACTTCCTTGGTTAACTTTATTCAGAGGTATTTCATTTTCTTTACGGCTATGGTGAATGGGATTGATTCTCTCATATCCTTCTCAGCTTCTTTGTCTCTGGTATGTAGGAAGGCTACTGCTTTTTCTATGTTGATTTTGTAGCCTCACACTTTACTGAAATTGTTTATTAATTTGAGTAGTTTCTTGGTGAACCCATGTGGATCGCTCAAGTATAGAGTCATATCTTCTGCAAGAAGAGTTACTTTAACTTCTTCCTTACCGATCTATATTCCGTTTATCTATCTCCTCTTGTCTTGATGCTCCAGATATGACTTTAAGCACAATATTGAACAGGAGTGGTGACAGTGAACAGCCTTGTCTCATTCCTGATCTAAGTTGGAATACTTAGGTTTTTCCCTATTTAGAATAATGTTTGCATTAGGCATGTCATATTTAGTCTTTATCAAGTTGAGATAGGTACCCTCTGTTCCTGTTTTTTCCAACGCTTTTATCATGAAGGGATGTTGAATTTTGTCAAAGACTTTTCTGCCTTTATTGAGAGGATTATATGATTTTTTTGAGTGTGTTAATTTATTGATTTACATTTATTGATTTACATATGTTAAAACTTCCTTGCATTCCTGGTATGAATCCAACTTGATCATGTATTATCCTCTGGATGTGTTTTTGGATTTGGTTTGCTAGTATTTTATTGATGATTTTTTGCATCTGTATTTATTAGTGTATTGGCCTCTAATTCTCTTTCTTTGATGTGTCTTTGTTGGCTTTTGAATCAGAGTTATATTGGCTTTGTAGAAAGAGATTGGGGGTATTCCTTCTTTCCCTATTTTATGGAATAATTTGAGGGCTAGGGCTATTAGTTCCTCTCTGAAGTTCTAGTAGAATTCTGCACTGAATATAAGGAAAAAGATTTTTTCATGAATTTTTTTTGCCAGTAGGAAATTTCAATTTTAGAATTTTATGTAACAAATGATCTTTTCTACACATGTAAATCAGAATTGGTTGTTTAATTATCTTATTTGTGGTTTCTGTCAATCAAAAGCATGGCTTATGTCATCTGGTAGTTCCCATTCTGACTCACAGATTGTTGAATGAAGCATCAGTATCCATCCTTACTTCTATCATTATACCTAGTCTGTACTCCCTTCTTCCAATGTGGATATCCAGTGTGAGCAGGTGTTCTATTGTGAGGTGTTGTGATATCTACATATCTATACACATATATGTGCATATAATTGTATATGAAAAACTGTTTCCTAGCCATTTGCTTTTCTTCTTTTGAAAATTCTATATTTAGCTCCATATAAAATTTCGCTTTTTAATTGGGTTGTTTGTCTTCTTCATGTTTAGTGTTTTGAGTTCCTTCAATAATCTTCAATTGTTTTATATGTTGTGACTATTTTAGCTATATTATTCTCCTTGTCCATAAATGGATGTATGTTTCTCTGTGTCCTCTTCAATACTTCTATCAGTATTTTATGCCTATCTTTTATACAGCATTTATTTCTATTTCTATATTTAAATGTATATACTTATTTTAGGTATGAATGCTTTGTTGACTTATTTGTATAACACATTATTACTGCATAACAATGCAATTGATTTCAGTGTTGATTCTATATCCTGCTGTTTTACTGAATTAGTTTATTAATTCTAATAGTTTTTTGATGACATCTTGGGCTTTTTATTTATAATATTATGCTATCTCTCAGTGGTGACAATTTAATTTCTTCCGTTCCAATTTAGATGTCAATTTCCTGATTGCTCTCCAACACTATTTGGATAAAACCATGAAAGAAGTCACCCTTATCTTGCTGCAGTTCTTAGAGAAACACACCTCATCTTTTTTTGCATTCAGTCAGATATGACCTGTGGAATTGTTACAAAGTAATTTGAGCATGTTGAAATATTTTCTCTGATACTAAATTATTCAGTGTTTTGTTCACTAATGAGTGTTGAATATTATCTTATGCCAGTTCATTATCTGAGATGGTCTTCTGACTTGTCATTTCTTCTGCTATGTGTTACATTTCACAACATGTTTGCTATCTTGAATACATTCGACTCTCTTTCAGGTGAATCCCTTTTTATAATGTTGAACAATCTTGGGGTGTGTGTGTGTGTGTATGTGTGCTTATATCATGCAATTGTGTGTTCACTTGTTTTTGGAAAGAGGCTCACATCTGATGACAGATGTTCTCCTCTATTACTCTTTACCTTAGGCTTGAGACAGGTGTTATACTGAACCTGGAGTTTAATGAGAAATGATCATTATAATATACTATTGGCCTCAGCTTACTAATATTTTTCTGAAGATCATTTACATCTTTTTTGTCATGAATACTGTCTTTAAGCAACCTTTCCTTCCTTCCTTCTTTCCTTCCTTCCTTCCTTCGTTCCTTCCTTCCTTCCTTCCTTCCTTTCTTTCTTTCTTTCTTTCTTTCTTTCTTTCTTTCTTTCTTTCTTTCTTTCTTTCTTTCTTTCTTTCTTTCTTTCCTTCTCTTTCTTCCTTCTTTCCTTCCTTCCTTCCTTCCTTCCTTCCTTCCTTCCTTCCTTCCTTCTTCCTTCTTTCTTTCTTTCTTTCTTTCTTTCTTTCTTTCTTTCTTTCTTTCTTTCTTTTCTCTCTCTCCTCTGTCTCTTTCTTTCTCTCTCTATTTCTTTCTCCTTTTTTTCATTTTGGTGTGTTTTGATCTTGTGTTGATAATAGAGCAATTCTGGTCTCCCAGGATAATCATGGAAGCATTTCCTAATCTAAACAATTAGTAGAAATAAGCTGAGAAAAAAATCATGTTCTCTATTTTTTGATGGAATTTTTTTTCTGACTCAATATTGTAAGACTACATTGATCTTTCCTACTTTTATTTCTTTATGATTCAACATCGTTAAGCTGAGTATGTCCAGAAAATTATTCCTCTCCCTTGAGCAATCAATTAGTTGTTATGCTACAATAAACTCTGATTATCTATTGCACTTCTGTGGCCTTGATTTCAATGTAGTTTTTTTTTTTAATTTCTTTATTTTCAAACAAACTGGGTTCATGTCTTTTCCCCAATCTCCCCACACACTTCCCTCCTGTCCTACACTTCCCATTCACTCAGACTTCTCCCATGTTCCCCTTCCTTTATCCATCCTGCACAGTCCTACTTTACCCCTAGTCCTTTAGCCTGTGAATATCACAGGACTCCTTTTGGGATGCCTGTATTGATAAAGAAGTCAGAGATCTGTTGATTTAATATGGTTCTTCAGTGGAAAATGTCATAGGTAAGAAGGTTCCTTTATTCTTTTCTAGAATCTGTCCCTGAGAAGCTCTCTGACAGTTGCTCTGTTTTCTAATATCCTAGTCAGTCCACGGGGAGATATTGCTACATTAGCCATTGTGTAGATCTAGAGGTAGAAGTTCCCATGGCAATGACCATCTGGGTTCAGCAGCCCTGCCTTGGCTGGAGTGTGTAGGTCAGGAGTAGCTCATCTCACTTTTCATCTCTTGCAATCTTACTGCTCCTCTTCTGTAAGTTTCCTTGAGCCTTGATGTGGGATAAAATATTTACGGCCTGGTTAGGGCTGAGTGTTCCAGGTTCACTGATATTCTGCACTCTGACCTGATGTGGTTTTCTGCCTCACTAGTCTTCCATTGTAGTAGGGTGCAGCTTGATGGAGTTCTGAATGTTTCTCTTATTTGTGTTCACTTGCCTCAGCTCTTTTGGAGTCGTTTTTATCCTACACCCAAGTTATGTTTGTTTGTGGTTATAGTGGCTATTATATAAATTTCTCCCCGAATAGATCATTTTGAGGACTTAATATTAGGTTCTATTCCTAAGGGAGAACATTCAACATCTGCCTTGCTGTATCTGGGATATTTCAATACAATTTCTTTCAACTCTACCATTTTCCAATTTAAATATTTCATTTTTCTTGACAACTGAATATTCCATTGTGTATATATGCCAAATTTTCATTATGTATTCATCTACTACTGGGCATTTAGGCTGATTCCATTTTTATGCTTTTACAAATATAGCTGCAACAAACATGGTTGTACATGTGACTTTATAGTGTTCCTGAAATAATAGTGATTGATCTTTTTGATATGTTTCTGAATCCACTTTGCTAAAATTTTGCTAAAGATTTTTGCATCTGTGTTCATCAATAAGATTGGCCCATAGTTTTCTTTTTTATTTTTAATTTGATTCTGGGGTAAACATAATATTAGCTTCATAGAAAACTTTAGAAGTGTTCCATCCTTTGCTATTTCATGAAAGAATTTAATGAGTAACGGTGTTAGTTGTTCTTCAAATGTCTGCTAGAATTCTGCACTGACTCCATCCGATCCTGTACTTTTTTGTTGGGAAGATTTGTAATTAATTCTTTTACTCCACCACCTAATAGTAGACTATTTAAATAATTCACTTCATCCCAAATCAATTTTTGTAGGTTGTGAAATTAGAAATTTATCCATTTTTTTTCTGATTGTTGAATTTTGTAGAAGTTTTAGAAGTTTTACCTTATGATTCTCTGAATCTTCTTAAGATAGTTGTCAGTTTATCAATTTATTTCTTATTTTATTCATTTGGATTTTATCTCTTTTGGCTTTGGTAAATTTAGCTAAGGGTTTATCAATCTTGTTGATTTTTTCAAAGAAACACCTCTTTGTTTAGTTGATTCTTTGTATCATTTTCTTTATCTCAATTTCACATATTTTTCCCCTGATTTCACTAATTTCTACTCTTTTGGGGACTGATTTTTTTCTTCTTTCTCTAAAACTTAAAGCTACATTTTAAAATTATTAACTCGTGATGTTTCCTTTGTGTGATGTAGGCATTGAATGCTATAAACATTTCTCTTAGGATACCATTCACTGTGTTCCAGAGATTTTCATATGTTGTATTTTCCTTATCATTCATGTCTAGGAATTTTTGAATTTCCATTTTGACTTCTCTCTGAATTAATTCCTTATTCCATATCATTTGTTTAATTCCTAAGAATTTGTGTATTTTTTGTCATTTGCATTGTTGTAGATGTCTAACTTTAATCCATGGTGGTCAGATAAAGTACAAGATGTAATTTCACCTTTCTTGTGTATGTGGATTCTTCATTTGTAACCTAATATGTGATCTATTTTGGAAAAAGTTTCATGAGCTGCTGAAAAGAATGTGTATTCTTTAGTGTTATGATGGAAAGTGCAGTAGAGGTAGATAAGATCCAATTGTTTTATGTATTTTTTTCCAGCTTCAGGGTATCTCTCTTCAATTTTTGGCTGGTTGGCCTATCCATTGGTGAGAGTGAGGGGTTGAAATCCCCTACTATTATCATGTTTGTGTTGGTTTGTTCTTTCAGGCATTGTGTTGTATTTTTAATGAATGTGGAGGAACATATTGTATGTATATGTTCAGAATCCTGTTGTTCTTGATGAATTGTATCCCTCTGTGTCTCATAATTTGTTTTGGTTTGAAGTCTCTTTTCTGATACTAGAATTGCTACTCTTATTTGTTTCCTTGTTCCATTAACTTAGAGGGCCTTTGACCAGCGTTTCACTCTGAGTTTGTGCCTATCTTTCATGCTGAAGTGTGTTTTCTGAAGGCAGCAGATTGGTAGATTGTGATTTTTAATCCATGTTTGTATCTTACATCTGTTGATTGGAGAGTTAAGTCCATTAATATTTTGGGTTGTAATTGAGAAATATTTATTGATTCCTGTCATTTTCTGAGCTTTGTGGTTTTTCTGTGTGTTTCTTTGCTTAGTAGTTGTGTTGTCATTATTTTTGCCTTCTATCTTCTTGGGTATGTTTGTACTTTGCTCTTCTATGTTTTTTCTAGTATCTTCTGTAGGTCTGATATATCTTTCACCTTTGATAATGAGTAGCAGTTTTAATGGGCATGACAAGATGGGTTGACATTTGTGCTAATTCATTGCTTGAAATACATCTTTCCAATCTCTTCTGGCTTTTACTGTTTCCATTGAAAAAATCAGCTGTTATTCTAATAGGTTTACTTTTAAATGTGACTTGTTTTTTTCTTTCTTGAGACTCTCAAAACATTTTCTTTTGTCTTGTATCTGCAATATTTTAACTATTATTTGCCATGATGTGTTTCTATTTTGATCATATCTAGTTGGTATGCAGTATGTGTCTTTTACTTGAATGGATATCTCTTTGTTTAGGTATGGCAAATTTTAATAAATAATAATATGAAAACTCTCTTCTGGTGAGGATTTTTGGGTTTCTAGTTTTGGAATTCCATGATTGAGCATGTTTAGTTTCTTCAAGGTATCCCAAAGCTCTTAAATATTCTCCTCAAGTATTTTTTAAGCTTTTCAGCCTCTTTAATTGAACAAGTTTGATCTGCTATATTTTCTTCTAGCTCTTATATTCTGTTTTCTGCTTCATTAGTCTGTTGGTGAGACTTTTTGTTGAGTTTTGGATTGTGCTTACTTTGTTTTAAATGTCAAGTTTAATCTCCGCATGCATTTTATTCAGCTGCTCTACACTTACTTTTGTTTTTTCCTCTGTCTTGTTTATCTCATCCAGGTGCCTATTATTATCCCATTCATACTTGCTTACACAGTTATTCAGTGCTTATGCATAAGTAGAGTTTCTCTTCCATTGCTTTAATCATATCAATAATCAAGCCTTGAAAATAAGTGTCTTTATTGTTGATTTCTTGGCTAATATCTAAGACATTATTCTGGTTGGAATCTATCATCATGGGGTCCTCGTTTTCTTAGGAGAATTTTTGTCCTTTTGTTTTTTGCTGTTGTGTTTGTTCTCAGGTTTCTTCCATTGGGATGTGATTATGATTATTTTGAGTCAATCAGAATTACCATACTTGGATTGTTGTTGTGATTGCTTGCCTTGGAGTGAAAGGGTTCAGTGCAGGATGTTTTGTGATTAAGGTTATTGTAGTGTCCAAGAATGTGTAGTCCCAGCTCTGGTTAAGGGGTTTTACGTGATGTTTGTCTAGTTATGGGTGAGAGTTTAAAGTGTGGGTGTTAGGATTAAGTATTGGGGCAGCTTTAGGAAGACAACTTATGCTGCGTATAGTAGCCAGGGGTTGGAGTTGAGTGGATTATGGCAGGATATAGATTGTTAGGGTCATGAGAGTATGAATGGCTAAGCCCCTGAAGGAATGGATATATTGGGCTTTGTGTATATAGAAATCTTAAGCTGTGTTGTCAATTGATTGAAGCTAACAGAAAAATAAAATGGGATAGTTATCTTAGGATTAGGTGTAAAGATTCTCTTCTGTTGAATGGTGAGATTCTTGGGACTTTCAGTTGTATGGTGTTAACTTGCTAGTCCCTAGCCTGAGGTTTCTGTGGTTTTATTAATTTCTTGTAGACTATTTTAATGATTAGTGGGGGTAAGTATGGAGGAAAGCTAAGGTTGGTTATGCGGTGAGGGGAATGGGTGAGGTTTAGTGGGAAATTGATGCTACTGCGTGGTCGATCTGCACCAGTTTTAGATAGGTGTATATGGGAGAGGGGTGAAGGGAGTTTTTCATGTTTGATTTTATTTTAGTCTTCTCTTTCTCTTTCATAATTATTCTATATATGGATTCTCAAATTTAAACTCTTAAAAAGAATTCACTATGAATTTTTTGACCTTTCAAAGCATTGTATACCTAGAGTTTTAGGGAAAAGGCTTGGCTTTTTCAGCACTAGAAGAGTAGGCTTAGGTACATGTTCCATAAGTAATGTTACCAAGAACTGCAAGTAAATAATGAGACATCTGGTTAAGTTCACAAACTTTCCATCCTGATCATTTGCAACTGATGGGAATATGATCTCACCAGAAGGAGAGGGCATATAGTCTGGCAGATAGGAAGTAACCATTTTGTATATGGGAGACTGACCCCTCCTTCACCGTGGTCTCCTACTTTTATTCCATCTACCTTTGAATTTACTCTTATAACAAGACTCTAATTTAACAGGTTTTTATCTCTGGCCAGGAGGTGACATCCAATACCTATCAGGATGGAGCCAAGGGCATTTCAGGAGCAGCAAAACTGTAAAAAAATCAACAAAACATAATTCAGAACATCAGAGACTCTGTATCAACCACCTGGAACTAGGCTGGACTAAAGGCACTAGGATCCTTAGAAGCTAGGGATTAACAGCCACAATAGTGTTCCTATACTTAAGGGGAACACAAGAAAGAGTTCTAGGAAATGCCACTGAATCCTTACACCTCATCAGAGAGGAAGATCCAGAGGAAAATTTGACATACACATTAAAGGATGCTCCAGGGATGGGGGTGGGAGGAGGCACTGGGAGATAGGGAGGGAGGGGAGGAAAAGAAGGGGAAAAGAGCGGAGAAAGCAAGGGGATCCAGGGAGGGGTGGTGGGAGGGAGGGGATCGTTGTACCTATTAAGTTTGTATGAGCGGAAAAAAAAAGAGAGAAGATTTATCAATGCATGGTTGTAAGAAGAGCGGATAAAGAGGTTCAATGATAAAGATCATTTTTGGGTATTGACATGAGTTTTAATTTTAAGCAGAAAGTGAAACGGGCGTAGCATTAGGTCTGTGCAATCACACATTTAAAATCTAGAGTCTGGTCAATAGTTGTCATAGCTATAGTTCTGTATGGTGGTCTGTGGAAGTGTTGCAGTTTTCCTATATTTTTGCCAGTAAATGCACAACCAAATATTTTATAGGGAAAACAGAGGTTTCATTTTTAAGTTACAATATTCTGGTTGCAGTAATATTTTCAGCTTGTCAGGGTTCCTACACCAACACCAAGGGCTGAAGGAACTGACTACTCATGTCCACAAAACATCAGAGGGAGGGGCAATCCTTATTTGTCAGACCAGAAGGATGCCAACATCCTCAACCCATTCCCTCCATTCTGTTCACCTGCCCAGGGACTAGCCGCATCCTCCTCGGGCTGATCCTTCTCTTAACTGCACAATCTCCTGCAAACTTACTCTAGGCTTAGTTAAACTAGTAATTCTCTATAAATGTGCCCTAAGCTCAAACCCTCCCCTGTCAAGTTGACACCTGTATCTGACTATGACAAGAAGTTTTAACTGTTATCATTTTGAGGGCATTGGTCTATTTTCCACAGGTTGATTACATTTGGTCCCAGTCAATAGTGTTGTTATTGGCAATTTCCTCATTTTGGGCGTGATCTGTCCTATGAGACTTCATGGTTCCTAGAGTTGAAGTAACTTCAAGCTGAAAACAATGGTCTTATTTTTGGATTTTTACCTTCAAAGGGGTAAGATAAATTAGGGTGTCAAATTTTCTTTGACTATCATGCCAGTGAAATTAAGCAGGATCCAGAGTGTAGAAGAGAGACATAAATGAAAAGCTTCCATTCAGTTTTCTTATATGACCCCAAGGGAAGATTCGTTCTCTTTTACAAGTGCAACTCTGAGGACCTGAATTTTTTTGTCTAAATGTTGCTTATTTCTGCTCAGATATTTATTATTTCTAACCTCCTGCTGCTCTGATCTTTGGTTTGTTCAGATTTTTTTCATTTTGTTGAGTGAAACAACTTAATTACTTGCTCAAATTCTTTCTTTTTTGATGCAGGTTTTGATTGTTATAATGTTCCTTGTTAGTTGCACTTGCTATGTCCATAGATTTTGTTTCCATTTTTGTTAATTGAGAAATTTCTTACCTTCCTTTTTTATTTCCATATTTATTGTGTATGTGTGGGGAATGTATGTCTTTATATGTCTCCTGTCATATGAGTAAGTGCACATGTGGCACAGATGTATGTGTGCACATGTGTGTGGAGGTGTGAAGTGATATCAGGAATCACTTTGGATTGTTCTTTCACTTTAATGTTTTGTGTCTCTGTCTCTAAATCCATAGCTCATGTATTTGAGTAGTCTTTCTAGTCATCTTATTCTAGGGATTACTAGGCTCTGTCTTCTGGGTTGGAATTGTAGGGGGTCATGGCAGTTTATAGGTTACATAGGATCTGTTTTCTAAACTTCAGTCCTTTTACCTGTACCACAATGTATTTTACTGCAAAGGCACCTTTTAACCTTTCCTTTCATATTTAGCTCATCTGATGGTTGTTTAGGGATGAATTGCTTAATTTGCATACATTTCATGATTTCCAAAGATTTTTTATTCCAGTTTTATCATGTTATACTCTAAAAGTATAACACATAGGATTCGAATTCTTTGAAATAATTCTTTTAAGGAAACTAATGTACTCAGTTTTTATCTATAAGTTTTCTAAGGCAAATTCTAGTGTTCTGCTTTTCCCATTACGGTGACAGAATATCTGAGTAAAATAATTTATTGATTGCCTTATTTTGGCTCATGGTAGTCAATGCAAGCTTTACTGGTTCTCCTCGTGAAAGCAGAAGACACACTGAGTCACATTATGTATTCCGGAAGCAGAGAGAAAAGAATTTTGGGTCTCTTCTATTCCCTTTCTTTTTTTTTCTGTTTTCCTTTGTTTCCAACCTATGTTTCTAGCCCAAAGAATAGTCCACACACATTCACCTTTCCTCACCTAACTGCCTAGAAATGTCCTTTCCTCACAGATGTATTCTGGGTAATTTTAAAGGCATTCAAGTTGACAACAAGATCAGCTGTCACATGCAGACACAGGAATTCTGGGTTGGAAAGAGCATGAATGGTTTTGCATGTGCTTTGTTGTGCTACTGGGAAACAATCTTGTTTTCTTCAGTATTATCTGAATTGGTTTCTTGTTACTTTTTGCTAGATAGAACAAGTGATATTTTGTTAAAAAAATTTGGAACAAAGTGCATCATTCCTGTATAGCACCTATTTTTGTGAATGCCTATGTGATATAGAAATTCTGCTCTCTTAATCTTGACTATTGGTATAAACAAACATCAATATTATAATCAGACTTAAGTTATATGCCTCTGTCAAATCTACTTCTCTGGTTTTCATATTGTAATTGTCACAGCATGTGATAGCGGTCATCTCTTATTGAAAAATGAAATTTGTGACTTTGAGTTCTCATTTATTAGAGGTTTATGAGAACAAATGGCACCATTGTGTCTGTTCTTGCACCCTGCTCCTCCGTCATCTCCTGTTTCATGTGGCAATGCTCCTTAGGATCCATTTGAATGAAAAACACTGTGTGGACTCATTTTGCATTGTATTGTGGCAAATGGTATAATCTACAGGGTTCCTATTCATTTTGGAGTTCATTTCACAGCTCACTAATTGTGTGAATGAGAAAAGGAAGTACATGCTTCTATCTAAAGCAGGCCAAGCAGATGGCTCATCACTCATTGCTAGGATTTCTGAGAGTTTGACCCTTTTCTGTATGTATTGGGTCTGGCAACCATCTAACATGCCACTTGATATTTGCTGAGCCTCTGGCTTCTTATGATTTGTAAACATTTTATAATTTTACATCACTTACTTAGGTAGTCGGTCATTTGAACAGTTATAAAACAGTGGAATTCGTATTCTTTTGACTTGAGAAGCCAAATGGACTTTTAATGATAAAAAATTTTTGAGAGAAGGCAGCTTAGTTTCTTGAAAAGGGATTAATGTGTATGCCAAGGTTCAAATTTACAGTCTTTTCTCTTCAGAGACTGAATATGTATAAGGTAGAGCCAAAGACAAAACCTAGTTCATATCTTGAAGCTTTTTTTGTACTTGGCTCTGTTTATGAAATAAGAGATAAGCAATCATTCTAAATGTTACAGATCACAAACCATCACTTTTGGTGTACTTGTAATGAACAGAGTAAGGCAGACCCAGGGACAATGAGAAATGGAAACAAGTAATGTCTCTATACATTTTCAGCTGCAAGAGAGATACTAAGAATCTGTTTAATTGAACTATCCCTACAACAAAGACCTATGTGTGGGCCAAATGTTCTGACTGAGTTGATGTAGTAATTTGGTAGCAATGTCATAAATTGAAAGGAAAAAAAGACATTGAAGAAACTGAACTCTCCATAATACAAAAGAAAACATGACATAAGTATTTATTTTACCTGTCCTTAGTTTACACTTCCCATTATCCCAGGTTTGATATGTGTACGACACTATGTGTCCTTTTCCTTGACTTTCAGACTGATGCTGCTCTAATGTACGATGCTGTGCACATCGTGTCAGTGGCCGTCCAGCAGTTTCCCCAGATGACTGTCAGTTCCTTGCAGTGTAACAGACACAAACCCTGGCGCTTTGGGACCCGCTTCATGAGCCTTATTAAAGAGGTGAGTCATGGGAAGAACTCCGCCTTGATGTATTTTTCATCAACAGAAGGAGGATATTGCAGTTTACTTCACATGTGGTCTTTGTCTCTGAAGTGAAAATTTTCCTATTCACCAGAAAAGTGACATTTTCATTAAGTAACATGAAGAAATGATCTAACGATAGTATCCATTTTAATTTCAACTAATGGTATCTTTAATATTTCAAGAATTACTTGTTTGGACTTTGGGCATATATTATTTCAAACTGTCAGGTGTATGTTTACACTGAATCATTTGAAATATTAATTTAATTATTTTCCAAGCTATTTCCAAATGAGAAATTATGGAAAACATCGAATTTTGGTTATGCAAATATTAATGGTAACATATTTGATGTTTCAAATGAAGATTGTGTATTTGTTTGCTTGGTGAGGTAATCACATTGAGTGGTATATTCTTAGCTCTTTTTATGGAGAGTTGCTTTTAAAGGAATTATAGCTTGATCTAAAATAATTTTACTTGCTTTCCTTTCTTGCTCAGCTACAGTAAAGTAGCAAGTTAATTAATCTAAAGACAGATTGTTACTTAATGAGTATAACAGGATTTCTTGGAGTCAGTTTAATTTGATATAAGTTTGTTTTCATATTATTTTGAATTTAGGAGTGATATTTCATAATGGTTAATGAATAATACCTACTAAGATATTCAATATTTAATGAATAAAAATACTTAACAAAATTCCTTCTGATCTTGCTATAAGTTAATCAATATTTATATTATAATAATGATTCTGGAAGTAAAAAGACATGCTGGAAAAATCAATTTTATAAAATGAAATTTTGTAGTGAAATTCATTGACACTGGAGTGGATGATGTTAAAAAGAATCCTCGAAATGTTAGAAGAAAAAGTATGTAAAAATATGGGGTAATGTAAATTTATGAGAATAATTTTCCTAGTTTTTTTGAAAAAAGAATCATTTGTTGTTTATTTATTAATCTACAGACATTCATTTTCCTTTAGGCTCATTGGGAAGGCCTGACAGGTAGAATAACTTTTAACAAAACCAATGGCTTGCGAACAGATTTTGACTTGGATGTGATCAGTCTCAAAGAAGAAGGTCTGGAAAAGGTACTTGAATCCTTCATCTGGCTACTTTATCACTTTATTTATATTATTTATTTATTTATTCATTTATTTTAGTGTGTGTGTGTGTGTGTGTACATATCAGAGGACACTGTGTGTACATATCAGAGGACACTGTGTGTCCCCATGGAGAACAAAGAGTGACTTCAGGAATCATCCTGGATTGCTTCTACCTTCTTTTTGCTTGGCTCTGAATTTCACAGGCTTCGCCTACCAGGGCCAGAAGTGCAGAATTCTGCCATTTCAACCTGGTATTTTTTCTTGGAACCTGGGATCTGAACTCAGAACTTCTGTTTACAAGGCGGAGTCATAACCCCTAAGCCATCTCTCCAGTCCAATCTGGCAAGTTTAATCATTAAAAAAGCACATAGTAATGAAGAGGGAAATAAATTTCATCTTGGTCACATTTCACAAATATTTAATTTTACTAGTTCCCATATAATTCCTCAATTTATGGCACTAAATATAATTGTCAACAACTTAGATTTATGACAACTAAACATTTTCTTTTCTCATGAAGCTTTACTGAAAAGAGTGAAATGTTAAATAGGTTTATATACACCAAGGATGATTTTGTTAATCTTAACATTTACTATGGTAATTATAAAATATGGAGATGAATATGTATCAGAGTATAGGCTGCTCATTCATAATCACTTGTACATGTATAGACTTTCCTACTTGGAGCAGATCATAGAAAAGTGTTAGAGACACAAACATCTAATATCATTTACATAATATGAGTTATGAACTTTAATAAAAAGTGCTGCAAATGTCTTGCCTTACTTGATTCTATTTATATGAACTGGATGCTTAATTTAAGGTACTATGATACATTAGAATTTGTAATGCATGTAGTTATAGTTTTCCATAGGTTTAGGAAATAGATATATAGATGGTTCAATAATAATTGTAGAAAAATTCTACATAACTGAGATTGTATTTGAAGATAATAATATAATTTGATTTTGCATTTGAACATGAAGCAAGATTTATAAGTGAAACTGAAATGGAAATTTAAGCCAGGAGAATGATTCTTCTAGCCTGAGAGATAACAGCATCTTTGAATGTTAATTCAAATTATTCAGGAAAGAAGAACCAAACATACTTTTATAATGTTGCAAATACAGAAACACATACATTATTATCGAGTGATGACTCAAGTGAAAGAAATATTTTGTATTGAAAATTTCAAATGTCACCTTTTTTAAAAAACAATGCAAATTTGAGCACATGTTATAAGAAACTGGAACACGAAGATTAATCAGTGCCATTTTAGCTACCTTTCTTACAGGAAAAAAACTTTACCCTATGTCCAAGTCTGGAGTTGACAGTCAGAGAGTCAGCTTTTATAGATTTTATTCTCATAAATTTTGGGGATATGATTACCTGTTTTTTAATTTAAATATTCAAGTCTGTAGGACTATTACTGACCATGGACTATATATCAATGCATCAGTGATACTCTTAATATAACCAAAATTACTTTCGTTTGATCTAACAAATGGAATGTTTTGCATAATTTTCATTATGCTCCAATAGACTCCAAAAAGACCTATATGGAATAGTTACCATGCATGTGTCATACCAATAAGTAATGTAGAGTGCTAGGAGTGTTAGATTATGTTCAAATACAAAATACTGAATACAAAATTTCCCTCAGGACATAAATAACCTTTCTTAAATGTTATAGACATTTGACATAGATATATGTCAATATTGTTTTAATAAATTCAATGCAAAACAGTCTGACTGAATCCTTTGGAATGTTAGTGAATGAATATTCCTTACAAAAATATTAAAAGTAAAAGTAGATGGGGATACTTAGAAATGGTACTTAAATACTGGGAAAATATTGAATGATTAAAAAGGGATCATTTCAGAAAGAGACAATGTGGGGGAAGGTATTGCCTAGTATTTGAGTCAACCATTGTATATGTATACACAGATGTACATACGCACGCTTGAAAACACAAAAATGGAAGGAAAATACAAGGCAAAATGACAATAAAATTTATAATATGAATATATAGGTAAAATTTTTTAAGTTTCAGGAAAGAATAACCAAAAAGATTATGGCACACTAGGGAATTACAAACCCATCATAACTTGCAAAAATATTGATATGAAGCTTTGAAATTTAAACCATTCTTACTTGGAGTAAGTTATGAAGAATCAGCTATAGAAGGCATTAACTGAACCATCAACTATATTGGCAGTTCAGAGGCTAGTAGATCATGAAAACTATGTTTTATGAGGACAAATTAAGGAGGAGATAAAAGAAAGATGTATAGGATAAAGCTACAAATTAAAAATTGGAAAAGTTAGTCAATGGGAAAATTTTAGCATAAAAAATTCATATATTATTCCCTGGAAACATAAAGTCTGGAGAATGTGGTGAATTCTACATTTAGGCCAAATCCTCACTGTGCAACTTACTATTCATGAGCAAATCTCTTAATATTTCTAAAACAGCATCTTCAACTGCTTCAGGTGAAAAAGGAGGATAACTTCATGAAAACTGATGAATGCTTTTGATTCTACTACAGACTGAACTCAGCTTATCAGGCTTATACACAATACCTTTACCTGCTTATCTCTACTGTGGACCCGATATGGTTCAGTCCTGTCCAAAACTATTCAGTGATGCTTCTAATCCTTAAACATTTGCTCATTTAATTCTATGTGATGAGCTCCTAGCTCATGCTGATTTGAATGCTATTATGCTCTAGTGAACATAACTAGCCATTCATATACGAAAATTATAAATACAATATTTTAAAAATCATGTTTTTAAATTAGTTTATTAATTAGTAGGTTTTCATGTGTTCATATTTTCTCCCCATCCCTGCTTACACTTTGCCAACCCCAGTGTCCCCTCCCTGTATTTCCATAGCACTAGTGTTCTACATCTCTCTATTTCTGTCCAAAATGGGCCCTTGACCCTTCCATATTAAGCAAACTAATCTAAAAATTTGAAACTGTGATGTACATATGAGGGAAAATTTGTGGATTTTACTTTCCCAGCCTGATTTACCTCACTCAGTATATTTTCCAGTTACTTTTATTTACCTGTGAATTTCATCATTTCATTTTTTTCTTACAGCTGAATAAAATTCCATTGTATCTATGGACTGTATTTCATTATATATTCATCTGTTTTTGGACACAGGATTATCTTATTTCTTCTTCTTGTCTTTGTCTAAAGAATACATTCTTGTAACATAATCATTAAAGGTTATGAAAATGGCATAGACAGACCTTCCCTAAGTCCCCAGTAACACAGTCCTTCTCTAAATTTGGAGTAAGACAAACCTTCCTTAATCCCCTACTAAAACTTAAACTTCTCTTAATATCTTGCATGTTTTTTTTCCTGGATTTTTATCAAATATACTATATTTATATATTTTAAAGAGTTTATCTCTTTAGCTAGAACAAAAATATTCTTAAATAGAAACCATTTTAATGTATTCATGCCTCACAAAAATATATAGCCCTACATGCATATCCTCAACAAATTTTTATTGGCAGTTGAATGAATAAAGGAACATTCAAAACTTATACTACTATGGGGTTATTTTGTAATAGCACAATGAAATTGGAGGGATGGTGTCAGTGGATTGGGATTGAGGGTCAACATTTAAGAGATGAAAGTATTAATTGTTGGTGAATATGATAACAATGTGGGTATTTACAAACACTTAGATGGCTTTAATATCAAACTGTTACTTTTTTATATTTTTTAAGTTTCAGGAGAGAATAACCAAAAAGATTATGTTTAAAATAAATGTTTAAAATTTTGGAAACTGCTAATAACACATAAAATATGTAGACTATGAGATTTATAAATAAATCAGCCTAACTGTTATTTTCACCTAGCCACTCTGGCAATAGGTTGACATTAGTGTAAAAGTGGCATGTATGATATGGGGTTACTGATACTCAGCTGCTGTATGATTAGATTTAAGGATAATTTTCTTGGCTGGGAAATATTTTTAAATTTGAATTGGAACTTTATTTCAACTTGTAAGTTTCTTTAGTCTCTGCATAGTTTTTTTTAAATTTAATCATTTGTAAACTATTTTATTTGTAGTCACAAATGCACAGATATTAGTAATCTACAGGTTTGTGGCTGAAACTTAACAATTAAGGGCCAAATGTTATTAGTGAATTTGACTGAACATACAGGCATCTATATTTCAGAATCAGTACACTTTAAACATGCTTTCTGAATAACTTTGTGAAGTTTTATTTTTTCAAGAAAAAGTGAAAATTTTTTTAGAATCTTTGTTGCTGAACTTTCCCTTTCCTGTACACTGCTATACTCATTAACTTCTTGTTTAAAAGGTAGCTAAACAGAATTTACAAACTTAAACACTTTCTTAATTGAATCTACATCCTAGGTAGATGAGTGTTATCCCATTAACAGATTTCCAGTGTGATGTATAGCAGTTGTTATCATTCTTTCTTTTGGTACCAAGTTCCCAGTCCCCATGGCAACAGTGGCCCATAATAGCATTCTCAGGAGTGGCCATTTCTATAGTCTGTTCTTAATAAAATAATACTAATGGTGGTTCTATCCAGTGATCTTTAAGGTAGTCAGAAATGTATTCACTTTTTAAAAAGCAAAGAACACTATGGCCTGGGATAGGCTAAAATATATCTTTGGATATATTAAATATTTAATTTGTCACTGACATAGAATTTATAGTTTGTCTTGACTTAGAAAGACTGAGATGTTTCTATGTTATATAAACCATGTATTTATAATTATAATTTCTCATGATAATTTAAAGCGCTAATATAGCTAAAAAGCATACTTTTTATGATACTTATTTTTATAATGATAATATTTCCTTATTTAAGGCTATGTGTTTTCTTCCTCCAATCTACTAAAATATCTGGCTAGTCAGATAAAATATATTGTGAAGTTTTCTTTCAATTACTGAATTTAAATTAATACATGTATATCAAACATGAGAATTTAAATTCAACCAAGTCTAACGTTCCTATTTGACATTTAATTGATTAATACAATTTTAGTAAGAAAAATAAAAAGTTTTTAACAATGTATTTATCTTTATGCTTTCAGTCTCCCTAAACAAAAATAGTATTCTAATTGTTAAATAATAAAAGTTTATTTTAGCCATTCCTTTCAAGAGCTAATTACATATTTATTGACTTATTATTCTTAAGTTAGCACTGTAGCTCTCAAATGGTGAAAGCTTAAACTCTGTGGAACTTTGTAAATAGTTTAAGGAAATTGATTTCTTAGGTGTTCTTTGTACTGAGATTACATTAAAAAATTCAATTTTTGAAGTGGTAACCTCATAAGGAAAAAAGTATCTAAATTCCCACCATCACTTAGGTAGAAACTCTTCTGCTTAAAAACAGTATTTTTGTATCCAGTTTTCTTAAACCATATTGATTTGGAAGCCTTGATTGCAAGTTATTCAAAATGAATGGGTATTAATACAAAAGTAAGAATGCCTTAAGAAAAGGGAGGTATATCCAGCTTGTAAATACATATTAGTGCCTTATATAAATTCCTTCTATTACAAGAATATATATTCTTCTAAGATGAATTTTTTACTTAATTGGTTATGCATTTGAAGACAACTTATTTCTGGTGATGTTTTCGGGGCAATCTTCATTAATGATGAAGAATTCCTATTATGTTCAACATTTTTAAAACGTAACATGTAATGTGGTTTTCCATTCTATCACATAGGCTCATTGGAGAAGTATCTGTATACTTCTGCTAAAAGTTGAACATTCATCTGATAATATGTGAAAACGCCGTAACTAATAATAAGAATAAAAATGCTTTTCTGAGTGTGTGTGTGTGTGTGTGTGTGTGTGTGTGTGTGTGTGTATGTGTGTATGTGTGCGTGTGTGTGTGTTGGGAACTGAGCTTAGGGCCAACAACACAGTTTCATAATCAAAATTACATTCATTTTTCCCCCTTCTTGAACACTCAAAGGGTGTCTTGATGGTAAATATCAATGTGATATAGTGTAGGTAGATATGTGGTCAATTTCCTTGTGCCAGTTTCAGTGGTAATTACTGTTAATTACTTCTTAAATATAAAGATACTTAATTTTATTCCTACTTGAGGAATTTATATTTAAAAATAAATATATCCTAATGATTTTATTTATATAAAACGAGATTAACATATACTTTAGAAGACATGATAAAACACTATTACAGATGAGGTGAAATAATGTATAGCTATGGAGGAACAAAAATATTATTTTGATACAAATTAATAATGTGAAATACAAAACAAATAGATCTTTTACAAAGAAAACTGTAGTATTCAAATTTCTATTCAAAGTGAATAAAAACATTTTTATTTATTTTTCCACTTTTACAGGCATATTGCATATTTGTCCCAGCTTCCCTCCTTACTTTCCTTTCTCCCATCCCCTCCCTTCCTTTCCCCATTCCCTCCCACTCCCTTCTACCCTTCCACCTGTGTGCGTCTGTGGACTCCAGGTTTTACTCTTGTTTGTCTACTCTTGTGGGGGCTCAAGTCTCAGTGGTCTATCAAGTTACCTCTCTTCAGGCCACCCCACTGATGTGTGCATTTCTCTTCACTCATCCAAATTTAAACACAAAGATTTCTACTGTAAGTTGTATAACAACAGCTACCTACAGAGCAATTTGATGTGCTATCTTCCTTCCTATAGGTTTTCAATAAGATAAAACATTTTAATATAAATTGCATACACTAATGTTACAATACTCAGAAATAAATCATAAAACAAAGACCAAAAACAAAGCAGATTCCATAAAAACTAAAAAATTAAATATTTTGAGAAATAAAAATAAGCATAGAATAGATACACAGACTATTATAAAATCTAAAACATATCAAATATAGCTTTGAACTCCCACAAGTGCTTTGTAAAGTTATGAAATAGTATATTTAGAGAGAGAGATTCAAAGAAACATGAAAAATAAAACAAGCAAAAATACACAAATGTATACTTGCATATTATGTAAGTATATAAATGAATGTATGAAATTGGAAATTCATCATGAAGAATCCTAAAAGTTTTGTCATGTACTAATTCACCTAAATGTTATACTCATAGGGAAATTTTTGAAGTGGTAACCTCATGATCTTTTAACATCAGCTACTTGTAAAATTCTGGAAGAAAGACTACAGGTTAAAGGCTTGCCTGAGCTATTGCATAATTTGAAATCCACCTTTGACAAGTAGTGGGACCTAGTCCCAAAATATAGACTCAAATAAGGATGAGGATTTAGTTTATCATAAGAACTCTTGCCTAGAAAAATGGAGGTCATGGGATGAATCACTAGCACTACAGCACACCCGCAGGTTCAAACACACACACACATACACAGAGACATACACACATATATTGTGTTCAGTCACTTAATAAGTATCTATTAAATACATTTTAAAATTCAAATATTTCTGACACACTTCTTTCCTTAATGCATCTTATAATCCAAACTAGAAGCTGATAATAAAAATAAAATATAATTTTATATTAAAACAATATATAAAATACACATTATTAAGGATTTTCCAAAGGAACAGAACCTCACAGAATGAATATATAAAAAAGTGTTTTCTTGTATTGACTTGTAAGATAAATCTACATAGTCCAATAATGGCTGCCTGTAACTACTCAGTTCAAGAGCTGAATATCTCAGCAGCCCCAGTTTAGTGTTGAAAGACCAGATGATTCCTGGAGACTCACTGGCATTCAGGTCACTTTGAAAGATGGAAGAAGCTGGGTTGTAATGTCAAAGAATAGAGACAGCCCTAAAGGTGAGTTTGTCAGCTGAGAGAGAGAGAGAGAGAGAGAGAGAGAGAGAGAGAGAGAGAGAGAGAGAGCTTTTCTTTCTCACTGGAAGAGCAGGTTAATGTATTACCAAAATCTCTTAAATTTTTCTTCAGGTTATTGATAAAATAGATGAGCAAATAACTTAATGGAATAAAAATTTTTATTCCTACTCATGTCTCTCATTACATTTAATATAGTCCAGCTTGGCTGGAGAATTTATACCAACCCCAGGATCAAATGGAGCTGGGCACATCATATCCACAGGAATTGCTGAGAGGAGGGCAAATCTCAATTGTTATTCTTCAAGTCTTCCACCGCATGCAAAATTACTGAACCAGATTCCTCTGTCTTATCACCTGAATGATATCAACTGGCATGGTCTGGGTTTTCATGCATCAGTTAGATAATCTTCAACAGGCATACTCAGGACTTATCTAAACTTCTAATTTCTCAATGATGTGCCCAAAGATTCAGCCTTCATTTGTCAAGTTGAAACAGCTCCACTGAACTGGGTCAAGGTACTTCTGAGATCAGAAAAAGTTTTCTTCTTGCAACAAATATATATAAAGTTATCATGTATAAAGTAGCTATGGTACTCTATTTTTCAAAGCCTTGGGATTTAAAGATTAGTGGGGAAAAGTTCTAGCCCATAGAAGATTCAGTGTCAAGTAGAGAGCATTAAGAATCCATTTATATAAAATATGATAGTTATTGCAGTAAAAGCATACATTAGATTACTAAAATTTATATTTTAAAATAAATATATCCTAATGATTTTATTTACATAAAACAAGACTAACATATATGATGTAGAACACACGTACCCATAGCTATGAAGTGGACAACTGCTATGTCCTTGTTTTGAAGCAGTATCAAGCTGAAAGGGTAAGGAACTGATAGGGAGTAACATTTCACATGGATATAATATTTATATATCACATGAGAGCATGACTAATTTAGGAATAATGCATCATTCAGTAAGATCTACCTTCAAAAATGGAAGACATGATAAGATTGTATGTCTGTATTGGTTTCTCCTATTATATATAAATGTATGCTGTGCATAAATTTAGAAGAATGCTTACATTTAAAATTATTCTGTGTGTATGTGTCTGTGTGTGTAAGATCTGCAAAGCATATTTTCCCAATTTATTTTTCCTAATCATACAACTCAATAGGTACCCCTGTCTTCTCATTCTCCACTCCCCTCCCCAGTCATCCCCCATTACGCTCTCCCCCCCTTTCCCCCTTCCTTTCACCTCCCTCCGTCCCTCCCTCTCTCCTAGTACCTCCCACTTCCTCCCTCCTACTTTGTGGGAATGCTAAACCTCCCTCTGAATCCTCTGCCCTAGTGAGGGTTCAGGACTCAGTGGCATAGCCTTGAGCCCCTTCTTAGGCTCTTCATTAGTATGGGAACTCTATTATGCCGTTAATCCTTTATCTCTAAGGATCCTACTTCCTGAAGCCTTCTCCCCTGTGATCCGTGCTAAACGTTGGAGGGGGGGGGGTCTTTGACATGTCAGTCATTGTGTAAGTCAGGCAAAGTCCAATTCTGGCTGCTGTAGCCCTGACTTGTGTGGAATATCTTGCATATCTTTGGTCCTCCCTATCTTTAGGCTCTTAGAATCTTGCCACCCCCTCTTCCACAAGGTACCCTGAGCTTTAGGATGAGGAGAAATTTGGCTGGTCTGGTACCAGGTGAATAATGTAGGTTCTTTGGTGTTCTGATTTATTGTTTGTTGTTGTTTTCAGTTTTGCTTTTCCTGTACTGCCCTTGGCTGCAATCCAATTAGTATAGAAAGTCACCTCCTAATCAAAGATAAAAGACTGTTTAAACAAAGATCTTAATATAAGAGGAGACTCAAAGGTAAATGGAAGAATAGGAGTAGGACACAACAGTGGGTTTGAAAATAGGATCCACTTTTAGAGAGTACATATTGTGTTTAATTTTTTTTGTCTGGGATACTTCAATGTATTTTTTTTTTGTAATTCCATCCATTTCCTAGTAGATTTCATTAATTCATCTTTTTGGATGGATGAGTAGTATTCCTTTGTATAAATATACCACATTTTCACTATCCATTCAACTGTTGGACATTTGGGTTGATTCCATGACTTTGCTATTGTCAACAGTGCTGCTATGAACATGGTTGTGCTCATGTCACTGTAGTGAATTTCTGCATTATGGGGAATTATTCCCAGAAATGGTATAGCAGGGATATATCGCATTTTAATCTTTAACTTTTTTAGAAATCACCATACTGATCACCAGAGTGGTTGTATAAGCCTGCATTCCTACAAACAATGTATGACAGTTCCCTTCTCTCCACATCCTCTTTCTAGCATTTGGTGTTTGTATTGTAGATTTTTGCCATCCTGACCAGGGTGAGATGATATCTCAGGGTAATTTGAATTTGCATTTCCCTGATGCCTAGGGATGTGGAGCATATTTGTTAGACATTTCGATTTCATCCCTGAAAAAGTTTCTTTTGCATTCTGAGGCTGATTTTTTTAAATTGGGCTATTTATTTCCTTGGTGTTTAGATTTTTAAGTTCTTTGTGCACTCTGGATAATAGAGCTCTGTCAGATATGTGGTTAGTGAAGATTTTCTCCCATTCCATGGGTTGTCTTTTTTAAGAAAAAATGTATTCAACTTTATTTTTCAACAAGACACAAATTAAATACACCATGTAATATGACTACAACTATACAAAATGGCTAAAATGAAAATCAGCATGACCTGTTGTAGGGAAATCCTGTTCCTGGCAATGTAAACTGGTATATGGTATAATCCCATTGGAGGGCATATTTTTAAAAAGTCTATATATATGAAATTCATGTACATAGCCCATATATGTTTTTCATATATGAAATATGAAAAATATATACATAATATGCAAAATATGAATATTAATAAGAATACATACTCTGAGTTTTAAAAATAAAAATAAAAAATGAAAAACTCTAAAATAAAGTATTTTTCATAAAAGATGCATAATATTAATGTTCTCCCTGGATTGTCTAATATCACTAAACAATAGAACAAACTGAAGAATGCAGAACTCTGAATGCATCTGTGACATAACATTCTTTACATTTGCCTCATATAAAATAGTTGCAAATGCTGGCAAAAGATTAAAATTTGTCACATAGTTGCCTTTATATATGTTTTTATAAACATACTAAAAGCAAAACTTTTAAAAAATATTTATTTTGTGTGTGTGTGCGTGCGTGTGTGTGTGTGTGTACGCATGTGTGCTTGTGTGTGGATGTGTGTATCAGAGGGCACGGTGTATCCCTGTGAAGGAAGAAGGGTCACTTCAGGAATCATCTTGGATTGCGTTTACCTCCTTCTTCCTTCCCTCTGGGATTTCCCAGGCTCTGTCCACCAGGACCAGAAGTTTTGGCCACTTTGTTTGTGTCTGGAATTTTTTTTCTATTTTTACAAGCATATTGAGTATTAATCCCAGCTTCCCTCCTTCCTCTCTACCCTCTATCCCCTCTCTTCTCTTTACCATTCCCTCCTACTCCCTCCCCCCTTTCTTTTTTTTAACATTTTTATTATTATTTCTTAATAATAGGTACACTGGTTCCTTCCCTCCCTCCTCCTCCCTCCAAACCCCCTGCTCCCCCTCCCCTCATCCCTCCCTCCCCATCCCCCAGTGCCTCCCGCCCCAATTCCCAGAGAGTCCTTTAATGTGCATCCCTGACTTTCCTCTGGGCCCTCCTCTCCATGACGCACAAGGACCCAGTGGCATTTCCCTGAACCCTTTCCCATGTTCCCCTTAAACATAGGAACACTACTGTGGCTGCCAATCCCTTGCCTCCAAGGATCCTGGTGCCTTTAGCAGATGCTAACTGTTTGAAGGTATTAAAGAGCAACTCAGGTAATTCAGGACTTAGGGAGAAAAAAGAAATGCAGCAGGAGAGATGTACTCCTTCTAGAGCATTCTATTGTTAGAATGCTGGTAGAGGCACCAGAGTCCAATGGCACAGGAGGCTGACCCAGTCTCCTCTGATTATGTAATTCAGTCTGTAGAGGCAGTTAGAGATTGTCCCTCCCCCCTTTCTGCCTGTATGCTTCTATGGACTTCAAGGTTCACTCAGGCTTGTCCTGTGGGGTTTCAGGCCTTTGTAGTGTAACAAATTACATCTCTTCAGGCCAACCTACTGATATGTGCAGTTCTCTTCACTCTTGCCAATTGTGGTGGCATAGGCCTGTAGGATATGTTGAAGAGTGAAAGGAGGCAGGAGGTTATATCCTGGGCTATAACCCTTTTTTTTTGTGGGACCTGGGATCCAAACTCAGGACCTTCTGTTTGTGAAATAGTCTTAACCTCTGAGCCATCTCTCCAGCCCCCAAACTCTTGATTAAATAATTGCATCTAGAAATACTAATAATCAAAACAGTTAAGTCATATGTTCTGTACTTGATTTAAGTTTTAACTCCAATTGCTAATTATTCTCTTGAAGAAAGACAGTCTGTAGTATTAGGCTGAAAATGAGCATGTAAACTGATTTCAGCATCCAGATTACTTTAGGTGAGACTGTGATTTGAAATGTTTGGTGGGCTAGAAAGATAGCTCTGAAGTATTATGCTTCTGGCTTGAAAGTACAAGGACCTGACCTCAGACTCCAGATCTCCCTCATAAAAATGGAAAGGATAGGGGTGAAAGGAATAAAGGAAGGTGGAGATTGCAATGGGAGATGGTGAGGGAGGGGAGTGGAGAGGGAAAGAATGGGGGTATCTTTTAAGCTTGCATGATTAGGAAAAAAATAAATGTCAGAGAAAAAAGATGCCAGATAGAAATGGCAGTAGTTAGTACTTCTGACCCTGTAAGGCAGAATCTGGAAAATCCCAGAGGGAAGAAAAAACAGAAGAGATCATTAGAGGATGATTTTCAAGGTCAGCATTGGTTCTCCTCAAGCACACACAGTGTCTTGTGATATAATGCACCCCCACATACACACATACACACACACACACACACACACACACACACACACACACACACACACACACACGGGAAAGGAATGGATCTAAACAATAAATTTCCTGAGTAGGTGTCATTTCATTAGACACAATGCTGACTGAAACAATATTCACTTTAGAACATGATAACAACACTTGATCTCTTTAGAACTTTAAAATATGAAAACTAAAAAAGTGAAATATCCATTTTATGCTGGAATTTATTAAATCTGAAATTATCACAGAAACTCTTCACCCCACTATATTTTAAAAGTGCTCCCGGAGATTTTTTTTAGTTGTTTAAAATTATTTATTCAATTGTGCGTGTATGCGTGTGTATGTGTGTGTGTGTGTGTGTGTGTGTGTGTGTGTGTGTGTGTGTGTAGAACCACAGACAAATTCGGGAACCACCATGGAAGCCTCCACCTCCTTCTTGTTTACTCTGCCCCGGGATTCACAGGCTCCGCCCTACCAGAGCCAGAAATGCAGGCAGCCCCCCCAACCCACCTCAGCCCCCCCAGTTCTCCCTCCAGCCCCCCCCCCCACTTCCTCCTGGTGTCTATACGTGGGCCTAGGATCAGAACTCAGGACCTTCTGCCTGCAAGGCAGAGGCTTAATCCCTGAGTCACCTCTCCAGCCCTCCCGGAGATTCTTGTATTTAGGTTTTGTGCAAAGGAGATATACCTGATACAATAGAAAATATGCTAAAATGATGAAATATATTTAGTACATACAAAAACAATGAAAGGAAAAAGTTTACCTGTAGAGTCCATAATAGACAATGTATGGACATTGAACAATCCTCTGATAAGGAGCTGTAAAAAGAGCCATAAAGTGAAGGAATATGCTGGAAGGAAAAGCAGACAGTACAGATGGTGCCAAATTTAGAAATAAGGTATAAGATGAGCATAATAAATGATAGAAATTGGGAAATTAGTTCTTTTTATATCAGTGACAATACTGTATGGGTATAAAAACAAAGATGTCATAAGCTTCTAGAACAGCATCTAATCAGGTAAGTGAACATAATCAATGAACAATGAATTACTAGAAGAAGAATTATTTTATGGAGGTGACCAAAAATTCTAAAAGTAAGGAAGACAGTAACAAGTAGGAAAGAATATCTGTAGAACACTGTTTGGGAACATGTGCTGAGAGTCCAAACTTCAGTTGTTATTTTGGTATGTAATTGTGTGTATCTATGTATGTTTGCATGCTCATGACTGTGATTGTGTGTGCACACACGTGTATGTGTAAATATGCATGCAACATGTGTGTTTATGTGCGTGTTTGTGCATATGTTGTTGGGAGAGTGAAAACAGGTCTCTGTTCTGGTCCAGAGTGTGCTTAATCACTAAGCTACCTACCCATCAGCCTATGTTCAACAATTCTAATTGTAGACATTTGTTTTTTGAACAATAAAGAGGATGGGAAAATATTTATAAGCCAATATATTAGAGACTGGAGAAATGACTCATAGGTTAAAGCATTTGTCTTGCAAGTAGAAAGACTGAGTAAGGATTCTGGATCTCACATAAAGTGCTAAACAAAATGATGGTGGCCTGCAATTCCTACCTTGAAAGATGTTGCAGTTATTCTGCATTGCTGCTGATAAATTGAGGGAACAAGGTTTTCTCTTACAATAGTCTGGTTATAGTCCAGCTTGGCAGGAGAATCTACTGCAACGCTAAGGACTGAGGGAAGACTGAGGGAACTGGCCACACCATCTCTTACTTGCCAAACTAGCATGCCTGGCAGGCATACACAAGGATGCCCACTTTCTTAAATAGTTCCCTCCATTTTAATACCCTGCCTGGGGACTAGTTCTACCACTGTACTTTGGGCTTTCCCCATCCATTAGACAATTTCTTGAAGGTTCGCTCTGTCCTTAACTTAATTAATAATTCTCTTAGAAATGTACCCAGAACCCTAACCCTCAACTGTCAAGCCTCAACTATGACATTTCATCATTTCATCCCTTGTCAATTTGATACAAAAACATATCACTTTTAAACTGTAACCTTCAATCCACAGATTGTTAAATTTATCTTTTAAATACACTTAATTTTTTTAATTCTAAAATTAAAAGGTTGTATTTTCCAATCACAAAATGTCAACCATTAAAAGTTCAATTACTAAAATGTTGGAACTGAAAGTCATTTTAGAAAAAGAGTCCCAAGTCTATCAGATCAAAATAAGTTAAATATTTTAGCACAGATAGAAAGTATATTTGTGCTAAATATTTTAGCACAAAATTGAAGCATCAGGACAAAGAGAAAACATCACATTAAATCCAAAGTCTTGCAATCAAATACTGCATCTGTACTTCAATGCACATTTTGTGTTGCTTACACATAATCACCATGGTTCAAAGTCTTTGGGCAATCCCAGTCCCTCTTTGCAGCTCAAAGTTGTACATGCAAGGTTTCTGTGGACCAGGTTGAATTTGCATTCACAATCTTCCTCAGCATATATCCCATGTCTCTGGCATCTCTGACAGCACTCTGGGTTCTTCTCTATAGATAAAAGCTTCACCTTCCTTTGCAGAAACTTCAAGCTTGCCACTTGATGGCAAGATTCTGCCATTCTCTATGAAACCCTTAATTGTGCATCAAAACCAATACTTTCTGTCATTAGTCAACATACTCTGCAGTGAGGTTGAAACTTAACTTGGATCCCTCAAACTATAGCTGAAACAACTTTTGCATGCTGACTCTGGAAAAGCCCCTTTCTAGGCAGCTAAAAGTTTCAAGGGGAAAGAAATGGCTTCAGCTTGGGCTTTCAGCTCCTGAAGGAATCTGGGTTTATAAACCACTAAACTGTCATACAGTGGTATTCATGTCTTCTACCAATCCACAGCAAATCACATGCTTTTTTCTTTACTGATATTCATTTCTTCAACAACGATAGCTGTTCTCCTACCTGCCCTTTCCACATGTAAATCTTCATAGCCATCAATAGAGCTCTCCTCTAGCAATTAAAACAGTGCATCATCTTCAAATCTAACTTTACCAAAGTCCTTCTTCCTTTCATCACAAACTGGGCCCAAACAATCTATGACTCTCTCAGCATAACTATTTTCCAATGCCCAAAAACTGAACAGTTCTTAGACCACACAATTTCAATGTCTTTGAACATTGCCATATTCCTCCAAAATAAGCCATTCAAAATCCACAAATAGCTAGATTTATCAGCAACACCCCATCCTTGGTACCCAAATCTGTTGCAGATTAAGGGAACAAGATTTATTTTCTCTGTAATACTCTGGTTACAGTTCTTAGTTCAGGTTGTCAAGAGAGCCACTGCAACACAAGGGCTTAGGGAACTGGTCACACCATCTCCATGTAATGGCTAACAGAGAGATAACCCTTACTTGTCAGACCAGAATGTCTGGCCAACTATACACAAGGATGCCTGCTTTTTCATACTGTTCTTTCCATCTTTTTCTACTGCAGGGGACTAGTTCTGCCAACCACAGACTGGGCCTTTGCCATCCATTAGAAAATTTCCTACAGCTTCAATCTGCACTTAATGGAATTAGTAATTATCTACAAATATGCCCAGAGTTCAAATCCTCAACTATGAAGTTGATGTCTGTATCTAACTGTGACTAAAGCCAAAGCCTGGGAATCCACAGAGCAAAACAATAGGGAGGTAGAACAATCAAGTCTGATTTCTGATATGACTCAGGGACTCAGGATCACTCATACACACACACACACACACACACACACACACACACACACACACACACAAAGAAAGAAAAGAAGACCAGGAGGATGTGTTTACTAAGAGATTTCATTTATGACAATGTTAGTTCTCAAAATCACAGTTTTAATTATTTTATTATATACATTATATATGTATGTATATGAAAATAAAAATTTATGGTTGAGAGATAAAACATTCAGGTGTATATTTGGAGGACAGAGGACAGCTTTTGGTTGGTTCCCTTCTTTCACTGTCTCTTGGAACAGAACTCAATCTTCAGGTTTGCATACAGAAATTTCAACACTAGCTCATCTCATTGTTCTTGATTGTTTTCTGGAGACAATGATCAAAAGAAGATATAATAGGGACTGGAGAGGTGGCTCAGGGGTTAAGCTTCTGCCTTGCAGGCAGGAGGTCCTGAGTTTGGATCCTAGATCCCCCCATATAGACGACAGACGGAAGCGGGGGGGGGGGGGGGGGGGGGGCGGCCTGCGTTTCTGGTCCTGGTAGGGCGGAGCCTGTGAATCCCGGGGTAGAGTAAACAAGGAGGAGGTGGAGGCGTCCATGGTGGTTCCCGAATTCGTCAGTGGTTCTACATACACACCGCACACACATACACACCGCACACACACACAATTAAATAAATAAATAATAAATAATAAAAGAGAAGATATAACAGACCAGACGCATCTCTCCCCATCCTAAATCTCAGGGAACCTTGCAGAATAGGGGAAGACAAGATCGTAGGATCCTAAAGATAGGGAGGACTAACGACATGCAAGATACTCCTGGCAAGTTAGGGCTGCAGCAACCAGGACTTTGCCTGACCTGCACAATGGTTGACATGTCAACCCCCCTCCCAAGTCTAGCATGGATCACAGAGAAGGCTCTAAGCAGTAGGATCCTTAGGGACAAGGGATCGACAGTCATAATGGAGTTCCCATACTAATGGGGAGCCCAAAAAGGGGCTAGAGGTTATGCCACTGAGACCTGAACCCTCACTAATGTGGAGGACTGAGAGAGAAGTTTGGCATTCACACAGAAGGATGCTCCAAGGGATGGGAGGTAGGAAGGGGAAGGCACTTGGAGAGGGGGAGGGAGGGAGGAAGTGGAAAGAAGGGAGAAGGAGGGAGAGTGCAATGGGGGAAGACTGATGAGGGGAGTGGAGAGGGAGATGATGGGGTACCTATTGAGCTGTATGATTAGGAAAAAAATAAAATGTTGGAAAAAATGGAAAAAAGGATTTATTTAATAAGAGATGGGATGAGTGTCATGTACTTGCAAACAGTTTTTTTAAATTAATTCTTAAAAAGCTATGTAACCTATATGGTATTATTTTCCATTTACAATTGAGAATTTTGTGAAACAGAGGAGCAATATATTTGCATTACCTGGTAATGATTTGAGAGCCTTGGTTGGATCTAGGAAATATGACAGGGCTTCTTATAGAGACTATGAATGTCAAGAGTATGCCAGACACCATGCTGGAACAGATAATGAAAGTTAGAGACTGATAGATATTAACACTAGATATTAACTTTGGAAAACTCAAGGTAAACTAAACCTAAATTAACTTTTTTACATCTGTGTAATTCATATTTTGATAGCAATAAATGTACATTCTGCAATTTTCAGAATGTATTTAAGAGCCAATGAGAATATAACATTGAAATAGCAATGAAAAATCACCATTTCCAAACTATTGTTGCAATTTTCACACAATTTAAGATATGGAAATTCTCTATATATTCATAATATGCAAATGACAAAGAAATTCTTCATTTTAGCCACCAAATTTTATTCTGTGCTAGAGAATAATCAGGTTATATCATCTGAAGGAAAATGGATGGAACCAGAAATAATTTATTTAAGCAAGATAAGCCAGATTCAAGAAGATAAATATAGCATGATTTAAGGTTTTGAAGAATTTGAAATACTGGAAACATCAGGCTCTCATGCCAGGAAGTCTACAGATATGATAATGCATACTATGACTATAAGTTTCTGTAGCTTATATATATGTTTGTACTCTAAATTTGCTGTCCAAGTAGAGTAAAAAGCAACTGACAAGGAATGAAGCTAGATAAAATGATTTAGAAGATGAGGGATCTAAATTAGTTTGGAGGCTCAATTATTTTTTTAAGAATGTAATAATGTAGTGAAACAGGAAATTCTTTGTATTAAAGACTTCCTTGGATTATGCCTAAGGGTGTCTTTAAGTAAGTAATCCTGAGCAAATTATGTTTGTTAATATTTTAGCTAAAATTACAGTGAAAACCCTAGCTATTTAGCCATGGGTAAATATATAAGACATAAAATCCATCTGAACAAATGAGTCCTAGATATTAATTATAGACCAAGAATAGTAAAGTGGCAGCCACTATGGAATGACGTCTACAGATGTGTCTTGCTTAACCAACAGACTGCTTTTAATGATTTGAAATTTGAAACCCTTCAAAAGGCCAGAAAGCATTCCAATTTTCTACTCTTTCATTTATTTCACCCAGGTCTCCAACAGTGCATCTACTGTATGCACAGTTATCACATTGGGGATTTGAAAATGTAGGTAGATAAGCGGAAAAAATTCTACTGTGCTAAAAGTCTGAAATAATTTATTTTGAATTTATAAATCTAGAACTCTTTGAAGTTTTCCAACATAAAAAATAAAAACATTTTAAAAGATTAAGCTACTAACTACTTTTTATCATTTCACTATTTTATATTATGTATAGACATCAAGTTGTCATAGCATACCCCTAAATACAGCTATAATTGTTATGTGACGTTTTATGATCCTATTTTGCCACTTACTTTGATATTTTATGATTGCTCAAAGCCGTATACCCTTGCTGAGATCATTTTACTATGCCAACTCTGCCATTTTGTCTCTAAGTGTTGCCTCCTATATTTCATTAATGACTCAAAGTCAGAATGAGAAGTTTCTTTTTAACGATTTCATGGTATGCCTGATCTAACATAAAAATATCTAATTGGCCAACAGGTAATTTAGTCCCAAGGTGAAAAAACAAAATATATATATATATATTTTCCTTTTTCTCCCACTAAATTATTATATCTTCCTTTATTGACATATATATTAAGAATATAACGTTTAATAGTAAAAAGAAAGTTAATTCAACATGAGACAATATGATGAGAAAAGATTTTAAGACATGGATAAAATGACATTATTATTAGCTCCTTACATTTTTTAATTGCATTTTTGAAGTAAGTTTACTTTATCTTCAACTGCTAGAATGACATATCCAGTCTTTTAACAGATTATAAAATGACTAATATTTACAATTTTATGCTCTTCAATTAAAGAGAAATATAAGTTGAATGGTGTATTGAGATAAGACTGTAAATGGAATTGTATGCCCATACTCACACTTCACATGAAATGCACACAGACACACACAGACACAGACACAGACACACACACACACACACACATATACACACATATACAAAGTCTGATCACAAGCAGTATATGACTTCATTTGTAAGAAAATATTAGTTCAATTAAACCCTATGTTAAATAAAGTACTAGAGGAGCCTCTTGGAAAGGTTATTTAGGTGAAGTTGTGCTCCAATCTTCTTTCTGCAAGTATTTTAAAAGCTGCAATTCTATTCTTAAAATTTCCAGGGGATGGGAGAGAGGAAGGGGGAAGCACCTGAATAAGGGGAGGAAGAAAACGGGGTGAAAGGAAGGAAGGAAGGGGGGAGAGTGCAATGGGGTATGAGAGGGGAAAGGGAGGAGGAAAAAAGGACAGGGTACCTATTGAAGTTGTATTATTAACAAATATAAAATGTGGGACAAAAAAAAAAAGCCTCAAAGGATAATTCCAGCTTTGGTTTTTGCCCTCGTAGGTGCACAACACTAGTCAATTCCTACCAGAAGCCTGTCTTATACCTCAGTTTTGCTCTGTGTTTTAGTTTTGCCTGCTTAATAGGATATGCTGTTTTTTTAATGAGAGGAACAGATAGATACATTGTACTTACTTAAGAACATATCCTGTTCTTGAGGTACAAACAGCTATCACAGTATCAGCAACTGTGGTTAATCTCAGAGAATGAAATTTTGAATGGAAAATGAAGCTTTCACACAAAGCAGTATGGGATATCATTTTGTTCTGTTCTACCACTCTTCACTGGACACACTTCATAGAACAGTGAATAGTGCTTGAAACACACAGCCTGTGCTCTAACATCAGAACATAGCATATAGCAAAGGTATAGTAGGTCTTGGCTTTCTTTGATGTATACATTTAGATTGCCTGATGGACAATTTACAAAGTGCATCTGCTGTTTTATAGATTGGAACTTGGGATCCAGCCAGTGGTTTGAACATGACAGAAAGTCAAAAAGGAAAACCAGCTAACATCACAGATTCATTATCTAATCGTTCTTTGATTGTTACCACTATCTTGGTAAGTATTTATTTTTTCATTATTTTTAGATAAAAGTAGATATGCATGAAAGTGGAAAGAAAATGACATTATAATGGGAAAAGTAATGTACACAATGCATTACATCTTGCAGTTATATAGCAATTACTGTATAACAAACACATCAGTGTGAATTTAGTCACAGTTTTATTCTGTTAGTCTTCAGGGATGTAAGTCACACTTATGTTTGGGATATCTGCACTAATAAATAATACAGCTTCATGTATTATTGGAAATCTTTACATTTGCAAAAAAAAATTAGTAGCTAGTAAAGAACTGTCAATGTTGAGATCATAAAAATACATAGATTCCAGAAGTATAAATATAGTAAAACTAATAGTCAAGTTTAAGCTCTACTTTTAATGAAAATGCATTTCAGAAAAGTTGACATTTACTTTTCAATATTTTCTGCAATAATTATATTTTAAGCTTGCTTTCAAGCCCATTGTTTTAACAAGAATAATCATTTTAATTTTACTAATTTCTTTTGTAAGTTTAATGAAAAGTACTTTAAAAAGCCAGAAATGTAATATTTTTCATTACCACCATAATTAAATCAATTCTAAGATAGATATTTTTACATCTACCTTTAGCTTTTTTAATTAGATGACATATTAATGGTCAATTATTTCATTTGCAAAAGAAAATTTTTATCTTAAAAAAAGCTCTTTTATTTTATTTTTTGCTTGTCCTTTCTACATGCAGAAAGCTATCAGTGACAGTTCTGTCTCTCCAGGTAATCAGAAGAATGTGAGATTCTTGTACATAAGAAAAGGTTATTTTCATGTAACATTCACATGGCTTCCAAGTTTGATTACAGGAACAAATCAAGTCAGAAGGAATTAACTTTTTTAATATTTTAGTAACAAAAAGGGATTTACAGCAGTAGACATGTCAAAAAATAAAACAGATTGTGCTGAAGACTTCTGGGAGTGACTAAGGGTGACCATCACGATACACAGATTTAGTCATGAGGCTTTTCATTGTTCCTTGTTAAGGAACTGGGACACTTCTGAAATATGACCAAACTTCTAAGGCCTTTTGTAATTGAATTTTGGGTTTTCCACTCTTTTCAAAGGTAACTTCCAAACCCATGTGTCTTGCTAACTTGACCTGTTACTGTGATAAAATACTCGGACCAAAATAATTTAAGGGACAAAGGGTTTCATCTGGCTCTGAATACCCGAGTGCAGTGCATCCATGAGTGGAAACATCACAGCAGCAGGAGCTTGTAGCATGTGGTCAAATGATATCCACAGTCAGGAAACAGAGAACACATTTCATGCCGGTTTCTTTTTCTACATTTCCATAATCCAGGATCCCAGCAGGGAGTGGTGCTGCCCAAGGTGGGTGGGTGTGTCTTTCCACTTAAGTTAATACATGCAGGATCATGTCCCAGAAGCATGGTCTGTGGTGTGCTTCCAAGTGGTTCTATATTTATTTTTCAAATCGTCAATTAACATTGACCACACCATCACTGTTCTTCAGTTAGAATGTCCTGATAGGAAAGTAAGACACCTACCTTATGTCTGGCAGCCTATGATCTCTAAACCTTCTTTTTTTTTTTTTTTTAGTTGATTAAATTTATTCTCCAAATCCTACTAAGGCAGGTTTAGAACACCCATGTTGGGACAGATGGTCTCTGAAGGTCTTGGAAGGTCATCCCCCACTGCTGGGATTACCCTGAAAGAACATTTGCCAATTTCCCCCAAACCTTTGCTTATGAAAGGATATGGAGATTAGCTCTTTTTTTTTTTTTCCACCTCCTTGTTTACTCTGCCCTTGGATTCATAGGCTCTGCCCTACCAGAACCAGAAACGCAGGCCGCCCCCCAATTCTGCCTGGTGTCTATACATGAGGTGTAGGATCCGAACTCAAGACCCTCAGCCTGCAAGGCAGAGGCTTAACCCCTGAGCTACCTCTCCAGCCCCAAGACTGCTTTTTTTTAACTCCTTGAGCTCCCCCAGCTCCCAGGGATACCATTGGGCTGCCCTGGCTCTGTGTAAGACCGAGGGAGGTAGATATGGAGGAGACACAGAAGGGGGTCAGAAAGGGTTTTTCTGAGAAGGGGTAGGATCAGGAGGCAACGAGGGGGCCAAGGAGGGCCATGGGGTATCATCAAACGGGTCTAAAGAGGGGTAGAGAGAGGCAGAAGGAGAAGACTCAGTCCCAGTTTTTGGTTTCACTTTGGAGTTACTATCATCATCGGAGGCCTTGGGCATGCTCGCCTCCTTAGGCAGGCCAGGCAGGTGACCATATTCCTATCCTTTCTGCAACTACTCTCTTTTCTCATGTTTGTTTACTATGCAGGTAGAATCATTTTATTTTTATGCTTTCTGGCTATACACAATTTAGATGAGTATATTGTGATCACTAAAAATGTATTTTTAAAAAATCTAGTTTTAATATTCAAGTGACTTTTCAATCTTAATTCCTCCCAACTTTAATTCTCATTTTCCCTTCAGGAGATCTGTGATATAACTGATCGGGGATAACCTACTGGTCTTCTATTGAGATTGAAAAACCCCTGTTCTTTGCACATGTTCCTCATTTATTCAGTTTTATTACAGAGTTATGTTATGTAGGAGACAAAACTAATACAATTCTGTTATTTTGCTTTTACATTTGTATACTTTGTTTTCCTAAATACTACTGAGCATTCTGTGGAGGGATAGAACTTGTCTTTCAATACCATATATGTTCACAGAGGAACAAATGCTATGCAAGACACATCTGTAACCCTCAGCCATCTGGGCCATATTTCTTTCTGTGTTCTCACAAACAAATTCCTAAATATGTCATTTATTTTAAGTCTCTGAACCTTCACTACATTCTATTGTATTCCCAGATGCAGTCCCTCATTGCATACTCATATCCAATACTTTCTACCCCACTACTCCTGATCTTTCCATTTAGTTGTGTGTGATAGGGATAAGAAGTCATGTGTTTCACATTCACAGTGTTTCTCATTGCAATTACTGTGCAGGTTTTTAAAGAAGTTTTGAAAATGAGTGCACATCTGTCTCCATTTGACATAGAAATACACTATGCCAATAATCAAACTATATATGCATTCGATATATCATGAAAAGAAAAGTGCTATCAGTATGGCAAATATTCAAATGATATTTACCAAACTGTGTTTAATTAACTCCACAATTACAAGTAATAACTAACCTTTAAATGACTATATTGAAATATCCTTCAAACATGAATTGGATAATCTCTGCCCAGTGATTAAGCAAGTGGTTAAAATTACTCAGATGATTTCTCAATATTGCTTAATTACTTGTAGCTTTTTTATAGAAAAAAACTAGTCTTGACCTTGAGATACGGCTTAGGGGATAATACTCTATCTTACAAGTAGAAAGTCCTCAGTTCAGATCCCAGGTCCTACATAAAAACTGTAGGCAGAAACCACAGCAGTCTGTGTTTTCTGGTGAGCAGAGCCTGGAAAACCTAAGAGCAAAGCAAAAAAGAGGTAGAAGCAATCCAAAATGATTCCTCATGTCACCCTTGGTTCTCTGATACACACAGACACATACAGACACACACACATACACACACACAAAACACCAAAGTTTTAAAAAAAACTAGTCGTATAATTTTTTAATCATAAGTAATTTTGCATTTACTCATAGGTATGTAATGTACGTAATGTTTCTTTTGTTTTGTTTGCAATACTGGGGATTGAGCCCATGATGTCATACTTGTTTGGCAAGTGCTGCATCACTGAGTGGAATTCACAGCCCTTTTGCCTTTTGTATTTTGACAATGGTAATGTTAAATTGTCAAGCTCTTGATCTTACCCTGTAGCCCATGTTAGCTTTGAACTTAGACTTCCCTGCTTCAGCTTTGGAAATCATTAGAATTATAGCCTTGTGTCATGTAAAGATTAATTTTAAATTAATAACTGAGACAAAATAAAACATAAAACATTTTACTGCTACCTTTCTAAAACACATTGTATAATTTCACATTTTATTTTTGTGTTGTACTTGGGAATCTTCATATTTTTGAAGTTCCATAAGCAATGTTGGTTTATAATAATGTCTGAAAATACAGTCTTAACTGAAATAATTTGGTGCTACTCATAACAAAATGTATGAATAACAGCAAAACATGTTCTGGGTTTATGCTTTATAAATAGACTCTATTTTAAAGTATATCATCCTACTAGTTTCAGGTAGATTGTGTCATTTTCTTCAAAGGGAAAAATTAAGTCACCATATCTTCACATTCTCTCATTAAAAAGTTCTTTTTCTGAATACTCTGATTGTCAAGTGTACATGATCAATAATTTTTTTTATTTTTCTAATTTTATAAACATGAGTGGTCATCCCTATCCTGCCTCCTTTCTTCTTCCCTTCCCCTTCCTCTTCTCATTCTCACCAAACCATTCCTTCTCCTCCATGCTCCTGCATATCTGCTTGTTTGAACCCCAGGATTTCCTTCTGATTGCTCTAGTAGGGGCTTGGTCATCTGTGGCAGTTTAAATGTCCCTTCTTTGGGTAGATCCACTGATAGGAGCATTCCCCTTCACCTGTTTAGCCCTAGTCTCAAAGGTTCCCACTGTATGTAGTTATTTCTCCTGAATCCCTGGCTAGTCTATGGGGGAATGTTGATATGTCAGTCATTGTGTAGGTGTGGTGAGTTTAAGTCTCATTGCAATGAGTTCCTGGATGCAGCAGCATGATTTGAATGTAATATCTTGGCCAGCAATGAACCACCCCATCTTTAGGTCCTTAAAATCTTGTTGTCCCTATTCCACAACATCCTTAAGTCTTAGGATGGGAAGGAATTTGGTTGGTACGATTCCAGCTGAATGTTTTAGGGCCTCCAGTAGTCTCCACTGTTGTCTGGTTATTGCTACTTCTCTGCCCTTCCATTACACTAGGCTGCAATCTTGTTTGGCTGTTGAGCTCTAAGAAAAGAAACATTTAAAAGTTTTTTTTTTTAATTTTTTTATTATTATTATTATTATTTATTCAACTGTGAGCATGTGCGTGTGTGTGTGTGTGTGTGTGTGTGTGTGTGTGTGTGTAGAACCACGGACGAATTCGCGAACCACCATGGACGCCTCCACCTCCTTCTGCCCCGGGATTCACAGGCTCCGCCCTACCAGGACCAGAAGCGCAGGCCGCCTCCGCTTCCGCCCGGCGTCTATAAGTGGGATCTGGGATCCGAACTCAGGACCTTCCCCCTGCAAGGCGGAGGCTTAACCCCTGAGCCACCTCTCCAGCCCAGAAAAGAAGCATTTAAAGTGAATATCATGTTATATAAACCTTACGTTTTGTATACTTTTCTGATATTTTATTTTCATTTAAGATTGTTATAATTTTTCTTTTTAAAACATGGAAACATTGACTATATTATAATACTAATATTTCTTGAAAAGACACTATTCCATAAAGAAGACAAAAAGACCAGATTACTTAGAGTTTTATCCAACAATTTTCGAACATGCCTTTAGAAAGTGAGTTTAGGGGGGCTGGAGGGGTAGCTCAGGGGTTAAGCCTCTACCTTGCAGGCGGAAGGTCCTGAGTTCGGATCATAGACCCTATATATAGACGCCCCGCGGCAGCGCAGGCGGCCTGTGTTTCTGGTCCTGGTAGGGCGGAGCCTGTGAATCCCGGAGCAGATTAAACAAGGAGGAGGTAGACTTGGTCCATGGTGGTTTTCGAATTTGCCCGTGGTTCTACACACACACACACACACACACACACACACACACACATGCACACATACACACACGCACAATTGAATAAATAATAATAATAAAAAGACATAAATTTGCCATTTTCTGTTATAGAACTTAGGAATGAAAAGAATTCAGGTAGATGTATAGTAAACACAGGTACACAGTGCAAGACATATACACAACTTGTGATTAAGAAGATATAAGGCAAAAGTAGGTTTTTTGTTGCCTTGTTTTACAAGGTCATACTGATTTATGCAATAGACAAAAGATGGAAAGAAATGCATATCAGTCAAAGACTCAGCAGAAAGCTTTTCAAAAAAAAATCCAAATTTGTGAAATAGTAAGTGGAAAAAGGTTGATGGGGGAAAGTGAAAATAGCATATGCAAAAGCCCTAATACAGGAAAGGTCTCAGATAATTTGCATAATTGAATGACACTATGTTGACTGAGTGGTTCAGTGGTCTGTCCCTGAACTTCATCTTTACAAGCAAAGATAGCAGACATATATCACAAGATTATAGGTTCCACATTATGATCACATAAGTTTTCATGCATTTACATAATAATCTCTTGCAATACATATCGTTATTATACTATTTACATAGTTTATAAATAACAAAAGTAATATGTAGATTTACTTAATTTTTAGGTCTTCCAGACTTTTGAAGTACATATAATTAGTTATACTATTTACATAATTTATAAGTTAAAAAAAGATAACATATAGTTTACTCAATTATGTCTTCCTCCTAATCACATAACTGGAAAGTAGTAACAGGGCTTTAAAAAAAAACTGTGTAGTTAAATTAGAATGCTTATTCTAAAAAATGTAATTTGTAGCTGTCTACTTTGGAGAAGTCTCAAGAGTGCAGCCTTTGAATACAGGAAATGATGAAAATGGCTCTCTGAAACAATGCCTGTCACAAAACCCCATGCAAACTATAACACTAGAGTTGCTTTTGTGAACATTTCCTCATGATCCAATAACTCTCACACCCAGAGGTCAGTATTGAGCACTGTGCTTCCCTCAACTTTGCACTCAACTTTGTCGCATACCCTTTAAATAACGATCTCAACTCTAGAGCAGAACAATAAGATGGAAAAGCAATACAGGATGATTCCTAATATCATCCTTGGGCCTTCATAGACACAGTTAAGTGCCTTCTTGTACTGATGCCCACACACGTAGACAGACAGACAGACAGACTCTCTCTCTCTCTCTCTCTCTCTCTCTCTCTCTCTCTCTCTCACACACACACACACACACACACACACACACAGAGTTCAGTTTCCTTATTACTTTTGTGGTCTTTCATTTTCAAATTCACTTGTTCCTGAAAACCTCTTGCTCCTGTTTTTCATTCTTCAAGGAAGTAAATCAATAATATTGAATTGTATTTTCATTTGTGATCTTATTTGCTTCAAATTTTAGTAAGATATTATTTCCTAATTCCCATATAAAATAATGAAAACACTCACTATAAGCAACTTACAGATGTCTTTAAAAGAATTGCAAGTGTTAAGGCTTTAGCCATCCCTGATTCTACTCTCATTACTGTCAGGAATGTGCCAGTGTAAAGAAGCATCAGATGACTGAATCAAATAGGAAATGCCTATTTTTCTTGAAGTGCTTGATTTTTTTATAGTGCTCTTTATTATTTTTTCAATTCTATCTAAATATGTTGAGTGCTTCCCACTGTGTTGCTCCTGTACAAGAATTGATTCTGTCCATCAAAACATTACTAGTATTTAAACTCTACTGTATGTTTCTTTTCCTTCTCTACTAGCACTTTAGAATGGAAATAACTGTTCTGGAGCTTTTTGGTGACTTTTTCAGGAAAACATTTACTCTCTGGAAGGCTGAAGGCTGTTTCTTCACAGTTGTTCAAGGGATTTAACAAACTTGTGTGTTCTAACTACTTAACAGTATTTTTCCAAGTGGAAAGTTGTATATTGCAATATCCAGCTTACTTGCTGAGGTTTGGAAAGAATTTTTTGTCATGTTTTTCGGACACAAAACCTTACCTGTACTCAGCCACCCACTGACAATAGTAGAGTTCAGATTATAAAAGAGCTAAGTAACCAAGTCATCCCCTAAGATTTGTAGCTTTTACTGTGATATCAACAAAAGCAGACTTCTAGGACTTCGCTTCTGCTGCTCCTTGCCAATAACTTTTCCCACAGATTTATCCCTTTACATTGTCACGGAAGGACTAACAAGCGTATTTTCTTTCTCAGAGAGAGGCTTGGAATCTCAGACACTCCTGCTTCACCATCGGTATGATTTTCATCCTGGCCACTGCTACATGACTTTGAAGTAGTTTTACACATGTGTTGTGGAAATTATAAAATCAACATAATTTGCAGGAGATGTTCTAGGTGTATCTGTGAAAATGCCTAAAAACTGGCCACGAACTTATTCCCAGACAAGTGGCCCTTCTTACCACATGGAGCACAATAACATTAGAAATCTGGTTTTAGGTTTCATGTGCATCCAGCCACCTTTGCTGCAGTTCATATAGTTCCTTCTTCTGAGATATTTAAAATTTCTATTTCTTTTTTTATTATTATTTCCGCTCATACAAACTTAACAGGTACACCGGTCCCCTCCCTCTCTCCACCTCCCCCCGACCCCCTGCTCCCTCTCTCTCCTTCTTCCTCCCTCCCCATCCTCCAGTGCCTCCCTCCCATCCCTGGAGCATCCTTTAATGTGCATGCCAAACTCACCTCTGGGTCCTCCTCTCCCATGAGGTGCAAAGACCCAGGGGCATTTCCCAGAACCCTTTCTTGTGTTCCCCTTAAGCTTAAAAACACTACTGTGACTGTCAGTCCCTAGCCTCTAAGAATCCTAGTGCCTTTAGTCCATGCTAGACTTTGTGGGGTCAGTAATGTGTTGGACATAGCGCAGGTCATGCAAAGTCCTATAATAATTGCTTCGGCCCTAACTTGTGTGAAGTATCTTGCATATCATTACTCCTCCCATTCTTGTGCTCTTACAATCTTACCATCCCCTCTTTCGCAAATTTCCCTGAGCTTCAGGATGGGGAGAGATTAGGTTGACCCAGTCCAGGTGGTTGATATAGAGTCTGTGATGTTGTGAATTATGGTTTGTTGATTTTTCTTTTTTTTTGGTTTTGCTGCTCCTGCAATGCCCTTGGCTCCATCTTGATGGGTATTGGATGTCATTTCTAATTCCAGTGTTCAACTAGTCCAAAGTTTTTGTTTTATTGTTGTTTTATGTTCCTAATGTTTTGTGTCAGAGACTCAAGTCTTTTTAAAACTCATATTTGCCAAATTCATACAATCCAATGAATGGGTGATTTATTTTAAGAATCCAACAAAGAATCATATTCAAAATATTTTTAAGTAGTTAACATAGTTTTTTATGGGTTCTGTTGAAGCGTAGATTAGTATACTCATCTTTGAGAAGTCTGGTAAACAGAGGGATGAAGAGATATCCATATCACAGCATCAGATATGAGCTTCTTGAAGACAGAGGAAAAGGGGAAAATCTACTGAGAAATGTATGTAAGGACTGATGCTTAAGGCCTGGATATAGGATATTGTTTAGGCACAGAGCATAATTTGGAAATGAAATAATGAACTCAGGTCAGAATAAAGATGTTAGCAATAAATTTTGTGCTGTCATATCTTGATTATTCATTTAAAGGGATAATAAATTGGGTTTTGCAATGAAGCACAGCTTCAAAATTAGCTGATAGGTGCAGTCTTCATTTCCATCAAACCTTTGACTGGAGCAAAAATGAAATGGTACATTTGATTGGTTAGCATTTCCATTTATTTTCTCCTCTGTTCTTCTTCACCTGTAAGCTAAGCTAATGAAAAATTTAATGACCAAAAAGTATAAATACCACCAGAAAGAAAGTAACATGGAGGATATTCCTTCTAAATTGGTAATCAGTCAAGTGGAGGAGGTCAACAGTACATTAAGATTCACTAAAATATCACAAACTTTTGTTTTGCACAAATATATATACTAATAACAATGCCAGTTCTCCATTTGAAAGTTTATTCCTCCGGCATCAGAAGTATGTTCCCTAAAATACAAGTGAATAGCACACTGGGAAGGCTTTTGTCCTTTTGAACACACTGTCAGTTACTTGTGTAGGATACCCAGTAATTACAGGTAATGCATCTTACTTTCTGTAATAGAAACACGCTTTCTACCTTCTCAAATTCTAGGCAATTTTCTATAGTTGCAGAACAAAATCAGAAAGCTTTTCTAGAATGGTAGGCATAGCTAACAGAAACTAAATACTTTTTTGTTTCTTACAAACTTTCTAAAGATTTTCTTTTTTCTTTTTTTTTTTAATTTTTTTTATTATTATTATTATTTATTCAACTGTGTGCATGTGCATGTGTATATGTGCACGTCTGTGTGTGTGTGTGTGTGTCTGTGTGTGTGTAGAACCACGGACGAATTCGCAAACCACCATGGACACCTCCACTTCCTTCTGCCCCGTGATTCACAGGCTCCGCCCTACCAGGACCAGAAACGCAGGCCGCCCCCGCTTCTGCCTGGCGTCTATACGTGGGATCTGGGATCCGAACTCAGGACCTTCCGCCTCCAAGGCGGAGGCTTAACCCCTGAGCCACCTCTCCAGCCCTAAAGATTTTCTTTTGAAAGGACATAAGATAAACATAGGCTGCAACAGAATTTAGTGTGCGCATGAGAAATGGGTAATGAAAATGACAGTTTTTGCTAACAGAATTGCAAAAAAGAAAACAGGACAAGCAGAAGGCTTTCTAGACTGCTTTAGAGTATTTTTAAATTAAAAAAATATTCTAGGTGAGTAATATATCTTACTGTAGTTAATATTACTTGACAGCCATGCAACATGATTATGTTGTTTCAAATGCAAGTCCCATAGAGTGATGATGATTCATTTTCTGTCTGTGAAGTGCATGAGATGGTTCCTGTTTTAATAGTGTATTGAGATACTGAAATTGGTCTGTTTTCCAGACAAGAGAACAATGTATGAGCCCATGTACATATTCTCCATGACAGTTTTTGACTCTCAAAAATTAGTGCTTTTTAGTCTTCATTTCTGCCTTTCCATGAAAATATTAAGTATTCTTCTGGTAACAGGGAGAGCTGTTCACTTTCCTCTGGTTGTCTGCTTTCCCATTGGGATAATCTATAGCGCATTTTAGGTTTCTGATGAGAATGTTAATTGGGGATGACAGTATTTGGAATTTAAGCACCACTGTGAATAAAATGAATTTGAAAGGTCAGAATTCCAATGTAGCAGGCCGATGGGTCTTAACTATGTAATAAAAACACAACATTCCTTGGTGTGGTAGCAGATGAATAAAAGAAATAAGGGGTACCTCCCTCTCAGTGGAGTAATAACAGCCAAATATGACTGTTATTTATGCTTATAGATCACAATGTCTCCTGTTCATCCTATCTTGTGACTGTGTCTTGGAAGCTTAATTTAATTTCTATGTATTTTTCCTGTGACATTCAGATACAGTGACAATACAACCATGCTAAAATTATTGTCAAGGGTTTCCTTAGATCTTTTTCTCCTTTTGTGATCAGGTTTTGCTGCATGGATTTACAGTGCTTCCTCAATTTAGCTTAGAGAAAAATAACTGAACTCTTCAAAATCATATAATGTTATTTAGAACAAAAGTGGTAATTATTTTTGAGATGAATTGAAAACCAAATTCACCATCATATACAAATGAAAATATTGATATGCTAAAACCAGTCATTGAGCTTTGCAAACATTAATGCTGGACTCATTAAAATTCTTCAGGCTTTACTATAATTTTCAAGTTCTGGGGATACATGGCTCAAAAATAAATCATGCATATTTAACAGACTAGGTTTTCCTTCCACATTTTCTTGGAAAAATAGCAAGCAATTGTTTTCCACTTATGAGACTCACTCATTTACAACAAAATAAAACTTTTAAGGCACTATTACTTCTCATCATCTTAGTGTTTCTTAAAATCTTAAATAACACAAAAATGTGTTTTGAAACCCATTATGAGGAACTGTTGTCCAAGGAAACAAATGCACATTTTCAAAAGTTAGGACATAAGACTATTGGCTCTACCATCTGTCAGGAGATATCTGACCATGACTCAGCTCCTGTCTTGACAGATGGCTTAGCCTTTGTATGCTAGCTATCAAGTTGAAGAGGAAGGCTGGACTGTGACTAGAAAAGCTACTTATGATATACCCCATGTTGGATCTAAAGAAAATCAGAAGTTGAGGGAATAATTCAGAGTGTTTGCCTTCCAAGAGAATTGGTTCTGGTTTCAACGAATAATTCATGCTTCATTTTTAAACTGCTTTTTCAGGTGGGGACTCCTCCTTATATCTGCTGGTGTTGTTTTGAAAGTTCACATGCTGGGAACCAGCTAAATATCAATGAGCAAAGTATTCTCAAAGATTAAAAAAATGACAATTGTTTCAGTAATAATTTCCAAAGCAATTCTCATGACAATTTAGGGAAACAATACAAAAACTATTTCAAAATATATTGTCATTGTACATAAATGTAAAAATGAATTCACATAACAAAATCAGTAGAAGTCATATTACTTATTATGGACATTCCAAATCATTCTTCTTGAACTCTTATAGATAATCCTAGAAAAGAAAGTCATTTTTATTAAGTTTTGAATTAATATCTGCATGTGTGATTCATGCAATAAGTAAAATTTTAGCAGTGAAATACTTAGAAAGTTGAGGTGAAGTTGTATTGGTGACACTTGAATGCATTTAAATGAAATTCTCTTTTTGCTAATTTTATCTAGATACATACATTAGTGACTATTCTTCAATCATACTATTAACTATTTTGCTATTGCCATTTTCAGAATTGTGTCAACTTCAAATCATATTGAAGGAACAGTTCCAAGCTTTTGTTGTACATGAAAGCAACTATAGGCCATGTAGTTGTTTGGTTCTATCAAGTTAGAAATGGAAATGGCACAGTATTTAACTTTTATGTCCTTAAAAAAGGTGTAAATCTTCATAACGATTTTTGTAGTAACTCATTTATTCTTCTTATTATGCCTTCATTTCATCTTTTGAGTCAATTTACATTCTATATAGATAAATATCAAGGAAGTCAGGCTTATTAGTGTAGACGATCACATTATGTTCCTGTAGAAATTCAATAATTGCTGTGAACTAGATTCCTTTCTCATGAGATTCCAAATTCTAAAATTTTTCTATTGGTTTTATTGAAAGTTTTGTTGGTTTCACTGTGTGTTAAAACAAAAAAAAAGTTAATTTCCTAGTTTTAGAGAACAGAGTAGTGATCATTATGGACTAGAAAGAGGGAGGGAAGGAGGTATGAAAATTGGATAATTCCTAACCAAATACAGCTGGGTAGGAAGCATAACTTTTCATGCTCTGGAGTACAAGAGTATGTCACAGCTTATTAAAGCGTATCATATATTTGAGAAGTAGTAGAAGATAATTCTCAATAACTTTAATCATACTTGCATTAATCTTTTATTTAGTAGATTCACATGAACCAACTTTCTCTTTGGCAAGTACTTTGAAAATGCTTTAAAAAATAATAACCAAATGTAATTGTGTCCCTTTATGTCACTGATGTCAGTGACAACTCTTACCTTTTTATTAATAAAATGCATGTGTTAATTTTCTTTCATTAATAAATTACATGTCACTCTAGCTAAAACATAAAACAGTTGTTTTCCAACTTTTCTTTGAAAATACTTTGATTACATTACAAATAATTTCAAGTAGCAATCAAATTAGTAAACATGCCAGCATAACTATTGTCCCCCATAAAACTTTCAAGATCATTTACATTTTCAGTTTTGTAAAATATTTCAATTTCCATCCTTATTAATTCTCAAGTGATTTAACAAAATTATGGGTTTTGTTATGGTATTTCTGTACATACATGTCTATTTCTTTATCTCTTCACCAACATTTGTTATCTTTTCTGTCATTAAGGCAGCCATTCTGTTTGAGACTAGATGGAGTCTCAAAGCAGTTTTAATTAGCATGTCATCATGCTGTATGTTGAACATTTATCCAAACCTTTAATGGCCATTTGTATTCCTTCCTTTGAAAACTGTCTTATTCAGTTCATTGGTCAATTTATTAAAGGGATGTTATTAAAGCGACATTCCATTCTGTCTCCAATCTGACTTATTTCCTCCATGGTAGGACTGGTAGGTACCAGTCATCCTAAGCACTTGGTATTTGAGAATGCCACTTTGTGTCATGTCCCCCATATCCTGGGAGGAAATCTTTGAAGCTGCCACACCACAGAGAGGAATCTGAACAAATTGTTCTTACCAATTCTTCCCAAGTTTATTATCATTGCATCATATCTGTTTGATCTTTAACTGTACTTCTATGCGACTCTATATATGTTTTGATTATTTTAATATTTATTTATTGATTAATTTATTTATTGCAATTTTTCAAATATTCTAAATAGTAACTCCCTCCTGGTTCATATTTGAAAGAGTCATTCTAATGACTGTGGCTCTGCAGAAGATTTTAAATTTCATGTAACAGCATTGATCAAACTTTGGGATTATTCCCTGTGCTATTGGAGCCCTCTTCAGAAAGTCTTTGTCAGTGCCTCTATCTTGCCATGTTTTATACATTTATTCATAATGAGTGTTGATTTGCATAATTTTTATTTGTTTATATTAAACTGTTTTTCCAATTATCCATAAAAGTAAGATTCATTCATTAATTCTGAAATTATCTTAGAAGGCTTTAAGAACTCTTCTCAGGGCTGGAAAGGTAGCTCAGGGGTTAAGCCTCCACCTTGCAGGCGGAAGGTCCTGAGTTCGGATCCTAGACCGCAAGTACAGACGCCAGGCGGAAGCGGGGGCGGCCTGCGTTTCTGGTCCTGGTAGAGCAGAGCCTGTGAATCCCGGGGCAGAGTAAACAAGGAGGAGGTGGAGGCAGTCTATGGGGGTGCCCAAATTCGCCCATGGTTCTACACATGCGCGTGCGAGCCCCCCTCCCACACACACACACACATGCACGCATGCACGCACGCATGCACGCGCGCACGCACGCACGCACAACTGAATGAATTAAAAAAAAAAAAGAACTTTTCTCTAACAACTTGATGAGTAACATTCCATTCTGTCTCCAGTCTGACTTGTTTCCTCCATCCTTTTACCTACCATCTGAGAATGCTCACCAAAATCACTTTATGTCATGTCCCCTATATCCTGGGAGGAAATGGACAGTCAAATCTCTGAAGCTGCCACATCATAGAGAGGAATCTGAACAAACTGTTCTTGCCAAATCTTCCTGTTTATTATCAATGCATCATACCTGTTTGATCTTTAACTGTACTTCTATGTGACTCTATATATGACTTTCTCTCTATATATCTCATCAAACATAAGAAAATAATTTGCAAGCTTCTTTGTTTCTTCAGGTTGGAGGGTTCTTGTGTCACACAAAAATTTTATTAAGAAAACTTTGTATTTCTCTTGATAATTTCTTCTGTTTTTATAAAGGCTCAACCCATACCAAATATTCTAGATGAGAAAAGAGTATTGTTTCTCATTGTTGTCTTATACTTGCCTTATTACTATTTTTTAGAGTGAAATAAGATTAATAGTCATATACATGATTTCTGCTCTACTCTACTCCACCAAAACCAGCAGGTTGGCCATGTTTAGACAGTAGCACTGCCTAAATATCTCTACATTGAAAGAATGAATTTTTGGACCTACAGTTTTCCACTCTAGAAGCCCTTTCTTATTTTTCAGTGAGAATGTGTCATCAATTTTCTTTCATTCTGTTTATCTGATGCATATCTCAGGAATAGCCCACAACATGCTTCATTTCCCAAGTACAATGTGTCTCATAACTCTTTAAAGTGTTATGTTTGGGTCTCTTTCTATCCCAGAGTTTTACAAACTGTCTTCAACCTGTGAATTACATGTCTTGTATTATATTCTGTACAAGTCTAGATTTTATAATTTGTTAAAAGGACTTCATTAACTTTACTACCTTGGTTTTATTTCCTTGTTCTATATCCTGAGAATTGCCTAATGTATAGCTGCCATTAGCTGATTTGAGTGAAATTTTGATAGAAGTAGGGGTATATTATATTGAGAAGAAAATAAACATTTCATTCTGTAGGAAAGTGTGTTTGATGATACAGATGTGTGGAAAAGTTCTTAATACAGGAATAACTATGCACAGTCTACTACTGACGAAGCATAGAAAATGTTGATAAGGTGTTGTCTGAAGTTAACACTCTTGTGAGGATAAAACAGGAGACCTCTGGAGGTCTCACAGAGGGATTCAGATCTTGTGATATTCATAATAAGGCAATTTTGAAGGGTTTTAAGTACCTGAATCAGATGATCAAGTTGAGATTTTCAAAAATCCCTTGGAGTATTAGAGATTATATTATAGTTCATGAGACAGGATTTGTTAAAAACAGTAGAGCAAATATAACATCTGAACTGCAGAGATATCTGAGGAGATCAGGATGGAATTGCATCTGGAAAACATATGGAGGGACAGAGGGATTAACAGATGACAAATTGAAGTTTAAATAGAATTCAGGAGTGAGGAAGATTAATATTTCCATTAAGCATATTAGGAAATGAAATTCAGTAGAAATCACAGGAGAGATGAAAGAAATAACTTAAGAATTCTAAACATATTTCTTTCCTTGTGTCATGTTTATCCACATACCAATTGGATGGATATTTCTGAGCTCAGGAAAATGTTTTCTTTTTTTTTCTTTTTGATTGAGTTAAGATTTGCAGATATTGAATATAATGGTAACTGGAATCATATATGTTAGTGTGATGATTTCTTCAGACCACATGAATGTGTTCAGTGCGTTCATATTACCAAACTTTTCTTTTCTTTCCTTGACTCTACTTCTTTTTTTTATTTCACATGTTTATTTGTTTGTTAGGTTATTTATTTATTTATTTTTCCACTCATACAAACTTAATAGGTATCCTGGTCCCCTTCCTCCCTCCACCCCTACTCTGGTCCCCTAGCTCTCTCCTCTCTTTTCTCTTTCCTTTCCCCCCCTCCATCCCTTTCTCCCAGTGCCCCTGCTCCCCCCCCTGGAGCATCCTTTAGTGTGAATGTCAAACTTCCCTCTGGATCCTCCTCTCTGATGAGGTGTAAGGACTCAGTAGCATCTCCTAGAGCCCTTCCTTGTGTTCCCCTTTAGTATGGAAACACTATTGTGGTTGTCAATCCCTTGCCTCTAAGGATCCTAGTGCCTGTGATTCATGCTAGACTTTTGGGGGTCAATGATATGTCGGTCATTGCGCAGGTCATGCAAAGTGTTATTATGATTACTTCTACGCTAACTTGTGTGGAATATCTTTCATATCATTGTTCCCCCCCATCTTTAGGCTCTTATAATCTTACCGCCCCATATTCCTCAAATTTCCCTGAGCTTTAGGATGGGGAGAGAATAGGCTGGCCTGGTTCCAGGTGATTAATGTAAGGTCTCTGGTGGTTTGAATTATGTTTTTTTTTTTCAGTTTTGTGTTCCTGCACCACCTTTGGCTCCATCCTGATGCATATTGAATGTCATCTCCTAGCCAGAGATAAAAGGCTGTTAAAATAGAATCTTAATATAAGAGTAGATTCAAAGGTAGATGGAATAAGAGTAGGAGACTGCGGTGAGTGGGGGTCAGTCTCCCATTTGCAGGATGGTTACCATCTATCTGCCATATTTGATGTCCTCTCTGACTGGTGAGATCAAACCCTCTCAGTTTCAAGAGACCAGGAAGGAAAGTCTGTGAGCTTAACCAAATGTCTCACTACTTATTTGCAGTACTTGATGATGGCCTATTTTCTCTGATATTGCATGATCCCTTCTCTCCTTGTTTATGGTGGGGCCCTCCTTCCCCTTCCTTCCAGTTTATAATCTTTGCCATTGCTGTAGGTATTACAGAAATTTATTTTTGAGTATGTCACTACATGAGTTTGGTATTAGGGAGTACATAAACAATATAATTTTTTAATTCCATCCATTTCCCAGCAAATTTCATTAATTCATCTTTTTTGATGGCTGAGTAGTATTCCATTGTATAAATGTACCACATTTCCTTATCCACTAGTCAACTGTTGGACATTTGGGTTGATGATTCCATGACTTTGCTATTGTAAACAGTGCTGCAATGAACATGGTCGTACTTGTGCCATTGAGGTGAATTTTTGCTGTATGGGGGATTATTCCCAAAAGTGGGATAGCAAGGTCATATGGCATTTCAATCTTTAACTTTTTTTAAGAATTGCCAAACGTCTTGGCAGAGTGGTTGCATAAGCTGCATTCCCACCAGCAATGTAGGAGAGTTCCCTTCTCTCCACATCCTCTCTAGCATTTGGTGTTGTTTGTATTGTGGATTTTTGCCATCCTGACCGTGGTGAGATGATATCTCAGGGAAGTTTTGATTTGCATTTCCCTGTTGGCTAATGATGCAGAGCATTTTTTAAGATATTTGTCAGACATTTCAATTTCATCCCTGGTAAAGTTTCTTTTGAATTCCAAAGCCCATTTTTTTAATTGGGCCGTTTGTTTCCTTGGTGTTTAGCTTTCTAAGTTCTTTGTGCACTCTTGATAATAGAGCTCTATCAGATATGTGGTTAGTGAAGATTTTCTCCCATTCTGTTGGTTGCCTTTTTACTCGGGTTACATTCTCTTTATCTGAACAGAAACACTTGAATTTCATAAGATCTCATCTTTTGAGTGTGGGTTGTAGTGACTGTGCTATTGGATTTCCGATTAGGAACTGTTGGCCTAGTCCAATCAGCTCAAGGGAGTTCTTACCCTTTCAACTAAGGTTTATACAGTCTCTAGCCTTATATTGACGTCCTTGATCCATTTTGGAATTAATTTTTATACATGGTGACAAGCACAGGTCCAGTTTTAATCTTCTGCATGTGGAAATCCAGTTTTGCTAGCATCATTTGTTGAAGATGCTGTTCTTTTTCCATTGGATTTTTTTGGGCCCCTTTGTCAATGACCAAATGGCTGTAATTTTGTGGGCTTATATCTGAAGAATCCTTATCCATTGATCTGTGTGTCTATTTTGGAGCCAGTACCAGGCTGTCTTTATAACTATGGATTTGTAGTATAGACTTAGGTTTGGTATGGTATATCCAGCAGTGTTTTTGTTACTCAGGATTTTCTTTGCTATCCTGGGTCTTTTGTGCCTCCATATGAACTTTGAGATTGTTTGGTCAACTTCTTTGAAGAATTGCTTTGGGATTTTAATTGGAATAGCATTGAATTTGTATATTGCCTTTGTAGGATGGTCATTTTTAAGATGTTGATTCTGCCAATCCAGGAACAAGGGAGGTCTTTCCACCTTCTGGTGTCTTCTGTAATTTCTTTCATTAGGGTTTTAAAGTTTTCATTGTAAAGGTCTCTTACTTCCTTGGTTAGGTTTATACCAAAGTATTTCATTTTTTTAGGGGCTATAGTAAATTAGATTATTTCTTTTAGGGCATTTTCACTTCTTTTATCTTGGGCATAGAGGAAGGCCACTGATTTTTGTACGTTTATTATGTATTCTGCCTCCCTTCTGAGCTGAACTTCTGTATTAGTTCCAGGAGTTTCCTGGTGGGGTTTTTGGGATCACTCAGGTATATGATAATATCATCTGCAAATAAAGATAACTTGACTTCTTCCTTGCCGATCTGAATCCCTTTTATGTCCCTTTCTTGTCTTATGGCTTCAACTAAGACTTCAAGTACAATATTGAATAGAAGTGGTGAGAGTGGATGGCATTGTCTAGTTCCTGGTCGAAGTGGGAATGCTTCCAATTGTTCCCCATTGAGCATAATCCTTGCTGTGGGCTTGTTGTATACAGCTTTTATATTGATAATGGTCCCTTCTATTCCAGCCATCTCTAGGGTTTTGATCATAAGGGTCTGTTGGATCTTGTCAAAAGCTTTTGCTGTAACTATCAAGAGTATCATGTGGTTTTGAATTTTGGACTGGTTTATATGGTGAATTACGTTTATTGATTTATGTATGTTGAACCAATCTTGTGTGCCTGGGATAAAGCATACTTAATCCCCGTGAATGATCTTTTTGATACGTTTTTGAATCTAAATTTTAAGACTTTGTTGAGAATATTTGCATCTGTGTTCATCAAAGAGATTGGCCTATAGTTTTCTTTTTTATGTGTATCTTTATTAGATTTTGGGATTAAGATGATATTAGCTTCATAGAAAGAATTTGGTAGTGTTCCTTTCTTTCCTATTTGATGGAACAGTTTAAGGAGTATTGGTGTTATTTGTTCCTTAAATGTCTGGTAGAACTCTGTGCTGAATCCATCTAGTCCAGGACATTTTTTGATGGGAAGATTCGAGATTACTTCATCAATTTCCTCATATGTTATAGGACTGTTTAAATAATTCAAAAGTTCCTGATTCAATTTAGGTAAGTTGTGATTACTCAGGAATTCATCCATTTCTTTTTAAATATGACCTTATAATCGCTGAATTTCTTGGGTATCAGTAGTGATAATTCCTTTTTCATTTCTAATTTTGTTAATTTGTGTTTTCTCTCTCTCGTTTTTGGTTAATTTAGCTAGGAGTTTGTCAAACTTATTGATTTTTTTCTGAGAACCAGTTTTTAATTGGTTGATTCTCTGTATTGTTTTCATTATCTCAATTTTGGATCTTTCTCCTGATTTTGCTACTCTCCTCTCTTCTACTGCTTTTGGGATCAGATTGCTCTTGTGTCTCTAAAGCTTTAAGCTGCATTGTTAAGTTATTTATTTGTGATGTTTCTATTTTTTTGATGTAGGCATGAAGAGCTATGAATTTACCTCTTAGGACAGCTTTCATTGTGTCCCAAAGATTTTGATAAGTTGTGTTTTCATTATCGTTCACTTTCAGGAAATCTTAAATTTCCATTATAATTAGTTCCTGGATCTGATATGCATTCAGCATCATAGTGTGTAGTTTCCAGGAGTTAGTGTATTTTCTGTGGTTCGTTGGGTTGTGGATGCCTTGCCTCTACTTCCGTTGATTTTTTTTTCTCCCACATTTTTCCTTAATCATACAAGCTCAATGGGTACCTTCATCCTCTCCTTCTCTCCACCCCTCCCCATTCCCTCCCTTGAACTCTCTACCCCTTTCCCCTTCCTTTCACCCCTCTCTCCCCCTTCTTCTCCCAGTTCCTCCCCTTCCTCCCTTCCATCCTCTGGTGCAACCTTTTGTATGAAGGCCAAACCTCCCTCTCAGTCCTCCCCCCTAAGGATGGGTAAGGATTTAGTGGCATACCCTGGATTCCTTTCTTGGACTCCCCTTTATTATGGAAACTCTAATATGACTCTTAATCCCTTGCTTCAAAGGATCCTACTGCCTAGACTTTGGGGAGTGTTGATATGTCAGCTATTGTGCAGGTTATGCAAAGTCCTTGATTAACATTTATGGCCTGGTTTCCTTCAAAAACAAATATTGTATTGTGCTTCATGCTTCTGAGGAAGTTTCAAAGTCCCTGGGATACAAGATATTATGAGGATTTCTTTGCTCTGAGATGGTGTCCTGTGACTCAATTGTATGTAGATTATGTATGAGACTGGCTGAGAACTGCAAATAGATGATGTTAGCTCATGTCATTGAAGATTATCATACTTACCAGGAAGATGAATTATCCTGAATGAGTCTGGAATTCACATTATCATAGCAAGAAGAAAAGAAAAGAACAGAAAGGAAATGAAAGGAAAAGAAAAGAAAAGAAAAGAAAAGAAAAGAAAAGAAAAGAAAAGAAAAGAAAAGAAAAGAAAAGAGAAGAAAAGAAAAAAGAAAAGTGAAGTTAAATCATCCTTTTTAAAAAGGGATTACTGGCAAGAGCATTTAAGTTCATGAGAATTTATTCTTTGTAATTTAGCAACCACAAGGCACTTAAGAGCAAGTAAGCTGTAATTTATGTCAGGTACTGCTAATCTAACTTCTTTTTCATTAGATATCTGATTCCAGGGACTGACCGCTGTGTTTTCAGCTACTCTCTGGTTACTTGACATTGATTCCTAATTGTGTCCACTTGTTTGACATTTATTGAGCACTCTTAATGACTGTCTCTGTTCTGACTCTAATTAACCCTACTACAGAGATTAAAGGATAAAAGTACATTCTTCTTCCCCAATAACAGCAGAACACCCTTATATTTTCCTTTACTGACATTACAAGAATGAGTACCAGTTAATTTGTAAATCCAGAATAAGATCTTATGTCTTCTTTTATCAGTATCAGTCCATTATTTTGTTATTTGTGTGTTTAATAATGTTTATCTATAGTATCATTAATTAGATACCTAGGCATTAAGAAATATTCTCAACTTGATTCCTATAAATTTTGTTCTTAGTTTCAGTTCTGTTTAATGTTGATAATAAAACTAAAAAATACATAATTTATTTTCACCACCCTGCTGTAATAAATGCATATAGGAGAAATATATTATTAAATTCTATTTCTATGAATAGAATTTTAGTCTATTCTATTCTATGAATAGACTAAAATTATTTTGCCATACAATTGCTTGGAAAACATTTCAGATTATAAGAAGAATATTTTATGCTTTATTCAACTAATTAGAACCAAAGTCAAAATGTTTATCAAATATGTTCCAACTTTACATTGCTCAAAATGATTAAATTTGTTTTGTTTTGAACTTCTTACATTTGTGATTGCTAGCAAGTATAACACAATTCTGATACTGATTAGAAACAAAACACAAATTTATAAACACAGCATTTTTTATGTTTTCTGTAGCCATGGAATTTTGTGTTTGCTATTGTCTCTGGAAATTGAGGGAACATGCAATGACTCTTGTATCTAAGTCTTATGAGAATCACAAAATTTGCTGTTTACTTAAGTTGAGAAATACGTTTTTTATTTCTCATATATATTTTATTTTGACTTTTTAAAAAATTATTTATTTACAAATTGGTTTTTGTCAAATTTGGTGAATGTCAGTAGGTTACTTTGGTACTGAATATTATCTTAATACTTACTGTAAATAACCCCAAAATTTGCAAATATATGTCTTGAATGCATGTTTACTTAAAATTTCACTGTGAAGCAGATTTTATCAAATAAATTTACTACAGGCAACAAAACATTAGACTATAAACCATTTAAAATTCATATATAAAAAATTTCCTTTCACATATCAATTTAGAAACAGGATAGCCATCACCCAAGTTATTTCTATAATTAGATGATATTGGTATCTGAGTTAAATATAGTTTAACAAAGGCCTTTAAAGAATGTCTTTATGTTGAAAGGACTAAAGTAAATGAGTTATGTACTTAGATCTGGGACCTATCATTATCTTGGTCAAGTTGGTGCGATTTAACAATAGTAGCTAAAGCAATAGCTAGAAATTTCCTTGAATTACAGAGGAAATTTTTGAAAATGCATAACTTATCTCTCTAAGAAATGATCAGTAATCGATTCAGTAGACTATGTATTACTATAATTTATCTTTTGTCCTTAGACTTTCTAATATTGGTGATAGCAAATTCATTTATTATTTTCAGGCCACCCTATGCCATTGAAGTTTTCTTTTATGTTTTTTTTATCATTTTATGTGTTTACTCAAAACATTTATTTTTCCATTTACCTGATTCAATGTTAGTGTGCAGTCCCCACTTTTTTTTTAATTTTTATTATTATTATTATTTATTCAACTGTGTGCATGTGCGTATGTATGTGCGTGCATGTGTGCATGTGTGCATGTGTGTGTGTGTGTGTGTGTGTGTGTAGAACCACGGAAGAATTCGTGAACCACCATGGACGCCTCCACCTCCTTCTGCCCCGGGATTCACAGGCTCCGCCCTACCAGGACCAGAAGCGCAGGCTGCCCCCACTTCTGCCTGGCGTCTATAAGTGGGATCTGGGATCCGAACTCAGGACCTTCCGCCTGCAAGGCGGAGGCTTAACCCCTGAGCCACCTCTTCAGCCCCAGTAACCACTTTTTAATGGCCTTTATAATGGAATGATGTACCTTACTACACAGGGAAAATTCTACTTTTCATTTTCTGGCACACTATACCTGTTTATCTATACAATTTTTTGCATGGGTACATATATGGGAGTTTCAAAATAGCTTGAGTTCTTCACTGCAAATTTCCTATTCAGTACGAGAAAATGTTCATGAGAAACAGCTCTATTGTAATGCAGATCATTTTATTCTGAATTATAGGTACTCCATGCAACTTTTCAAATCTGGTTGATTACTGAGGGCAATGGATGAAAGTTAATTCATGACTCATGGCGAAGGAGATTTCAGTAATAAATGTTTTATAAAATTCATAGCAAGACATGGTTTTTCTTTTTTTTTTCTTTTTTTCTTTTTTTTTTATATCCACTCATACAAACTTAACAGGCACACCGGTGCCCCCCTACCTCCAATCCCCTATTCCCCTGTGCCCCATCCCCTCCCCCTTCCATCCCCATTCCCCAGTGCCTCCCCCTCCCATCCCCGGAGCATCCTTTATTGTGCATGCCAAACTCTCCTCTCGGTCCTCCTCTCGGATGAGATGCAAGGATCCAGTGGCATTTCCCAGAACCCTTTCCTGTGTTCCCCTTAAGCATAGGAACAGTACTGTGGCTGTCAATCCCTTGCCTCCCAGGATCCTAGTGCCTTTAGCAAAGTCTAGACTTTGTAAGGTCAATAGTGTGTTGGACATTGTGCAGGGCATGTAAAGTCCAAATATGATTGCTTCGGCCCTAACTTGTGTGGAATATCTTGCATATCATTGCTCCTCCCATCCTTGTGCTCTTACAATCTTACCGCCCCCTCTTCCACAAACTTCCCTGAGCTTCAGGATGGGGAGAGATTAGGCAGGTGGTTGATATAGAGTCTCTGATGTTCTGGATTATGGTCTGTTCAATTTTTTTTAGTTTTGCTGCTCCTGCAATGCCCTTGGCTCCACCCTGATAGGTATTGTATGTCACCCCCTCGCCAGAGATAAAAACCTGTTAAATTAGAGTCTTGTTATAAGAGTATATTCAAAGGTAGATGTAATAAAGGTAGGAAACCGCGGTGAGGGAGGGGTCAATCACCCATCTGCAAAATGGTTACTTTCTATCTGCCAGACTATACACCCTCCCCTTCTGGTAAGATCATACCCCATAAGTTGTAAATGATCATGAAGGAAAGTCTGTGAACTTAAACAGATGTCTCATTACTTACTTGTAGTCCTTGATGGTGGCCTATTTTCTCTGCTGTAACATAGTCCCCTCTCTCCTTGTTTCTGGTGTGGCCCTCCTTCCCCATCCCTCCTGTTTATAATCTTTACGTGGCTTTTCATATGCAAAGTCAGGAATATTGCAGGATTTACCAGGCTCTGATAACTTGTGAGTGGTATGAGATTGATTAGTATTCACTTTTGATCTAATTAATTCACTATCATTCTGTGTCACTCTTTTGGGTATAGGTAGAGTTACAGCATGTTAAAGTTAGATAGTCAAATGTAAGACCAGAAATCTTCCAAACTTACATTGTTGCACTGAATTAAAATAAACAACCAAACCATGCTGGAATGATTGCAAAAGATTGTAATGCTAGTTCTTAGAAGTCTGTAGCAGAAAGCCAACATGTGTGTTGTCAATCTAGGCTACAGAGTGAGATCCTGTGACTAAAAGCAAGTAAATAAGTAACAATCAAACCAACAAATAAAACAAAATGGTCCCAGAAATTGATACATTTAATAACTGGAAATCATGATTTCCAATTTTTAAAGTTCTCTCTCTCTCTCTCTCTCTTTCTCTCTCTCTCTCTGTCTCATGTTTACTTCCAATCTCCCAAATAAACACTTGTATTTTCAATATCTAGTGATAAAATGCCAAAAATAAAAAAAATGAAGAAAACAGTTTACAAGCTCTCCTACTTATTTGTTCTTTTTTTAACTTTTCACTCAATATATGAAGGATCTCCTAAGGAAAAGTTTTTTTTTTATAAATATAGTTATGGAGAACGGCAGAACATATAGTTACAGTTGTGACTTTGTGAACTCCCAAGACACCAAATCCACAATACATTTTTTTTAAATCAAAATCTCTGGAAATGTCTAATAGCTAGAATAGTAATGCTAATTGTAATGAAAAGTGATGAAAAAGAGGATGAGAATCAGATTCAAAGACTATTTTTTTTTTTTTTGGATACTACATTTTATTTTTATTTTTTTTTTTATTAAAAATTTAATTATACATTTTAAAAATTTTTTACCAGTTCCCTCCCTCCCCCCTCTTCCCCCTCCCCTTCCCCCAGTGCCTCCCCCCCAATTCCCAGATAGTCCTTTATTGTGTGTGCCTAACTCTCCACTGTGTCCTCCTCTCCGATGACATATAAGGACCCAGTGGCATTTCCATAAGCCCTTTCTCTTGTTCCCCTTAAGCATAAGATCACTACTATGGCTGTCAATCCCTTGCCTCCAGGGGTCTCGGTGCCCTTATCAGATGCTAGACTTTATGAGGGCAACAGTGCGCTGGACATTGCGCAGGGCATGCAAAGTTCCATTATGATTGCTTTGGCCCCAACTATTGTTGAGACTATTTTTTTAACCACATTGCCTCAACCTTCCATTTCTCTCACAAAACTTGCCTGTCCTGGGATACAGATTTTATGCTCTGTTACTATTCCCATTTCCAGACATCTTTAGAACAATAATGCTTGAAATATTCCAGATATCTATTGAATTTTTTAAATAAGAGTAATTTGTGAGATAGATTCTGTGACATCATATTTTTCACAAAGAAAAAATACAGATTTATTGGATAATAATTTAAAAGTGAAAAGAAAATTCATTTTCAGAAAGTAAAAAAGTCAAAAAAGAACTGAATTTCTTAATTTTCTTGTTTAAGTTTCTTACCTAGTAAAAAAGTCCTACAAGTCTATGCATAGAAGGAAGCTTGTTTTTGTTATCAAACATTCATCTCCCAGTGTAGAAGAAAAAAACAGAAGAACCTCAGAAAGGATCATGAACACATATTTTTATTATCATAGTTAGGAAGGATAATTTATGGAGGAAATCCCCTTCTCATAGTAATGTATGACTTGCAAATGGCACAATGGACAAGTGTGAGGTTATTGTTAAGATTATTTCCTCTGACTAAACTAATGAACAGTATTTGTATGAGAACTAGGCTACCACACTTCCACATATATGTGAATATCAAAATCATAGGGTTGGAATGTAAACACAGTGTTACAAAAGTTTGCTTAAACTATCATGACCCCACTAATGTTGAATGTGTATTTTTATACATAAAATCATAATATTGTGATTGTGCTATTTTGGTTTTTTGATATATATATATTATATATATATATAAATTTTTGACAGTATTGTTGGAAAATTAAGTGCAGAAAATCAGAGGCATGATTTTAGTTTGTTACTTTTGATTGTTACATTTTGTTTCAGGTAGACTCACCATTAAACCCATTTAAAGTGAGCAGTGCACTGGCATTTAGCATAGTAGAATGATGAGCACATGCCACTACTTAATTCTTTTCATTAGGCATAATGAAAATCACTTACATTAAGCAATTTTGTTCTTTACAAAACATTTCCCAATTAAAAGATTTTTTGCCTATTTTATTTGACTTGTTTCACTATGTACAGGATCTAAGCAAGAGCCTTTTATATGTTGTGTAAACACTCTTCCACTAAGTTCAGTCCACAATTCTTGTTTATAAGTGTTTACTAGGTTCTGGATTTATTAAAATCTTGTTTCAGGCTGTTCTTACAGGTTTCTCATTGCTGCAAAATGGAAGAGTTGAGTTATCGTGATTGAATCATTTGTTAACACCAAAAATATTCAGTGTTTACTCTTTCAGGGAAAATGGTCTGTTTCCATCCAATATATCTGCATACAAAATTAATATTAGCTCATTTTTCTTATGAATGGGTGGTTGATAAATGGAAGGATGAGTGCTTAAATATTTCACATTTACAGTTTTGACATGAGTTTATCAATTTCAGGTATGTACACGCATCTTGTCAACGCCTAAAATTCCACACTTCCAAAGAACATATTTTATTGTTTAAAATTTTATGCTAGAATACTATTGGATACAGGTTAGATGTTTTAAACCAATACATACATCAAATGAAAATATATTTCACTTTGCAATATTGATATTGCTATCTTGTCTGATCAAATAATACATTCTGATTTCTACATGTACTGGTAGTTTTTATTATTATTCCAAAGGGATAGACTGTGGAAAGACAGTTACAATGAGTTGATAAGTTACTTGTCAAAGAAAATTTCATCTGTGCTTAAAATCTTCTTCTATTGTTCTCAGATTTCTTATGTAGTTTTTATCATTTGAGAATGGTTTTATCAATAATGAAGTAAGACACCTAATAATATGATTTAATAATAATCTTTGATTTGCTTGTGTGCATACATACACTAGATTAATTTTTAGATATGTGTGTGGGTATAGGCATAGTTTATGAAATTTGCAAACCATAAAAGGGAAAAGAAGTCTTTTTTTGTCTTACATGTAGAACGTGGATTTATATACAAATGTATGTATATATGATCAGGAATATTCTTTATATACCTTCGATACAAATCTTTCATCAGATATTTGTACTGCAAATATTTTCTCCCAGTACCTTAACTGCCCTTCATTTTCTTAATGGTGTCTTAATAGATACATATTTGAAATGTTTTGATAAAGTCTAACTTACCCATTGTTTCTTTTATCAGTTGAATCTTCTTGTCAAACTTGTGAAAATTCACTTCTATAAAGTATTCATATTTTTACTTATTTAATTTTGTCCTCCCATGAGAAATATTAAAAATTGCCAAAAAGAACTAGAGAACACTGAAATACAACACAACTGGTTGAGCTGGGCATGCTATCATATGTCTATATCATACAACTTGGGAGGTAGAAGCTGGAGAATCATGAATTCAAGGTCATTATTAGTTACAGAATAAGTTGCAAACCAGTGTAGACCATGTTTCAAAGAAAGGCACACATAATCAAACAACCAAACTAAGATAGCAAACAAATAAACAGATTCAACTGATTTTGTGTTCCAACTTAGATTAATTAGACTCATTTTGTTAGTATTCTGATGAGGTCTTCATTCTATTTTTTCTCTTTCTCGCTCTCTCTCACGCTCTGAGAAGTCTTAAGGAAGAGGGAGATCAGTAAAAGAATAGGGAAACACTTGTGAATTTTAAGCAGAAATGGAGTGCTATAGGAAGGAAAAATCCAAGATAAGGAGAGGAGAAGGGCTGAGATACTGAGAACTGTCCGGGAAGAATCAACAAAATCCATTTTTTTCTTTTGCTTACTAAATGTATAAGTTAATAAGTAATTAAAAATATGAATAATATGAACTGGCATTGAAGCGCATGTTAGCAGAGTTAACTGAAACTTGCTTATTTATACTGTCTAGTAAAAAGACACTTTTAGAAACTTTTACTTCTGAGTAGGAGAGGCAAGCAAGAAAATTTGGGGAAATTAGCCTGAATAGGTAGAAAGTGTTCTTTTTACCTTTTAATCTCCCTGTCAAAAGCAGAATTCTATACTTTGTACCCTGTGAAAACCCCAGGGCAATGTATTGAATTCTATTTTGTTTAATTTTGTTCTTGAGGAAGGCTTAAATTTTGTCACTGTCATAAGCTGACTCACCTCAGCAAGAACTGACTCAGCTGCAAGGCCACCAGCTTTCCTCAGGGTCATTCCTCAACTGCTGCCTTCAATCCAAAACCTCCTCATGTCTTCTAGAGTTCTCCACTCTCTAGAACTCAGGTTTCTTACAATTTATGACTTACTATTTACCACATGAGGAGAATTATAAATGTGGAGACTATGAACTTTAGGATCTGTAACAAGAACAAAATAAATTATTTTGAAGAAAACACAAACTGCTCATTTTTATTTCAATATCCAAAACATTTATTATTATCATCATCATGCTTTTTTCAACTATCCCACAAAATGGAATTTAAAGGTGATTTTGTTTTATCATTATTAAGAATGCATTGTTATCTATGCACTCTGAATGCAATGACACTCAAATGCAGCTGGGCTATCACTTGGTCATCAAAAAACCCATTTGAAAGACTTTTTGTTTTGGAATAAATTCAGAATCAAAAAGGACTCCTTGTAAGCACTTTTCTACGTTCTCAAGTGCAACATCTGAAGGGCACCTCATTACAATTCCTGGAAATTTCTAATTGTTAAAGCCAGCAAATAATAGAGAATTTCAAAACTTTATTCTGTGGAAAGGCTTTATTTACTAAAAAGTACCATGTACAGTAGCCATGTGAATAATAATAAACTATATGCTATAGAGAAAATTTCAAATTCATTAGTAGACTGGAATTCTATACAGGTGTATCTTTCTGGTGTATTTTTCTTTTCATTTCTTGGATCTAAAAGTGTTCTAAAAAAGACTAAGAGTTACACAAATGTTGAAATAACTATGTCAAATTAATTTTAGTCCTCTCAGGTGTTTTACACAGATCACATCAAAATTAACATACACTTTTATGGCCTTGAGTAATATGGTTTTAACAACAATAACAGAGTCCTGACTTGGGTAAAAGATTATTAGGTTCCAGATAAGAGATGAGGAATAAAAAAGCAATAGATTTTGTAAAAATTATTAGATGTTTTATTATATTTAAATAAATCATTTTTCTCTTCAACATGAAAACATAAAACATATTTCCCCTTTTAAGAAATTCATATTAGATTCATTCCATGTCAATACTTAGCCAAATGCAAATACAAATACCTGAGTTATTGATGGGTTTCTTAAAGCTGGCTCAGCAGTGAGAACATGGCAAAACTATGCTGTAGATTTTGGTGTAATGAAGTGTCTTCACTCCAGCAATTGCTGATGTGCAGATTTAGGACTGGATGAGAAATCAGCACACTTGTCCAGGAGAGTTTTATCATATTATTCATTTTACTTGGTCTCTGATACAGTAATTGCTTCTGGTACCATTTTTCTTTTTCTTATATGAGGTTATTATTTATCCTTATGCTGTGGGAAACAGAAAAAGAAAATTTAAAGGAGAGTCATAAGTTTCTGTGCAACTATCTTTTGACACAGTGGAGCTGAGGTCAGGAATCAGAACTGGAGAATTGTATCTCACTTATCAGAATTAAATATGAAAACAGTAACATCTGACATGTTGGAGATCAATAAATAATAAAATGATACATTAGGTATACATGTTTTTTTTCCAGTGATGCATAAAGCTATTGAAAAGTTAAGTCTCATTAGCATCAGCAATTTTATTTCCTATGACAGAGTTTTTCATTATTTTTGAAATGAATAAAATCATATTAAATATGATATCTAGCAGGACTATTTGGATTTGTGTGATTAAAATAGCATATAATTTATGAATCTATTTTACTGCATTTTTACCTTTAAGCCATGTCATCATATATCTGACAAATCTTAAGTAATCATTACTTATTTCATATTTTCCTAGTGCTAAGTCATTTTGCTTGAAAGATATACCACTGAGGTAATTAGATAGCTTAGTGCTTATAGTGCTTGCCAACCATCAAAGGGATCCCCAGATCCCTCATAAAATGCCAAGTGGATCTGAAGCATAGTCTGTAATTCCAAGAAATTTTAATGTGGGAATACTTGCCAGACCAGTCAGAGCAAGCTGGCTTGCTTGACTATCTTTAATGGTGCTCTATGAGTTTAATTCAAAACCCAAATACAAAACAATAAGATGGAGGATCAATGGAGGATGATTACTAATATGACCTTCAAGGTTCCATATGCACATCCTTTCTCATGTGCACTCCACTACCCTCATATACACACATGTGAAACACACTGTCATAGTTAAGCACAGGTGTCAACTTGATTGTTGAGGGCTTGAGCTCTGGGCACATTTGTGGAGAATAAGTGTCTTAGTTGAGCCCAGAGCAATCCTGAAGGAGATTGTCTAGCTGATAGGGAAGACCCAGCCCATGGTGGGTGGGATTAGGCCCTGGAATAAATCATGGAGAGCTGGTTGAGAGAGTTGACATCTTTCTGTATACTTGGCTAGATGTGCTGGTCTGGCAAGTAAGGATTTTACATCTTTCAGCTGTTAGGTGGTGATGGTGTAGCCAGTTCCCTTGGCCCTGGTGTTGGTAAATGCTCTCCCATCAAGCTGGACTGAGATCTGTAAAACCAGACTGTCATAAGGAAATAAACCCCTTGTTCCCTTTAACCATTTGATGGTCATTTATCAGCAACTATGTCAGCGAATTGCAACACACACATACATGCATGCACTCACACCAAACACACATATACAGGAGTAATAAAAATATGCTTTTATTGTTTTCAAAAAATTTTTCAGTTGGAAACAATGATGGCTTAATATTGAAGTTCTTACCTATTGCTAACTCAGCCTAGTGAACTTACTTGTATGGTTCTCGCACATTCCTATTTTTTTACATTAAAAAATATGTGCTTTGTTCAAGGAAGGACTTAATTTGTGATCTAGAAAATTAATTTCTGGATTATGCATTTGTCTACTCTTCTCTTCTAAAATGATGCCTTGATTGCACTCTTCAATAAATAATACCATTTGCATGCAGTATAGCCCAGAGTCTAATCCTAGCTGATTAAAAAATCATAAAGACATACAATATGTATTCAATTATATAATGAGTTGTGCATAATTATGCACATCCCCATGAAGTTTGAAAATGATTACTGATAGTGATTTAGTGGGAAGCATATTGTGTCAAGTACATCAGGAATCTGGCTGCTTGCATTGTGTAGTGGCAGTTGATCATTGGCAAAAACAAAATTCCCTAATTTTTATCTTGCCTCTCTCTCATTTTCATGTCCATCCTCCATAAAAGAAAATAATAGAGTTCTTCATTTATCACACAGCTCTTATGGAGAATAGATATATAAAAAACCTAGAACAGTATCAGGCTCCTTAGTAAGTGCTTGGAAAAAGCATGATCATGCTGTGTTTCTCGAGCAGTGCTTAAAAAACCTTCATTTTGTGCTTTTGAATCAAAAAAGCCCTTGAATTTCAAATATTTATTTGGAGGTCATATGCTGACTAATAATGTTTGATATATGTAGAATTAATCTACTGTATTTACATGATTCATTTGTTTGTCATATCACATGCTGAGAATTCTCTGGCTTGTTTACTGAATCTTTAACTCTATCGTGTAGGGTAAAGTATCTGCAAATTTGTTATTAGCACATGTAGGCCAAATAGAGGCACTTGCATATATGATAACTTTTTTTTCCTGTTTATGACAGCATGATTTTCCTGGTTAGCTGGAATACTGGATTGACATTCATTCATTTTCATTGGACTTGTGTGCCTCCTTTCTATCAGGCACTGCTTAGAATTTTTGGCTCAAAGTTTCATTGTTTTGTGTGAGAAATGGCTCAAGCCTGATTTACATAATCTAATGCAGTATATTACATATTCTGGATATATATTCACTTGTATCCCAACCCATGAATTTGTGGAAAATGTATTTAGAAGTATGGAAGCACCAGATAAACATTCGATTCATACTTGGGAAGAGAATAGTGAGGAAAATATTAGCCACAGGGCTTCTTTTCATTCCAAAGCATGGTGGACATTTAAATTGTGCTCTGCAGAATCGAGTTCTCTAATTTATAGAACTGTGAGGCCACAGATGGAGATATATCATCTGGTTGGAGAGCATAGATCTGTCATATTTGCAGTATTCTATATTTCTGTAAGGAAATGTCTGTTCTGACCTGTTCTTCACCTTTTCTTAGCTATATAATTTTCATTATCCACAATTTCATCATAAAATGGGCGCAGTAGAAAATAACTGAAGCTTCTGAAGACATTTTTGGCACTATAGATCAACAGAGATTTCCAAAATGAGACAACAGTGAAGTAGCTACATGCATCATTCATGATGGTCAAAGTCCACAACACTAGCCTTGGCAAATGCTCTTGAGGTCCAGAGCAACAGGGTGCAAACTGGTCCTGCCTCTTTGAAATAATGGTTGTTTCTTATGAAACCAAGCTTTCTCTCCAATGATGCTTTATATTACTCAAATAAATCAAAAATATATGATTACACAAAGTGTAGATTACTTAATCTAGATTTATAATTGCCAGAACTTAAAAACAACAACAAAAAAAACTTTAGGAAGGAAATAGACAGCACACTTTGGTACCTCTATTGTAATATTGAGTCCTTACCAATAAATGAGATACCATGCACTGAAAGGACAATGCAGCCTCATAATCATGGTAAAATGTTATTTAATATGTAACATGCCACAAATCACATCTTTTTATGGTGCTAATAACATATCATTTTTGTTACATATACATCATGAGATTTTTATAATTAATCCTGTAAAATATGAACATTCCTAAAAACTGCATCAGTATCTCTCTTCTTAAAATTTCTAACAATATCGAATACAATTGAAAGTCATCATTTAATGTTGTTTCATGATTATCTGATGTTCCCTTCCTTCATTTCAATGTTCCAGGAAGAACCCTATGTCCTGTTTAAGAAGTCTGACAAACCTCTCTATGGAAATGATCGATTTGAGGGTTACTGTATTGATCTTCTCAGAGAATTGTCTACCATCCTTGGCTTCACATATGAAATTAGGCTTGTGGAGGATGGGAAATATGGAGCGCAGGATGATGCCAATGGACAATGGAATGGCATGGTCCGTGAACTAATTGATCATGTGAGTACCTTTCTGGCACTTGGTAACTCTGGTCTATGGTTATTTAATGGCTATCCACGAGTTAGCATTGCAAAAGCATAATATACTTCAACTATGTATTTTTTAGTAATTTTATTCAAGGTAGATATCTTTTGTCATATAATAAAAAATTAATCTGAGAAGTTTATATAATCATTCTAGAGAAGATGATTTCTTTAAACTTATTTGTATTTAGTGGTTAAATACCTTCAGCCAGGTGGTATTTGCTTTTAATTGGCATATGATTTTCCAACACTTAATTATTTATTTCCACGACTGTAACTTCCTTTTTCAACAGAGAATAAGTAATGTGATTTCTAAATTTTTATGGTTTTAAAATGCTTAGAGATAGAACCATTATATCTTATCCATAGAATAAGATAGCGCATGAAAAGTAGGAATATAAGCACATTGAATCAAAGGAGAGACTTTTAGTGTCTAAATTAGAAGTTTTTTTTAAATCAATGGCTTTGTTTTTCAGTGAAGAAAAGACATTCTTTATTAGTCAGAAAAGTCTTATTTCAGAACTTTTCAGTAGATGATTTTAGTTAAATAGCATAGTATTATATTTAATCTTGTGTTTTCTGACATTTAAGTTTATTTTGAAAATTTCCATGATATTAAAAATTTAGGTATTACTAAAATAAGAATTCTACAAAGAAGAAAATTAATTTTACTTTACAAATCTTGTATAGCCAAGTCCATTGGTGCAGGAGTATAGTTTCATCTTTTTGGGAGAATAAGGTAGGATAATTCCAGAATCAAGACCAGTTTATGAAACTCAGTAAGATCATCTTACAAAATAGTAAGTAAAAAGAGGACTTTGGATATAACTCAATGGTAGAATGCTCACCTAGCTTGTGAAATGTCTCATGATCTCCCAGTGGAAAAGAAATAGAAAGCCAGAATTACAATATTACCAGCTGTTATTTAAATAAAATTTCCTTCATGATATCACTAGAAACTATAGCTGTTTGCTCATTATTTTTTTAATTTATTATTATTATTATTATTTATTCAACTGTGTGCATGTGCGTGTGTACGTGTGCGCGTGTGTGTGTGTCTGTGTGTGTGTGTGTATGTGTGTATGTATGTGTAGAACCACGGACGAATTCGCGAACCACCATGGACGCCTCCATCTCCTTCTGCCCCGGGATTCACAGGCTCCGCCCTACCAGGACCAGAAGCGCAGGCCGCCCCCGCTTCTGCCTGGCGTCTATACGTGGGATCTGGGATCCGAACTCGGGACCCTCCACCAGCAAGGCGGAGGCTTAACCCCTGAGCCACCTCTCCAGCCCCAGTTTGCTCATTATTTTGAAAATATTTTATTACTATTATTTATTATAAAATATAAGGAAATTAGGGAGTTCTACATGTGAGAAAGATCCAACACTAAATACCTAATCTTAATATCACTACTATTTATTACTTTTGCCAATTACTATTCAATTACAGTTAGTGTTGTTATAATTTACTACTTGCATTTTTTGTCAAGTCAGCTAGAAAAGGGCATGACTGTGGCTTCATTCAGGTGTCAGATTTATTTTACTGACTTATTCTCACAGTTCCATCATTTCCCTGAATTGCTACCAGCATTTTAGATTATCCACACAGAAATATAGTATCTTTACCCCAATAACTTCTTAAAAGACAGCAAATTATATGCATTGGTTGAACCTAGTTTATACACTAAATCCTGAGCAAATCCTTTTAATGGTGGTCTCATTGAATAGTCTGGGGCTTATACTCACACAAACAAGAGCCTGGGATATGGTGTCTGTCTATTCAAAAACAAACAGATTTTAAGTATGGAAACTAGGTTTTCAAATAGAAATCAAAGAGTTTATTCTTGATAAAGCACAATAAAACTTGAACAGACCACATGATGAATATTCACTAAAAACTCTAAATAAACAGTTTCAGTGAGACTTCTACATTTGGTCATAACATAGGAATTTTAGGTCACATCTGTTTCTTGTGTGCATGTATCTCCATAAGTTTTCTCTCAACGCTCCTTTAAATGTCTTCTTGGGGTTCAAGCTTGAAAAGAAATCTGATTGTAATTTGTTCCTTTTCAGATTATTTGTACTTTTCTTTGAGGAAATTAAAGAGTAGAAAATAGTTACTAGAAAAAATATGTCTAAGACAAATGGAAAGCAAGCTAAATACAAGATCAGAATTCTAGTATATACACATATATATTAGATATACTAGCATACACATAGACATGCACATACACAAATACACATAGATTAGACATGCATACACACACACAAGCAAACACAATGTGACACATACATAGACACACACACAAACACAGAGGAACACACATGTGCCCACAGAAACACATGTGAATAAACACAGAAAACACAAAAGAACAGCATATGTTACCTTTTGATATATATTTCTCACAAAACTGTGATATTGAGACCACTAAGACCACCAATGAATAATCAATTTATATGATCATTTTAGTTCTACTTTCTTACTTTTGTCTTCGCTCTTTGTGAGTTAATCATCCTATACTTACATAATATTTTTGGTGACTTCCTCACGCCTCTGTTGCCTTTTTCATCCTTGGTTCTTAAATTCTTAAGTAAATCACATTAATGAATGGATGAGTGGTTGCCCTTGTTTTTACTTATTTTTCACTGAAGAGATTATTCTCTCAAAAGAAGATTATCATCCCTGTAGAAGAGTTCCACTACTTCTTCAGTGCCCAAGCTTCACATATCTCTTACTCCCTCTGGTGCATTTACCTTTTAAATATTTGAGAAGTCCCTCAAAGACTGCATGCCCTAACAGAATCCATCATTCACTTTTCTAGAGCCTAATCCTTCTAGACTTTGCTCTATAAGTTATCCCTTTAAGTGGTACTTTATAGCCATCTGATAGATTTTCATGCCCATGACACAGTCTTAATCTTTTAATTATTTCTCAAGTTCCTGTGGTTTATTGAACATGCTGCTTAAATGATACAAAGGTTCTCAATATTGTTCTCCTTCACTAAAACTTGGTTTAATATTTCAGTAGATGTTTTTCTTCCAATCCATGAATTATATTGTATTCTGGCAGTCTTGTTACAAAAAGAGAAATCTAATCGTGGCCATTCTTCATATAAAGGCTTCTAAGAATTTACAGTGCTAACTTTATGTTTCCTAGCTATGCCAAATTAGGTTATACTGTGTTTGTTACCAGTGACTTCTTATCTCTCCCCATCAGCTCTAATATTGCTTTTATTGTGAGAAGTTGTAATAAAGAGCCAACAGGAGGCAGAAGGGAGGGCATTCAGTGGAGGCGCCCCAATTACAGATTCAAATGAGAGAAGAAAGAGGAGACAGAATCTTCCTTTCCTTCCTCCTGCCCAGAGATGCTGCCTCAGGATTGTGGTGTATTGAGTGCAACAGTTCCTAGTGATGCTTCCTTTGTGCAGGTCTTCATCCTGTTCTGTGTTATGGTATGTTCTCTGCAAGTGAAATAATGAGTTCATACTGTCTTTCTTTGAAAGATGAAGTGCTTTTAAAAACATCTTAAATATAAGAGTTTTTCCATTATACTGAACATCTTTTGGAATTTTGTAATGATTGGAGATCAGGTCCACTGAATTTGAAGTCTGTTCATCAGATGTGAACAACTCGTGATATTTATGAACCATCAGACTAATTAGAATGCAAATCATAGTTTTTTTTTCTTCTCAGTTGACTGCATCCATGTCCTCTGGTTGCAGTGTACTTGGAATAATTCATCTGTTTCTTCTAATATATGAAAAATAAATTGCAGATATAAATAATACAGTATAGGAAAGCTGAGCATTCAATAGTATTTTTGAAGGAATGACACAAATATTCTATCATCACCCCAACAGACGTTCCAACTGAAGCACCATGCTCTTAAGAGATTGTACTATGCATTCCATTTTTCAAAGGTTTTATTCCAGGAACTCCAAATACAAATATATATTCAAGGACCAAGCAAAGAAATAAAATGTATCATAACCTCTTTCTGAAATTATAGTATCAGAACTTTTAAAATAACATTCAAAAAGTATTTTATCAAGGTTTTCTGTCCTAAAAGCTAGCTTATCTCTCCAGTCTAATATGCTGCAGTTCAGAACACAGAAAAACATTAATACAACCATTTTGTTTATTTACTTGTAGCTCTGGGACATGTATTCCTAATAAGTCATTCATAGGCTCATGAGGCAAAGGTGATGAGAATATTGTTTATAAAACAAACTGGAAATTATTCATTAACATGAGCAAAAGCACCTAAGCTGCAGTAAGCTGGTAGATATTATTATGGGACTAATTAAAACTGACAAGAATAGTTAAATTGTTTTAAAATCTCAAGTGGTGTTTGCCTAAGTATAGAAAAATTCAGGTATATTTATGCTTGTAAACATCAGCACATAAACTAACAGTGTGCACAAAATCTCCATATGTGTAGTTTAAAAGACTTCAGATCTGTCCCCTCATTTTCATGTCTTTACCCACTCGAAAAGTTCAAATCTTATCAATCTCATTATGTAACACATAATTCCTGTGGAATATCTTCTGCAAAATTCCATTTGTATATCATGCCTTGCTTTACTTAAGCTCTAATGTATTCTCAGTGCTTTCCCATTGGAAACACCAGAGATGGATTGAAAGATGATAATGTATTTTTTAGGCTTAATTCCAGCCTTTTACTTCTTTCACACTCTGACACCCTGTGGTGTAAACTGTGCTCATCTCATAAAAGTAGGTTGTGCTGCAGTATAAAGTTAAGCTCATATAGGAGAAACTTATTCTGATGGCAAAATGGTTACCAAAAATGTATTATGATTTTAAACAAGCTAGAATTGAAGATTTTAAATGAATCTGTAGAAACATGGTAATAACTTAAACTTTTCTGTATGTTCTCTACACAAACTTGATTATAATGCATTGTATACATGAATAAGACATTGTGTTTTACTTTAACACGCAAATATGTAAGTGAGCATGCTCAATATACAGAGAAAAATCTAATGTGAACATCTACTAGTTAACTTTGAGAACATCGAATGACACAGATTTCAGTTCTATGACTAAATGATGAGGATAAAATTGAATGTAAAGATTTAGGGGAATTGTTTTCACTTTAGCCTCCGAATGCATGAAAAACAGGTTCATTCATGACAAGTATTTTTTTAATCCCAATTATTAGTACTGTTATTTTTTCTCATGTAATGCTTTGTATCAGTTATGAAGCAAAATGTTGAACCAGATAATTCAAAATTAGTAATTTGATCGCATATATGATGAATGCTATCATATAAAATAGAAATTTAAAAAGCAATTGCAACCAAAATGTGAGAGAATTTTAAAGCTCTTTCATTGATCTCTCTGCTCCCTTGTGAGCATGAAACAATAGTTTTTAACTAACATTCAAATATAAACCTAGCTCTCCTTTAAAGTTACAAAAGAACTCTTCAGTTTCCTTGTTCTTGGAGACTTTTTCTTCAATAGCATTGTCTATACTGAAAATGTCTTAATTACTTGGGAATTCCTTAAATAAAAGTTCACAGGCAATCTATATTTATTTAACTAAAAGTTCTTATGTCATTTTAAATATTCAAGCTTTAAAAAATATTTAAGAACAGGGTTCCTTTAGAAAAATAGAATGAGGTAGAAAATCTACTTCAGTATATGAAATATGGTTCAGTTTCTAAAAATTATAGTAGAATGTGAAATCTGTTCAGACCTAATTCATTTATACTTTATTATTTTTAAGAAGCCCAAAAGGCCATGGTAATCCAGATATCTGAAATTCCCAGAATGCAGCCTTGGCATTATGCCTGCTATTTAACACCATCAGCCTTTTGTGATTCATAAAGGGCTTCAAGGACCTCACTGTAGTTTGCTTCCTGATTGCTTCTTTGTTGTACTCTATCAATAAATGAAATATTTGTGCTTCAGGTAACATAAAAAATGGTGCCAGATATTGTCACAAAAATAGAAAAACTAGATAAAACAATAAACTCTTCAAAGTGGGAAAAAAGTTGGATGCCATAACTTTGAATTTTATTAGCATGTTCTTGGGTTTTCCACTCTTGTTTAGTACTTTAATATTTCCAATAAGAAATAAACATAAACAAAGGAACCAACAACAAAAAGGAAACTCAATGTACAAGACTAAAACTTTACTTTTCTTAAATACTGGAATAAGTTACAATTAAGGAAAAAATTGCCAACAAGGTACAAAACTATTACAAACTTAACATACTGAAATGCCTGTAATAAAAACTTTTAAATTTAAATATTACTAAAAAGTGCACAAAGAATATACTTATAGCTTAAAATGAATTTTAACTTAATGTTCTTGAAAAATCTATTAAAGAATGGACTCTTCTATGTACTCATATATACTTTGAATCATTTTGCCATATAAAACAGAAAGAAACTAGACACTCCTTGGAAGGGCATTACAATTTTTCATTACTGTAATCAGGAAGAAAGGACTCTCTTAAAAACTTTATCTTTGTGTGAGTTTCATAAATGAATAAAGAAAAGCAAAGTGAACAGAACAAAGCTTGTAAATTCAATTACAATAATTCAAGTGTATAGAGTTGTAGGTATAAACAAAAGGAAAATTGTAAATTACCAGCAAAAGTATCCTACTATTAAATATTCCACCCCTTTTCTAAAGAAACAACAAAGAAAAAAATCACATCAGGAACCTTATTTATTTTTAAATTAATATGTGTGTGCTTAATTTAATTCAGAAGGTGAATCTCCAGTGGTACTGCCAGTTTAGTGGGCTACAGAGTCATCTATAGTGTTTAGAACATCTGGCTGTTATTAAATGATAAATTCTGATTGGCATCCATTATTACCAAGGCATTAGAATAAACTTGCATGAAAACAGATATAAATAAATATGATATTATAGGAGATCATTTCATTTAGCATAAGGAACAAACCCAAACAAAAGAAAAACAAATGAAATACATAACATGCTACATTCATTTTTTTAATGAAAGGAAAATGATAATTTTCTTATTAGAAAAAAATATAATTTCTTTGTTCATTGAGAATGGATTTTCATTTCACATGAAATTTCATAAAGTTTCTTTTCAAAGTACATTTGAATAATGGAATTAATACAACTGCTAAAATAAGATTCTTCATGATATTCCTAAATAGAAGTATAATTTAGTATTATTAATACAGCATGTTTTAGTGTCAATCACAGTTTTGGGAAGAGAAGAGAGAATTGTATAAATCCTAGGTGAGATTGCTGTTATTTTTATACAATTTACATAAAGCAATAACACAGATATCCCAAGAAATCCTGAGAAGCCTGGGGGTAATCTGATCCAGAGGAAAAGAGTCACAGAAATTTCTATTATTAAATTGCAAGGAAGTGACAAAAGCTTGCATTCGATCACTATTTTTGGAGCTGCCATTAATTTTAGCACATAATTCCACTTGAGGGTTGTTGCTTTACATAATGACACACCTGCTTGAAACAATGAATTACAATCTGGTCAAGTTCATTTAAACTTTCTAAAGCACATGCAATGAGACTTGGATGTGATTCAGAAAATTATAAAGGATTACACAAAATAGGTCTCTTTCCTAAGTAAGAAAATGATTCTTTTTATTGCCATTTATGAATATTATGTAGAAAAGGCTACTGTGAATAACACTACCTTGTGCGTGAATCATGTATCTTGATCCATTTTATCTACATTCATTTCTAATTAATTTTATGTTTCTCTGGCACTTTAGAATACTCAACCTGGAGAGTTTGGCATGCACATTAAAGGACGCTCCGGGGATGGCACTGGAGTATGGAGAGGGAGGGGAAAGGGGAGAGGGGAAACAGGAGGGTCGGAGGGAGGTGGAGGGAAGCAGGGGACCGGTATACCTGTTAAGTTTGTATGAGCGGTAATAATAATAAAACAATTGTTAAAAAAAGAATACTCAACCTGCTACTGATATCTCCAAAACTGGAGTTTCTTTTTCATATTTAATATGACAACTTCCTATGATTATTAAAAAACAATGCAGAAGAATTTTTTTGAGACCTACTTGATTGCCAATCAATATATTTGTTTTTGTACTTTGCTTTACTATTAAATAACATAGAACTAGATCTCATGTTCTACTTTTTTCCATCTATGGAAATGATGTCGTGCATTATTGTTGCAGTTACTGTGCTTGGTTGCTGATAAAATCCTGAAAAAATAGCTTAAGGGAACAAGAGGCTTTATATATTCTCTTAAATAATCCAGTTCCTTTTCCATCTTGACAGGAGAGTGCACACTAACACTAAGAACCAAGGGACTCACATATAATATCAACAAGACCACTGAGAGAGGCACAATTCTTACTTGCCAGGTCAGAATATATTGCTAACATTCCCAATCAGCGCTCTCAGTTGTATTCACCTGCCCAATGACTAGTCCTACCCACCATGGGCTGGCCTTCCTCATTGACTAGACTATCTCCTGCAGGTTCGTTCTGAACTTAGCCCAATCATTAATTCTCCACAAATATGTCCAGAACGCAAACTCTCAGCCATCAAGTTGATTCCTGTATCTCCTGGTTGGATGTTGGTTTATTTTGCTAAATTCAAAATGAAAATAATTTCTACTTTGTTAGTTTGTGATTTTTCACTACATATATTTCTTCATAGTCCTTTTCTTGTTGTCCATGAGACTTCAGAGGGGAAGATCCATATCTCTAGGAACTAATAAGCTCTTTAGTATTGAATGGAGAAAATGTGTCTTTGTTTTTGTGTGAAGTCCATATTTTTTATTTGCTTTGCCAATTTGGGTAATTCCATTTACAAAGCTAAATTTAAATAGGAATATATCTCAGTGAATTTTCCAGAGCATCATGTTTGATCTAGCAATATAAGCATCTTATTTTCTTCTGTAGATATCAATGACTCATCAAGGCAGAAATTATTTATCTATCTGGATATCACCCTTAGAGGACACCTACCATTAGGTCCTAACCCTTAGAGGAGGCAGTTAGTAGCTAGAAAAAGATACTTGAATATAAATTTTACACTTTTCCTCTTCCCTTTATACAAGTCTTCAGTTATCCTTTTGTTGTGCCTATGATTATTGTAAATTATACAGATACATTATTTGCAGATTCATTGTTATAACAACAAAATTTGGTAATGTTACCAAACTTAAATTTAGAATTTTAAAGTTTGTGATTAAGTCATTATCCAATGCATTATCCAATCCATGCAAAGAATAAGATGATTCATAAATGTGTCCTCAGCAAACAGCAGCAGACATATCAAGCAATATGTGACATCAGTTAATGTGAGACCATGCACGGCACAACGCACTTAGAGGAAGGGACACAGACAAAGTAGTTTAATCATTAAATTCCCCATTGTCATATGCAGACATGAGATTAGACACTATCATATTAGTGTAATACAAATGAGATTTGACTGCAGGTGTACAATAGAAAATGTTCAGCAAGTCAATGTGAAGTAGAAACAAGGTGTGTGATGGAATGAAAGAGTTGTCAATGTGAAAATGACACTTTAGCATTAGTATATTAAGACAGTCATCTTGATCAACAGAGAGCTTATCTTTTCAGTATTGTCATACAATCATTTTGTATGATCGTTTGCAGAATGGATTATATGCCTTTCATGCTTTGAAACTGTCAAACATTGAACATAAAATACCATTTGATATCTTCCTACTAGCATTGATGTCTTCATACTTTCATACTTCACCTAGCATTCAGCTAAGGATATGAAATTCATACCTGCTAGTTTTCTTATTTATGATTGATATCAGTAAATGATACAAACATTTATTTGGTGACCACATGTATTCATTCCTCCTTGTGTCAAATCATCCATTGACTTGTCCTGGCATGCCTTATTCTCTGTAAGAGCCATGTACTTACTTTAAGCATCATTAGGCATATTCTACTTTCTTTTCTACACAAACTAATATGTAGGTTAAGTAGCTGCTCTTTCTATTGCCAAATAAGCACTTACAGAAATAGTTAATAATTCTGCAAATAGCTGATTATTGAGCTGAGATTAATGAACTGAGAAAGAGGTGTCAGTATTAATATATTCAAACAAACTTAGAATCATGATACATAGTAGAATCTCTTGAATGTGGGTTTGGGGACCTTACCCAGGTACCTAATGTTTCTTGTAGATTTCTGAAATAGCCAAGCACAATAGACTGGGTGTCTAAACTAGAATGTTGATAATAAATATTTATAAAACAGGGGCCAGTCTTTCTTCATCCTTTTGCTTACAGCTAATGGTTGCAACTAGAAGTCAATTTATGATTAAGAGTTAGTGGGCAACAAAAAAAGGGAAAGTTCTTCATAAGGCGACCTACTTGATGGAGAGTTTTCTTCGTACTAATGTAAGACAATGGGAGTCAGAGAATCCTTCAGACATAAAGTCAATTCTCTCTAACTTTGTTAGTGGAGTCTAATATTTCTGCTCAGAGAAAACAAATTTACCCTAGATGTTGCATTTCAATTAATGGGCTATCTTTCTTTTTTTTTTTAAAAAGAGTATATGTTTTTCTTTGATTATATATTAGTAATGCATCCACAAACCATCTCTTATAAGGGCTTCATTTCTATGACCTAAATTTTCCTCTTTTGTTTTCTCTTTTCTTCTCTTGAGTATTTTCAGAGTAATATAGTTTCTTGAGTTCCACTGATTAGTTTGAGGTTATAAGTTTTAATTTTACTATTTTGATGTTTTTAATGGAAATTTTAACAAGCAATTTTAACAACCTACCAGTTAATTTGCACCTTGGGACAAAAATAGAAGATTCTTAAACTGGCCAACTTTAAGGACATCTGAATATTTTTTCTAACCTGATTTTTCTTTAACTATATAAATCAGCTGTTTATACTATTATTTCACATAATCATCATTTGTTTAAATTGAAGACTTTTAAAATATTCATTTGCTTCAATGTTTATTATCTCTTCTCATGTGCTGTCACAGATCTCACTCTGAGATCTCATTTCTTGCAAAAATGACACATAAGCAAACTACACACACAATACATGAATCTCTCACTTAGGATAAACACTTAGAATATAAATGCTATTTGAAGGGGACATAAAACTTAAGTGCAGGGGACAGTGGAGATGGTTCAGAAGTAAAGGTGCTTGCATGCAAATCCATCAACCTAAGTTCTAGTCCTGCAGCCCATAGGGTGGAAGGAGAGAATCAGCTTCCAAAGTATGTCTCTGATACCACACATGGGACATTAATTGCTGCTTTTGTTCTCTCTCTCTCTCTCTCTCTTTCTCTCTCTTTCTCCCTCCCTCTCTCTCTCTCTCTCTCTCTCTCAACTGGGGACAATGTTTGATAATTCAACTGTGTGGGTGTGGGTACATGTGCGTGGATGTTTTACATATGGGCATATGTGGGGGCATGTGCAGAAGAGGGCATCTTGAGAGTTTGTGTCTCTATTGACATCCAAAGCTGACACTTGCATTCATTCTGGATTTATCTACCACCTTATTGCTTTGTTCTGGGAAATCCCAGACTCCATCTTTCAAGGCAGGAAACACAGGTCACCACTAACTCCAAAGGCATTTTCACCTAGGATCTGAACCTAGGTACTTTTACTTGTAAAACCCCTGAGCCATCTCTTCAGTCTGCTTAGTGAATTTTAAAAGGTAAAATTAGTGAATTTGCCTATAATATGAATAAGTTTAGACATATATATATAATTTTAATCATATTTTAAAGTTTTCAAATACATGTGTAAAAAATGTATATTTTATCCCCTACTCATCTAATCCCCATCCAATCCCACAGACTCATTCTCTTTTCCACACAATCTTCCTTCCATTCCCCCACCCCCTACTTGTGAGAGCCATTGGGCTTCACTTGGGACACCTGCACTTGGGGCATGATCAGCACAACAGTGTACTAATAATTGAGTTAACAGTCTCCCCCTTTTTCCACTTGTACCAGTACCACGCATTGCCTCAGAATGGCATCACATTTCTTGAATCCTCACTTCTCTGTTGTATGGTATTGATAGGTATGCTCTTATCAAGGTTTAGCAGGGCTAGGTATTGCTGTATTGAGGTCTTAGTTGTAGCAATCCAGGTATGAATGTAGGGTTTTGTCTGAGGGCATTTTTAACCACTCTCAGGTTTTCACATTCGTACAGATTCTTCTGTAAATTTCCCTAAGCCATAGGATGGGGACTGATCTATTGATTTATTTTTTATTTTCTCCCACATTTTATTTTTTCCTAATCATACAAGCTCAAATAGGTACCCCCTCCTCTCCCTTTCTTCTCCCCTCCACAGCTGTCCCCTTTGCACTCTCCTACTTCTTTCCTTCCTTTCACTCCCCTACCTCCCTCCTCCTCTCCTGGTGCCTTCCCTTTTCCCACTCTCATTCCCTGGACCATATTTTCATGAGTTTGCCAAAACTCACTGTAAGGCCTCTACCCTAACAAGGGTTCAGGACTCAGTGTCATAGCCAAGAGTCTCTTCTTAGGCTCCACCTTCGTATGGGAACTCTATTATGACTGTAAAATCCCTCGCCTCTAAAGATCTTACTTCCTGGAGCATTCTCTCCTGTAATCCATGTAAGATTTTTTTGGGGGGGGGGTCATTGAAATGTCAGCTATTGTGCATGTCAGGCAAGTCCAATCCTGGATGGTGTAGCCCTAACTTGTGTGGAATATAATGCATATCGTTGTTGGTCTTCCCCAGCTTCAGGCTCTTGCAATTTTGCCTACCCCTCTTCCGCAAGGTCCCCTGAGCTTTAAGATGGGGAGAGATTTGGCTGGTCTGGTTCCAGGTGAATAATGTAGGGTCTTTGGTATTCTGAATTATGGTATGTTGTTATTTTCAGTTTTGGTTTATCTGCATTGCCCTTGGCTGCAACCCAATTAGTGTAGAAGGTCACCTCCTAACCAAAGATAAAAGACTGTTTCAACAAAGATCTTAATATAAGAGGAAACTCAAAGGTAGATGGAAGAATAGAAGTAGGACACAGCAGTGGGGGTCATTGTCCCATTTGTTAGATGGTTACTGCCTATCTGTCAATCCCTGTATCCTCCTTGATTGGTGAGATCAAACCTGTTCAGTCCCTAATGACCAGGAAGGGAAGTCAGATTGAACTGCACCAGATGTTATATTTCAGCATGGCCTGTTTTTCTCTGCTGAAGGGTTTTTCTCTCCTTTCTTTGAGGTCCTCCTTCTCCTTCCATCTTGTTTATAATCTTTGTGATTACAGTAGGTATTACAGAGATTACAGATTTACCTTTGAATATGACATTAAGTGGGTTTGGAACTAGGATCCACTTATTACGGAATACATATGGTGTCTAACTTTCTGTGTCTGGAATACTTCACTCAATATAATTTTTTTCTAATTTTATCCATTTCCCAGAAAATTTCATTAATTCATCTTTTTTGATGGCCGATAAGTATTCCATTATATAAATACACCACATTTTCATTATCCATTCTTCAACTGTTGGGCATTTGGATTGATTCCATGACTTTGCTATTGTAAATAGTGCTGCAATGAACATGGTTGTGCTCATGTCACTGTAGTGAATTTCTGCATAATGGGGGATTATTCCCAGAAATGGTATAGCAGGGACATATGGCATTTCAGTCTTTAACTTTTTTAGAAATCGCCATACTGATCGCCAGAATGGTTGTATAAGCTTGCATTCTGACCAGCACTTTATGAGAGTTCCCTTCTCTCTACATCCTTTCCAGCATTGGTGTTGTTTGAATTGTGGATTTTTGCCATGGTTTGCATTTCCCTGATGGCTTGTTAGATATTTCAATTTTTCTCTGGAAAAGTTTCTTTTAAATTCCAATTCCCATTTTTTAATTGGGTTATTTATCTCCTTGGTGTTTAATTTTTTAAGTTCTTTGTGCACTTGGGATAATAGAGCTCTATCAGATATGTGGTTAGTGAAGATTTTCTCCCATCTGTGGGTTGCCTTTTTTCTTGGTTTACAATCTCTTTCTCTTAACAGAAGCTCTTTAATTTCATAAGATCCCATTTGTTGAGTATTAGTTCTACTGACTATGCTATTGGATTTTTATTTAGGAACTGTTGGCATACGCCAATCAGCTTGTGGGAGTTCCCTAGTCTTTCAGCTAGGGGTTTTATATTCTTTGGCCTAATTTAGAATTACTTTTCGTACATGGTGACAAGTACGGGTCTAGTTTTAATCTTCTGCATGTGGACATCCAGTTTTGCCAGCACCACTTGTTGAAGATGCTATTCTTTTTCCGTTGAATTTTTTGGGCCCCTTTATCAAAGATCAAATGGCTCTGATTGTGTGGGCTTATATCTGGGTCTTCAACCTTTATCCATTGATCTATGTGTCTATTTTGGAGCCAGTACCAGGCTGTTTTTATTATTATGGATTTGTAATATAAATTAAGTTTTAGTATGGTGATACCCGAAGCATTGCTTTTGTACTCAGGATAGTTTTTGCTATCCTGGGCCTTTTGTGCCTTTTGTAGAAATATGAATTTTTAATTTTTGGTCAATTTCTTTAAAGAATTGCTTTGGGATTTTAATTGGTGTAGCGTCAAACTTGTATATTGCTTTTGGTAGAATAGTCATTTTTATCATGTTGATTCTGTCGATCCAGGAACATGGAGTTCTTTCCACCTTCTGGTATCTCCTGTAATTTCTTTGTTTAGGGTTTTAAAGTTTTCATTATAAAGATCTCTCACTTCTTTTGTTAGATTTATACCAAGGTATTTCATTTTTTCAGGGCTTATAGTAAATGGGATTGTTTCTCTTATGATTTTTCTCTTCTTTTATTCTTGGTGTATAGGAAGGCTACTGATTTTTGCACATTTAGTTTGGAACCTGCCACTCTGCTGAACTTCTGTATCAGTTCCAGGAGTTTCTTGGTGGAGGTTTTAGAATCACTCAGGCATATGATCATGTCATTTGCAATAGATCTAGATATCTTGACTTTTTCCTTTCTGATTTTGATCCCTTTTATCTCCCTCTCTTGTCTTATGGCTTTAGTCAAGTACAACATTGAATAGAAATGGTGAGAGTGGACGTCCTTGTCTAGTACCTGATTAAAGTGGGGATGCTTCAAGTTTTTTCCCCACTGAGTATAATCCTTGCTGTTGGCTTATTGTATACAGCTTTTATTATGTTGATATAAATTCCTTCCGTTCCATATATTTGATCATAAAAAAATGTTGGAACTTGTCAAAAGCTTTTTCTGAATCTATCATGTGGTCATGGACTTTGGATTAGTTTTTAAGATGGATTGTATTTATTGATTTGCATACATTGAACCAGTCTTGTGTAACTGGGATAAAAGCTACTTGGTCATAGTGAATGATCTTTTTGATATGTTTTTGAGTCTGATTTGCTAAGATTTTGTTGAGAATCTTTGTGTTCATCAAAGAGATTGGCATATAATTTTTAAGTGTATCTTTATTAGTTTTTGAGATTAGTATGATATTAGCTTCATAGAAAGAATGCGGAAGTGTACCTTCCTTCACAATTGTATGGAATAGTTTAAGGAGTATTGGTGTTAGTTGTTCCTTAAATCTCTGGTAGAATTCTGTTCTGAATCCATACCGTCCAGGACATTTCTTGGTGGGAGCATTCGAGATTACATCAACAATTTCCTCATTTGTTATAGAACTATTTATATAATTCAAAGGCAAATTGTACTTACTCAGAAATTCATCCATTTCTTTGGGTTATTAAATTTCATGGAAAATAAGTTTTTTAATATGACCGTATAATTCCCTGAATTTCTTATGTATCGGTTGTGATAACTCCATTTTCATTTCTAATTTAGTTCCATTGTTTCTCTGTTGAATTTTTGGCCTGTTGATCTATTCTATGTTGAGAATGGGATAGTGAAATCCCCAACTATTATTGTTCGGGGGTTGATTTCTTATTTTAGACATTGTAGTGTTTCCTTAATGAATGTGGAAGAGCCCATATTAGGTGCATATATGTTCAGTATATGAATTGTGCCTGTGACTAAAATGTCATATCATTCTGTATCTCTTATGATTTTCTTTGGTTTGAAGTCCACTTTGTCAGATACCATAATTGCTACCTGTGCTCATTTCCTTGTTCCATTAGTTTGAAGAATTTTTGACCCCGTTTACTTTTAAGATGTGTCTATCTTTTGTGGTGAGATGTATTTCCTGAAGGCAGCAGATGGATGAGTTTTGATTTCTAATCCATGAATCTAATCTGTGTCTTTTGATTGGTGAGTTAATTCCATTGACATTTAGGGTAATAATGAAGAAATTTCTTTTGGTTCCTGACATTTTTTGTGTGTTTAGTGACTTTCATAAGTATATTATTTAGCTTGTGGTGGTAATATAGTTCCCTTCTGTCCTCCTGGATATGCTTGTTCTTTTCTTCAAGCTTCAGTATCTTTTCTAGCATTTTTGAAGGCTAGCTTTGGTGGTAATGTAAGCCTTTAAATTGTCTTTATGGTGGAAAACTTTTCTCTCACCTTTAATCATGACTGATAGTTTTGCTTGGTTTATCAGCTTGGGTTGATATTTGTGCTCATTCAATACTTCAAGTATGTCTCTCCAAGCTTTTCTGGCTTTTACTGTTTCCATTGAAAAATGTTTTGTCATTTTTAAAAGTGACTTGTTTCTTTTTTTCTTGAAGCTCTCAGCATATTCTCTTTGTCTTATATGTGTAGTGTTTTGACTATTATTTGCCATGGCAAGTTTCTATTTTGGTCATATCTGTTTGGGGTATGGAATGCTTCCTGTATTTGGATAGGCTTCTCTTTCTTTAGATGTGGAAAGTTTTTTTATATTTAAATAGTTTTATATCTAAATCTATGTTCAGTTTTATTTAATTAATTTTCCTTTTTCCTTTTTCTTCTCTTTTTCTTTTCATTTGGGTAACATTTTTTTTTTATTTCTTCCACTCATACAAAGTTTATAAATACTCCATTCCTCTCCCTCAATCTACCCCTCCCTGGATCCCCTTACTCCCCTCACCGTTTTCCCCTTCCTTTTCCCCCTCCTTCCCTTTCTCCCAGTGCCTTTTCCCCCCTCCCTGTTCCTGGAGCATCCTTTGGTGTGCATGTCAAACTTCCCTCTGGGTTCTCCTCTCCGATGAGGTGTAAGGACTCAGTAGCATTGCTTAGAGCCCTTTTTTGTTTTCCCCTTTAGTATAGGAACACTATTGTAGCTGTTAATCCCTTGCCTCTAAGGATCCTAGTGCCTGTGATCCATGCTAGACTTTGGTGGGAGGAGCCAGTGATATGTTGATCATTGTGCAGGTCATGCAAAGTTCTATTATGATTACTTCAGCCATAACTTGTGTGTAGTATCCTTCATGTCATTGCTCCTCCCCATCTTTACGCTCTTATAATCCTAACACCCCCTCTTCCACAAGTTTTGCTTTTTGATAATTTGAAAAATTTCCTTGGGTGTGGTATTTTGGGATTCCTGTTCTGGTATTCCATGAATGCACATGTTAGACTTCTTCAAATATTCCTCTCAAGTATCTTTTTGGCTTTACCAACCTCCTCGATTGAAATGGTTTGTTATTCCACTTTGTCTCCAAGATCTGATATTCTATTTTCTGCTTTGTTAGTTCTGTTGATAAGACTCTGTTGAGTTGTGGGTTGAAGATAGTTTGTCTTTTAGTTCAAGTTCAAACTCTGCTTGAGATTATATTAACTGCTCTATGTCTATTTTTGTTTCTTCAACTGCTTTTCTCATCTCCTCCAAGTATCTGTCATGTTCCTGTTCAAAGTGGTTGATGCGGTTTTAATTCCTTCTGGATTTTCTTTTTCATTGTTTTGATAATAGTAAAGATCAGGTTTTGAAAATCATTATTTTGGGTATGGTTTTCTTGGCTAATTTCTCTGAGTTTGTTATGGTTGGATTCCTTCATTATGAGATTGATTCTTTTTGTAGAGGATTTGTTGTCTTGGATTTTGTTTCTTATGGATTTGAGCTATAATCTGGGCATTTTTTAATGCCTTATGTTCTTCTCTTTGTTTTTGTGGGGGTTTTTTTGACTCAAAGAATTATACAGTATTACTACAATAGAGCAGTTATTGCTAATGTTTTCCCTGGAGTTGGATATAGCTGTCTGGTGTTGGTTTTATTTTCTAAAATAGGCTATAGAACTGTTAGTACATTAATTAAGGTGGGTTTAGTAGACAGGGATTGAAGATTAGTATAGTAGTACACTTTTTAGGTTTACTTCCTCGGCAATATGTGAGGGTGAATGGTATAGTCCCTGAACTTGTTTGGATTTTTGGGTGGGCCATATGGAAATGTTAAACCATGGTGACTAATAGTTGAGAGTAACAGGATGGTAAAAGGGGGTTACTTATCTTAGAACTGGATGTGAAGATTCTTTCCCATATGACTTTAGAAGACCTAAATTGTATGATGTTGGTCCCGTAGCCCATTGCTTGGGTTTTCTCTGGACTCTGTTGAACTCTGTGCAGTAGATAGGGTTCCAGGGTCTGAGGCAGCAAGGCAGACTAGCAATTAGTGGGGCGAGCAGATGACTTGGGGCCTGGGGCTTGGTCTTGGGGCTTACCTGAGGAGGAGGGATTCTGCTGGGGTCTGGGGTCCAGGGAAGAAGAAAAAGCCTGATTTAAATGTTCTGTTTCTGGCTACTTTTTTTCACAATTGCTTTCACTTGGCATTTTTGCCTGTTGTGCTTTCCTGCATTGCATCTTCTCCATTGCAGAACGATATTTTTTGATTAAGAGTTAAGAGTGTCTTTGATCTAAGGGAATAAAGTTAAGTATTCAGATGGTAGCTTACTACTAAGCATTTACAGTTATCACTGATATGTGTGTTTCCATCTTGGATCCATGGTCTCCCCTTTCTCTGGTATTTGATTTAATTCACAGTAACTTGCATGTGTTCTTTCTGTGAAGCTGTCCTTAATGCCTATCCACACAGCAATTGGTTGCTCTGGTATATGTAATCACTCTCTTACCTCCTTCTATTGTTCCACCTCCATTCTGTATTTTATGTTCCTTTCTAGATTACAGCTATTTTAGAGATTTCATTTTAAGTATATCATTTTGAAGATTCACTGCCAGCATCCACATATAAGAGAACATCTGAGATAATTTACTCAATAGTTTATCTTCCCATATTAATGAAAGATAAAATTTAAGAATTTGATATTATGCATTGTGTACATTTTCCATTTTGATGTCATTAGAAAGTTTGATAATCCTTTTATTTAACTATAGAACTTAAGTTTATAACACTAAATATTAATCTAAAATAGACTAGAATTATTTCCTTAAGATGAAAATTTATTAAAGGTTCCTTTCCAATATTTCATGTTTACATAGGAACCCAATCTAATTACCACTAAAAATCAATCTGATGTGATTGCTCCCAAAACTAACCAAGTAAACCAAACCAAACACAAACAACGACAACAAAATAATACACATGCAGACCTCATCTCCGCCATCTCCTGCAGGCTCCATATAATTCTGAAAGTGCCAGAGCCCTGTCATTATTGTTTAAGCCCTGGCAAAGTTCAGAGCGCTCATCAGTGCCCACTGAGAATTAATGGGCGGCACTCATTACCCTGCTGAGACCCTTTGGTAAAACAGTCAATTTCTGTGCTGCTGGTAAGGAGATGCAGTTGTAATCCCTGGCTGTCTGCCAAGGGAAAGTCTTAGTCACAAAAGGCCCAGTGTCCTTCTGTTTTCAACTCAATCTTTCATCCTGCAAAAAGCTTTTTGAATTATGACAAATCTTGTAGCTGGAAAGCATTTTTAGGTCATCCTACCATTCTGAGGGAAAAATGTCTATTTCTTTTGTGGATTATTGTAGGTAGACTCATTTCTATGAATTTCTTCACATGAATTATGTAGTACTTGTCTTACTAACATTTTATTTTGCTAATTAAAATGAAATATGGAATATTCATACAAATATAATCTAATCTACTGATACGTTTTCGTTTTCACTATACAAATCGGTGTGCACTTGAACAGTCAACCCTTACCTTCACAATGTGTAAAGCTAGATATTGCATACAACTGAACATTCACCATACATATAAAATGTTTATGCTTACATAAGCTGGCAGAAACTCCATGCATAGCTGTGTGCATATCTACATAGGTTTGTACATGTACAATAACATAGTTTTTAAGAAAATAACAATATCTGTGAAGAAAATGGACAACTTTAAAATTTAAATGGACAATGATTTATGCCTTGTCAAGGGTAATCCTTGCTATTTAAATGTCAATACGAATTGGTTAATTTGATGCAATATTTGACCATCTGTATTTGCTTTTCTCTTTCCGAATCTTTCTTCTATTTGTTATTCTTCAACGCATTTCCATTTTAAATTGAAAGATAGCCAGTTAAAATAAAGATACTTGAATTGAGCACACTTTTAAATTGTAGCCCATAGGATGCAGTTGGAGTAAAGCATGTTTAGCATGGTTCTCTTCTTACTAGGTAGGGATATCTTGAGGCATTTGCTAGAGTTCTCAGAGGCTTTTAAGTCCCCCTTAAGAAAGGACATCAAGGAAATCTAAATTTCAAAGTAAATGCTAAAAGCATGCAAAGTAAGAAGTACTTGCTATAGTGCTAATTATATTACTAGCACTTGCTAAGGTTGGTCAATTGTTTTTCCTTTTCCTTCCTTGTAGACATGTGAGTAAAATCTCTGGAATTCCTTGAAAATATGAATTCAGAATTTCCCTTCCCTTTCTTCCTCACCATACTGCCTATGAAATTTATCAGAATCACAAGCAAATAAGGATATTTCCTGACTCCCACCAGAATCTAGGGAAGAAACCATACAATTAATTAAACTATAGCCATTTTTTTGTTATCTATTCTTGGTTTCATAAAAATGGGAATGAAAATAGAGGAATAACAGAATTCACTCATAAAATCTGTTTATATTTAAGATTTTAGGTGAAAGTAGTGAGATGATGCAAAATATATCTTACATATTTATTACTAATAATGTAATTTAAAATTCTATGCTCTCCTATTTATTCCACTGATCCTGTACTTTAAAAAATATGTATTTGGGCTGTGTCAGAATTCTTTCCTTTTTTCTCAGTCACTTATCACCCTTCCTGGTTCCCATGTTCTTCTGTAACTAACAATTTACCCTTCCGCCTGAACTTCTTGGTGATTATTTCCTATCCCATGTGGCACCCCCTTGCACTGAATCTGTTCATCCCAGATGTTGCAGTCTGTCTGCACAGTTGCTGATAAATGACCATCAAAAGGCTTAAGGGAACAAAGGTTTATTCTCTCTTACGATTCCTGGTTACAGTTCTCACTCCAGCTTGACGGGAGAGCATGCACCAACACCAGGGCATAGAGAATTGGCCACACCATCACTACCTAATGGCTGAGAGATGGACACTCTTTATTTGCCAGACCAGTATGTCTGGCCAAGTATACAGAAGGATGCCAACTGTCTCAACCAACTCTCCATGATTTATTCCAGGGCTTAATCCCACCCACCATAGGCTAAGCCTTCCCCATCAGCTAGACAACCTCCTTTAGGTTTGCTCTGTGCTTAACTCAACTACTAATTCTCTACAAATGTGCCCAGAGTGCAAACCCTCAATAATCAAGTTGACACCTAACCATGACATCAGAGCACTGCTAATGTTGTATATTTTCCTTCTCATAATTTGCTTAATAGTTTGATGCTGATTCTTTCAACTTCCTTGATTAGACAAAATATACTAGCTAATTAGTCTGTTGCAAAATGAAAAAATAATCTTAGTAATTTTACCTAAAGAAATTATCCTTCCTGTAGCCATTTAGATCAGAGGTCAGTTGAGGGATCCAATCCAGGTTTTCTGAGCCAAGGACTCAAACTAATGGAACAACTACCATAATATGTAATTCTACTTCTAGGAAGCATAAGGAGGCATTTCATAGATTGGGTACAGTCTCTTAAATGTTCTTTGCCAGAAATGAAAGCCTTCCACTTTACCATCATACCCTTGACCAAAAAAAATCCATTTTGTTGAGTCCAACCTCAAAAGAATGAAGAATAAACTTCCATATCCTGGGAAGGGATAGACTGTAAGGCAGCCAAGTGTGCTTGTTTTTCCCATAGTCTCCATATTCTTTGAGGCTCATTTCTCTGTATATACCACTTCATCCCTTTCTATGTGACACCTACACACTTCCTGATCACAGTTACTCATCCATTGTTAATTTGGGTAACTGACTCACAGCCTTTCCTGCAAAAAGTCAATCCCATTATTCTTGGTTGAAGTCACCGTATTTATGAGCCAGCTTGGCTCATATCATGTCACTGGGAGCTGTGAGTTTCTTGAGTTCTTTTCTAGGCACAAACCTACTTGAAGTCATGTCGCAGTCATTTTCAGGTCTGAAACATAGTAGCATTTATAATAATAATACAGAAATTCAGATCTTCCCTCTTGCCTGTACATGTAGTGAACCTTACTTCACTTGTTTTGCATCAGATCTAGCGTTGGTTGGTCATGTCTACTATTTCTCATGTTTCTCACTGTCCCGAGTAATTTCTATGATTTATTATTATTATGTCTCTCAGCACCAAATTCTTATTTCTTCTATTATTTTATTACACTTCTGCTTCTAGAAATTTGATCCTGTGTTGTAATTATTTTCTTTATAAATGACTTAGAAGAAAGTAGGTTGGGGAAAATTAACCAGTTGAGATGAATACAATTTCTATGAATTGAGCTGGGGAACTAGATGCCTCATTTAGTCAAATGGCCCTGTACAATCATGAGTTGTAATCCGATTCCCATGGAAAAGAGTCAGCTGTGGTGTTGCATGCATACATATTTCAGGCAGCAATGCCAAAGAACTGCAGACAGAGACAGGTTTTATGTTATTCTAGCTGCCACGCTTAAGCATTGGGGACAATCTTTTAAATGTTCTGTTGTACTGCTAATATTCTCCAGCTCCTTCTTATCTTAAAGTATATGAGCTAGCTTTGTAATATGAAGAAATTAGAAACCACTGCATAAAAATGTCCTCCATTGGTCGATCACTGTTAAGTGGATAAGCACCACTTCAAAAATACTCTTTCTTCCCTCTTCCATTCTGGTTACATAGGAAAAATTGGTCATTCTCCTACCATTGTGTTCTTTACTCCATAGCAATTCTTCAGTCAATTTTAGTGTCCTTTATTTCTTTATCTATGTTGGACAAAGGACATCTACTGATAATTTTTATTATTTTAATCATGTATACATTTTTACTTTTGTGTTTCAATTTTTTTAGAAATTTGAATCACTTCTAAAGACTCCATGTTGTATTTCTTTTTTTTTTAATTTTTCTATTATTATTTATTCAACTGTGTGCATGTGCGTGCGCGTGTGTGTGTCTGTGTGTGCGTGTGTCTGTGTATGTGTAGAACCACGGACGAATTCGCGAACCATCATGGACTCCTCCATCTCCTTCTGCCGCGGGATTCACAGGCTCCGCCCTACCAGGACCAGAATTGCAGGCTGCCCCGCTTCCGCCTGGCGTCTATACGTGGGATCTGGGATCCGAACTCAGGACCTTCTGCCTGAAAGGCGGAGGCTTAACCCCTGAGCCACCTTTCCAGCCCTCCATGTTGTATTTCTTGATTCAGTGATATGAAACCATCAAGATTCCTTTTAACTGGATTGAAAAGTGGTTCATTTACCATTTTAGTTCAATAGAAAAAGTGTTACGAACTGTCTTAACTTCTTCTATACATTCTAGTAATGTTGAGGCATCCTCTTCTACCTGAAATTATCTTCTTTAATGCTTTGGATTTGTTCATTTACTTTTCAGATTTTGTCCACCTTATATGAATAACTCTTTTTTTGATAGACATGTACCCCAGACATGTTTTAACTTACTTTCTAACTGAGAATGACCTTGAACCTCTAATTCTTTAGCTCCTGAGTATTGGAATTACAGGCATGTGCCAACATTCCCAGTTTACTCACATGTATTATAATGACCTTTCACCTCTTTTATTTACTTAAAGAACCTTTCCATCAAAAGTTTAAAACATCAGGGCTGGAGAGGTGGCTCAGGGGTTAAGCCTCTGCCTTGCAGGCAGAAGGTCCTGAGTTCGGATCCCAGATCCCACGTATAGACGCCAGGCGGAAGCGGGGGCGGCCTGCGCTTCTGGTCCTGGTAGGGCGGTGCCTGTGAATCCCGGGGCAGAAGGAGGTGGAGGCGTCCATGGTGGTTCCTGATTCGTCCGTGGTTCTACACACACATACACATGCGTGTGCACATACACATACACACACACACATAATTGAATAAATAATAAAAAATTAAAAAAATATTAAAAAAGTTTAAAACATCAGTAATTGAATGGACATTTAATAAGAGGATTAATAAGAGGCATAAGTTTGCTATAATATCTGCTACTTTCTTGAGCCCATTTCTTTTAAATTTTTATAGTCATTTTTGGAGTTTCCATATACATAAATAAATATTTGTCTTTTAACCTCTACTATCCCTCTCCCCACTCCTTTTTTAAAATATTTTTTATTATTATTTCCGCTCATATGAACTTAATAGGTACACCAGTTCCCTCCCTCCCTCCTCCCCTCCACCCCACCTTCCTCCTCCCCCTCCACTCATCCCTCCCTCCCCATCCCCCAGTGTTTCCCCCCAATTCCCGGAGAATCCTTTAATGTGCATGCCTGACTCTCCTCTGGGCCCTCCTCTCCGATGACATACAAGAACCCAGTAGCATTTCACTGAACCCTTTCCTGTGTTCCCCTTAACCATAGGGACACTACTGTGGCTGTCAATCTCTCCAAGAATCTTGGTGCTAGACTTTGTGAAGTCAATAGTGTGTTGGACATTGCGCAGGGCATGCAAAGTCCAATTATGATTGCTTCGGCCCTAACTTGTGTGGAGTATCTTGCATATCATTGCTCCGCCCATCCTTGTGCTCTTACACTCTTACCACCCCCTCTTCCGCGAATTTCCCTGAGCTTCAGGATGGGGAGAGATTAAGCTGGCCTAGTTCTAGGTGGTTGATATAGAGTCTCTGAAGTTCTGGATTATGGTTTGTTGATTTTCTTTTGCAGTTTTGCTGCTCCTGCTATGCCCTTCACTCCATCCTGATGGGTATTGGATGCCACCCCCTGGCCAGAGATAAAAAGCTGTTAAACTAGAGTCTTGTTATAAGAGTATACACAAAGGTAGATGTAATAAAAGTAGGAAACCGCAGTGAGAGAGGGGTCAATCATCCATTTGCAAAATGGTTACTTTTTATCTGCCAGACTATATGCCCTCCCCTTCTGGTGAGATTATACCCCCTCAGTTGTAAATGATCAGGAACGAAAGTCTGTGAACTTAAGCAGATGTCTCACTCCTATTCGGTACAATGGTTCTTTTTTTCATCCAGTCTTCCTCCCTCCCAATACCCTTTGACTCATGATAACTGTAAGGCCTTATCTAAGCTGCTTGCATTGGCATGTGTCTGCCCACCAGTGAGTTGATATTGAGTAATAATTTTCCTCTCATGACTTATACTAGGCCCACTCAGTTCTCTCTGTGGCACATTTACATATTGCACCCTTTACAAATCCAAGATTTACAGAATTAATATGAACTCTAGCAATGGCTCATTCTACCAATTGTCCCATAAGTCTAACATTTACTTTAATGAGTAAAATTGTAGCACAACTATATTTATACATATTTCAACATAAGTGTTCTAATATTTCTGATTACTTGCTTCAACAGTAGACTCCTGAGGAAGTAAAATTCTCATTTACTTCTTTACATCCCATACACATCCAAGTGCACATTTGATTTGATAACTTTTTGTAAAGGATGTATGTTATTTTGAGAAGCATTCTAAATAAATACCATAACCTAAAGCCCAATTTTAAAGAACGTTATTATTGAAATTTCAGATTATTAAATATCTATGAATGATTTAATTTACCAATTTTTAAAAATATGTCCTTAGAATTTGATAGTCTTAATTTATAATGCACTAAGCAAGATGCTTGTGATGGAACTATATGTTGAGCTTTCTTTCCACTGAAAGGTCTCTTGGTAATTCACAGTCATATCATTGTTGTTGTTCTTTTATAGTCCACTTATGGTTGCATATCATCTAAACAGGTATATTAAAATGAAGCTGTCAGAGGGGCTGGAGAGGTGGCTCAGGGGTTAAGCCTCTGCCTTGCAGGCAGAAGGTCCTGAGTTCGGATCCTAGACCCCACGTATAGATGCTGGGTGGAAGCAGGGGCGACTCTGCGTTTCCAGTCCTGGTAGGGCGGAACCCGTGAATCCCAGGGCAGAGGAAACAAGGAGGAGGTGGAGGCATCCATGGTGGTTCCCAAATTCGTCCGTGGTTCTACACACATACACACACACACACACACACACACACACACACACACACACACGCATACACGCACAATTGAATAAATAATAAATAAAAAAATTAAAAAAATGAAGCTGTCAGAATGTATATAGAAGAAATAATTTAAAGTAACAAAACTAATTTGAATACTTTAAACATAAATAAAAGCCTGAGTTTTAGTTAATATTTTGAATATTTTTCTTTTTAAAGTTTTATTTTATTATTTTTGCTTGTGTGTCTGTCTATGTCTTTGTGTGTGTGTCTATGCCTATCAGAGGACACTGTGTGTGTGTGTGTGTGTGTGTGTGTGTGTGTGTGTGTGTGCAGGTCCAAAGGTGACTTTGGAAATCCCCTGGATTACTTCTACCTCCTACTTGCTATGCTCTAGAGTTTCCCGGGCCTTCCAAGACTAGAAGTACAGGACACTGTTATTTCAGCCTGATATTTTTTAGGTAGGACTCAGGATCCAAACTCAGGTCCTACTGCTTGTGAGACAGAGATTTAACCCCAGAGCCATATATCCAACCCTTGAATAATTTCTAATCACTCGTTTTGAAAATTTGTAGTTTTTTTAAAAAAATTAAATCACGTATTTTTCTTCAGCATGTTTGATAAATATGATAAAATATCTAAAATCATTATACCATTGTATTCTCAAATAAATATTACAAAATATCAGACAACTACATTTAGCTGTGGAATAATATAAAAATGAATTTCTACTAAGGATTATCTATATCCTTTAGTAGTTTTTGACTTATCAATGTATATGAAACCAACTTATTTTCTGCATTTTTTTAGAAACTCTACCTCCACACACACTTTTATTTTTAAGTAAGCCATACAGGACACATTATCTGCTTTTATACTCCTTCCTTTCAGTGTATTATAGAAACCTATACATATACAGCCAAGTATCTCTTACCTCATAAAGATACATCCCACTTTATGATTCAGCAAAGCTACCAGAGCTCCGTAGCAGTTTCCACATAGTTGATGAATTAACTCCTTTCTCAATCTCTTGAGAACTAAGTCTATCGCCTCCCAGTGAGCAGACCCTTAGCACTGCGTCTCCCATCCCATGCTTCTCAGCAAAGCCTGTCCTTCCTCCAGTGTCCTTCAATTCCTAATATTCATGCAGACCTCAGCTAGTAAAAGCCAAGCATCATTTGTCTGTATGAGCATGGCCATCAGGGACTGATTTCCTTCTTACTGCATCAGAGCAGTTTTTCTCTGGAGGATAAGTGATATTTATGTAACTCACTTTCCCGACATATACAACACTCAAACTTACGCCTTGTGTTCTATGTCCCACATTCACATTAGTGTGAGAGACACTTTCATTCCTTCTTAAAAGTCCTGTCCCGTTGACATGTTTCAGAGCAGGGGATTCCCTGTTTGTTTCAGTTTTTCATACTGAACAATTATCGACACCTTCATCGACATGTTGATTCATGGATTTGTCCTTCCTCTGTGTTAAAAGTCTAGTATGAGATGTAAGTTTCGATAAAAAAAGAGAAGAAATTTTTATCTATTTTTTTCTTAATATTCTTCAGGATAATTGTATTCACAGATAAGTCCCAGGGTTATCAGAAACACAAAAAAGAAATAATTCAAAGGAGATGAGGTGCATAAGATCAGCCAGGAAGGCAGATGGGAGGACTTTACAATGTAAGTGAGTTCTCTCCCACCACCTGCTTCCTGAAACTTTATTTTATGCACGAATGTAAATAGGAGTTGGGGATCAGGTGGCAAAGCAGGGGTAAAAGCATTTGTGATTAGGGGAATGAGAGATAGGTAAATGAGAGTCCTCTTAGCTAACAGCACATGCTTAGATAACGGTCTGTGGCATCAAGAGAAATCAGTTTTGTGCAGAATTCCTTGGCTATTGTGAAATCCCTTTGTCAAGGTGGCATTCTCCAGGAGACACTCTACAATTTTGGATTTCTCTCTTCATTGCCCAAGGCTTTGGATATCAAAATAGTCTATTTAGTACATATGTAAATTGTAATCTCTTTCTCTTACACATCTTCAGCTGTGTCCAATTGTAAAAAAAAGCAAATCTTTCCTCTCATCCTCTTTTTTTTTTCTTTTTTCCTGCCAATTCAGAGACTAGTGTGAAATACTGCACCCAAATATCTTTTTCTTGTAATTCCTCCCATTAGCAGACAAGCGTTTTCTGATGGATAGCTGTCTGTTTTGTTTCTTATTGTCCAGATCAGGATCACAGAACTGAGACCACATTCTATACATGATCTCTCCCCATATGTGCAGCTTCCAGGGACAGTAATATTCTCTCTGATCTTCACTCATATGTCAGCCTCCTATTCACATGGAGGTGTTGTTCACCAAGGAGGCTAGTCAATCCAGACTACATAGAGGAAGATTGTCAACCTGAGATTGTGCTTCCCCTGTCCAAGGACACTGCACTTTCACTCAGAGCAGACTTAGTTAGTCCTGTTTTGATCCATAGCAAGGATATCACAATGACTGCTACAGCAAGAAATAATGCCACTCCATAGCACATAAGGAAAGGTGACCTATGCAGGTTGTTATGAACTGTGTAATCTCAGACAGCATTTCACTACGCAAATTTTGACATTTTTCTCTTTTAAATTTGACATCAAATATTACTTAAATTGGAAGCATTATATATTTGATTATAGAAAACCTCTTTGGAATAATGTAATAGTTGAGTTTTAACATGGTATTTGGATTATGTACACCATGAATGAATGCTTTGTGGAGATAAGACATAAGCTAATTGGTTAGGTTTAATCATTCCATGTACTTGAAAACATCATTCTAGATCAAATAACCACATATTGTTTTATTTGCAATGTCTAAAACAGTTCACAGCTTTGAAACATCTGGACTTACATGTTTTCATGTGTAATAAAAGACAGAATTTCATGTGTCTGCGCAGTGTGAGGTAGCAAAGTTCAGTGATACATATTATGTGCTTCATTTCTAAACCACGCAAGACTGATCTGTAATGATTTTTTTGCCTGTAGCCTTGATTTCTTAAAATCTACTCCTTTATGTAGCTGTTTATTTACTGCTTTGAATATTTGACTTCCCTCCCTCCCACCTATTTCCTGTGTAAGATACTTCCTTTGCCTTACCTTTAAATTTCTAGAGATGTCAACTGCAGGCACTACTTCTTTCCTGCTCTCCAAACTCTTTTGCAAAAGATTGACTGAATGAGTGAGTGAATGAGTGAGTGAGTGAGTGAGTGGGTGAGTGAGTGAGTGAGTTCCTTCACTAATTGACATGATGGTTTCAGAGGAGCATGTCATGGTTAAAACCCAACGATGGGTTCTACTATTTCAATATTCTGTTCCACTGCTCAGCTAGGTCTAAGACACACTTTCCAATGTCTCAAGATGTCATTTTCCTTTTTTTAAAAAAAAAGCCATACCTTCCCCAAGGACTCAGACTATTTTTTTCTCTTTAGTTTTCAAAGAAATGTCTTTTTAATTCCATTCTCAAAGTTACTGTCTCTACATGTGAAAATTCCCTTTTTCTCATATGGAAAGCACTCAGAATAATATTGTCAACAAACACAACTTCGGTGGAGTTTTTTTCCTAATTATTTAAGCAGTGCCTATGGCATAGAGAAAAAGAGAATAAATTGTATCTTCTGTAATTCTTTCTGCTGTACTTTAAAATGAACATTTTTAATTCTCTGAAAGCTTTACATGTTTATCAAAGTAAAACAGATGTAGCAACATAATAGCTTCTCATCATAGATGCCTTTCTTATCTTAAAAATATAATTATTTCTTGCAATGTATTAGAGGACAAATTCATACCAGACAGATGGCTGCAACACTATGAGTTAAAAGCATTAGTAATTTAACATATTTAAGCTACCATGGAAAATTAGCAACTTTGTAAAAATTGAAAAACTCATTTCCTAATGAGATTTAGGCAAGGCTGCAAGGATTTTCATTAAATATGATGAAACAAATTGGAGTGAGAGTAGCACAACTCAGGAATGGTAAGCAGACTTGTATTAAGTAATTTGAAGGTGATTTAACTGTTTTATGACCAAACATTTTAACTTCACTTTTGTGCAATTTGAAATCCAGAAAAGAAAGTTTCTTGTTTCCTAGGTAAATAGTTTGTCATAGTTATTAGTGTGATTAGAATTCGATTAATACATTTAGGAAAATATAGCTGTTATAAAATGAATTTTCAAAAGTTGAAGTAAAAACAAAAATGAAAAAGTGCAATTATATGAAAATTTCATAGATATTAGTGTTTCTGTGTTTTTTTTCCCCTGTGGTATATAGTTGCTTTTTTTTTCTCTCATCCGTGATGCTAAAAGGCACCCTGGTAACCTATACATGCAGAGCAATAAGTAACAGTAAATTGGCGTAACAAAAACTGCCCTTCAAAGGAAGGCATATTTTTGATTTTAATTTATGCTCCTCACAGAGGCAGTTCTAACATGTGAATATCTTTGTTTTCATTCAGATGTTTTCCTTGGGACTCCGAACCAACTTTTCTTCTGTTTTCTTTTTCACAGAAAGCTGACCTTGCCGTTGCTCCACTGGCTATTACCTATGTTCGAGAGAAGGTCATCGACTTTTCCAAGCCCTTTATGACACTTGGAATAAGTATTTTGTACCGCAAGCCCAATGGTACAAACCCAGGCGTCTTCTCCTTCCTGAATCCTCTCTCCCCTGATATCTGGATGTATATTCTGCTGGCTTACTTGGGTGTCAGTTGTGTGCTCTTTGTCATAGCCAGGTAACATGCTCACTTTTGTGATTTTTTTGGCAATTGTTACCTCTTTTTTCTAACTAATAATTGTCAAAAGTCACAATTGATTTTCCTTTATTTTCTTTATTCCCCGCGGGGTGTTGAGGAGTTAACAAACCTTTAAGAGTCACATCCTCCTTCTTACAATATACTCCGATGCCTTTTGGGGCAGAAAGCATGCGAGTTGTGTCACTAAGCTATAAGTCTGCTAGGGTTTAGATTTCTTAATCAGAAACTTAAAACAGTCCAAGTTACTCAGGCAAAAATCGTTTCCGCATTTTGGAAATTTCTTGGACATAAATTATAATGGGTTGTCAGTCATGAATTAATAATTCAGACATTTTATAACATGTAATGTAAAACTTAAATAAGAGACACTAGAATAAGATGTTTGTAGATTAATCATTCTAAATATAAAGATATGGCTTTATGCTTTTTACAATGGTTTTCTACACAAAATGCAATACTTTTACTGAGTAAATATGCCACTATAAAACTTGATTATATATTTTTATAAAAGGAGTAGTAATTTAAATTAATTATTGTAAACTATATGCTGTTCAGATTTTAAAATGCTTTTTGAAAACTGTCATTGGGAGGTGACTCAACAGATAAAGCCCTTTCTTTTGGGTCTCCAGATCCCACATAACCTGAAAAGCAATGGCATAAGTTCCTGGGCTAAGGAAAATGAGTGGCAGTGACTGGAGCATCTCTAGAAGCTTGTTGCTGGTCAATCTGGCTTAAGTAGCAGCAGTGAAGAGAACTGATCTCAAACAGGGTGGCAAAATGGGGAATGATAAGCAAAGAATGTCTGCTTTACACAAAGAATGTGCGAGGAGGAATACACACACACACACACACACACACACACACACACACACACGCATATGCAAACAAAACTACAATAGTGTTTGATTTTTGATGTTTCCCATTTTATTGCTTTTGGCAGTTGTAATTTTTTCCTTGTTATTTATGCTTACCACTCTATCAAATATCAACTGACACATATTTTTAGCACGATTTATATTCTTTTTGTTTAGTTAAGATCTGAATAGAGGGCCTCAGGACTCAGAATTCTATTGTTACTATAATGAAACCAATGCCACATTCTCACCATGTTCTTTGAGTTTTACATTTTATTAGTTTTGAAAAGACAACTCTGACCAGATTAACTGATAATTTTGCATATATTTTTCATGCTGATAAAAGTTTGTATAATATGTAATTATAAGCATGTGTGTGCCTCATAGACAAACTCACGTATGCTATTATTTTTTCATATTTTCAGCAAAGATTCTTTAAAAATTTATAATTATTATTTATCCTGCATTGGAGTTCTCTCTCATGATTCTGTTCTTTTCTTAACTGTAAAACAAGTGTTTTTCAACCACTTAAAAATAAGTAGAATACATTATAGATGCAACATTATACTTTTCACATTTTTTATTTTGATATATTTGTAAAAATAATGATTATAAGCTTCATAATTTTACCTAAGTGATTCAAGATTAAGCTTTGTCCACTTAAGATCATTACCTCAGCATAATTCTGAGCCCTGAAATTTTATTTACCTTATCTACATTTTTATACATTTAAATTTTATTTATTTATTTATTTGACATATATACATATATGTATGTATATAGAGAGAGAGAGAGAGAAAGAAAGAGAGAGATACAACAGATACACATTTGCTATGGTGTACATAGCATATGGAGGTCAAAGGAAAACTTTTGGAAGTGGGATCTCTCCTTCCATTATGTGAGCTCTGAAACTGAAACCAGGTATTCACACTTGTGAGCAGATATTTTTGCTCACCAAGCCATTTCATGATTTTTTCATTTTTTTCTCATTATGAGAAGTTCATACTTTTAGCTTTAATTTTTTTGTATTCTTTAAAAATAACACAGGACCTAATTTCTTAACATCATTGGATAAATGGCATGTATATTTTTCAGCAAAATATGCTACCTTTCTTTGTAAGAATTCAGAGAAAATGTTCTAGCATAATTTTCTGGAACTCATAAACCATACTGTTAAATTACCTCAGATTCGTTCTAGAAATTTGTTTTAGAAATATTCTTATTTCCCAAGCTCCAGTCTTCTCCTAATAGATATTCTATTAATAAATGTTAGATAAAATATACTGAGTAAGAATACTAGATAGTATTGCTAAGGCAATAGTTATTGTATGACTATATGCACTTTCTTAAATATTATTTTCAATGGCAAAACACTACCAATTTAACATATAGACACTGAAAATTTAGGTATAAGAAAGTCTTTGAGTAGAATCAAATGAACATGTAAATCCAAATGAGATTGTATTAAATCTCTTCTTGGTGCCATTGATCCCTTGCATATATTAAAATCATTTATAAGATCAAAAGGCAGATGAAATACCTTTCTAATGGCAGAACTTATTTCCCCTTCTAATTTAAATGGAACCATAATATTTGTTTTAGAATTCAAAAGACATAAAGGGATTAGTGTTACCTGTCATTTAAAATTAATCCAATACAAAGATGAAGAATGACCACCAATTTCACTGCCATGGTATTTGCTTTATATTTACATTTTTGCATATTCTTTAGTCTCCATTATCAAAGAAAAATAGGCTAGAAGTTTAATTCAGTAGCACAGTGTATGCCTAGCATTTGCAAATGCCTTAGATTTGATACCCTCAATACCCAATGTGGAAAAAAAAAATTTACCATCAACTTCTTTTAAAATCATTGACTCAAATTTCTAAACTAACCACTATTCCTTTAACAACTTACAAGCAACAATTAATTATCTATACCTTTTATGTTACAGAGATACACTTTCAGTTTGCCTTCTCTTTTCACTTTAGTCATCTCATTTCAGTTGTTCAAATGTTTGCTGTTTTCAAGATTCCACTTATTAAAAATATTCATAATTATTAAAATTTGACTATCCTCTACTCATTAGTCTATTCAACAAATATTTACAAATTAACTATGCTGTATTATTAATTGTATCAAGTAATAATTTCAAGAAAAATGATTGATATGATCTTCCATTTAAAAACTATTTACATATGTAATGTACTAAATTTCCATTGATTTTAGGAATCTTACAATTTGCCTGATATCTTATTTCTCTATAATTGATCTTTTCTGTCCATGTCAGCATACCTCACAAGTAATTTTTATGAATGCACAATAATTATTAAGTATTTTTGTAAGTGGTCAGTACAATCCCAAATATGGTCTTAGTTCTAGCATTAATATTGTTTATGAAAGATTAAAACCCATTGATAATTTCTAGAATTCATGTTTTAAACCTAGATTTAAGGACAGCATTCATGTATCCATCAAATATCCTTTCCCTTATTTTACAAGAAACACAGCTAAGGATATTTAGCATATTCACAAAATGAACTATGTTTCTGTTGATACACTTTTGTGTCATCTAGCCTCTAAAATAGACCAATCATTACTTATAGAATAATGACTCAATCAGCATGCTTCTTTAAATTAGCTGAAAATTTATTTAAAAGTAGCCATGAGTCCTTTATATTGCTTTATAGACAGAATGTCAATTACTCAGGTAACCTAGTAGTTTCTCTGGGTTGATAGTGAGAAAGCAGTCTCATCTAGGTTGGGTCTGCAGAGTAATACCCCAATCTTTTCCCTTCTTTGTTTATTTCTTTATTTCAGGTATTATTAGACAGATGGCAGTTAGACATATAAAAACACTAGTCAGGCCCCCACTCTTTCTATGGATAGTATGTATAATTTTTCACCTTGCTTCAAATATTTCTATTATGAATCAACAGACACCATTGGCATAGGTACTATTTATAAAATAAGTCAATATAAATTCACATAGATAATACAGGTTTTTGCTAACCATATAAAGTTAACCTACTGTTCTTTATACAGCTCTGGTTGTCTTGCTGTTCAGTATCCAAATTTTGATTTAACCCTTCAGTAGTTCAGTATACAGAGAAGCATCAATAAGAGTTATGCTAAATTCATGTTTCCCTTCAACAGGATTGATAAAAACTTACCAGTCAATCATTAGCTAAGCCTACAAAAGCTGCATACTTTATTTTTATATTCACAGATGTCAGAAAGTAAAATGATACAAACTGAGAAGACATACAGATACTAACCTAATTATATAACACTAATACACAAATATACTCTAGGCTTCGTAAATAAATAAGGGAACATGATCACACAGAAAAAAAATGTCAGCGATTCCAAATAATAGTAACCAATTCATTTTCATGAATAAAATAGTAACTAAAATACTTAATGCATTTGATATACAGTATTTATTTTCCTATGTTAAAATTTTTGTATCAAGCTTGTTTTGCATTTTTTAATAATATAAGAGTGTTTCTTATTATATGATTGAATTAGGTATCAGAGGATGGTCTTCTAGAATCTACTCAAGTATTTTTAATTACGGTGAACACTAGGAATCTTTCTTCTCCATCCTATTAGCTCAAATTTGGCCTATGTCACAAAAATAAGAGGTCTTTTGCCTTATGTACAGTCTTTATGCTTTAACAGTCATCTGGATTTCTTTCAGAGCTCAAGGGAAAGATATTCTCAATACAGTTTTTTTTTTGATCATTTAACCTACTTTAGAAAAGCATGTCCAAAGAATTTTCATTAATCACTTTTTCTAGGCTCCTGGTTAATGTACAATAGGTTTTACATTCCTGTCACAATGATGGGTTAAATTTCATGTACAGTAAAGGCAAGGATGAATTATTATAAATATAGAAATCATTAACTCTTTTAGTTTGATGCTCATTGTTAAAGTGATGGGATGCCAGAAACACTGCTGCAACATTAAATAAATATTAGTTATGTTGTATATCTATGTTACCAACTTATCAACTTCTCAGAATGCCATCTAAATTTTAGCTTTCCCCAATATTATTTTAGATAAATTATTGCTTTTATCTTTAATGACATTTTTACAGAAGTAAATTCAAAGAAAGCTAGTTATTTCCCTTCCTATTTAGCAATTATTCTAGAATTTATTCTAACTTTGACCTTATATAAATTGCTGTTCTTCTAATATGCTTTTGATCGTATAAAAAGGTAGTTAAAATTGATCATGTCTTAAAAATACAGCTAAAAATCAACACAGAAGCACCTGTTCCTCATGGTACTCTGTATCTTGAATCCATCAGTTCTGTTCTTTCTGCCCTGTAATACATTCTACCTTAATCCTTTAAAAATATCAGACCGATGCTGTCTAAATTCACTTTTGAATGAGCAAAAATGTTCTAGAGGAGGTGAGGTTGCCTCCACTTTGGATATTTTTCCCTAAGTTGTTATGTGGTAAATCCATTATCAAACAATATTGTTGTCCAACTTCAATAGTTACAGTAATGTTCTTTGTTGTAAGTAGACAAGGTGCATTAGTTTTCATCTGCATTAAAATCAAATCAATTGAAATGTGCAGAAGCCCTTTTTAATTTCAGTTATGGTAAAGGTGTTTCTAGGTAGTTCAAAAGGAACTAGGAAGCAAGTGAATCCCAGTTGTTCTGAGATTTTCCAAATCTCAATTTTATATTTTCTACACATTAAAAAAATAAAGATTTGGTGGAATGATAAATAGTGCCACATTATTCTAAGTTTAGTATTTTAAGTTTAGTTTAGTAAGTTTAGGTTTAAATACATTTTTTAAAAAGTAATCTTGGGGCTGGAGAGGTGGCTCAGGGGTTAAGCCTCTGCCTTTCAGGCGGAAGGCCCTGAGTTCGGATCCTAGACCCCACTTATAGATGCCAGGCGGAAGCGGGGGCGGCCTGCGTTTCTGGTCCTGGTAGGGCGGAGCCTGTGAATCCCGGGGCAGAGTAAACAAGGTGGAGGTGGAAGCGTCCATGGTGGTTCCCGAATTCGTCCGTGGTTCTACACACACAGACACACACATACATACATACACGCACACACACTCACAATTGAATAAATAATAAAATTTAAAAAAAAAGTAATCTCTAGCTAAATGTTTGTTGACCTTTGCTTTTAGGTAAAATCCCATCTGAATACCCTTTTCTCCTTTTTATATCTCTGTCTCCATTTCCTTTCTAATAAATTAAAATCCTTCCTTCTTGTTTACTTCATGGAAATTTCCAATGTTAGAGATTAAATCTAGGGTTTCACATATGTTAGGCAAGTATTCTAGTACTGAGGTACACCCCTAGTTTTGAATTATTTTCTCTTTGCTTTAAGATAAAACTGCATACAAGTGCATGAGCAGAACCTTTAGGAGTTTTTCTTTATTTCAAAATTTATGGATAAATCATTTGTCTCTGCTGTCTTCTGCCCCTGTTCACCCCAATAGAATTAAGGTCAATGACTGTTGAAGCAAGAAGACTGCAGTTTGGTGGTCACTATTCAGACAGCCAACTACATAACATTGTGACAAATAGCACTTGAGATTATGAACACCCTGAGATCACTTGTTTCTATTTAAAAGTCATGCAATGTCAAACTTAGAATTCAAGTGAATCACAGAAAATAGGCTAATTTTCACTGTTTTAAATGATATTAAGAAATTTTGAAACTTCAACACCTGAAGTATAATGTTTACCATATTTCAGTTCATTCTATTATAAATAGTACTTGTGGATGGTGGGTTTAGTTCAGTGGAAGAGTGCTGGGCTAGCAAGCCAAAGGTCATGCATTCAGAGTACTAATCAAATAAATGGCTCTCCTGAAAATGATAAATTATTTGCAGAATATATAAATCTGTTTTTATACAGAGTGGCATACATTCTTATTGAAACTCAGAGATCTTCTAAGAAATTTTCATGACCACTGGAAAAGCTCTCTCTTGAAATTTGGTGAGGCTATTTAGTCAATCTTAGAAATATCTCCTTAATTTCTTCCCTTAGGAGTGTCAGTGGGTTTTTGAAGGGTGCTTTCTTATATTTTTTAAATGCTTATATCAGATTTATTGATAATACCCTCAAACCAGAAAATACATAAGTGTTCCTTGACTGATTAATGGATAAGGCATGAGAAATGAACTACTGATATATTAAACAAAATGAATAAATCTCAAAAGTTTTAAGTGATGGAAAATATATACACATACACACACACACCAAAAAAAAACCCACCATATTTAATATCATTATGCTAAAACAGGAAAACTGACATGATTTTAAAACCATATTGGGCTAAATGTTGAGATTCAGGCTAGTCTGGACTTCAATGTGAAACTCTGTCTCAAAAAAAATAAAGCTATAGAAAAATATTTCATGGTATGGAGTAGTGGCTATGCTAGAGGACAAAACCAAAATTATATATATGTATGTATGTATGTATGTGTGTATGTGTGTATATATATATAATTATTGTCATAGTTAGGTATAGGTATATATAATTTAGGAATATATTAACTCAATAGTTGAGGGTTTGAGCTCTAGGCACAATTATATAGAATTAGTGGTTGACTTAAGCCCAGATCCCCAGAGCGAATCTGCAGGGGATTATCTAGTGGATGGAGACAGCCCAGCCCATAATGGGTGTGACTAGTCCCCATGCAGGAGGATAAAATGGAGGGAGCTGTTTGAGAAAGGTGGCATCCTTTTGTATACTTGTCCAGACCATGCTGGTCTGGCAAGTAAGGACCATCCCTTTCTCAGCTGTTATATAGAGAGGGTACAGCCAGTTCTCTCCTCACCTTGGTGTCTGTATGAGGCTCTCTGCCATACTGGATAAGGAACTATAATGAAAAATATTAAGAGAGAAATAGCTCCTTGTTCTCTTAAGCCATTTGGTGGTGATTTTTATCAGCAACGATGCAGGTGAACCACTGCAATTATAAAAACACATTTAAGACATCAGCTTAAATTATTGATATGCACATAGTTTTACAATGGTCATATGCAAAATGGAAAGCCAGAATTCTTGCTGTAAATCCAAAGAGCAGTGAGTTTCAGAGCAATAATTCAGTTCTAGATCAAGACTGAAAGCCCAGGGCCTTCCCAGTGAGTCTCTGCTGAGTCTACATTGAAAGGCTGAAGAAGCTGGAGTCTTCTGCCCACGAGCAGTTATTATCGAACCACGGGCATTCAGTCAGGAAGAGCCAGGGCTTGGATGTGCTGCTTCTCTTTCTTTTGGCACTGTCTATGTCCCATCTGGGTTCCCAGCCTATTGGTTGGTACCACCACATTCAAGACATGCTCCCCATCCACAGTTGCTTTCTCACATGTAGTGGATGTTCTCTAGAAATGCCTTCACAGATATACCCAGAACTGCACTTTACTAATTTAAGAGCCATCTCTCAATTCAGTCAAGTTGACAGTCAAGAGTACCAATCACAATAGATATGTATTAAGAAGTGATGAAGCTTTAAAAAAAGAACAAGAATGTGTACTTTCTATACAGAGGTTCACAGAGAGAAGAAGTTTAAGGCAAAACAAACAAATAATCTGCAACACAAATTTCTAACACAAAACTCTGCCTTGAAGCTATATAGTCGATTGCAGAGACCAGTGAAACAACAAAAACAGAAATAAAATACTTACGAGCTGATTTTTTTTTTGTGTATATAACCTTATTCTGAAAATGATAAGCTCCTAAAAGGAAATGGTCAAGTAATGTAAATACATAGAATAGGTTTCCTTCTATGTATTTCCTTCCTATGGTAAATGTAACATATAAATAAAATTGTGTTTTTAAGCTGCGCTTGGTGGTAGATAATTTGGTGTAGGATTTCTCCAAAATAGAAATTTTCCTACATACTCTTCTCTTTGATCATGTGGTGGAAACCCTTGAAAAAGAAAGAGAAATTGGTACAGAAGACACCTAAACAAGTATAGCTTTAAAAACAGCATGTGTGAGATATGGAAAAAGCTAGGTGAGGTTGGGTGATTCCCAGTGTAACTATTAGGGGCTGAGTTGGCTTGTTGTGGAGAATGCTACAATTTTTTTTGATATCATTTTGTGTGAGAGCACATAATGCAGTAAATAAAGTAGTTAGTGCTCCTAAGCATAATATAGCAGTTAAATTGCTGGGCTGCATCAAGAAGCAAAGAGAGATTTGCCTATTGCCTTTTTTTCTAAGCCACTGACACTTTTACTGTTTGAAATATAGAATAAAGTTAATGTACATGAGACCCTGATCCCCATATTCACAAAGTTACTCAATGCAGACTTATTTGCTTGACACAGTTATCTTTACATTTTAAAATTCTAATTTCTTACAGAAAACAAGATTTTCTAAAGAAAAGAATATGGATTTAAAAAATGACAATGAAAGTATGCTTATAAAAGAAATGGTATTTCCAGGCTTTTTTGTCTATAATGTTAAATTTATCTTGCACTTTCTCATCATAAAATTAAAAAAAAAGATGTTCACTGCTTTTTTGATTTTTTTAAAAAAGTTTATTGAAACTTCCTTTGCCACATTGTGCATGTAATTGACTACAGAAACAACTAATTGGTTTCTTCTCATTATTTTAATGTAATGTACATTGGAAACATGTAAAGCTCAGTGTCTAGACAGGAGACATTAGCAAATCGCAGCAGATTTACAAACCGTCTGGAAATCATGATTTATTTTTAATGAAATTTTCTACTTTTATGTAGAACTATACTGTAAATTTTTAGGAGGAATGAAATGATGCATGTTTTAATATTTTTCCCCATAATTCATGGCTGCAAATCAGATATTGTCAGTATTAAATGAAACCTCAAAAATAAGGTTTTTAGAAATAATTTATGAATTTATTTCTTCATATTAAGTAAAATAATGAACTCTCTCCAAATAATTAATAAGCAGGAAATTCTATCATCAACCAGAGCATCATTCATTAGAGCATGTTACAACACCTTAATTGCTATAATTTTTGCATTCCATTACATAATTACATCATTTGATTTAAATTATTTTCATATCAATCCTGTTGAACAGGTATATGTGAAAGCACAGAAATCGATCTTAGAGTACTGATAATAAAAAACTACTACTTAAGTAATTTTTATATATCTACATCTTAGAGTAAAATTATTTAAATTTAAACAGACTTTATTTCTAATATTTTATAATATATTTGAAACATGGTTTCCCCTTTGCCCAGACTTAATATTACAGCATTTTGACATTTTAATAAAGAAAGTATAGAGCTAAATTAATTATTTTTGCAAATATTCTGAGTTTTTTAATTTTCCTCACTATTCTGAGATAATGAAATGAGAGATATGAGCTTACAATAGACTTTCTTCCTAGATTAATTCCATATTTAAATATTTACAGGACAATATTTACAATATTAATATTTGAAGCAAAGGTGAAAGTGTAGGTACTCAATGTTACTGGCATGATAAATATTATAAACAGATAGGGCTACAACTGTCATCTAAGTTGGTTCAGAATATGCACCTGAATATTATTTTAACATAATAAAATTAGGTAAGTGTTTCCCTGCTTCCCTTATTATTCTTGGTATGAGGTTGGGGGGTACTGGGAGATATATATCAATGTAAATTTAGTAAATCACTGGACTGAAGATATGTTTTGGAAAGAATTAAAATATTGAAAATATTTTGAAATAAAATTTGCAAAAGAAATTAATCTTATAAGAATATTTCATTGTATAATCATATTTTTCAATTTTTAATTAGGACTCACATAATTTTTAAAGAGATAAAAGATTTCATTTCAAAACTCTGCAAGAATAATTTAGAACATTTAGTTTGGTAGTCCTTCATATGGTTCAATCATCTAAAATACAATCAATGAATGATTTCCAAACATACTTCAGTTGTCTTAGGTTCTAAATTGCGTATGCAGTTTGCACATATACCTTTTAAATGTTACTGATCCCATGCAGTCTCTAAATTTTGAAGGCTTCCTGTCTTTTTATTTGAAAAAACAGAAAGCCTACAAATGAGTAAACGTTGTGAAAATTCTAAGAAAGATAATGTTTATACTTAAAATGTATAGTTAGTACACAAAAGAAAAGCATTTAAACATTTATGTTCTTTGCATGCTTATATTGCTGATTTGTTCCTTTCATATAATTCTTACAATCCTGTCAGTGAAATTATAAAAAAAACTAAGTAATATATTTAAATAAGTATTATTGCTCCAAAGTCTTGCTGATAACATCAATGACTGTTGAGTGTTTAGTTTAAAAAAATAGGTGTAGATTATCTCATTTTCAATATTAGATGTCTCATTACTGATCTATAAAGTATGCCATAATCCTTAAAAATTTGGATTCACTGCTTTTAAAAATCCTTAGCAAGTGTATTGCAAGCTAAGTTCTTGCTTCTGATCTGTAAATCTTTTATAAAATTATGTGAAATATTACTCATGATTATTTAAAACTGCCACTTTTTAATGCTTGGTACTCCATTTGCTAACCAATAGCTACTTTGGTGAAGAATAAATTTGCAAAGCAAACTGGAAATGTCTTGTATATCAGCAGTTGGTAAGCTATTTTGCTGTTGAATCTCAATTTAAAGCCACTCTAATTTAATTTCATTATGCAGTTGGGGCACTGGTAGCCATATAATATATGGCATGAAAACCAATGTATAATTTAAAAATATGTATTTCTAGTTTGGACAGTCAATTTTTTTCTTTTATTTTAACATTTAAAAATTGCTTAAATCTAATGGTAGCCAATATTATTACTCTCCAGTCTTAGCATAACTATTAGATACTAGATGATTATAAGAATTTTAAATCCCATAATAATAAAAAGTAGGAGATTAAGTCAGGCAGATAAAATAAATAATAAACTCTTATATAACACTATTTTCAATAGAAGTTCAAATTATTAATTAGCTTATTTCAGTTAATTTAGTACAATTGCTTTAAATATAAGACTTCAGAAAATCCTACATTTGAAGATATTCATTATGTCACTGGTTTTAGTTCTTTATCCATAATTTATATTTACTTTCATGTAGATGTTATAAATCTGTGGATATTGTCATTACCATTTCATTAAGAGCCTTCAATTTATATTTATGTAATGAATTGCATGCCCAATGCCATATTTTTCACCATCTAGAGCTGATGACTTTCTGACACTGAAACTACCGTGTAATGTCAATATAAAAGTCATTTTGTAGAAGAAGGGCAATTAGTTTCAGAGAGTCTACTGTGGGTAACAGGAATACTGACAAAACATTACTTAAGTAAACAGAGTTATGATTTTGCTTATCATGCTTTTAAATTTTTATTTGATAGTTTCATCCAAAGAATTTCTGTTATTTGCCACCCATAAAACCCTTCTTTGTTCCTTCTTCTCTCACTGAGAATCTTTTTCTTCCCAACAATTTCCCTCCTATTTTTTTGTACTTTCTTGTTTGTGTGAAATCAGCAAGGTTGTCCTGTGCTAGCCTATGCCTGGCTGATATTAACAGTGAAACACCACCCAAGCAAGTATCAATGGTTTTCTTTTTCTCCACCCAGGTCAGCCATCAGCATTCAACCACAGATGGGATATCCAAATGAACTCTTCCTCTACAGCAATGTAGTGTCGATGGGCCTAAACCTGTGCATATTTTGTACCAGTAAGCACAGCTGTTCATGGATGTGGGGCCTTAAGTCCAGGAGACATCTTGACAGTACACCCTTTCACCAAACCTGTCTTAAATTCTTTCTATTCCCTCTTTTGTGACATCCACTGGCTTTTGAATAGCAGGTGGTAGTGAAGGAATATCAGAATCATAGAGTAGAGGTACCTTCATGGAGATGTATAAAGTGAGAAGGAACTCAATGATAAATTTGTGTTAGGAAGACTAGAAATTAATTCCCATTTTGTAGGATTCACTCTTAATCTAAAAACTCTGGAATATATTATGATAAATAATTTACTAGATTTCAACCTTTGCCTGAACGTTTGGACCTTGATTTTTTTCTGTTAGTCCATTGTCTCTCATTTTTATTTATTTTTTGCATGTTTATGTGTGTTTCTGGATGTACGTGTGACTGAGTATGAGAAAAGGTGCACTTGAGTATGTGTGCCTGTGGAAGTCCAAGAGTAACATCTGCAATCATGTTGGACTGTTCTACCTCCTTATTGCTTAGCTCTGGGGGGATGACACTGACATTTTAATACCATTAATATTTCTGTTGAGTAACAAGTACTCAAAATGCAAAGAGCCAGCAATGATGCATTGAATTGTTTAGAGACAACCACAATATTTTATCTATATGCTTGAGATTATTCTCTACTCATTACATTAAATGAAATATTAAATATGCACATTTTATTATGTAAATTCACATTATTCCAAAAATCCAGGTTTATGATAAATCATCTTAAGTTTTATTTTTTATTTGGATATTTTAAATATTTTGTGAAAGAATTTCTTACATTTTCTTTAATGTTTTATATTTTTCAATCAACAGGAAAACTGTTGTGCATGAATGTGCACGGGTGCATGTGTATAGTAGTTAATGAACATGTGTATGTGGATGAAAGTGCAATTGTTTGGGCTTAGAAGTCTATATCCAGGTTCTTTCTCAGAAGTCTCCTCATTAGGCATTGGAGACAACGTCTTTCATTAAACCTGAGCTCTCCATAGCTAGACCACCTGGTTAATGAGCTGCAATGATCATACTGTCTCAGCTCCCCTGAGGCTTGACATTACAGGTGACAGCTTTACTTCCTGACGTTTCTATGATAAGGATCTAAACCCAGATCCTTGTACTTGTTAGGGCATGCACTTTGCCCACAAATAATCTCCCCAGACCCAATTACTTTTTTTTTACCTTAGAATAAACATTATAAGCTTCATGTCCTTAAAACTATGTGCTCCTAAAATTTTAATCCAACTCTCATCCTGAAATCTTGAGAAATGAATACCCACTATGGGTGCAATCTAAAGAGAAGATTTTAAAATGTAATATAAAAAAGGAAAATATGCCTGGGAAGGTTCCAGAGGGCAAGAAGTAAGTCTGTCCAAAATTAACCATTCTAAAAACAATGAAGGGTCTGGGCACATCAGTTTTATTATGTCTCCTTATTTAACTTTTACCTACTTGCTATTTGACATACTACTTTATACATAGTCATCACAATAGGATGGGGTATAGGCAAACAAATAGCAATCACTTTTGAATACTATTTCCTAATTTGTTTTTTTAATAAGCACTTGAGTTGTACAACTATTGAAATATCAACAATGACATAAAGCATTATAAAGTAGTCATTTATAAATTGATTAGAAATTTAAAATGGTTGCAAATCAAATGCCTAGAATGGCAGTATAAAACCAATAAGACTGTTAAGTTCAACTCTGAAAATTGTGAGTATTTTGAAAATAAAGTTGTAAAAGCATGTCAGCAAATATATAAAACATTCAGAATGATAAATCTGGTATCAGATATTCAAATAAATCTTTGAAACATGATTATGTTGTTTCACAATTTAAGTACAATGTTTCAAAACTTTCAATTAGGCAAATTTGATCAATGGAGTGTCAGGAATGATCAATATATATGATTTAAATTTATTATGCATTTAAGAAAACTGAATTAAATGTTAAAAAGTAAAGAGCATGTATTATGTCAAAATAATATTTTATGAAATTCTACGTCATTGATGGATTAAAAATAAATTTTAACATATAGTAAAGAAAGCTAATGTCATAAATGAAAAAAAAGCAGAGTTTTGATAAATGAAATGACCTGGAACATGTATACATTTAACTGAATACAAATAGCATGCAGATTGCTATTACATCATGAAGACAAGCTTTAACCAACTATTAAGACATCACTTTTAAATTATGGACAAACTTTGATGCTTCAAGTCTTGAACTTCCAGGAAGGACTCTAACGTAGATAAAACTCAAACTCATAGTAGAGAATTTTATAATTTTAAAACCCATAAGTAGATAATATTTAATTATATCTTATTATTGTTTAAACTCTCTTGTCTTCCCCTTACTCTAGGATGTCTCAGCATGTATTTCAACTTAAATCATCACTACAACATAAGCATAGATTCCCATCAACTGTAGAGTATAAAGTAGTATGTCATACTTCTCTTATTGTTCTCTTATTTTTCCATTCTAAGCCCATTATATAGGCTATAACATTGACGTTCATTCTTTCATTTTTGCTCAAATCATTCAATTTTGGTTTTATTCCCTTTTTTCATGAATATCCTCATTCCTCTTCTTGACAGTACAAAGTGACATTTTTGTGCAAGATTTAACCATTTATCACAGTATTTCATTCTTTTAGGAAATATATTCATCTACAAAATATATCTATATTTGTTATAGATACTGTTTAATTTTTATTTTGTCGCTCATTCTTTAAGTATGACACATTGTAAAGATAGAATGCTTTCATTAAGAAACTTTCATACAATCCTATTGCATGCTATAACTCCATCAGAAACAGACAAAAGAGAATATGAACCATAAGATTCAAGAAAAAGAGCAAATAATTTTTATGAATAATATAGATTAATTTATAAAATTCATCCTGTATCAATTGGCAAATTTGCACATGATAATATGTTTAAAATGAGAGTGTGTATTCTAATAGAATGATTCTCTGAGAAGACAGAAAAACGAAAATGTCATTCTCAATATAAAATCACACCAAATTTAAGCAAATGTGATCAAACATACATACCATGACCATGACTGTTTTAATTACAAATTGTTTTATGCAACTGATTGCACAAATACAAAATTGAAATGTAAGTGGTAGAAAGGCTGATGGAGGTCCCAGCCAGGACATGGCAAGTCTCTCAAATGTAATGTAGAAAAACAATGTTGTCTGCAAAGCTATATACATCATGGAATAAAATTTTAAGATTATGGGCTGAAGAGATAGCTGTGAGAGTTTAGAGTTTTCCACAGAAGAGGAGCTCAGTTTGAATTCCCAAAACCTATGTAAAAAAACAGGCATGGTAATTTTCATCTGTAATCCTAGCAAAACCATGGAAATGTGGCATGTAGACATAAGAAAGTCTCCAGATGGTTGTGTGGACCAGCCAACCTACCACAGGCCTACACTTATACACAGATACATCCATAAACATGCAAACTGACAAATTATAAACAAGTATGTCATATGCAATAAATATAATAATAAAAAATTGTGTCTAAATGTATTTATCAGATATTACCAACTATTATACAATAGATTAAAAAAACTATAAATTGATTGGAGTCTGATTACCTTCATACTATAATCAAAGGAGAAAGAATGTTGATAATGTGTTTAAGTTCTGTTTAATTAATGTAAATTATGTGATAACTACTTATGAAACTAATTATTGTACCTTTTTCCTCAAAATTTTTATATAGCAGTACAGGAAGAAATGCCTTGAAAATATAACAAATGTAGAAATGTTTGCATATTGAAAAAAATATAGGGACAGGACTAAATGGTCATTTAGAATTCACAAAAATCTACTGCTGGTAGATGTTGGATCATTGCATTGTTTAGTGAAGCACATATTCAAGAGAGACATGCAAAATATTTTGAGAAATTTAAGAGCTATAGCACAGAAATGTGAACAGACACAGATGGACTTCTTAGCCTTGTTCTATGAGCACATTTCCATTTTTCGTGGGAAGCTAACTAAAGCTGCTTAAAATGAATGAAAAATGAAAATGAAAAATGCTCTGTTAGAAATATACAAAATAAGTTTATTGCCATTTTGAATAAAAACAGTAATATGTACATGTGTGTACATGTGCCATGCATAACAAGATGTGTTCATAGATAATAGCACAAATATATATAAGTATTTGAAACAGAAGTTGAATCCATATTTTGTCCAAAATATTCATAAAAATTTCATAAATATGTAATCCAAATATAATGAAAACTGGTAGAAATAAGAACACAATGTTATTGTTGATGGTTACAGAACATCACATGAAAAAACATATATATGATATATGATATACATATATAATAAAAACATGTAAAATTTTAATGTATGTATTATAACCTTTTATTATATTCAATTAAAGAATTAGAAAATTTGAAAGGATCATTTAAACCTTTCCTTTAATATTTAACAGGACCATTTAATGATTATTAATAGTGGTATTTTTTGCTGAATCAAAGAACCATCAAGTATTATAACTTAATGTTTAGCCACCCGGTATAAAGTTTACAACCTTTTTCTTGAAAGTTTAAATACAAAGAAATGATTACTTTTTAAAGAAATGACCAATTTAATTATTTATGACCATGGTAAAACCTATAAGTGATTGTATAAAAGATACTTATTTTAAAGACACCTATGTGTCTTATATCCATTAAAATAGTTAGGAAGATTGCCAACTTAATAAACATGAGTCAGCTGTATTATTCTTGGGCCTCCTCATGCATGTGACTTCGTATGCAAGCACACATATAAGCATGTGTATACTCCATACACAGATGAAGATAAAAATAAATATAATTAAAATTTACAAAATACAAACATTAAAAATGCAAATAGCAGAAAAATATATTGATAGTATAATATTAATTAGGCAATTCAAGACAAGAATCTTTTCATTAATGTTCAAAAATTTTCCAGTTATATTCCTTTTTAATAATGAAAGTATATAATAGGTGAAAACACCCGTTAGCATCTAAATCACCACTTTCAAACAAGGCTGCTGCTAATATTGTCCCCTATTTTGATGGTCTTCATTTAATCTTCTAGTTTCAAATACCCATAGTAGCTAAGATTAATATATATACTTTAATACTTGAAATACAAAGTTTGTAACTGAATTTGTGGAAGAATTTTTCTCATAGTTGTAGAAGGAACTTAATTGAATGAAAGCCAATCTACTTTATAGTGAAATAAAATCTGTAAATACGTTGGTGGTTCATATCTTAGGAATAAAATGATTTCAACTAGATTTATATCTCAAGATAATCTAATGTCTGCTTTGGCAATAAATAAAAACATGTTAAAATATATTCTTCAATTTCTAAATGGAAAGATGATAGAAGCTAAATAGATAAGTATGGATATCATCAATGCAAATCAAGATTAGTGTATAATTTTCTGTGGATTTTTTTGGTAAATATGTGGTTATATATTTATGAATGAGGCACAGGGCTCTAATTGCATTGCATAATTGAGCACTTGTACATTTAACCATGGAATTTCTAAATGTATATCTTACTTTTGTTCATTTCGTACAAGTGACTGTCACTGATTGGTCTGCTCTTAGCAGATCTTGCTTTTTATTTACATAGTGGAACAAAATGTAATAAAAAATTAAGTCATTCTGTGGGCATTTCAGAAAACACTCAGTAAATATCACTGAAAGGAGTTCTAGGAAATATAGAAATTTGTAACATACACCAATAATTCTGTCTAGATAGTCTTCATAAATATATAACATGTACTAAATATATATAGCACATTCTGAATATTAATTCTTAACAAATATATAGCACACTAATAATTGTGCTAATAATTCTGAAAGTGTGCATGCTCAGAATGATAAAGAATTAATTTTTAATTTTAAAAGATATTAATGCTAAAAATAAAAACAGACACTTCATCAAATATAAACTTGACATGTTTTATCTTTAGATTCAAAACTTTAAGGTTTGTCCATATTTAAAGCAAAATATTTTAAAATCAAACACTTGAATGCAAAAGACAAATTAATATATATGGGATACCTTTAAAGCACATGGCTGACTCTCTGAGGAAATAGGTTGGCATGTAATAATGTATCCGAATTTTATAAATAAAGGAATGAATTTTTAAAGGCATATGGGAAAATATCAGGTGCATTGCATAAAGGAAAAATATATAAAATACATAAGACACTGTAGAATTTCAGGAGTCTCAAAACAAAATAATCCTGTAATTTATTATGCAGAGAGTTCTTTTTTTATCTACTATTCTTTTACAATGCTTTATGCTAGTAATGACAGAATTTGATTAAGTTTTATGTAACTTAAACTATCATTATATGTAGTAATTTGATTAGATGTTTTATATTTTAGAATGTTTAGAGATTTAATTTGATTATATATTACATTTTCCTTCTAACTCAGCAAGTTTTGACCAGTAGGAAGCTATTATATGAAGAGTTTGACATCAAAAACAATACACATAATGCTTTTGTCCAAGTCTTCACAAAACATACTTTAGTCTCAATGTGGAAATCACTGTAAAAGAGTGAAGAGAACTTGAGAACTTTAGCCCAAATTTATCATTTTGCAGGAAAGAAAATGAAGAGAGAGACAGAGGGAAAGAGAGAGAAAGAGAGGAAAGAGAGAGAGAACTTTAGAAGGTGAGACTAGATAATTTCCAAACGACTACATTATATCAAGAAAATTGTAAATTTTTGTACTTGTATGCTAAAGCACTTTTTCCAAACAGGCAACCTTCTGTCAGAGGATTAAAGAAAATGTAGGACTAGTGAGCAAAAGAGGGTCTCTAGACAGAAGTTAGCTTCCAGTGCTTAGCATTCACAGTAGTCAAGAATCCCAGGCTATGACACACTCCTGCCAATTCCCAGTACTTGAGAACACCTCTTTACTTCATACTCACAGATTACGTTTTTAGCAATAATTACCAGTAGTGGGAAAGCTATGCTTGAAAGAGCTGAGTAATGGCTGAGCCTCACTTCCCTGAGCACATTTACAAGCGGTGTTTTCATTCCTAGCCAAGCTCCTGTTCCTAGGGGTGACTATCATTCTCCCTACTCCCCAGCATCATAAAGAGATTCTTTATTTCCTAGGTATCTGAACCCCTCATCTATTTTGATGTTTTAGCTTTCTTGTGTTATTAAAAAATACCTTATGCCAACTTTTTTTATGTTGTTTCTGTTTCTGGTTATCTAAAAGTTGCCTGAGGTTAATGATATTGTCTACTTCTAAAAGAAAATCATCTGTGAGGAAAGTTAACATGCTGACTGCATCTTAGATCTTTCCAGTTATGCTCAGATAGGAAAATTCAAGCTTAATGAAAGGACCTTAAAAAAAGCACTGTATTTATTGAGTGCTATTCTTGGTTTATTTTATTGTTTAGATTAACAATTTAACTGGGTAAAAACTGATTCCAAAAACCTGTTATTACTTTTGAAGTCAAGACAATAAGATGTATTCCATTGGTAATTTTGAAAATTACTCTGATTAGCAATATTTTTTTTAAAATAAAGAGTCCTCTAGGCAGGGAAACAGGAACTTAAGAAAATACTACTTACCAAAGACGTGAATATGCCTTTCATTTAATGGGTCAGTTATCACAATATGTAGATCAGATGAAAAATGAATAAAATTATATTAAATAGATGATAGTGATGAAAGTAGAAGACAGTGATGAAAATAGCCTAAAGAAGGCATACTCTTTCCTGCCTAAAATACTTATTGTTCAATAGTCAGGTTAAGATTTTTAAAGTGTAGCTAGTATTTTAATTAATGGACTTAATGTAGAACATTTCAGTTAGGAGAAAGAATCAGCAAAAGCATAGCGGTATTAAAATCTGCCAACTCTGGTCTTAATGTGAATGTTATTTGTGAGTATCTTTTATATGGCAAAAAAGCAATGTAAATAAAAGAAACAGTAGGAATTGAAATCTTGGGATATGTGGTTTCAAGGCCTAAGATAAAGAAACAGGAAAATATGGATGCTGAAATTGACAGGCAAAGGGAAAAAAAGTACATGTTTCTTTAATATGTTCAATACAAAACATTGAAGAAGGAGAAAGAGATACGATTAGTGAACTCTCACCTGAATTATTGAAGAATACTTGTATTATTTACATTTGTTGAATAATGAAAGAATGTTAGATTGGTATGGAGAGAATGATTCTTGGATATACAGGAATTAAAACTTATGTTTATATTTAGTTTTAATGAAACAAAATGTATCTGTATTGACTGTGTTTATTACACAGAAAATATTCTAATTTGCAAATTTGTATGTTATTTCATAGTTTATGTCATGATCTCTTATATGTTGTTTCTTTGGTTGTTTAACCTCATCCAACTTCAAAATCTTTCCATATCATTTTCACATTATGAAACCTTTCACATCTTAGCATAGGAAACATGATGCAGCCTTAGCTATTATCCTGCTCATTAAACATTTGGAAAAAAAACTATAGCTAATTGAAACAGGGAAAAACATTTCTTAGAAACTTCCATTTAAAGTGCCTAGGATTGCACTGAAGTGCTATCCAAGTGCTTTATGACTGAGTCACAGCCCCAGCCATGAATATGATTCTTTAAGTATTGCAAACATGAGCAATTTGAAAATTCCAAATAAGCTAAAGTGTCTCATATTAGAATACATAACAAACACTTTTAATCCATAAAAATGCAAGTATAAAAGTTCATCCATTTTTTCTGAAAAGAAAAAATCATTTAACCTGTAAAAACTGTGTCCTTGAAGTGAATACAGCACAATAAATTTCCTAATATGTCTCCAGAAATATTTTAAAATAATAGCAAGAAGAAAATAAATATAGAATCCTGTATGTGAAATAATGCTTTCTAATTGTAAGCAGAAGATATCTAAAACGAAATTTCTCAAAATCAGTTTGTTATGTTGATGAAGAAGGCTGTTGAAAATGAACAATTGCTTTGCTCCGTATGGAATGAAAATGAATTGGAGGATTTACCTCTTTTCCTAAACTCTAAGTTCAAAAAAGTTAACTCCACAAACTTAATGAATAGTTTTGCTCTTCTCTGTGGGTAATATTTACCTCAGAGGTATTTTGTCATTTATCACCAAATATAACCTAAATCACCAAGCACACCAAGTATATTTATCATGAAGTACAAGTAAAGCTCTTACTCATTTTATTGTGTTTCTTCTGAACACTACAGAGATATAAGTACTAATGACAAAAATGAAACGAGGATAATGTTTTCAAAAGGCTCAAATGTCCCACAAAAAGTTGAAAATACCAAACTGCTGCACTTAACTCCAACAGTAGAATACAAGATGCCAGATAGTAAAAAGAAATTGGAAATAAATAAGTCTAGGGCAAAATTAAGCACTTTGTAAATTTATAATAGAATAGGTAGGCTTTTAGTGGGTTGAAAGGAATGGAGATTCTTCAACTTTATGGAAGCAGCATACATAAAGGTATAGTGAAACATTTATAAAATCTTTAAATTAACTATGTATATATGCATATTATATGTAATGTTGAAATTCTAAGTCAGAGAATGTTAAACTTGACTCAGTAGATATTAGAAATGATTGATTCTAGAGAAAGAGTTGGGGGTGGTGTGACTTTTAACTGAATAAAGATTCTAAAATGAATTTTAAAAAGAAGAAACAAGAATATTCAGAGAAGCCTATGATTCAGAATAAGATAATTTACAGTCAAAGTTGATAGGCTTTACACACTGATACATCTCAAGCAGGGTTTGTATTTAAGAAGGGGATTCAAAGAAGATGAGAGTATTGCTGTAAGCCACTTGGGAAAAAAATCGCATCATTTTAAATAGAATTAAGAAAAAGTTGCAATATAGTAAAATTTATTTGACTTACTTTTAAACATTGTAAATATGAAGTGATTATTAGCAATTTAGACATGCATTACACGACTGAATGGATATTCAGACAGAATTTATATCTGTAAGTTGAGAGTTCTGCAATTATGAGCGAAGAGGTTGATAGCCATGAAAATATTAGATAAATGAAGTGGAAAGTTGGACTAGTGAGCTCAGACCTCATTGTGAGTATTTGGAGAAAAAAATAGAAGTAAACAGAAGTTATGAGAAAAATTAGTTGTTAATATAGTTAAAAATGGGCTTGAAGGAAATGGAATGTAGATTAAGTTGCTAAAGAGTTTGAAGCTTAGAGTTACTGCAAAACAGGCATAGACAAATAGGAGTATAATTTTTGGTCAGATATTAACAAAGAAAGAAAAATTAACATTAGAGTTACTGGTTTTAAATGCCTACTAGATTTGAATATTTTTTTCTTGGAATTATAAGAAACATAAAAATAATTACAACTTACACTTCGTGTATTATTTAACAATCTAATAGAGAAGGAAAAAAGTGCATTGATTTACATAGAAGAAATAAGGTAATTAATAATATGAATTGGAATCCTTGGTGTTGTAAAGGTAGAGAAAAGACTGATAGCTATATTATTCACATACTGGTTAAACTCATTCAGTCCAACACTGATGGAAACCCTGTTATATCAGCACACAACTTCTACTTTTCCTGTCCTCATTCTTTGCTAAAGTAAGGAGCAAAACACAGTGCGACAAATATTCTTACACTGAATCTTCAAACAGCTGCATACACAAATTCTTCCTACGTTCCAAACTCCAATTGAGTTGCATTACAAAGGAATAGACTTGTAGTTATGAAGCAACTCAGGGAGGAAAACAAATAATGAAGGTTTACCATCAGCCTTTGTTAAGGTACTTCCACTGAGCATAGATGGAATCAGGAAAGCCATAGCTAGATGGTAGTACTCCGGAAGGGAAAGATGAGGGTTGAGAAGTGAATGTTTCTGGAAAGGTGGGTAGAGAATTGCATGATAAATTATAAGGATTTTTTTTCTTATAAGCTTTGCTTCTAAGCCGCCAGCACCCCAAACTGATCAACTAGGGTTTCCAGGGTAAAGCATACAGTAATAATTTTCTAAAATGGTATATTGGAGCATAACGTGAAGAGGTCTTGAATTCTATGTTTAAAGGTCAGCTATCTTTTACATACAATGTAAGCTAGACTAAAGATTTGTCTTCATCACAACTGTGATAGAAATGGAAGTATCCTATACTGAAATTGGTAAACTGGATATGGAGAGGAAGCATTGGAATCAACAATAGAAAATTTTCTTAGGACCTTGTTGTTATATGTTTTGGTCCCTTGAGCTATAACAGATCATCTGTGGCAAAGAAACAGGAGATCCCATAGGTGTAGTAAGTTGATAATTGTTTGGAGTTTCTGGTTGTTTTTGCAGTAGAATATAAAGTATTAAGAATGACTGGAAAGATGTTGAAACTCAGTGAGAGAAAGTCTTGATGACAGGACCGAAATTCATCTAATGATTCCAGAAAGTGATGCTATTAATAGAAATGAGGAGGGTATTTTGCCTATAGAATCTCATTGTTTTTCATGAGGAAGGAAATTTTAGATCATTTAAAATAGAAATGTTTTTGAAGGGGCAAAAAAGGTCCTATAGAAAGCTTGACATCCAATATTCTGACTATTCTCACTAATGCAAAAGCAATAAGGGTATTTAATTAAAAATAAATGTCTACCACCAAAGCTAGTTCTATTTTAGTCAAGCCTAGAAAATCACATCAGAATGTTTAATTACTATAAAATCACCTTCCTACTAAATGTCTCAGTTTAACTTAGAGAAACAAACACAACCCTTCTTTCACAAGCAGAGGCTTTTAAAAAAGAAGAGTTCTAAAAATGTATTAGAAGATGAACCTGTTTGCTTGATCTTTTGAATTTCAATATGTCAGAAAGATTACTGTGAGAAAATTGGACTCTTGAAGTGACAAATATTTTATTCAAATAACTTCTATTGAATGTAAGATTTTTAAATCATATATTCATAAAAGGAAAATGTAGTAATGTGATTTATAAAAGAGTGGCTTTAAATTCAGAACATTGGGGAAATATTTTGTTAGTTTAATAATAATTATGGGGAGGGAGATTTTAACATTTGTAGTGATAGATAAAATTTATGGCTTATGATAATCAAGATTAATTTTGTGTATATCTGACTTTTTAAAAGATGTTTAATTTTAATTATATGAGAGTTACTAATGATATTTTTCACATCATGACTAATTGACTGAAATACTAATTTTTTTAAAACAAAGACTTAAATGAAATACAGATTTGAAATCAGATAAGTAGCAAAGCCAGAACAGGCTTTTCTGTTGCTAACATGCTTTGATGTCATACCCATTTGCTTGTGCTCTGAAATCTAGGATGTGTTAGAAACTTGTGAAAATGTTAATTCTGTTCTTGTGGTTTAGAATAATGTAAAATGTGAGCTCACAAATTTGCTTTTTTAGTTTTGTAAATTTATATGGTTTCCACAACTGTCAGTTAAGTAGTTTCTAGTATACAATAACAAGTTTTTTCAATGATTTTCTATGTGTTTCTCCTCTATTTACCCATGTCTCCAGTCTTTGAAGCATGTTGATTTTATAATCATGTGGGGTTTTTTTAATGATTTTCTAGTTTTTTAAAATGACTTTAAAAAATGTATACAAAATCTTTGTTAAAATGTTCTGGCTTACAAATTTTCTCCTCATTACTAAATCCATTAAGTGTCATTTCTTATTTTAGTATGGAGGTTAGTTGATAAAGAATAGAATCTTTAAATCCTGCAGAGTTCTCAAGCATATGAAATCTTGTGATAAAAATGCCTATGTCTGGTTTTGATTCAATCTTACCTGTCTCTTTGTTTCTTTTGCAGCAGAAAATGCTGGATAGAATTTCTTCTCACTGCTATTTAAATATATTCTTTTTTCTGTCAATTACCACAGGTTTAGTCCCTATGAGTGGTATAATCCACACCCTTGCAATCCTGACTCAGACGTGGTGGAAAACAATTTTACATTGCTAAATAGTTTCTGGTTTGGAGTTGGAGCTCTCATGCAGCAAGGTATACGATTCAGCCTGCTATTTCCCTCGGGCACCATGTCCCACTCTTTGCTGGGGGTGATAGCTCTCGCTGGCAAAAGTCGCTTGCATGGGTAACCTCTGTGCATGTAACCATAACCCAGCTTTTCCATCTATCTAACACATTTAGGCCTTCTCAAATCCACCCAAGAGAGATTCTGAGAAAACAGTTTTGCAAATCCACATAGAATATACTCATCTAATATTTTTTCTTAACCCGCAGTAAGTACATCACTTCATAGATAACCAAGCTAACCTGACCATTAGCCAGAAGCTTCATTTAAAGTACTACTAAAATTACATCATCTTGAGACAAGAATACAGTGAAATGCTCCTGGTTCCTGTCTCATTCTGATGTAACCACTTCTACTTGCATATTAGTTATTGATGATTAGATGCGTTTGTTTTGCATGGTTATTAAATCTACTGCATACAAATTTGTAAACTTAAAATATTAAGCCATTTAAAGCTAAGCTTTTAGATTCAATATTAGCTGCGATTCTTAGCTTTTAAGGATACAAAATATTGCATGCTTAGGATTGCATGCAGAAACAATTTCTCATAATTACTTAAAATCTATAGATAAATGTTAAAACAAAGATTATACATTAGAAAAAGATAGAATATTTGTAATGACATGTCTTATGGTTTGCATATTATTATTAAGCACTAAGGGTATTTAGAAATAAAATTTTTAACCTTGATAATGTGGTTTCTTTTATTAGCATTATAATATTTAAATAAAAGTTGGAAAGTTAACATCTCATACCTATAGTTAAAAATTTAAAAAGTTGTCCATTGTCAAAGACTAATTTATGTACTAAAATGCAATGTTTTAAGGTTAAAATTATCATGTAGAGCAAAAAGATATGGCAGTAAATGGAATAAAGGAGAAATTTATTGCATTTTGAGTTACTTTGCCCATCACAGGCTTTATTTAAATTATAATTCACTTTAAAGATATTCATTTAATGATTGTATTACAGATCGATGAGCATGAGACTTTTTGATCAAATATAAAATGTTAAAAGATCCTATGCCATTGCATGTTCACTATTATGTATAAATCCATTAATTCATTTTATTCGATAAATTCCTTGTTAAAAAGTGAGAATAAACTTGCTAAAAGAAAAGAAAAACTAACCTAGCAATAAAAAATACATACTTTGTACATACTATAAAAAAACTTACTAAGTTGAAAACTTTCCTTATAATGTTATGAATGTATCAGTATATATTCCAATGAAATATTATATATATATGTTCTATGAAATAATCTAAGTTATGGCATTTCTTGTAAAATAATGTTAAGGCAAAGAGTGGTTAGTTGCATTTTCTCTTTCCTACATTTCGGATTCAAGGTAAAGAGTTCTTCCCTTAGACTCACTGCATAATAAGATGAAAATATTGATTCTATTCAATAGTAACAGTGATGAATGAATTGTAAAAGTTTTAATAAACTTTTACAAGCAGCGGCACAGAGTAACAACTTAGCAGTGCAAACTGTTAATAATTGGCCTTAGCTGTCTGTATTGACTTTTCCTTATAATAAAAATCTGACCCTTTGATTCTACTTTGAAAAATAAATATCCTTTTGAAAATTTTTATTCCTAAAGTTGTTTGAGGTTTCATAAGAAGAATTTGGTGTCAGTAGTAGCAATCATCTCTGAAAATGATATATAATCAAGGCAATGAAAAATCCAGATATGCCTTTGGTTGGCTGGTGGGATACATGAAAGAGGAACCCATACTCTCTGGCTGATGCCCAGTTCTCCAGGAATTAGTGGGATATAGTGTTGGACATGACGTTACCTTGAGTACATGACAGTCAGCCCCTAACCAGGCTTTGATTCACAAGCCTAGAAGGTGTCTGCTGAATTTCAGTCCTTGGGTAAGATACGAACTTGTGGTAATTGGGCTATTTTGTCAAATGTCTCCAGTACTCTTTTCTTTCTCACTCTTGTTTGGTTCTATCAGTCTTGTCAAAAAATAAAAATAAACAGTAAAGTCAGCTGGCAGCGGTGTCCATCATCTGAGGAATGGGTTAGTGTTTCAGTGTCCCAATGTGTATCTGTGTGACAGGGCCTAGGAGCAACCACTTCAGAAAGGTACCTTGCTGTTTTGTGTTTTCTTTACAGAGTTGTAGGCAGAGTCTGGAGCTGAAGTTGGCTGTCATATCCCAGTCTGTCTGCTTTCAAATTTTGTTTGTTTCTTTGAAATTACAAAAAGATGAACTAGGGTAAAGATGGGCTGTTTTGATAGACTGTAGTCACGTTATCATGTGTCTACAATATTATCACGAAATATTTTTTGTTGCATATGAAGAAATGCATTGATTATTATGTTGAAAATATGACTGGAAAACAGCAAGAAAGTCCATCTTTTCTTTTTTACATTTTGCTCAAATGTTATCAAAACCTACTTCATAGCTTATGCTTTTCTGGTTGTACAGTCAAAATGATTAAAAATTGAAGGATTGGTTTTCATGTGCATCCATGAACTTGTTGTGTGCCTTATATAGAAACCCACATACTGATATATGCCTATTTCAAAACTGAGAATGCAATAGATAATGTGGTTAAAAACAGCTAATTAAATTTTAGATAATAGACTAAATTTAAATTTAAAAATTTACCTTTATATCATTATCTTTCCTAGACTAAATAAACTAAAATTAGTAATAATCAAAACTAAAATATATTTCTCAGGTTATGTTTTCTTATTAAATCCATGAGCAGGCAACTCCAGTCATATAATTTTGATGTATTTATGAAACATTTTCTTATGTATAAAGATAAATTTATGACAAGTTAATTACTTATGCTAACCTTAATGATGGGAGATATTTACTAAACCAGAGGAAATAATTTGTTACTTTCTTTAAAAATAAGCACTGGATTGACACCATCATAAGGTACCAGGGTAAATTAAATATCTATCATTATATAATGCCATTGTTTTCAGTGATGAAACATTGCTTCTTGGCCTACAGAGTGAAAACAATGAAACAGAAAAATGTCAGATCTATATGCAAAAGAAAAAAAGGACTTCAATAAACTTATTAAGAATATGGATCTGAACATGTGTTAAATATTTTTCTCAAAGTCACTTAAATAATGAAAATACAACTTATGTAGTTTGTAAACTGGAGAGAGGTTTCCCTTCTCTCTTCTTATTTTCCTTATGCCTTTTTACATATTAATATTATATCTGTTACATTACACTGTCTCAGGTATTATTAGTCTCTTGTCACTATACCTGAAGTTGGCCTCTGCTCTTACAAAGGTTGTTGCTTGTTTATTAAAGCAATATGTCGATCTGTGACCTAAAAATTCATTACCTGGTTCTTCCATTCTGTCACTGTGACCAAAAGTGTCTGATTGCTGACCAAATTCTTTGTATCCGTTTCACCTTTCCCCCAATCTCTGTTAGGTTCTGAGCTCATGCCCAAAGCGCTCTCCACCAGGATAGTGGGAGGCATTTGGTGGTTTTTCACACTTATCATCATTTCTTCGTATACTGCTAACCTAGCCGCCTTTCTGACAGTGGAACGCATGGAATCTCCTATTGACTCTGCTGACGATTTAGCTAAACAAACCAAGATAGAGTATGGAGCAGTAGAGGATGGCGCCACCATGACATTTTTCAAGGTAAGTCAGAAACTGCAGCTTAACATTAAAAAATAGCGAACAATTGACCTTTTCTGTTAATAAATATGAAGGTGTATCAATGTGATTATTTGTGCAATTTAATTGACAGTATACAACTAAAGAATGTCACATGACTAAATATGCATATAAAACATCAAGACAAATTATGTTAATACTATTTGAAAGATGTATAAACTTTCTGTTGCCATGTTAAACTATCCAAAAGGTAGCATTTTTAACAAGATTTTACCTTTGCATGTAAGTGATGTTTTATTGAAAAATTAATAATATTAGATTCAGATTCTTTAAACAGAATTGCTAACATAAAAGAATGTTTAAGATGCATGCATTTCTTTTGTTGAAATGTGTTAGCTTATAATACCAAAGAACTGATTCTTACTATCTGTATTCATCTACTTTTCTGCAAGTCAAGCATTCCAATAACAGTCTCCCCTGTTGAATTCGCAGTGATATGTAGAGGGAAAACCTGTAGAACATTTATGTGGAAGGTGTTCCTATGACTTTCTGGCATGCAACCTGACATAGCCTCCTCCTTGCTTCCGTCTCATCTCTCTACTGCTTATCATCCTGGTCTAAGTACAAGAAATAGAAAACTACTACTTGGCATTTATTGTCACTTTCTATTCCTTCAAAATTTTATTAAGTGCTTTTATGGTTTTGCTTTGGCAAATTTTTTGTCTTTCATCATCATTCAACTGCAATGGAAAGTTTAACCAAACTGTTAAAAGTGGTTATTTTTCTTTAAAAAAGTAATTGTCTGTTATTAAATTCTTCCACCAATCGTGCTTTGAGTGCCTACCTCATGCATGAAATTTCACTACTCATCAGGAATTCTACAACAAACTACAGATAATTCTTTTCATTTTTATGTTCAGTGAGTGCAGTCATGTGAGCAGGCATCTATGTCTGTGGGTGTGTGAAAAAGCAGATTCTGTGTAGAAGCAGACCCTTGAGAGTGTGTGAGCCTGTGAAGGCCCAAGAGCAACTTCAGAAATCCACCTGGATTAGTCAATTGCTTTGTTATAAAATTTTCCAGGCTCTGCCTTCCAGGTTTGGGAGTGAAGGCTTACTGCCATTTCTTCTAGGCACTTTTTCTTCTGAAGTCAGGTTCTTTTGCTTGCTAGGAAATACTTTTTACCCCTTAGCCCATAATTGTATTATGCAAATAATTGTATTATGCAAATAATTATATCATAGCTAGTAAGCACTTCCTTGAACACTGATATTTAATTTGAAGTAGAAGAATGAATTAGCAATGAAATAGGCAAAGTACACAATTTTCTTTGTAAAAATTCTCACAGAGATATGGAAAATTTAAAAAATAGAGTTCTAGGAAATCAAATTGCCAAACAAAAATTCATTGAATTTAATTATATTTTAAAAATGTAAATATTCTCAAAGTAAATTATGTAATAGTCAGATACAAGATTGGATTCATATTTTATAATTATTCATAAAATATTGCCATTTACCCCCAAACAATATAGGTTCCACTGCATAGGAACTACCTGTTCTTGTTCCTTTATTTAAAAAAATATTTTTGACCCCCTTGTCAGAATGGAACACATTCCTTTTACTGTTAACTAGAACAAGAACCTAAAATAGAGAAGGAAATATATCAATAGGGAAAAACAGCCTATGTACCTATAAGTAGGAAGATAGTACACTAAACTGCTTTGGAAATAGATGCTATTATGCCCATAGATCTGAAGAACACTTAGCTCTTACTCTGTAAATCTTCTTCTACAACAGAGGTAGAGGATCCCAACATCCTGACAGGATGCAGACTAGGAAAATAGAAGAGCAGCGAAGTGGAAGGAACAGCCAGCCATAATGCAGAGTACTGATGACTCAGCCAGGCTTACCCAGAATCACCCCAACTCTATCTTTCCCCTTCCTAAGACTTAAGGAACTTTGTAGAAAAGGGGATGGTGAGATCGTAAAAACCTAAAGATGAGAAGGTCGACCTTTGGACAAGACATTCCATTCAAGGCAGAACTTTTGCATTCAGGAACTCACTATAGTGAAACTTGTCCTTACCAGACCTGGATAATGGCTGACATACCAATATGTCCCCATGGACTATTAAGAAAGTCAAAATAGACAAGAACATACAGTGGACACTTTGGGGACTAAAGCTGGATGATGTCCCTGTTAGTGTGGTAGCCTGAAGTATGCCACAGAGGCCTGAACCTCCACAAGAGTAGATAAGCCAGAAAAAACCCTGGGGTCCATAGAAGTGAACAAGCAAAAAGATGAGAGGAAGTGGGATGGATTTATGAAATGGGGGAAAAGGGAATGAGAGGCAAGGGGTATGTAGGGAAACAGGGATAATACTCAATATGCTTGTAAAATTAGAAAAATAATTTAAAATGGAAAAAATTGCCATTTAATGGTATTTGTTGAATATGAACAAAATATGTGTACTGTTACTGCAAATGTGTATATTGTTCTTTGACTACAGTGAATGCAACTGATCAATCATTTCCCTATTAAGTATTTAGAATTATTACAGATTGACTTTCTTATAAAAGTTTTTTGAATTTTACATTTCTCTTTATACAATCCAGATCATGTATGAATTTCTATCTTTCTTCAGTTGCCTTCAAAAGTCTCTCAGGAGAAGGGAAAGGAAGGAGATGGGTTAAAGGAAAATGGAAAGGGGAAGAGTACAATGAGGGACAACTAGAGAGAGAAAGGGGGAGGGAGAGGACAGGATACAGGAGAACTTTTATGATTGGAAAAAAAATAAAATAAAATGTGTGAGAGAAAAAGTCTTTCAGGTGTAAATTGAAATAAAACTTTTAAAAAGATTTTCATGGAAAAAAATCACTAAATGCCTTGCCGATGTCAAGACCTTTCCAATGAGTGAAAATATAATTCATTTAAATTAGTACAAGGGACTTCCAAGGGACTTTGGAAAAGGTTTGTAAAAACAAAAACAGTAAAAACACAGTGTTTAGCACTGTTATTTGATACTGGATGTGATTTGTGCCTCTTCTCTCATATGGTCCAATATTTTAATTTTATCATTTTAAGAATAATCACATATCTTATTTAAAATATCAAATTTATTCAAAACAAATCTGAAAGAAAACTACTATCCAAAACCAAATTTCTCTTTTTTATAATAGTATTTTATTTTCTAAGCATTTTCCTTATGCTTTCCATTCGCTAATTTTTTCAGTATAATTGTTCTCTGCTTTGTCATTTTCACCTGTTTCACTTTAATTTGCCATTGAATTTCTTCCTATTCTTTCACTTCTTACTTTTCTTTCTTGCACACAAGAGTATCTCTCCTACCTGGGAGTGTTTCCAACAGCACAGACTGCCTTTAGAACCAAAGCTTTCTAGAATGAACACTAGCTAAAATAATAACCATACAGGGACAATTACCAATTTGACAATTACTTTATGTTACTACTTTTATCACATGTTGAATTGTCACTATTGAAATTTGAAGGGAAAAAAGAAAAATATAAAGCTTATAGGAGAGACAGTGCGGACTTTGCTTTAATTATTTCAGTGTATCTTTGAATATTCTAATTTTTCTTTTGACTTATTATTCTACATAGATATCTCAAACATAGTATTAGATAATACTAGCAACAAAGAATCAAAATAAGTTCATGCTCCTCTCAAAAATTTGCAATGAATCAGGAAAAGCTAGTGTGCTATATGTTTCTATTTGAAACTAGTTTTAGAGAAATTTAATCAACAACCAACAAAGACATCAAGACATTCTAGGAATCACCCTTGCAGCATTGAGTTTTAAAGGAATTTCCATAATATTTTGCTGGGGGAATAAGTCCCTGATGTTGACTAATTGTTCTCAAATATATAGTTCAAGAAAACTTTAAAAAAATAATGTTGTTTTGTTGCCAGCATCAAGAAAGCCAACTACAGATATCTATGCTTGTATGATTGGAAAAAAAATAAAATGTGTGAGAGAAAAAGTCTCTCAGGTGTAAATTGCAATAAAACCTTTAAAAAGATTTTCATGGAAAAAAATCACTAAATGCACTGCCAATGTCAAAACCTTTCCAATGAATGAAAATATAATTCATTTAAATTCATACAAGGGACTTCCTAACTCCTCAGTATTGCTGAGATGTTTGAATAATTTCAATTCAAAAGACTCTGCTTGATTTTGCTTAATAAGTTTCTGTGCTGTTGTCTGCACATTTCTATCTTACATTCCTTATATGCTGCTGAGTGGCATATATAACTTCTGTTTAGTAATAAATGGGAAGCTACACCTGAAAAATTAGAAGAATTGTAGAAATCATATTTCTGCAATTTTATTTCATGAAAATGATAGAAAAATTCCCTAGTATTTTGATGTGGGACCTGGGATCCGAATTTAGGACCTTTAACTCATGAGTCATAGTCTTACCCCTTGTGCCATCTCTCCAGCCCCATATTCTAGATTTTGAAATAGCCTTTTGAAACAAAGCCAAGCAAAACAGAATTCAATGTAGAATCAAAGAGATTAAGAAAATTATGTTACTACTTACTACTTGTGCTTAAATAGGACATGACACTCTCTAACTTATTTCTCCCATGTCTTGGCTGGAACTACTAACAATGTCTAACTGTCTAACAATGTCTTTTAAATATTAAATGACAGTTTTTCATGGCATAATATGCATTTATGAGAGCTTCATAGACACTATATGTAAATATTATGAGTTCACAAAGAGCTTTAAAATTCAAAATTTAGAATGAATTTAAATATGGTCAAATAAATTATCTTTCTGTGACTCATGATTAATCCATTAAAAATTTTTTAAATGATCATACCTTGTTTGCCTAATTTAAATTAATTATTCTTATGGTACTAAGGAAGGAAAAATTATATAAGTAAAGGAATATCTATAAATCAGTGGTTAGAAACTGCCTTCTTGATTATGTATTTTGAAATTATGATGCCTCAAATTGTGATTAGGGCTTTAATGGATTTGCACCCTACTAGTAAAAAGATCTTTACAATTAATTACCATTAATATTCTCAGATTAGTTTTAAAGTATTGATTATGATGCCCTTTGTTAGTGGCTGCCACTATATTATACTCCTTATTTTCTCATTTAAGATATGGATAGTCAGGTGTGTCAATTTAAGTCTTCATTTAATAAATATATACAGAATATATATACTGTGTCTGCAATGGCATCCAGTCTTAGAATGATGCCTTTCATCTTCAACTGTATCCCAGAATTTGGCCCTTCACCCTCCCTGATTCCTCATTGTCTTTGTATTCAAACCATTGCCATCTCTGGCCACCATTTCATACTTCCTAAGTGCTTATTTTCCCAGCTTGGATGCCAGAATTCCCTGCATTGGTTCTAAGGTGAATGAAAAGTTCTTCCAAATGTTCTCCCATTGCTACAATATAAGAGCAAAGCTTCTCAGCATGTCTGCAAACCACCACAAGACCTAGGTTCTTATTTTCTGTTCATTTGCTCTTGCACTGTAGCTTCTGAACAAATGACTGTTGAACTGTCTTTTTCATTTCCATCCTTCCTTACTAAACAAATTCATTATGTTCTTTTATTCTTTATATCCTTATTTATCCCTCATTCACTCACAGGAAACATTCCTTAACCTTTCCAGGCACAAATTTGCTCAGTCTCTGTATGGTATATTCATTAATAATTTTTCTTATTCTGGATTTTACTATCTAGTATCCATTAGGTCCAGGGTGACAGAGGCTAAATGAGCCCAGTGATCCACATTTGACTCTCTAGTACTCAGCTCAGTCATAACATTTCTTCCTGGATTTGTACTAGATATTATTTGTCATAATAATATTCCTTTAAAAATAAGCAAAACCCCTTTAGTCACTTTGTTGAGTTCTAATTAAATTTGTAAGTCAAGCAGATAATGGTGAGATTTTCCTACATTTTAATAAGATTTAGTTTCTTATGCAACAGAATAACAGTATTTTGATCAAAACTATTTCTTTCAATTTTTTGCAAACTTTGTAATGTAATCTACTTTTATGTTAACTTTTATAAACTTTTTTTCATGGAGCTTGGTCACCATCTATGTCTTCACACATAAAATTCAGCATCTTTTCACTAAGACTTGTATGTGAATTCTTGTCTTTAACTATATCCGGCCCACCCTAATACTGAACTTTAAGTCATAACTGCACAGTCTGAACATACTCTATTTCTCTTTACCTTAATCATTATTTCTTTGGGATAGAAATTAATTTGTTGTTGTTGCTTATTTATCTACCCATAGAAAGAAAGTCTAAAAGCTTAAACTTAAAGCACCATGTGCTTAATTTAAATCATTATTAATGTCTGAGGTAATGGTGAATCAGACTTAAATATTTAACTGCCCATACTGAAGATTAAACATCATTCTGTTATTTCACCATGTAGTTTAGGCCCATTAGTGCTGGTTACACAATTTGTTTAGGTTCAAAAGATTACTAAGATTAATATATTGATGAATAGATACTAATTCATCTATACATGCTAGTATAATTATCATATAAATATATGCATATTTTGCTATAATTCTGTCTGACAAATTAGTATGGTATATTCTTTTAAAATATCATCTTTCTTATATATATGCAATTTCATTTATTCAACTTCCTCTAATGATATTCTTGTTATCTGCAATGTGTCCTGTCTGCAACCAACATATTTGGTTACTTTGGTGGAAGCCTTTTACCATCATTCAGAGAGAACTGAATGTTGTCACAAGTTTATATTCAGTGATTGGAATTGTTATTTATTTTACTCCTTGCTTTTTGATATATGAATTTGAAGCTTAATTCAATATAAATATCATTCTATTTCCTTTCTATTTTGAAGTGATTTATTTGAAAGCATTGGTAAGTGAAGTTAGGGGATTTCAAGAAACTTAATTAATGAATTTGGTGCAAGAAGTTAGACCTGTATCACAGGTACATGGTTTTCTTTTTCTTCCTCCTCCCCTTTTTCCTCCTCCTCTTCTTCCTTTTTTCTCTTTTTCTTTTTTAGAATTCAAATTTCATTCTAATAAATGGAAGCAATAATCATTATTAGATAGCTAAATTAGATACCTAGTCACAGAGAGGTTAAGAGAGTTATTAATTATGGAATCAATAATCAAGGCATTTATAGTTTCACAATAGCAGTAATAGCCAAAAACATTAAGGAACCATTATTAGTGCTCACAAGAATTGAGCCAATCTGTCATTTGGCTAATCTGCACTGTTTCCCTAAACTGGAATTGCAACCATGCACCACCATGTTGCCATATGACCTCAGTTTTGTTTTGTTTGTATTTACAATTTGTGAATTTGAGGATTATAGAGCTGCAGCATGTTCTTTATGATCCTCAATGTATCAGTTCAATGATATCTTGAAAGCAAGTGATGCTGGAACTTTGCAACTGGAAGTCAACTCAAAAGCTAGCAAGGAATACTTGTCTGAATCATTTGTTTCCTAAACTTTAGAAAAGTATATGCAAATCTAGAATTGTGAACATTCCGATTTAGCTTACAGTATGTTTAGCAATTGGATGTATCAAAAAATAGCATATTCCTGAACTCACAATTCTTTAATATTCTCAAAAATTTCCTTTGTTTTCTTATCATGAGACCTGTGGTAGTTATATCACCTTGTCAATCTAACCATTGAGAATTGAGCTTTGGGGAACACCTTAAGGAATTATTTTCAAGCCCTGTTCAAGACAGTGAGTGATTATGTAAATGATGTGGCAAGACCCAGTGCATAGAGTTCATTTCCCTGGGCATATGGAGAGCCCTGGCTCAGTATTTTGGCATGCTAGAAAGTAAGAAAGCACGATCCTTTCTCAGCTTTTCCTCTGGATATGATGTGGTTAGTTCCTTTAGTTTCTGCTGTTGGTATGTACTCTTCTGCCATGATGGTGAACTCTAATCGTGAATCATAAACATTAATAAACCTTTATTTCCTTAATTGCTTGGCCATGAATTCATCTCAGGAACAGAAAAGTAACTGTAAGAGTGATAGTTTATATATTACATGTTTTCTATAAGATATTTAATTACTACATGTCAGTCCTTGACGGAAAACTGGATTAAGTCTCCCAGGATGAACTTGCTTTCAAATATTACACAGGTTCTTATTTTTTTCTGATTGTATGCAAGAAGAATAACTTAGCAATAGCATAATTAGCAATTCTTTAACAAGTTCAAGGATGATTTCTTGATGCTGTACTCACGTACATGAGATTCATACCATATATTTTGTGTTTTGGGGCTGGTGTATGGTAGTGTTTCAGTTCTTCTTTGTTTAAGCCACTTTTAGCTTATTAGAATCTCTTACCCCTGAAATACTTCAAAAAGAATGAATTTCCAAATACTAAGCAAAAGTCTTATATAATGTAAATATGAACATAGTACTATCTCATGGAATATAAACATGAACATACATATTTAAAAATTCATAACAAGGTTACACCTGCATAAACACATATAAATAGTAGTTCTGTTTAGCAGTTCTGGTATTCTAGCAGGATTTCCAAGGGCTTTATCTGTCAATTTTGGCATTGATTATTAACTACTGATTATAGTTCTTTCCATTTTAATCATGCTATGATTAAACTCATAAACAATGGCAGCAAGGCAAGAAATACTGTACTTTGATTACATTCTCACTTCTAATGAGTTACCAGAATTATTTGTACTTCTTTTTAATAGATGCTTGATGAGAAAAAATAATCAATCATTTTCAAGTTCATTTCTAAGTGTCTTAACAACAATCCAAAAGATAAGAAAGTGCTTGCTATTTAATGGAATGAAAAAGTTTGATTATTGCTTCTCAGAATTATGTGATGGAATGAATCTTCACTTTTGATTCTGTCTCTGAGTAAAAGTTAAAAATAAATAAATAAATCTATATGGATATTTCAAGAAACCTGGAGTGCAAATGTTCATATATTGGAGAGGTTGAATATGTGGCTATTGTGTTTGCTCAGTGTGGAGTAGATTAACAATATATGCCTGATGATTTACATTAAAATAAGAAATGGCTGTAATATTAAATCACACATCCTATTACTTTATAATGTTAGATTGTGAGCAAGGGATTTGAACCTGGGATCAGGATGGTTTCTTGAGTGTGCTTACTGTAGTGTGCTGAAAACTGATGAAATACTTCCCATTCTTTTTTTTTTTTTTGATTCTTTAAAAATTTTTTTAAATTTTTCTGCTCATACAAACATAATAGGAACCCCTGTCCCCACCCTCCCTTCACCCCTCCCTGGGCCTCTCTGTTCCCTCCACACTGTGTCCCTTCCTTTCCCCCCTCCCTCTCTTCTCCCAGTGCCCCCTCCCCCCCATCTCTGAAGCATCCTTTAATGAGTATATCAATCGTTCCTTTGGGTCCTCCTCTCTGATGAGGTGTAAGGACTCAGTGGCAATTCCTAGAACTCTTTCTTGTGTTCCCCTTAAGTATAGGAACACTATTGTAACTGTCAATCCCTTGCATCAAAGGATCCTAGTGCCTTAAGTCCATGCTAGAATTTGAGGGGTCAATGATATGTTGGTTATTGAACAGATCATGCAGAGTCCTGTTATAATTGCTTCAGCCCTAACTTGTGTGGAGTATCTTGCATATCATGACTCCTCCCATCCTTGTGCTCTTACAATCTTACCGCCCTCTCTTCCACAAATTTTCCTGAACTTCAAGATGGGGAAAGATTAGGCAGGCCTGATTCCAGGTGATTGATATAAAGTCTCTGATATTCTGAATTATATTTTGTTGATTTTTTTTCAGTTTTGCTGTTCCTGCAATGCCCTTGGCTCCATCCTGATGGGTATTGGATGTCACCCCATGGCCAGAGATAAAAACCTGTTAAATTAGAGTCTTGTTATAAGAATCTATTCAAAGGTAGATGGAATAGAAGTAGGAGACCGTGGTGAGAGAGGGGTCAATCACCTATTTGCAAAATGGTTACCTTCTATCTGGCAGTCTATATGCCCTTCCCTTCTAGTAAGATCGTATCCCATCAGTTGGAAATGATCAAGAAGGAAAGTCTGTGTACTTAATCAGATGTCTCATTACTTACTTGTAGTCCTTGATGGTGGCCTATTTTCTCTGCTGTAACATGGTCCCCACTGTTTCTGGTGTGGCCCTCCTTCCCAATACCTCCTGTTTATAATCTTCACAATTACTGTAGGTATTACAGAGATTTGTCTTTGAGTTTCTCTAAGTGAGTTTGGTACTAGGATCCACCTATTAAGGAGTACATATGGCACTTAATTTTCCATGTCTGGGATACTTCACTCAATATAATTGTTTCTAATTCCATTCATTTCCCAGAAAATTGTATTAATTCATCATTTTTGATGACTGAGTAGTATTCCATTGTATAAATGTACCACATTTTCCTCATCCACTCGTCAACTGTTGGACATTTGGGTTGATTCCATGACTTTGTTATTGTAAAAAGTGCTGCTATGAACATGGTCGTGCTTGTGCTATTGAGGTGAATTTTTGCTGTATGGGGGGTTATTCCCAAAAGTGGTATAGCAAGGTCATATGGCATTTCAATCTTTAACTTCTTTAAGAATTGACAGATGGCTCACCAGAGTGGTTGTATGAGCCTGCATTCCCACCAGCAATGTAGGAGAGTTCCCCTCTCTCCACATCCTCTAGCATTTGGTGTTGTTTGTATTATTAATTTTGGCCATCTTGACAGGGGTGAGACGATATCTCAGGGTGGTTTTGATTTGCATTTCCCTAATGGCTAAGGATGTGGAGCATTTTTTAAGATATTTGTTAGACATTTTAATTTCATCCATGGTAAAATTTCTTTTAAGTTCCAAGGCCCATTTTTTAATTGGCCCATTTGTTTTTTTGATGTTTAATTTTCTAAATTCTTTGTGCACTCTGGATAATAGAGCTCTATCAGATATGTGGTTAGTGAAGATTTTCTCCCATTCTGTGAGTTGCCTGTGTGCTTGAGTTACAGTCTTTTATCTGAACAGAAGCTCTTTAATTTCACAAGATCCCATCTGATGAGTGTTGGTTGTAGTGACTGTGCTATTGGATGTCTGTTCAGGAACTGTTGGCCTAGCCCAATCAGCTCGAGGGAGTTCACTACCTTTTCAACTATGGTTTTGATAGTCTGTGGCCTCATATCGAGGTCCTTGATTCACTTGGAATTAATTCTTGTACATCGTGAAAAGTACGGGTCCAGGTTTTTAATCTTCTGCATGGGGAGATCCAGTTTTTCCAACACCATTTGTTGAAGATGCTGTTCTTTATCCATTGGATTTTTTGGGCCCCTTTGTCAAAGAGCAAATGCCTGTAGTTGTGTGGGCTTTTATCTGGGTCTTCAACCCATATCCATTGATCAGTGTGTCTATTTTGGAGCCAATATCAGGCTGTTTTTACAATTATGGATATGTAGTATAGACTACAGTTTGGTATGGTGATACCTCCAGCCGTGTATTTTATTATTATTATTATTTCTTCTTTATTCAATTGTGTGTGTGTGTGTGTGTGTGTGTGTGTGGTGTGTATGTGTGTGTGTGTGTGTGTGTGTGTGGTGTGTATGTGTGTGTGTGTGTGTGTGTGTGTGTGTGTGTGTAGAACCATGGATGAATTAGGGAACCACCATGGACCGCCTCTGACTCCTCCTTGTTCTCTCTGCCCTGGGATTCACAGGCTCCACCCTACCAGACCCCGAAACGCAGGCTGCCCCCTGCTTCCACCTGGCATCTATACGTGGGGTCCAGGATCCAAACTCAGGACCTTCTGCCTGAAAGGCAGAGGCTTAACCCCTGAGCCACCTCTCCAGACCACTAGCCATGTTTTTGTTACTCAAGATTGTTTTTGCTATCCTGGGTCTTTTGTGCCTCCATATGATTTTGAGATTGTTTGGTCAACTTCTTTAAAGAATTGCTTTGGGATTTTAATTGGTATAGCATTGAATCTGTATATTGCCTTTGGTACGATGGTCAATTTTATGATGTTGATTCTGCCAATCCAGGAACATGGGAGGTCTTTCCACCTTCTGATGTCTTCTGCAATTTCTTTCTTTAAGGTTTTAAAGTTTTCATTATAGAGGTCTCTTACTTCCTTGTTTAGGTATTTAGGGGCTATAGTAAATGGGATTGTTTCTCTCAGGGCTTTTTTACTTCTTTCATTCTGGGCATATAGGAAGGCCTCTGATTTTTGCACATTTATTTTGTATCCTGCCACCCTGTTGAACTTCTGTATTAGTTCCAGGAGCTTCCTGGTGGAGTTTTTGGGATCACTCAGGTATAGGATCATGTCATCTTCAAATAGAGATAACTTGACTTCTTCCTTGCTGATTGAATCCCTTTTATGTCCCTTTCTTGTCTTATGGCTTCAGCTAAGACTTCAAGTACAATATTGAATAGAAGTGGTGACAATGGACAGCCTTGTCTAGTTTCTGACCGAAGTAGGAATGCTTCCAGTTTTTCCCCATTGAGTATAATCCTTGCTGTTGGCTTGTTGTATACAGCTTTTATTATATTAATAAAGGTTCCTTCCATTCCAACTGTCTCTAAGGTTTTGATCATAAAGGGCTGTTGGATCTTGTCAAAAGCTTTTTCTGTGTCTGTCGAGAGTATCATGTGGTCTTGAACTTTGGACTGGTTTATATGGTGAATTACATTTATGATTTGTGTATGTTGAACCAACCTTGTATGCCCATAATAAATCCTTCTTGATCCCCGTGGATGGTCTTTTTGATATAGTTTTGAATCTGATTTGCTAAGACTTTGTTGAGAATCTTTGCGTCTGTGTTCATCAGAGAGATTGGCTTATAGTTTTCTTTTTTAAGTGTATCTTTATTAGGTTTTGGGATTAAGATGATATTAGCTTCATAGAAAGATTTTGGTAGTGTTCCTTCCTTTGCTATTTGATGGAACAGTTTAAGGCGTATTGGTGTTATTAGCTCCTTAAATATCTGTTAGAACTCTGTGTTGAATCCATCTGGTCCAGGATATTTCTTGGTTGGAAGATTTGAGATTACTTCATCAATTTCCTCACATATTATAGGACTATTCAAATAACTCAGAACTTCCTAATTCAATTTAGGTAAGTTGTGTTTATTTAGGAATTCATCCATCTCTTTTGTGTTGTCAGATTTCACAGAGTATAAGTTTTTGAAATATGATGTTATAATTCTCTGGATTTCTTGGGTATCAGTAGTGATAACTCCATTTTCATTTCTAATTTTGTTAATTTTGGCATTCTCTCTCTTGCTTTTGGTTAATTTAGCTAAGGGTGTATCAATGTTATTGATTTTTTCATAAAACCAGCTTTTTGACTGGTTGATTTTCTGTATCGTTTTCCTAATATCGATTTCAGATATTTTTCCCCTTATTTTGCTAATCTCCTCTATCCTACTGCTTTTGGGATCAGATTGCTCTAGTGTCTCTAAAGCTTTAAGCTGCATTGTTAAGTTATTTATTTCTGATGTTTCCATTTTTTGATGTAGGCATTAAGAGCTATGAACTTACCTCTTAGGACAGCTTTCATTGTGTCCCAGAGATTTTGGTAAGTTGTAGTTTCATTATCGTTCACTTTCAGGAAATCTTGAATTTCCTTTGTAATTTCTTCCTGAATCCAATTCTCATTTAGCATCATAGTGTTAAGTTTCCAGGAGTTAGTGCATTTTCTGTTGCTTGTTGTGTTGTGGATGTCAAGCTTTAGGCCATGGTGGTCTGATAAGGTACAGGCTAGAATTTCAACTTTCCTGTATATGTGGAGATTCGTTTTGTGGCCCAATATGTGATCCATTTTGGAGAAAGTTCTGTGTGCTGCTGAGAAAAATGTGTATTCTTTGGTATGTGGATGAAAAGTACGATGGAGATCTGTAAGGTCCATTTCAGTAAGGGTTTGATTAAGTTTCACAATGTCTCTGTTAAGTTTTTTGCCTGTTGATCTATCCCATGTTGAGAGGGCGGTATTGAACTCCCCAAGAATTATCGTTTTGGGATTGGTTTCTCGCTTTAGACATTGTAGGTTTTGCTTAATGAATGTGTGTGGGGGGGGCATGTTCAGTATTATGAAGTCTTCCTGGTGAATTGTACCTGTGACTAAAATGTAATATCCATCTGTGTCTCTTACGATTTTTTTTTTTTGGTTTGAAATCCACTTTGTCCGATAGCATAATGGATACCCTTGCCTATTTTCTGCTTCCATTAGCTTGTAGAATTGTTGACCATCCTTTTATTTTTAGGGCATGCCTATCTTTTGTGTTGAGATGGATTTCCTTCAGGCAGCAGATTGATGGATTATGATTTTTAATCCAAATTTGTAATCTGTGTCTTTTGATCAGTGACTCAATTCCAATAACATTTAGTGTTATAATGGAGAAACTATTTTCATTTCTGGACATTTATTATGTTTAGTGGCTTTTGTAAGTATACTGTTTTGCTTTTAGTAGTGTTATACTTCCCTTGTGTTGTTCTAGGTATGCCTGTTTTTTTCTTCAAGCTTGAGTATCATTTCTAGCATTTTTTGAAGGCCTGGTTTGGTGGACATGTATCCCTTCAAGTTGTCTTTGTGCTAGAAAATTTTTCTTTCTCTCTCGGTCATGATGGATATTTTTGCGGGGTATATCAGCCTGGGTTGACATTTTTGCTCATTCAATACTTGAAGTATGTCTCTCCAAGCTCTTCTTGCTTTTACTGTTTTACCTGGCTGGACTGCATGCGTCCTGGGCAAGTGGGTGGGAAAAGGGAGGATGTGGCGACTGCAGGACGCTATTAAACTTGGGATGCTGGGGCGTGGCCCAGGGGTGTCCTCCCTGGCCCAGCGCCACTCAGGCTCCAGCTGGCTGGTGGGAGGAGCTGGGTCCCTTGGGCTGCCTGGGGTTCTGGGGGTGTGCGGGTGTGGAGCTTACCTAGGTCTTGGTGAGTCCTGGCTGGACTGCATGTGTCCCGGGTGGTGGGTGGGGAAAGGGCTACTTCCCATTCTTACTCAGTTGCAGATAGATAGATAGATAGATAGATAGATAGATAGATAGATAGATAGATAGATTAGATAGATTAGATAGATAGATGATAGATAGATAGACAGAGGATAGGTAGATAGATAGATAGATAGATAGATAGATAGATAGATAGATAGATGATGGATAGATAGATAGATAGATAGATAGATAATCAGTACCTATTTTGCTGATGAAGGTAATTTACTACACAGTTCTAATTTACCCATTGTTTGAGGATACAAGCAAAGCCTCAGACATGAATTCTGCTATACCAGGGAGTAGAACTTATTCACATTCCTAGTAAAATACTGGTTTTGTAGACTTCTTGCAAGTTATGAATTCGTAAATATATTTTATGATTTACAATTCACACAAAGTTTATGTTTAATTTTTTCACCTATTGATGTTTATATATAATTTTTATTTTGTAGATAAATAAATAAATGACTGAAGCAATTTAAATGGTTTATGGGTTTGAACATTAACTCATTTAAGTTAGACATTTAGTATTGTCATGAAAATATTCATTTTTATTATGTGATTTTTTCCTTCAGAGGTTTTCTCTAGAAATATTGTAGTAAAAATTTCCCTAGCTCTTCTGAGTAGTTTTTGTTTTATTAACTTTACAGAAAGTGCAGGGAATATACAATGAGTAACTTTCAGTGATAATAACCTAGTTAATAAAATTAGGTTGATATTTTTAAATTTAATGCTGTGTTCTCATTTACGTTATCATGACATTGATATGCCTTCATCTTATTTTAAATAACCATCTACTCATGACTTAGTATGCATTTAATTTGCATAAAAATAAGCTACTTTTGTCCAAGGAGAATGTCTCCCTTCTTTTCTCATCCAACACACATTGTACTGTATGTTTGTCCTGATACTATGTTTATTACAGAGATTTGCATAAGGCCTACAGAAAACCAGCCCCTTTTTACTGTGTTCTCATTGCAGGAAATAAAATGATGCCTTTGAGTAAAGCTGTTTCATCAGACACTAGCTTAGCATGCCAAGTTACAGCCATCAATGGGGAAACAGCAGATGTGAAGGCTACTTGGCATCAAAGCATATGAGTCAAACACTTTCCTATGGGAAAGAAAGCACTTCATTACACTTTATCTATAGCGAGAACATTGGTTCTATCAAGCTGTCTTGAAAATTAGAATATGATAGGTTTTATTGCCTTGCTCTGTCAAGAGAATTCAATAGCTAAAAAGTAAATGATAACACCATTTTGGGAATTATAAGAAGTGATTAGAGTTTTAGTGTATTTAAACCTGGAGGGAGCAGCAACTTTTATCTTACAAAGTGGCTAAAATATCTGAAGGAGAGAAGAGTAATCCCTTTCTAATTGGTATATTTACGATATGTGCTAATGCAGCTTTGGGCACTTTAATTGAAGAAAGAAGTTATGTGTTGGACTGAAATGCAGAATGTGCTCACAGTGTCTTCCTTGTCTTAAGAAGTGGCATGCTTGTGATTCCAAGAGCAGGGTAGTTCATTCCCATTCTGCTTCTGCCTCTTGTACTCAGAGAAATGACCACTCCTGTTGTTTGTCAACTTTGAGAATCAGCTCAATTGCCATGTCCACCTCATTAATCTTAGGGGCAAGTATCCCACAAGGGAGTGAAAAAAGTTTAAAATAAACTAATATAGATATATGAAACTGGTATGTCAAGAACTGGAAAATTGATAATAGTTGTCACTAAATTTTAAGTCCCTTGGTTAGCTACTGTTTGAAGGAAATTTGATAAAGTTATTTTTGGATACAAAAAATAGGTCGAGATAAATATCCTCAAATATTTTGGCATTTTTGAGTTGCAGTGTATATTTCTTAGATAAAAATGGCTAAAATGAAATTTTTTCTTTTTTTTAGGAAATGCTGAATAAAAGTATAATATGACATAAAAGACATATGAGGAAAAGTAAATGAAAGCTCAATGCTAATTGCTAATGCTTTGATTTTTTTCAAAGAACCAGCTCTTTGGTTGATTCTTTGAATGATTTTCTTTATCTCAATTTTGGATATTTCTCCCCTGATTTTACTAATCTCATTGCTCTTGTGTCTCTAAAGCTTTAAGTAGCATTGATAAATTTATTACTTATGACATTTCCATTTTTTATATAAGCATTGAAAGTTATAAACTTACCTTTCAGGAAAGCGTTTGTCATGTCCCACAGATTTTGATATGTTGTATTACCATTTGCTTCTAGGAATTTTGAATTTCTTTTTCTACTTCTTTCCTGAACCCATTCTTCATTCAGCATCATAGTATTTAATTTTCAATGATCAGTGTGTTTTCTGAAATTTGTTTTGCTGTGGATGTCTAGCTTTATTCTGTGGTCTGATAAGGTACAGACCCTAATTTCAACTTTTCTATATATGTGGAGATTTGCTTTGTGGCCCAATATTTTGTCTATTTTGGAGAAAGTTTTATGGGTTGTTGAGAAGAATGTATATTACTTGGTGTTTGGATGGCACGTTCAATAGAGATTTGTTAGGTCCTTTTGGGTAATGGTTTGATTCAGTTGAAATGTGTCTCTGTTGAGTTTTTGGCCAGTTGACCTATTCTGATGTTGAGAGTAGTGTATTGAATCCTTACTTTTGTAGTTTTGGGGTTGGTAGTGTTTGTTTAATGAATGTGAATAAGCCTGTATTTGGTGTGTATATGTTCGGTATTGTAAAGTCTTTGGTTTGAAGACCATTTTGTCAGATCCTGTATTTGCTATACCCACTTGTTTCCCTGTTCCATTAGCTTAAAGTATTTTTTTTTTATTTCGACCAGCCATTTACTTTGAGAATGTGTCAGTCTTTTATGGTGAGATATGTTTCCTTGAGCCAGCAGATTGATGAGTGTGATTTCTAATATATGTTTGTGTACTGTTTCTTTTAATTGTGTTAATTCCATTGACGTTTAGGATCATAATTGAGAGATGATTGTTGATTTCTGTCATTTTTTTGTGTTTAGTGGCTTTTATATGTGTATTAAATAGCTTGGAAGTTACATTGGTATTATCTTTTCCTTCTATGGGGAAGTCACTTCTTCAAGTTTGAGTCTCTTCTAAAATCCTTTGTAGGTCTGCTATGGTGGTCATGAATTCCTTCAGCTTGTGTTTATGTTGGCAAATTTTTCTTTCACCTTCAATCATGACTAATAGTTTTGATGGGTATGTCAACCTGGGTTGACATGTGTGCTTGTTTGTGACTTGAAATACATCTCTCCAAACTATTCTGCCTTTTATTGTTTCCATTGAAAAATTAGTTGTTTTTTAATAGGTTTACCTTTAAAAGTGACTTGGTTTTATTCTTTTGAAGCTCTTAGAACATTCTCTTTGTCTTGTATCTGTAGTGATTTGACTATTATTTGCCTCCAAGAGTTTCTGGTTTGGTCATATCTATTTTAAGTGCAATGCACTTGTATTTGGATGGGCCTCTTTTTTTATATGTTGATAGTTTTCATTATGATTGTTTGAAAAATTTCTTTGGGTTTGACACTTTGGGTTTCTTGTTATAGTATTCCAAGAATGTGAAGGCGTGACTTCTTCAAAATTTCCCACAACTCTTCAATATTCCTCTCAAGTACCTTTTTGGCTTTTTCAACCTCTTTTATTGAGCTAGTTTATTCTGCCATTTTGTCTTCTTGTTCTGATGTTCTACTATCTGCTTCATTAGTTCTGCTGATAAGACTTTTAGTTGAACTCTGGATTAAAGATAGCTTGTTTTTTTAGTTCAAGTTTAATCTCTGAGATTTCTTTTCAACTATTCTATATCTAGTTTTGTTTCTTCAACTGCTTTTCTTATCTCATGCAAGTGCCTGTTGTATTCTTGCTTATATTGGTTTATACAGCTATTTAACTCCTCTTGGATTTCCTCTTTCATTGTTTTGATCATAGTAGAGATCTTGATTTCAAAATCATTATCTTAGATATGGTTTTCTGATTATTTTCCAAGGATATATTCTGATTGTAATCCATCATTACGGATTTGACATTTTTTGTAGATTTATTGTCTTGGATTTTCTTGTCTTTTGTGGATTTGCATTGTGACTTGGTCTATATTTTTGACTGATATGAGTTCAACACAATTATCAAGGTTGGACAGTTATTGCTAATGTTTGCCTAAGTGTTGAATGTGTCTATTTAGCATTCTTTGGTGCTATTTCCTACATGAGGATATTATACTGTTAGTATATCAATTAGGGTGGGTTTAGTTTACAAGGATTGAAGATAGATAGTAATGCAGTTTTTAGCTTTTACTTCTTTAGTGATGTGTGAGGATGAATGATTAAGTCCCTGAATGTGTATTGGCTTTTGAGTGGGCTATATAGAATACTTGAACTATCAATTGAGAGTAATAGGAAGGTTAAAAGGATTTATTTTAAAGTTAGATTCTCTTCTGTTCCATGCAATGAATTTTGGAGTCCTCAATTGTATGGTGTTGGTAAGCTAGCTTGATGCTTGTGTTTTCTCTATACTCCAACATGCAGGCCCAGCAAACCAGGGGCAAAAGTGTTAATGCTTTGAGAATATTGCATTTACTGACACTGTGGTCAGTCATACTGCCTAATTTATTTTTAGTTCATTCTAATATCTGCATATCAGAAACATATGTTATCCTTGACTTTCTTACTATTAGAGAGTCCATTAAGTGTAAGATGGGTTTTCTGATATCTATACTTAATTCATAATTTTCTTTTTTAATTTTTTTATTATTTATTATTTATTCAATTGTGTGTGTATTCATGTGTACATACATGTGTGTGTGTGTGTGTGTGTGTGTGTGTAGAACCATGGACGAATTCGGGAACCACCATGGACTATTTCCACCTCCTCCTTGTTTTCTCTGCCCTGGGATTCACAGGCTCCACCCTACCAGGACCAGAAACGCAGGCTGCCCCTGCTTCTGCCCAGCATCTATATGTGGGGTCCAGGATCCGAACTCAGGACCTTCTGCCTGCAAGGCAGACGCTTAACCCCTTAGCCACTTCTCCATCCCCAATTCATAATTTTCTTAAGAGTCAGTACTTTCAAATTTTTTGTACATTATGCTGTTGGGGGGACATAACAATTTTTGTGCATATACATACATTTTAAAATGTGTTCAGTCAGCTAAAATTTCCTTTTCATCATGTGTATATATATATATATATATATATATATGTGTGTGTGTGTGCTATGTGTATGTATGCGTGGGTTGGTTTTCCCATGCACACACACACTGTGATGACTCCGGGCCATCAGGGCAGAGAAAGGCAAATGCACTGCATGTCCTCTGCCCCCTCACCCAAATCCAGGGGACTCTGGACATAGCAGGGAGCTTGTCGAGGCAAGACTCATTTTATTGGGGACAATGAAATAGTTCTTATCGACAGCAGATTGCAGGATGTGAAGCGGGCAGCCAATTACATTAATGGTCAGCACAGCACACAGGCTGCATAGATCAGACTTAACATATATCTATGTCAGCTCCTATAAGCCAATTAGGGCTCTCTATAATATAAATAGGGTTACGCACAGCACATTAGCTCCCAGCGCCATCTTTGGTCCCATGTGATAAGCCACGCCCTGCTCACTCCCTCCCAGACCATTATTCCTGGGCAGACCCAATATCTCCCCCTTTTTGTTTTAATAGAGACTGCATTTACAATTAACTATACATATGTCTAATGTCCCATAAGTCCCAGCATGAGCTTTTGGCGTTGTCCTGTCCCATTTGGTCTTCTCAGTCAGGCAGGTTGGGATCAGCATCAGGCATGGCAGCACGTAGCTTGGGGAAGTTGCATGTGGCTCACACAGACAGTACAGGCCTGTCTGGTCCGTTTTTAGACCAAGGCCTCACAAGCCTCCAAGCTTGAATTGCGTCTGGGGGGGGCATGGCATGGATGTTCAAGGACAGCATTGCTGAGAGATGTGCTGAGGAAACACTTAAGTGATATAATTCTTAAAAGAACAATTTTTTCTAGATGTTAGGTCAAACCCAAATCAACTCCACCTTGGTTTGGGCAAGGTATCAATCAGGCCATCTTGAGTTAGGTTAGACCTATAAAGATTATGGTTAGAATCTTCCTTGAGAACAGCATGGATAGTTTCTTGACAGAAGGTTTGGTGGCTTCCCCAGTGTCTTTGGAACCTCAATTAAAGCTGTCCTTTTTGAAAATTTAAAATGTTGATGGTGAATAATGCCAACCCTAGCTGTTGGTGTGGGCTTATTCCCCCTTTTTGTTTTAATAGTTGGGCTTTTAATTTGGCTGGGTATAGGGTCATCCAGCAGAGAAGGATGTCTTTTTGGAATTCTCTTGAGAGACCCATCCCAGCATGGCTGTTTTAAACCTGCCTACTTTACCCCTTAACCTATTTGAGGACCCAGACTGCTCAAGGGATGAGAGGCGATGACCATTCTTTGGCTACTTCCTGCTGAGATGGGAAGATGAAAATGAAAGGAGTCTGATGTCCTCATCTGTGAAGTGCTGGGATGGTCTAGAGTCTTTAACAGATAGCTTAATTACTTTAAGGTCCCTATAAAAGAGACAAAACACAAGTTAAACTTTTTAAGATCTACACAAGGATTAAACCATTGTAACTGGGAAGGCCTATGGGAAAAACCAAATAAACTCAATAATCTTACTGTGGGCAAGAGTTAGTAAAGAAAACCTATTACCTCACCTGGAATAGTCATTGACTTTGTCTGGTGTAAAAATCAAGAACTAATCTACTTACTGAAGACCTTTTTTCTCTGGCAGCTGTGAATCTCTATGATCACATCTTAAAACATGTTTAAAAAATGTGAACTGCCTATCTTGTTTCATTAAACAAAGGAATGTCAAAAAGTAGCATCATTAAGTGTTGCTGAATCCCCCGCTGGGCCTGCCAGGGGGAAGAGGGGAAAATGTGGGCCTCATGGGTTCAAGGCAAATGGGCAAGCCAATGATGGGGTCACCACCCAGACCCTGGGAGTCAAGCGAGAAGCAACATACAGATGACGAGTTGGCTGCAGACTCAGCTTTAATCAGGAAGTGTTTGGGCTTATATAGGGTCAGGGTCCAATCAGGTGTGGCCATCCCTCTGCTCAGGGGAGCGGGAGAGCATCCACCAATCATTTAGCTGTTTACTGGGTGTCCAGGTTAGATGGCTGCTTCCCATTGGTTGTTCATCCCTCCTTCCCATTGGCTATTCATTCCTCCACCTATTGGTTGTCTCTCCCTCTGCCTGTATGGTTCCTTTTCAGGCTTATCTGGAGCCAGACCTCCTGGAATCGGGAGCTCAGGCTAGGGCCTCCCTGAATCGATAGTACCACAATTAAGCATGTAAGGAATCTCAGTAGTTACTTTGTGAATGACTGATAAACCTGTCATTTTCTTGATCATTAATATTTTAGTAAAATCAAAGATTGACAAAAGCTTAGGAAGGAAGTTGGGCACTAGAATTTTGTGCTCCCTTGTCTTTCAACATAGAAACAAAGAGGCTTCACACATGTATGTTAAACCCAAGGTTCTTCATGAGATGCTCAACCTGGCATTTTGAGCCTTCTTGTGCTGGATATCAGAGGCAAACTCCTTTTTCCCATTGGAAGGGAAGCTGAGAGCTTCAGGCCATTTTATTGGTCCCCATCAGAGGACCTGGTACCCTGGGCCCTGGGATTCAGGGGGCAATCTTTCCTCCAGTGGAGATTCCCATAGTTGGGACATAGACCACATGAAAGCTTCCCATGCTTGCAACCATCTCAAAGTGCACAGCCTGATCATATTCAAAACACCTATCCATTTCTCCCCTGTTGGAAGGGGTCCTGGGTTGTTCTGCTTGGGCATGCCTGTTAGTATTTTACCTATCTCCTTAGTTAGGCAAATGTCAAGTTTTGGTTTGTTTTCTGGTTCTTTTTCTTTTCTTTCCTTTCTCAGCAGTAAGTCCTAGGTCACTGGTCCTATTTTAAAGTCCTTAAAATGGTCCAAAAATAAACTTGAAAGGGGTTATCTGCATCTGTCCCATTTTATCTGTCAGTGGGGCCATAAGATAACACAGAACAAAAAGAAAGGACAAACAGAAACAAAGGATTTTATCTCCAAGACAGAAATGAAAGTTTCCTGAGAGTGGACTACTTAATCACAGTACTCCAACCTTGCAGATGAGGATGTTATCCTCAGATGAGGGCCTATTTCTCTTTAATAGATGAGGACCCTGTCCTCCAGATGGGAGTTTGGCTGATGTGGAAGCTAGATGAAATTCCTGCTTAATCAAAACAGACAATTGAAAGACATTTGAATACATGAAGCTTAATTCTTATCTAATTTCTGAGGCTCAGTGTCTTTTCTTCTGTAGCATAATGTACAATATTTTCTTTTAATCACCATCTCTAATTTTTAATCTCTTTTATGAACCAAACACTCCATAAACCTTTTTGAACTTCTTGTACATCTAAGTAAACCCAAACAGAGGCAGTTACCACCTGCCTGCATGGGGAACTGAGGAATTTGTATGTAGTCTTTCTCAACCTTCCCCCTCCCCCCCTGAGTAATGGTGATTGATGGCACTTTGCTCTTCCTAGTAAGTCCTGGGGGGAAGCGGGGGAGCTCGCCAGGTTTTTGTACAATACATGCTATTGGCACTTCAGAGAGACCTTTATCTAGTTTTTTTCTATGCTGTCCATTTAATGAAGGTGGAATTGTAAAGCACCGCTCTGGCCACATCCAGCCAGGCTTTTGTTGTGCAGGGTTGAAGAGCTAAATCTTGAAGAAGCATCTTGACCCCAGGAGAATTTGAGCCAATCTCTAGAACTGCCCTCTTTAATTTCTTTAAATTTTTTGCTTCCCAGGGATACCATACTGCAGGGCGATTGCCCTCTGGATCTAGGTTCTCAGTATACTTGGGCTCCAGCTCTGCTTTAGCCTGAAGGGGACCAGTGCACCTGAGTGCCGATTTGGGAGAAATTTTGGTGAGGGCGTATGGGGGAGGGCTTTTGTCTAGCCCACCTCTGCCCCATTCCCTCTTGAGTGGAGCTAAGTCTGGATACAGGCCACCGGTCCCACTCCCCAGTCACTCGCTTGGCAGTTTTCTCCAGCCCCTGGACTGTGCAGCTGCTCCTCCCCCATGAGCACAATTAAATCTGGATGAAAGGAACTGCCTGTGCCAGGTGCTATCGGTAGCCAATCCCCCACCTGCAGGTCTGGGGGTGTGTGCAGCCCCACCTCCTCTCTGGGCGGCTGCTTGCTCACATTGTCTGGCAGTTCTAGGAGCCCATGTGGTTCCTCTCCCTTGCTAAGTGGCTCCACTCGGCTTTGGGGATTCCAATCTCTGTCTAGTTTACTTTCCACCTGGCGTGTCTGGGTTTTCTTCCCAGCAGATTTTTTCCAATCTTCTTGAGCACCCGCACTGGGGCTCTGCCCAGTGTGAATCCCTCTAAGTGATGAGTGAGCTCCCTGCTGCTTTCCTCACCCTGCTGCCCAGTGGCCCTGCGGCTTCCCCCGCCCTGATACCCAGTAATTGGGCACCGAGTTTCACTTACCCTGAAGTCTGCTTAGCTTTGCCCGTTTTGGGAAGCTTTCTCACACTGAGGCACCAGATGTGTGGGTTGGTTTTCACACACACACACACACACACACACACACACACACACACTGTGATGACTCCAGGCTGTCAAGGCGGAGAAAGATGAATGACAGGTCCTCTGCCCCCTCACCTAAATCCAGGGGAATTTGAACACAGCAAGGAGCTTGTAGAGGCAAGACTCAATTTATTGGGGGCAATGAAACAGTTTATATAGACAGCAGATTGCAGGGCATGAAATGGGCAGCCAATTACCTTAATGGTCAGCACAGCACACAGGCTGCATAGGTCAGACTTAACATATATTTATGTCAGCTCCTATAAACCAATTAGGGCTCTCTATAATATAAACAGGGTTACACTCAGCATACTAGCTCCCAGCGCCATCTTTGGTCCCATGTGCTAAACCCTGCTTACAACCTCCCAGACTGTTATTCCTGGGCAGACCCAACATATATATGTGTGTGCTCACGTATATGGGGCATGTACACATTTGCATGATATGTAGAGGCTGGAATTTGAGATCTCACATCTTCATTTGCTCTAAACCTTAATTGTGAAATGGAGTGTCTATGAGTCCACTGAATTCCTTAAAGTGACTGACCAGTATTCTCCAAACATCTGACTGTCTGTCTCTTCAGTGCTAGGAAGGCAGGCATCTAAACTGGGGCCCAGATTTTTTCCATGGTTTTTGGAGATTCAAACTGTGAACCTCATGCTTGTGGAGTAAATGTTTTACTGACTGAATCACTTCTCTGGCTACTCAATTTTCTTTTAATAGGAATTCCTATTCTCTCCAAAGAAATGCTGGCAATGACATTGCATTATTTTTTCTTATTAGATGTTATCATCAACAACACATTCTAATGAAAGCTTTTCTTCTTTCTTTTTACCATAAAAAGAGAAGTTTATTGGTTTTACTATGTTTGTTAAACTTGGTATATAGGCTTTTAATTAAATGGAATATTGTTTTCCCTGTATTAAGAACAAAATGCGAAAATGCAACCTTCTGCTGATCTTCTCATTGGCCCTCTAGCTTTTTATGAATATTCATGAAGAACAAACAGAGTCATGATTCATAAACCATTCCTGTATTTTATAACATTCCTGGATCCCAGATAAACAAGATTTTAAAAAGTTAAAGTTAAATCTCTTCAACAGGAATTACTATTGCAAAGGAACAGAAGGAATCTCTCAATAAGTGCTTTCAATATGAGGAAATTAAACATCAGAAGGGCAAATGTCTTACTCTGAAAAGGAATCTGAAAGAATTTAAAGATACTATTGTGATATTCATTACTATGTCAATGCTACAGTAGCTTAGTTATATGATGCAGATGGGCAAGTACTTTCTTTGATCTATCACTCAAGGAAGTTCTTCAGTTACTTCATAAATAACAAACTTTCCAAACTACATGTGTCTTCACATGTGTATTAATGTATGTATGAGTAAGTGTTCTGTCAGATAAAATATGCTTCTTCAAGGGAAGTCACTTATGGAAGGAAATATAATCCATTCTTTTAACCAGTTTCTATATTAAATCTATTTTAGAGAAGAAATAGTTAATGGTTATCAATAAATTATGCTTTCACACTTCCTGACAGCATTTGAATAAAGCCTCTGATTGTTATTAGCCTATTGTGTGCCCCTTAGCACTAGTGGAGCACATTTAAAAGATTTGATTATCTCTGAAGGTAGGTGTTTCATTTGTTAAATATTGTAATTACAGCTAATTAGAAGCTCCACAATAAATCCATTCACTTGTAGATCCCTTGACTATTTTCAGAACATTATGAGCTTTAGTGTCATCTTAATTTATAACAAAAACAATTTAAGTCAAAGAACAGAAAGCAGTATAAATGGTGAATAACTGTTTTCTCAATCAATATCATAGTTTAGCATAATAATTACAGTCTGGAACTATGTGCTGGCATAAAACCCTCCATTTCTACTCAGTCAGGATACATTTGACTTCTTTGGGTTTCTGTTTCTTTGTGTATAAACTGGAGGTGTGAACTTACCTGTCTTATGGATTGATCATATAAACAATAAATATGCAATGAGTTCATTTTGTCTATTTGGTGATATTCATATTGTTAGGCACTTAATTGCTGTTTTACTAAACTTCTGTAGCAGACTAAATATTCCCACTCATTGTTTGCACTTGTACTCTTAGGATTGCTGCTGTTCAATGTGAAGATCTAATATTCATTACAATTCTTATCTCAATGCTTTGTAGTAGATGACTGATAGATATTCAGTTTGCTCTATGATGCTGCTGGAAGTGTAAAAACATGAGGAAACCATTTCTGCTCTTTCAGAGTCCTTAGATGATAGCAAAGGTGAGCATGATACAGAATTTTTTTTATTCAATTGTGCATGTGTGTGTATGTATGTGTGTGTGTGTATGTATGTATGTATGTGTGTGTGTAGAACCACGGGTGAATTGGGGAACCACCATGGACTGCCTCCATCTCCTCCTTGTTTACACTGCCCCAGGATTCACAGGCTATGCCCTACCAGTACCAGAAACTCAGACTGCTTTTGCTTCCACCCAGCATCTACATGTGGGGTCTAGGATCTGAACTCAGGACCTTCCACCTGCAAGGCAGAGGCTTAACCCCTGAGCCACCTCTCCAGCTCCATGATACAGAAATTTTATAACTAATACTTATTTGTACACAGTCAGTATTTCTGAGAGCAATGGATCACTTACTGTAACTAATGAACTTAATCAATTCATCATCACCCAGATTCTGTTATTTAAATTAAGGCTCACTCTTGATGTTATACATTATAAAGATTATTTGATAGAGTTATGATTATGCAGCATAATACTGCATTTGCACTGTGCAATGATATAATTTGCACTATGCTTTAAAACTATTTTAGTATAACATAAATTATTACATGTGATACTAACTTAGTGGACATAATGGCAATGTCATCATGTATGGCACTTTAAATAACATCCTCCACAGAACTGTTTTGTTGAGAGATGGAGTGGAGAGGTCTTGAGTTTAGTCTGTAGGACTTCCAGAAAAGACCCTGAGGTTTGTGTTAATATATATTTATGCTTTAAATTAATGCTTTAATACAAGGAAAATACCCACCTTAAATATTTTTTAATTCTGAACTTGCAAGTTTTGTAACTATACAACTCTAGACGTAAAACTTGTAATTCACATGTACTGTCTGATTTTTTTAAAAAATCCAAGATCCAATGTATGTGTTACAAAGATTTTTAATATCTTCTGAGAATAAGTCCTATTATTTCTAAAATTATATTTGTATTTTATTGCTTTTGTCTATAAGCTCTATTTGTCCCTAAATGCAAATGATGAAACATTTCAGGAATATATTCCAACTGCAGGTATTTTTCCAATAGAATAGTGTTTTAAGAATATCATTTTGATAAAACTGCTGATATGTTTCCTTAAAAATGTCCAATACAAACTTTAAATTATTTCCCAGAAAATTTGAATGTACTCATTACATGATTTCAAATTGTGTTTCCATATAAGCATCCATATATAAAAGTATATTTCTCAAAAAAAAGTTACTTACAATTTATTCAGATATTGTGATATTCCTAAATTTAATTAATGTTTAAAACAAACTTTGCAAGAAAATTGATAGAGATTTAGAGTCTTTGTTGGTCTTCCTCATAGTTTCATCTTCAAGCAAAGCCATGAAAACAGTACACTGGATGACTAACTCTTTTCAGTTGATCTATATCAATGAAACATTAAAAGGAATCATCATAAAATAAATTCCTTTATCTGTCAACTCCAATTTTTGTTTCTTGACTACCCATTTTAATTGATTTCTAAGGGCCTAACAAGGTTACATATTTGATAGCTTACACCACAACAATTTGATATACATATACCTTGCCACAATATTGACACTATCACACTAAGTAACATATCAATAATCTGGCATGGTTAGATCCTTTGTTTTTAAAATAAAACACACATTCAGAAAATTCAAAGTACAAAATGTTGGTCTCCGATATAACTCATTTGGTGATTGGAATTTTGTGCCCATTCAACGTCTTGCCATGTGATCCAGCCCATGACACTTGAAGAACATTCATACTGTTTATCTTTACTTACTAGTTTAACTCTTGAGCGATCCTATATTCATGGGATTGTATAGCTGTACTGTCTCTCTCTGTCTGGATTATTCAATTTAGCATGATATCCTTCATGTTCATCCATGTCATTGTAAATGGTAGGCTATACTTCCATTTCCCAGAAATACACATACACACACACACACACACACACAAACACACAGACATAGACACAGACACACACACACACAGAGTTTTCTGTTTCTAGTCATCAAAGTATACCCTTTGATTGCTCATGCATCTTGGTGATTGTGAATAAATGCAATGAATTTACCCACTTTTCCAGTTTGAAGAATGAGAAACATTGCATGGTGCTCACATTTTTTTCCTAAGGAATCAGTATATAATGATTTTGGAACAGCACTTAGTTTATCTTGTAAAGATGTTCACAACACTCTTGCACATATTATTCATTCATGTGATGCTGCCTTTGCTAGCCTTGAGCTCCTGCATTCAATGGATCTTCCTGTCTCAGTCTGAGATCTCTATGCATTCTATGTATTCTTATGCAGATATTTTCACTATTATACTTCTTTTTTTATTCAATTGTGAGTGCATGCGTGTGTGTGTGTGTGTGTGTGTGTGTGTGTGTGTGTGTGTGTGTAGAACCACAGGCGAATTTGGGAACTACCATGAATGGCCTCCACCTCCTCTTTGTTTTACTCTGTCCTAGGATTCACAGGCTCTGCCCTATCAGGGCCAGACGCAGGCCACCTCCGCTTCCATCTGGCATCTATACATGGGATCTAGGATCCGAACTCAGGACCTTCCACCTGTAAGGCAGAGGCTTAACCCCTGAGCCACCTCTCCAGCCCCCACTCTATTATACTTGTATATCAACACCAGGAACTAAGACCCCACCCTCCTGACCCTGACAAATAAAGCAGGGAAATTGAGTGTCCCTATTGTCACAGAGGAAAGAAGAACAGATAGTCAGAACTGAGATAGTGAATCTGATTAAAATAACAAAACTACAGTCATTTCTTAGGGTTTCTTTGCACATTCGAATCTTAGACCAAGTTTCCTAAAGGATCCCCAATTTGACTTATGGACTGAAAACAATCATGAAAAAAGTGGTGATTGCAAGAAAGCCTCTTGAGCAGGAATAATCTTGGAGGTATAAATATCTTGACAAAACAAAAATGGAAATACTTTTAAGAAGACTAAAATTCTATCTTAAAAAGCAACTTTAAGAACTGGAAAGATCGCCAGGAGTTAAGCCTCTGCCTTCCAAGCAGACAGTTCTGAGTTTGGATCCTGGTTCTCACATAAAAATGCCCAGCAGACAGGCAGAAACCGGGGTGGCCTGCGTTTCTGGTCCTGGTAGGGCAGAGCCTGTGTATCCCGGGGCAGAGTAAACAAGGAGGAGGTGGAGGCGGTCCATGGTGGTTCCCGAATTCGTCCGTGGTTCTACACACACACACTCACACATACATACACATACGTTCACACACACACACAATTGAATAAAAAAAAAAAAATGCCCAGCAGGAATGGCATGAATTTTCACTTTTGGTCCTGAAAGGCAGAGCCTGGGAAACTCAAGAGCAAAGCAAAGAGAAGGTAGTACAATCCAGCATGATTCCTGAAGTCACCCTTGGACCTTCACAGGTACAAACTGCCTTCTGAAGCACACAGACACACGTGAGAAAATGAATAATAATGATGATAATAAAAAGCAAGCTAAGATAGTATTTTCCAAAGGAATACATTTCCAAATTCAGAAATATATTTGCTTAGATGTCAAGGAATGAATATATTGTTGCTGTACCTTAGGCATACTTGCAACTTTCCATGTGTCAGGACTAGTGGGGAACAGCATCTAGTCTCCCAGGCTGTACTTTTCAACACAGACATTACTACTGATTGCTTTTTTCCCCCAATACTTGCACTATAATAGCATTATCCTTAAAGTCAAATTCTTGCACCCACTATTAGAATTTCAATGAAATTCTAAAACCAAAATGTTTGCTATCTCGAGCTGTTCATACTGTAGTCACCTTATCTGTAGTACTCCATTGTCTTTGCATTGAATGAATCCACCTCATCTCAGGACTTATATTTTCACCCTGCTTGTTTCAATAATAAAGTTGCAGGGATTTCATTTCATGATCCATCAGAAAAATTATGAGCATTTCACTTTTTTCTCTCTGCTTATATTTTTTCTTCTTTCTTTGGATCAGAGAACCCTTTGAATAACCTAGTTTTCTGTAGTACTTGCCAAAAGAAATTATTATCTTAGTCTGAGAACTAATGCTATATTTGTATAGTTATGGCTTTTAATCACAACAGCTTTGTGAGTCAGCTAAGTACATAAAATATGGTTGATAAAACGGAGGAAGAATATTTTAGTTTTACTTAAGCAGATTTAATTAACATAGCTGAAAATTTAAGATTGAAATAGTCTAAGACATTTTTCCATTAAACTTTAAATAGAATTTTGCTTAATCTTTGCATTATATAAGATGAATCCAAGAGCACGTTATCTGTGCCTGAGTCACTCCTTGTGTGACCCTAAGCACACCAATTGTCTAGTCAGGGGCAATCAGTTTATTTAGTCCAAGGTATTACTTCCATATAATAATGTAATATGTTCACTTGCTTATTCATGTGGCACAAGTTACAACTATGTAACTATGTCTTAAGCTAATGGGAATACATGTTATTTTATAAAAATTCAGACCAATGAGTTTTGAAATTTAAAATAAAAGTGTAATGTTAATTAACAGCTAAATATGAATAAGAAGAGCTGGAATCTTATTTCATACCTGTATAAATACAGCTGATGGTAGCTTACTGTTTCATTTTAAGGGCTAGAGAAATAATTAGAATTTGGTCCAATTTAAATATTTTGAAATGTCAATCAATACATCATGTGGTGCTATATATAAATGTCACTTTTGTTTTCATTTTCTTCTTTTAATATTTTTAATTTTCCACTCTCGTGTGTGAGCAAGTACATGTCTGCATGTGTGTATACATGCATAGATGCATGTGTGTATGGAAGTGTAGAGCCATTGTGTTCACATGTATGTGGAAGTCCAATGTTGATATTGACAATAATCCTTGATTGTTCTTAAAAATTATGCTGAGACTCTAATTAAACTCACAGCCTGCTGCTAGTCTAACTGGCCATCTTGGACTAGGGATTCCTAGACTTTGCTTTTCAGGACTGGAATTTTGGAAGGGCAACCACACCGGCCAAGCATTTTACTGAGATCTAGGGATGAGATTTCTGGTCCATTTCACACTGAGCCTACTTTCTAAACTTCCCAATCCATCACTCATTTTACCAGGGTCTCACTATTTTGTGTGGCCAACTCTTGATCCTACTTCAGTGTGCTAATTTTGGAAATAGATGGCAAGTGCCCACCATATCCAGCAAAACTGCATTAAAATATTTAATTATTTTAGTCAATGAATCGATTCTCCTAAAATTATTCATGCTAAAAGTTAAAAAATTACTGAAGCCTTGCTATTGAAGTGAAATTATTTAAAAATTAGAGAGATAGGATATCAATCTAAATAATAAAGTACTGAATAAGCAAATGTTATAGCTTTCAACATAGATTCAAGCTGGAGAGATGTCTTAGGAGTTAAGACTCTGTCTTGCAAGCAGAAGGTCCTGAGTTCAAATCCCAGGTCCCTCATAAAAATGCCAGGCAGAAGCAGCACTGGTCTGCACTACTGAGCCTCGTGCACAGAGCCTGGGAAATTCCAGAGCGAAGCAAGGAGGTGGAAACAATCCAGGATGATTCCTGAAGTCACCCTTGGTCCTCCACAGGGACACACAGTACTCTCTGATACACACATACACACACACACACAAAAAAAAGAAAAAAATAATTAAATATTTTTAAAGTTTTTAAAAAACACATCCATCCAAAAACCCACCCAAATCGATAGTTCCAGACTATGAGGGTCCCACCACCACACAAATGTTCCAACACATTTGTTGGAACATAGCTCATCACCCAACTATGTGCAATATCACCTTCCACCAAACCCATGGACATCTTTGTATGATCACACCAACATACCCAACTCTACTCCTGAATCGCACACCACAGAATTTGTCTGCTGACCCACGCATCTCAGCCCCACAAGTAGTTCTAATAAACATAGCATGTACTGCACGCTTCGTAATCACACTGGAATTCCAAAACAAATATTCCAGACAAAAGTTAATGTTAGGATCTACGTTTAAGACAGAACATGTGGTATTTATCTTTCTGTGTCTATGACAACTCATCCAACGTTGTATTTTCTAGATCTATCCATTTGTCAGCAAATTCTACAATCTCATTCTTCATGATAGTTGAATAGTATTCTATTCTATAATGTGTGTGTGTGTGTGTGTGTGTGTGTGTGTATGTACCATAGTTTCGTTAACCATTCATCTGTTGATGGACATACTGATTGATTCCATTTTCTTGCTATTGTAAAGAAGGCTGCAATGAAATGGAAGAACAGGTGTTTCTGTAGTAAGACATAGAGTCACTTGAGTAAATTCCTACTAGCAGTATAACTGGGTCATATAGTACCAATTTATACTCTCACCAGTGACTAAATGTTCCCTTTTCTCCACATCTTTGTCAGCATCCATTGTTTTTGTGTTTTTGATTTTAGTCAATTTTATTGGAGTAAGATGATATTACACATTAGTTTTAATTCGCATTTCCCTGATGATCAGTTGAGTTTTTACTTTCTTATTGTCTAATTTTTTATATTTTCTCTATACTCAGGAGATTATTTGTCAGATTCATAATTAAGAAAGAACTCTAATTCTGTTCGTTGTCTTTTACAAAACTGTTCTTTCATAGAACAGAAGATTTTTAATTTCATGAAGGTCCACTTTTTGATTACTGGTCTTAGTTCCTGAACATTTGAGTGTCTGTTCAGAAAATCTTTACCTAGGTCTATTAATTCAAATATATTTCCTATTCTGTCTTCTATAAGTTTCTAAGTTTCAGGTTCAACTCTAAGTTCCCTGATCCACTTGAAACTAATGTTTATGCAAGGTGAGAGTCAACTTTCATTCTTCTATATGTAGATAATGAATTTCCCAACACTAATTGTTGAAGATGCTGTCCTTTCCCCTATGTGAATGGTAAGAGTCAGGTGAGCAACTTGTACTGTTCAAGCTCAGGACTCTCCAGTGACAGTGAAAAGTTTTTCCACATGGCAACAGTTTAGTGGAATAGCTCTGAAACTTACAAGAAAACTGTTGTTGCTGCCTGACACTCAACAAAATTTAAAAAACTGCATGTCCAAAAGGACAGGAAGAATTTATTTAATGCAGTTTGTCAGACAAAAGTGCCTAAGGCATATGGAGGTCAGGGACTTTAAGTTAGAAAGAGTCTGCTAAAATGAAACCATGCTCTCTTATTCACACCAACAGTGTGTAATCGAGTAGTTTTTCCTTTCTCTTTCAATTTTAATGTGAGTTTTCAGGAAGGGACAGACATCACTGCTTTAATCAATTTAGAATCTTTGATTATTAGATGCATTTTTTCTGTTGTTTCTGCTCTTGGGTTTTTTTACAGTACTCTTTTTGGTAGTTTCTGCTTATTTTGCTTTTGAAAATTGAAATAACATAGTTTTGCTATGATGTCTAGTTTGCAATTGCAATGCTACTTTTGTAAACTTTTACACAAATTTAGTATTAAAACATTATTTTAGGAAAGACAGTGAAGATTTGGAAATATGCTTGATTATTTCAAGATTTCTAGTGAACATACAATGACTTGATTTGTAAATTTTTAAATATCAACATCATTATTCTAAGTTGGATTTTGAAATTATATGTTAACTGTACCCTATTATGTTTCTTCTTCATAAACAGCAATTCCTTATGAGGAATACATATAAACACAGATGCATGTTAATACTCTTCATTCATTAACAACCATTTTGTAGCAAGAGTGAATAAATACGATAGAAAGAAAGATTGCTCATTTAATCATGCCAACCTAATTCACCTTCACTTGATATACTAATGCATAAATATAATTTGGAGAAGAAAGATTTGGATGTTAAAAATGCCTCTTTTATAATATTGGTATTAAACATTAGCGATATCCACCATGATCTAAAACATTACATTATTGTAATGCACGTTTTGTAAATAAACTTTCAAATATTGATAAGGTCATTAATTTTATTTCCTGTATTCCTGAGTAACTATATCCAAAGTTTATTGGTTGCTTGTTGCCAAACATTGCTATTAGTCTTCAGAAAGTATAACTTGCAATTTCCTAGGGTGTGAATCCCTGTCTTTTGCCAGTGCAGTTTAATATTTTATAAGGGTTTATATCACTTGTGTACCTGGTTTAACATATATGTCCATAAGGTTTTAAGAGACATAATAATCAACATGCTTTAAAGGAAAACAAGCAACTTTAATATTTTCATTTAAAAAATATGAAAATTAACATATTATCAGTGTGAGACAAACACAGGTCAAACTTAATGTGCCCCTGGGTACAAATCAAACATTCAAAAGAATTATTTTATTAAATTTAAACATTCACTATTGTTGATAAGTTCTTACCAATTTAATGTAATGCTAAAACAACAATATGTGAACCTTTGAATGTTTTTGTGGCTCTGAATTATAGTGAGACTGAGACCATCTGGTTCTTGGTTACTGAGAGTACTCTTTTCCTTGTATTTCTACATGCTTGGATTTAATTATTATAAAAATTCATCGAATGCTTTTCATTTACACATTCACATTTTTCTTCAATTCTGGAAACTTCTCTTTTTTATCTTGTTAATAAAGCAATTTTTTTCTGACCCACTGATTTTGTATTCAAAGGTAATACACAATTGCCAAAAGTGGTTTAAACTGACCTCAGTTTCACAAGTTAATCATTACAGAGCTTTTCACTTGTCCTTACATTTGTTTTATCTAACATCCTGGAAATGAAGTTAAATTGTAGCTACTTACCACCATTTTCATTTTCCAAACATTATTCTACAGGTATTATCTGTAATATTTTTATATTGTTCTTTCATTTCTTTGATTTCTTTGCTTTTAATTTCCTACTTTTTTGACTTTTTCCTGTTTTTACTTTGATTTCTTAACATATTTAATAGATACTTAAAATTTACATTTCTACTCTCTGTTCTCTTTTCAACAATCTGTGTTTTCCTTTATGAAGAAGCTCCTTTCCTTGTTGCTTGAAGCCATGTTGATTTTATGTTTTCCTCAGTTTTCAGTGAGATGAATTCATTTAACTCTTAAGTCTCTGGCTTGTTACATACCCTAGTACCTTCCTAGGCTTCATGACAAACCTGAAATTGAAGCACTGAAAGAATTATTGATGTTTTCAAACCCCTGCAGCACTTTACATTACCTTCAGCCCTGCATAGGGCTCCAGTTTCTATACATCCTCTCTTACACATACTGTCTGGATTTTTCATTGTAGACATGTAATGTAAGGAATTTGTTTCTCTCTGGTGCTTTGATTTGCACTTGTCTGCTAGCAAATGGTGAATCTGTTCATTTGACATTTACATCTTCAGAGACATGTTCACTTAGATTTCTTGCTCATTTTGAAATTAGGTTATGTGTTTTTATATTATTGAGAGTGTTATGATCTACACAGGAAAAAAAGTCTCTCAAAAATTGATTTGCAAATATTTCTCCCACTTTTGGTCTGTATTTTTCTTTTCATTGATTTGATCATTGAGGCACTAAAGTTTATTCTAATTTTTATGTCCTCTAACTCACATTACTAATATATCTAAGAACACTTTACCCCATCCATGCTCTAGAAAATGGGTCCTCTTTTTTTTTTTTACTAGTCATGATATAGTGTTAGTTCTTACATTGATACGGCAGTCAATTTTCAGTCAACTTGTAAGTATAGTGTGAGAAGCACCAACAATTCCTTTCCTTAGTTTCCATATGGGCATCCAGATATTTTAGCGCAATGTGTTGAAAAGCCCATCATTTCCTGAATGTAACTGTTTTGTCACTCCTGTGAATTTTTTTGTTTTGTTTTGTTTTGTTTTTTTTTTTACAAACATGAGTCATGAGTGTTTCTTCTGGAATTTCACTTCCAATCCATTGATCAACATATAGACTTCTTGAAAAATCCTTATCTTTATCCATAAGTGATAATGGTACTCAAAGATTTTTCTTTCTTTTGTGTTTGTTTGTTTGGTTGGTTGGTTGTTTGGTTGATGTGCTTATGTTGTTTTTGAATTTGATATTGAAGTAAGTTGGAAAGTATAGCTGCTTTTTGATTTTTTGGATGTGTTTACAAAGAAATGATATCAATTTTGTGTTATTTTGCCTAGGAAGCCATCTGGTTCTATGTTTCTGGAAATGCTTGTGTACACGCATGTATGCATGCATACACATGCACATACACATGCACACATATGCACACAAACAGACATTTCAATTTTTCAGTTTTCTAGCTTGTGATTTTTTAAAACATTTTCTCTATTTTATCTGACTTTGTTACTGGAAGAGACATTCCCTTTTGATTATTATTATTAAATCTTTTTATCTAACCATCAGAGTGTAGGCAGTGATTTCCCTGCTTCTTTTTGTTTACTTATTTGCATCTTCTCCTGTACTTAGTCCTCTTAATGTTCTCAAAATTCACTGATATTTCCAAGTATGACCCTTGTTCTCTTCAATTTGCTGTGTTTCTTTATTGCTTAGCAGTTTAGACTTTTATTATTTACTTCTTTCTACTCCTTCAATTATGCATATTTTTCCTGTCATCTTCTACCTAACGTAGAAAGTTAGATTATTATTAATATCTCAGTACTTTTTCAAAACTATATTTATCCAAGTTTGTGCGTGCATGCATGCGCACGTGTGCGTGTGCGTGTGTGTGTGTGTGTGTGTGTGTGTGTGTGTGTGTTAGAGGGCACTGTGTTTCCCTGTGGAGGTCCAAGGATAATCTCAAGAATCTGCTGAATTGTTTCTACATCCTTTTTGCTTCACTGTGGGATTTCCCAGGCACCTTCCACCAAGACCAGAAGTGTAGGCCAATGCCATTTCCAACTGTTTTTTTTTTTGCATATTTTATTTTATTTTTCTACTTTTACAAGCATATTGAATACTTATCACCACTTCCCTCCATCCCTCTTCACTCCCATCTTCCTCCCTTCACTTCATCAATCCCTTCCACTCAGTCCCACACTCCTGCTTGTATGCTTCTATGGACCCCAGGGTTCCCTCTGCCTTGTCTACTCTTGGGAGAATTCAGGCCTCTTTGACATACCAAGTTGCCTTTCTTTGGGGAATTTCTCTTCATCATCTAGTACTAGTCTTCAAGGTTTCCACTGAATGTTCTTTCTTTCTTGAGTGCCTAGGTTTTCAATGGGGACATGTTAATAAATCAATCATTATGCAGATCTTGGAAGGACAAGTCTCACTGTAATGAATTCCTAGATGCAGCATTCCTGCCTTAAATAGAATGCCGTATCCAAAAGTCAGTCTTCCCATCTTTAGCTTTTACAATCTCACCTCCCTTTCTTCTGTGAGGTTCCCTAAGCCTTAGGACAGGAAAAGATTAGGTGGGACTGATTCTGGGTGAGCCTTACTGAGTTGCTGATACTCTGCATTATGGCTAGTGATTGCCCTCCCCTTCACTGATCTTCTACTGCTCTTGGCTGCATCCTGTCAGGATGCTGAGTTTTCTACCTCTGTTGTAGAAGAAGACTTCTAGGCTCAATGTTAAGCATTTCTTCAATCTATGGGTATAATAACAGCAGTAAATGGGTATAATTTACATAGCAGTTTAAGGTATTGTCTTCTTACCTATGCATTTATTGGCTGTTTTTCCCTATTGATCTATTTCCTTTCCTTTTTTAGGTTCTTGTTCTAGTTAACAGTAACAGTAATGTGATCCATTCTAACAGTGGATCTTGAGTTCAATCAGAAAATTGGTGTTTGTCTCCTTGATCCTCATGCCAATATTACTGGTGGTCACCTGTTGCCAAGATGATTTTTATTGCATCTTACAGATCTCATAAATTCATGGGGCCTGTGATTATTTTTCTCTCTCAGTAGCTTCTACAGTATTTTTTAGTACTGTGTAAGCTATCTACCAAAGAGTAACTTCTCAGACCAGTTCTAATTGATGTATTTTGACCTTGCTCTGAGCCATTTATCCAGCCCTCAGTACCATTTTCATCTGCAAGTATAAATAATTACCTAGCTATTGCTTTAGTTTTGTTCCATATATTTTAATCTGTACTACCTTAATTATTCTCCTAATAAATTTTCTTAAGTGTGACTTCTTTGACTTTTGAATATTCTGTAGTATGTTGTTTAATTTCCATATATTTTATTCTGTAGTATCTTTATTTAATATCTATGTGGGTTACCATTTCCTGTTGCAACTTAAGTTAAGCAACTTAAAGAGAGAACAAGATTTATTCAGTTTATGGTTCTAGAAGAGATATACAGTCTTCTTTGCTGGGAAGGAATTAATTACTGAGAGATGCTGGAGACAGCCTAAATTATGTCCATGAAGACTGAGAGCTGCAAAACTGCAAATTGCCAGATCAGACCTCTCCTAGAAGTAGAGTCAAAGTCCACCTCCTCTGTTCTTCTCCTATGACTGTCTTCCTTCCACAAGGCTTTACCTCCTAAAGTTGTCATGACTTTCCCAAACAACTAAAGATTCAAATGAACCTGTGAGGAATAACGCATGTTGCAAACCATGAGACTCTCCATATAAATCTTCGTGTTGTAGCTTCTTTGACTTTTGAATATTTTGTAGAATGTTGTTTAATTTCCATGTAGTTGCCATCTCTTCATTTCTATTGCTATTTTAGTCAGGGACATATTCAGTGTAATTTCATTTTTAAAAAATTTATGAAGTTCTATTTTATGGTTCTATATAGTATATTTAGGTGATCACACACGTTTTGTTTTATTTATGTTGGGAGGAGTCCTTTATAAATGTTTGCAAGGACTGGTTATCTAAAGTTGCCATTCAAGTGTTCCATTGTCTAATAACTCATCGATTTGATTATTCTACCTATTTTTGAAAATATTGCAGTAAATCCAACTCTTTGACTTATTTCTCCATTAATTACTATTGAATTTGTCATCATATACATGTCTGTGTTTGCTTTACTGTATATTATATAATATATAATAAATAATATGAGCAATAATATAATTATAATATTATAAAATTGAATATAAGAAGAAAAACACTATTAAATTTAACTAAAATTACAAAACTAATCTCCTAACAGCCAATAAGGTATCCCTTTCAATGTGTAATACAATTTTTGCTATTTCAAAATGTAGTCATTCAGATAATTGTATTGCCTTTCTACAACTTGCTGACTGCTATTTTCCTGATATGTATCTTAATATCTGTTTATTTTCCAAATTTGAGAGTGACAACTGGAAATGCTGTCTCCAGAGTAAGATAAAGGGAGGAAAATAGCATCTACAAAATGGTCATTTAGTTGAGATTAAGTGTTGAGTTTGGAAAGAAGAGTGAGAATTGCAGATATGTGGCTGAAGAGAGCAGTATTATTACTGACATTCCTATAATTAAAAAACTTTCCTTTAAATGTACTTATCTAAAATTCCTTCAGTGATTGAAACATGGAGACAGGCTGTCATTGCAAAGACCTATCCTCTCCTCATATATTCTCAGCTGTAGACCAACATTATGACAGAACAAAGATAAGTTTTCATTCTCACCTATGTCTTTTTTAAATTTTTTAAAATTTTTTTATTATTTAATTGTGCGTGTATGTATGTACATGTGTGTATGTGTATGTGTGTGTGTGTAGAACCACGGATGAATTTGGGAACCACCATGGACGCCTCCACTTCCTCGTTTACTCTGCCCCTGGAGTCACAGGCTCCGCCCTACCAGGACCAGAAACGCAGGTCGCCCCTGCTTCTGCCCTGCGTCTATACGTGGGGTCTAGAATCCGAACTCGGGACCTTCGGCCTAGCAAGGCAGAGGCTTAACCCCTGAGCCACCTCTCCAGCCCCTCATCTCACCTATGTCTTAACGCAGAGCAACTTTAGAAAATGCATCCAACAAACCAACTAACCAAACAGACAAATGAGCAAAGAATGCTCAGAATTATCAAAAAATAAAAAGAGATCTTTAAGAGTAAGGACCAAGTCCTCCTTGCCTTTAAAAACCTACCAGTATTCTAAAAACGTATGAAGAATAAATCTATTTGTATAGAGTAAAAATTATTTGTGTAGGGTAAAGTAACTGTTGGGGTGTCATATAACTCATTTGTTAAAGTGCTTGGTGCACCCCAACATGCCATAAACTGAGCATGGTGACACCCTCTTATCATTCCATTTTTCAGAAGGTAGCAAAAGGAGGATCAGAAGTTCACTGTTATCCTTGCCTATATAATCAGGTCCACAACATCCTGAGATTCATGAAATGCTGTTCCTAAATAAAAAAATAAATAAGAAAAATGAATAATAAAAATAAACATAAAACATACAATTTGAATGATTTTCAATTTAAAATGACAGAAAGTTCAGACTTCACTTTTAACATATCTATAAAACAGGAAAATTGTTTTAAAGTAAAATACATGAATTTGATAATGCAAAAATAACCTATTGAATATTTTCTCTCATTGGGTAAAAGATGCTAAAAATTACTGAAAATAGAATTAGAAGTATAGAATCATTTTCTACTAGATGTTTGTGTAATTGAATTCTTACATTTAATAAAATGTTTAGCATAACTTTCTATATTGTACCAATCAAGTTCTTCTCCAATATACATAGTAAACTTGAACTATTATGGACCAGAACTGTTTCCATCACTATCAGTTAGTATGAAAGAATGTCTATTTTTCAGAATTGTTATTATTTTAGCTAAAATATTATTATTATTGTTATTGTTATTGTTTTAGTTAAAAATTCAGTAAGTACAAAAAAATCAGGTTACCCCTGGGGCATTTATTAGACTACACCTTACACTACATCGGAAAACACTCAGAACTATTTATCTAACTTCCTTGTCTTCAAAAATTTTTCCTTATCATTTCCCCCACTGTTATTTTACACAATTTCAGAAGATTATTTTCTTATCTTAAAACACTGGTTTGATTTGTCTAAGACTCATAGACTGGAGAGATGGTTCAGGGGTTAATACTCTATCTCCCATACAGAAGGTTCTGAGTTTGGATCCCAGGTCCCACGTAAAAACATCAGGTGGAAATGGTGGCCTTTACTTCCAGCTTGGTAGCTAGAGTCTGGAAAATCTCAGAGTGAAGCAGGAAGGATGTAGAAGCAATCCAGGATGATTCCTGAAGTCACCCTTGGTCCTCCCCAGGGAAACACAGGGTCCTCTGACACACCTGCACACACACACACACACACACACACACACACACACACACACACACACTATAATATTTTAAAAAAGAAAACAATGATTTGTTTAAAACTCATTAATTATATAAACACAACAGAAGGTTTTTCTGTGAAGGTTGATTGAGCTCATTTTGAAAACTTGGAGATGCTCTGTTTCCTAGCTGCTGATTCAGGGAATGAACTATTGTTGGTAGTTATCATATGTATTTTTCATATAAGAAGACAAAAGTCTTCTCTTTATCAAGATCTGCTTTTATCTACAGTATCTTTATGTTTTCATAAATTCCAAATCCTTTGGTATAAATATTTCTAGGTCTAAATTTCCAGATAAGGGCTAATTCTGGATAACATTCCTTAATAGTTTTAATGCTCAGGCTTTTTTCATATAGTTTTAACTAAAGTCCAGACCAGTTTTTCTAGGAGAAATCATATAACTCTTCGCTGTACTTAGAAGTTGGCTATTATTTTTAATAAGTAACTTGCCATTGTAGGTTAAATAAAAATTATTATCAAATGTGACACAACTAAAACTAGTAAGGCTTTAACTATAAAGACCAATTATATTTTGGTAAAGGAATATACATTTTAAAGAATCTGTATGAATGATCCATTTCCATAAGAAAAATGACTCTGGGCAAGAATTTCTGAATTTTAGGGGATAAATTAGAATTAGAGACCATGTATATAGTTTCATTAATATTCACAAGGAACTTCAGAATAAAATGTTCAATGAATTCATGAATTTGAAATGAGTTTTCCTGTATTGTCATGAAAACACAACATGAAAGAGAACATTATTTCTGAACAAATAGATGCAATCAAATTTCCTCCACAATTAATTCATTTTCCCTAGCCAGGTCTTATTGCTTTTGATCATGAAATAGCAACTTACTTTAGCATGACTGCTCTGTATGAAAGACCCTAGAAATCCTGACTGAACCTATTCTTGAAGCCTGAAAATGCCTCCAAATCTGACTGCAAGCATCAGTTCTCTTTAAGTAAAAAGATATTGTTCAGGCTTCTCAGAGAAGCACTTGATTAAAGATCCAAATTTTGGGCTGTATCTTATAGTAGAACCTTTCTTTACATTTAATATCAGGGAGTGTGACAATTCATTTTAGTAATAGAAATTTATTGGATTTAAGATATAAATTGGCAAAAGTAATTTATAAAGTTTTGTTCTGTATATCTCTTAGATATAAGAATACCTGGCTAGTGAAGTGACTTAACAGGTAAAGGTGCTTGCCACAGAACCTGGAGATTTGAGCTTAATGCCTGAAACTCATATGTATAAAGAAGGGATCTGACTGTTGAAAATTGTCCTCTGACCTCTACATGTGTGCTATGGCATGCATGGGCCTGCACACACACATACCTACACGCCAGATACACAAACACATGTAGGACATACACACATATGCACATACCTAAGCAGCAAACACACTCACCATACACATGTACATACTACATGATGTACAATAAACGAATATATATAAATAGGAATATTTTCAAGACCATCCACCAGGGTCACTAGTAAAAATTATAGTCCTTTAACATATATCCCAATAGTATTTAACCAACTTACTTCAATCTAAGGAAGCATGCCCCTGTAATAAGAAATCATCAGTGCCAAAGTAATTAGGAAATAAGAATCATGAAAAAATTTTGTTTCAGTTATATTTTCAATAATGTGTGGGAACAAAGTTCTTATATTCTGTCAACCCTTTGTAAATTCTAAAGGGAATTCTTTTTTTCTCCCACATTTTATTTTTTTTTCTTAATCGTACAACCTCAGTAGGTATACCAGTCCTCTCCCTCCCTCCTCCCCTCCTCAGTACCCCTTTGCACTCCCCTCTTCTTCCTCTGCTTTCTTTCCCCCTTCCCATCTTCCCCCTCTCCCAGTGCCTCCTAGTTCCTCCCTCCCATCCCCTGGAGTATCCTTTTATGTGCATGCCAAACCTCCCTCTGAGTCCTCTACTTTAGTGAGGGGTAAGCACTCAGTGGCATAGTATGGACCCTCTTCTTGGGCCCTCCATTAGTATGGGAAGTCTATTATTACTGTTAATCCCTGGCTTCTAAGGATCCTACTGCCTGTGATCCATGCTAGACTATGGGGGGAGTGTCCTTGACATGTCAGCCATTGTGTAGATCCGGCAAAGTCCAATTTTGGTTGTAGCAGACCTAACTTGTGTGGAGTATCATCTTGCATATCGTTGATCCTCCCCATCTTTGCAGCCCCCTGTTCCACAAGGTTCCCTGAGCTTTAGGATTGGGAGAGATTAGGCTGCTCTAATTAATGTAGGGTCTTTGGTGTTCTGAATTATGGCTTGTTGTTTTCAGTTTTGCAGTTCCTGCAGTTCCTTGCCTGCATCCTGATTGGTATTAAAGGTCACTTCCTAACCAAAGATAAAAGACTTTTTAAATGAAGATCTTAATATAAGAGGAGACTCAAAGGTAGATGGAAGAATAGAAGTAGGACTCAGCAGTGAGGGAGGGTGGTTAGTGTTCCATTTGGGTGATGGTTACAATCTATCTGCCAGTCTCTATACCCTCCTGATTGGTGAGATCAAACCTATTCAGTCACAAATAACCAGAAGGGAATTGAGAGTGAGCTTTCCAGATGTCTCCCTACTTACATGCAATAATTGATGGTGACATTTTTCTCCACTGAAGCGTGATCCCCCAATCTCCCTTTTTTGTGGGGCCCTCTTTCCCCTTCCCTCCTGTTTATTATCCTAAGGGCAATTCTTATAAATGCTTTGTTAAATTATTGGTATAATTTAAAGCAAAAAATATTTCTGTTAATTCAAATTCAAAACTTAAGAATAAAAGGTTTTGTGACTTGATAAAGATACCTCAGGGGTGTTTAATAATCTATCAGTAATAATCAAGTAAATATTTTCAATGAGCACAAAAGATAATCTACTATTTTAACTCCTTCATAATGATTTTTTTAAAAACATTTCAAACAATATGCACATAACGTCAACATAGGTTCATATTTTCTTTGGTAAGATACTTACATTAATTGGGTAGACATAAAATTGAAAAAACATTCTTTTATGATCACTTATGCACAACTACAAAGCACATTTTTAATTATAATAGCAACCACACTTACATAGTTTTAAATTTTTTGCTGAATATTTGCTAAAGTTATTGAATATATACATTGTAACAATTCTTTTTAAAGACTTTTTATTAACTTATAGAAATTTTATATGGAAATTTCCATGCATAAAATACTCTCTGCGCATTGTTCCACAACCCATTTTTATGCTGTTTGACAATTATGAACAAGCCCCATAGAAACTGAGCAATCTTGAAAAAGCACAGTATGTGAACTTTCAGAAATTCAGATTAAACAGAGGTGAGAAAAGAAAACCAAATCTTATAAAGTGAAATACATTCTTGCATATTATTCATATATGAAATATATATAAATATATAATTTTTTATGGATAGGTGACTTCTGAGGAGTATCTACTACAGCCTGTATTATCCATTTCTTAGATGGTTTAAAGTTTCCTAATTGTCTCATGATCGATTCATGTATGTGTTTAATTTTTAAGACACACAGATTGGTTAATTTTTTAAATGAGTTGTTTTAATTCAAGGTGATATAGAAGTCAGAGCAGAACAAAGATGAAACAGGAGGCTTTGGCAGGCTTCTAGGCTGGTTTTACTTTAAATACACAGAGAAGGAAGGAATGGCTGAATGAAAACCTAGAGACAATAAGCCACTGTGTGAATTTATTTCTTTTCTTTACAAAAGTTTGTAACAATGTACAACAGGCTACAAGACCACACTTCATTCTAGCTTTTAAGTGGCAAAAGATGTTACAGCAGAGAATCCAGATGTTTAAATAAGAATGGAGGAGAGTTACCTCATCTCAGGTACAAGAAACAGCTTATTTTTGCCAGATTTCTTAATTCCACCTGTGGCCAGGGGGCCCTATTCTGTAGCCTTTGTTTTTAGCTCTTGGAGTTTCTCCTCGGCCAGCTTCGTGGGCTGCTTCAGGGGCTTCTTCTTGCCACCTTCGCAGGCCAATATGACACTAGCCGCCCCTTTCCCAAACCTTGATCTTAAACCAGATTGGTTAATTTTAAGTGATGTTCCATTTCCCACACTAATAGTCTCTGAAGAATGAAAGTCAACACATTTTTAAATGCAGAAATGTGGATATGCAGCACACGAAATCCAGGTACATCCTTACCCCTTTGTTAATATTAGAGTAAAATATTTTCTCTTGTTATTAAATAAGCCTTTTATCTCCAATGTACATGAAATATTTTCTGTTTGTTTGAACTTTCAAACAGAAAAAAAATACCTATAAACTAGATTCTCAATCATTTTCCTTCAAAAAAAAAAAAGGATTTTTTAGCACTCTTCTGTCACAGATTGCAAATAGTCAGAACACACCAAATTTTCAATCATTACTATCACTTAGAAGGATTGACTTAAGAGTAAGACAAAGATAGAAATAAAAAGTTGAGTCCAGGTGAGAGAGATGAGAGTGAAGTGAAGAGAATCAAGACACTGAAAATTTCTCCATGGGATAAGAAAAGATGAACCTTGACTTAAGAGCCTCAGGGCTCTTAAGTGAGGGTTATTTTGACAATAATATAAGATGTTGTGATGTGCTGCTGCATTGGCTTGGGTGTTTTGATAAACATATAACAATGAGGAAATTCAATTTCTAAAATGTTTAAAACATGATGAAGACAATTACTAACAGTAGCTCTAAAGTGATTTTGAATAACACATACAGAATTACATTTTTCACCTGAAAATGTGGAAATTCTTAGACACACAAATTCAAAATTGTGGAAATAAGAACCTGAGGAGTCATATTTTTTTGACTGTACACATGACCCATGTGTGATAGAGAGCAACTGGCAGGACTTAGTACTATCTTTCTATTTGGGTTCTGGACATGAAATTCAGTTACCTTTGACAAAAAAGTCTTGTTAGCCTCTGACCTCTCTGATTTGTACTTATCATTTATATAGGACAATATTAACTGTTGTGTTTACCACATAAAATAATATTCTTCTGTTTCTATGGGAAAAAGTGGTTTGTATTATTATCAGGTTTTCTATCTAACATTTTTTGCATACATGGGTGTATGTTTGTATATGTGTGTGGAGACATGTGTTTAAGAGTGTACATTATTGTATGTGCCTGTGGAGGACCAAGGGAAACACAGGGAACCATTCTAGGTTATTTTACCTTCCTCTTTGCTTTTTCTATGGGGCTTCCCAAGCTCATACTTCCAAGGTAGGAATTGTAGGCTGCTGACATAACCATCAATTTTTCATGGGATCTGCGATACAAACTCAGATTATCCTTTTAGGAGTCCAAGATTTGAATAACCTCCTATGGTTTCATCTCTCCAGCCCCATATTAAAAAATTATTTTACTATTTATTATTATTATTATTTATTGCTTACATGTGCATGGGTTTTTCGCAGTGTGATTGATTATGTGTTCCTGTGGAGACCCCAATGCATTTCACAATCACTTAATTGCTCTACCTCATTTGGATTTGTCTGGAGTTTCCCACGTACTGCCTTCTAGGATCAGAATGCAGGACACTGGCATTTTTGCCTGAGAGTATAACTGGGATCTGAGAGCCAAATTCAGGTGCTCCTGTTTGTGAGGCCAAATCTTAGCCTACATTCCATAAATTTAAAACATTTTTAAAATGAAATGCTAATTTTTCAGGAAGATTGTTGCTGCCATCACTTTTCTAGAAAAAAGTATTTTTGCTGTTTCTGCGGAATTTTCTTAGTTTGATTTTTTTTAAAAAACATTGGAAGGTCAAAGATGTGTCTTCAAACATATTTTTTAAGAAAGTAATTAAGGGGCTGGAGAGATGGCTCAGGGGTTAAGCCTCTGCCTTGTAGTTGGAAGGTCCTGAGTTCGGAACCTAGACCCCGGCGTGTAGACACCAGGCAGAACGCTGCGTTTCTGGTCCTGGTAGGGAGGAGCCTATGAATCCCGGGGCAGAGTAAACAAGGAGGAGGCGGTCCATTGTGGTTCCCGAATTCGTCCGTGGTTCTACACACACACACACATACACATATACACACACACATGCACGTGCACAATTGAATAAATAATAAAAAATTAAAACAAAAAGAAAGTAATTAACATTTAAATATTATTTAGTTTGGAAGAAAAATTTAGGGGGTAAAGGATTGATAACATTTATAGAGGATGTTATTGATTGATGATATAAAAAGATAATTGAGGCTAGGTATAGATAGATGACAGTAAATGAGAGATATGGATAGATCTCAGATGATACATGATAGATAATAGGTATAGACAGATGATTGATCATAGACAGATTGATGATAGGTATAAATTTATAATGATAGATAAAATTATAATAGATAAATGGATGACAGCAAGTCTAAATCATAAATAGATGGTAGTTACAGAGCTTGATAGATATATCTTGGAACATCATTTTAGGAAACAATTAACATTTACAGATTTATTTAGTTTAGAAGAAAGCTTTAATTTTTTAAATATAGATATGTCCCACCAAATGGCTAAACAATTATATGAGTGCTAGTATTGTCTTCAGTGAATTATTTGTAATATTGTTCTATCTATTTGCATCATTTACAAAAAAACTTTCTACAGATCAATTAAGTATAACAAAAGTTGCAATGCTCACCATGTCTCAGCACAATTAGTTAGGCTTGCTGTGCCTGGCCTGATTTAGTTTAGTGTAAACTAATATAACTTGGCAATTAGCAATACCATGAGGAAATATAGTTTTGTATATTCTAGTAAATATGAATGATTAAATTAGGATTTAATAAATTTATATGAATGATCTTAAATTAGGAGTCAATATATGATGAATTATTTCCAGTATTAAAATTTCTGCAGTAGTTTAATAATTTACATTTAGGGAAATTTAGCAAACTACCTCTTTGAAAACAAGTGTATTTTGCAAATATATTTTATAAAATTCACACATATAAGAATGCTGCAATAACAAAACACAAAAATATGTAATGTTCCTTCTAATTTTTATATACATTCATTATTATTTCCGCTCATACAAACTTAATAGGTACACCATTTCCCTCCCTCCCTCCTCCTCCCCCCAAACCCCTTGGTCCTTTTCCCCATCCCTCAGTGCCTCTCCCCCAATTCCCAGAAAGTCCTTTATTGTGCATGCCTGACTCTCCTCTGGGTCCTTCTCTCTGATGACCTACAAGGACCCAGTGGCATTTCCCTGAACCCTTTCCCATGTTCCCCTTAAGCATAGGAACACTACTGTGGCTGTCAATACCTTGCCTCCAAGGATCTTGGTGCCTTTAGCAGATGCTAGACTTGTGAGGTCAATAGTGTGTTGGACAGTGCACAGGGCATGCAAAGTCCTATTATGATTGCTTCGGCTCTAACTCGTGTGAAAAATCTTGCAAATCATTGCTCCTCTCATCCTTATGCTCTTACAATCTTACCGCCCCCTCTTCCGCAAATGTCCCTGAGCTTCAGGATGGGGAGAGATTAGGCTGGCCTAGTTCTAGGTGGTTGATATAGAGTCTCTGAAGTTCTGGATTGTGGTTTGTTGATTTTCTTTTGCAGTTTTGTTGCTCCTGCAATGCCCTTCACTCCATCCTGATGGGCACTGTATATCACCCCCTGGCCAGAGACAAAAAGCTGTTAAACTGGAGTCTTGTTATAATAGCACATTCAAGGGTAGATGTAACAAAAGTAGGAAACCTCAGTGAGGGAGGGGTCAATCATCCATTTGCAAAATGGTTACTTTTTATCTGCCAGACTATATGCCCTCCCCTTCTGGTGAGATCATACCCCCTAAGTTGTAAATAATCAGGAACAAAGGTCTGTGAACTTAACCAGGTGTCACATTACTTACTTGCATTCCTTGATGGAGACCTATTTTCTCTGCTGTAACATGGTCCCCTCTCTCCTTGTTTCTGGTGTTGCCCTCCATCCCCATCCCTCCTGTTCATAATCCTTGCAATTACTGTATTACATACATAGACTTACCTTTGAGTGTCTCAAGGTGGGCTGGGTGAGTTTGGTACTAGGAGCCACCTATTAGGGAGTACATACGGTGCTTAATTTTCTGGGTTTGGGGTACTTCACTTAATATAATTGTTTCTAATGACATCCATTTCCCAGCAAATTCCAGTAATTCATCATTTTTGATGGCTGAGTAGTACTCCATTGTGGAGATGTACCACGGTTTCCTTATCCACTTGTCAACTGTTGGACATTTGGGTTGATTCCATGACTTTGCTATTGTAAACTGTGCTCCTATGAACATGGTCGTGCTTGTGCTATCGAGGTGAACTTCTGCTGCATGGGGGGTTATTCCCAAAAGTGGAATTGCAGGGTCATATGGCATTTCAATCTTTAATTTCTTTAAGAATCTCCAGACGGCTCGCCAGAGTGGCTGTATGAGCCTACCTTCCCACCAGCAATGTAGGAGAGTTCCCCTCTCTCCACATCCTCTCCAGCATTTGATGTTGTTTGTATTGTGGATTTTTGCCATCCTGACAGGGGTGAGATGATATCTCAGGGAAGTTTTGATTTGCATGTTCCTGATGGCTAAAGAAGTGGAGCATTTTTTAAGATATTTGTTAGACATTTTAATTTCATCCCTGGTAAAGTTTCTTTTAAGTTCCAGGGCCCAGGTTTTAATTGGGCCATTGTTTTCCTTGGAGTTTATTTTTCTAAGTTATTTGTGCACTCTGGACAGTAGAGCTCTATCAGATATGTGGTTAGTGAAGATTTTCTCCCATTCTGTGGGTTGCCTTTGAGCTCGTGTTACAATCTCTTTATCTGAACAGAAGCTCTTTAATTTCACAAGATCCCAACTGTTGAGAGTTGGTAGCAGTGACTGTGCCATTGGATGTCTGTTTAGGAACTGTTGGCCTAGCCCAATCAGCTCCATGGAATTCCTTACCCTTTCAACTATGGTTTTTATAGTCTCTGACCTTATATCAAGGTCCTTGATCCATTTGGAATTAATTCTTGTACATGGTGACAAGTATGGGTCCAGCTTTAATCTTCTGCATGTGGAGATCCAGTTTTGCTAGCATCATTTGTTGAAGATGATGTTCTTTTTCCATTGGATTCTTTGGGACCTTTTGTCAAAGATCAAATGGCTGTAGTTTTGTGGGCTTATATCTGGGTCTTCAATCCTTATCCATTGATCTGTGTGTCTATTTTGGAGCTAGTTCCAGGCTGTTTTTATAACTATGGATTTGTAGTATAGACTAAGGTTTGGTATGGTAATACCTACAGCACTGTTTTTGTTACTCAGGATTGTCTTTGCTATCCTGGGTCTTTTGTGCCTCCATATGAATTTTGAGATTATTTGGTCAACTTCTTTAAAGAATTGCTTTGGGATTTTAATTGGTATAGCATTGAATTTGTATATTGCCTTTGGTAAGATGGTCTTTTTTACGATGTTGATTCTGCCAATCCAGGAATATGGGAGGTCTTTCCACCTTCTGGTGTCTCCTGTAATTTCTTTCTTCAGGGTTTTAAAGTTTTCATTGTAAAGGATTTAATAAATTTATAAATTTATATGAATTATCTTAAATTAAGAGTCAATATATGATGAATTAATCACACTAATTATACATTGTGAAAATTATTTCCAGTATTAAAGTTTCTACAGTACTTTAATAATTTACATTTAGGGAAATTTAGCCAACTGCCTCTTTGAAAACAAGTATATTCTGCAAATATATTTTATAAAATTCATACATATAAGAATGCTGCAATAACAAAACACAAAAATATGTAATGTTCCTTCTAATTTTTGTTAAAAATACTTTTAAACATTCACATGTACTGGTATTTATGCCATATTTTAGGGAATATGATGAGCCCATCTGCCCCATACTATCTCCTTCTGGAAAGTGTATTACATACTAGACAATATGTTGAACATGTAATTAAACATATGTCGAAGGCCAAATTACACTGCAGAGGGAATGGAAATTATAATCATCAGGACTCTAAAAGAAATAGAAAAAATATGCAGACAGACAGATAAATAGACATGTAAATTGATTGATAGATGAATATGACAGATGATAGGTGATGGATACAGAAATAGATGATTAATGGAAGATAGATGATAGGTAGGTAGATAGATAGATAGATAGATAGATAGATAGATAGATAGATAGATAGATAACCGACTTAGACAACTACAGAGATGATAGATGACAAGCAGATGTTAGCTAATAAGCAATGGATGGAAAGACAAATAGATGCTAGAAAGATGATAGAAGATAGGTAACAGATTACAGATGATAGTTAGTAGTTATAAATAGACAATAGAAGATAGGTAGATGATAATGGCAGAGAACAGATGGATGATAGATGATAGTTTAGATCGACAGATAATATGTAAATGATATATAACAGAAAGATCAATGTAATAATAAATGTGACTAACACTACACATGATTTTATGTGTAAATGGTAAGTCTCAATCTATGGACAAGACAACAGCTTATTTTCAAAAGAGAGTTGATTTGAGAACCATGTAGAATATCTTTGAGCAACATCAGCACTTGTTCTTCAGGACTTTCAAACAATGGATAAGGTCACCCACATTATTGGAGATAAACTCTTTGGTTTTAAAATCATACTTTCAATACTTTCAAAGCATTTCTAGATCAAAAATAGTTTAAATTGCTTGACATTGTAGGTCAGGTTGATATTTAGAGCTAACAACCACAAGAATATATGAGAATTTATGTGAAACAATCAGTCATAAATCATGAGACTTCAGATACCTTTTTTAAAAAATACATACTTTAGTGGAAAGTGGTGCATACCTGTTATTCCATAAGTCAGGAGACACAGATAAGATAACTGTGTTCCAGGGTAGCCTGCTCTGTGAGATATCATCTTCAAAATTTAGTAAATGAATAAATCGTAACAAAAAATAGAATTGCAAGTAAAATTAAAGTCAAACCATAGTACATCTGGATTTAGAAATAAGAATTGCCTGTGTTAAAGAAGTCAAGGAGAAAAAAAGTGGAAGCATCGTTTGATTTATGATAAAAAAGCAAGAAAGAGAAGTCAAAGGTAATTTCTTTTGGGCTGGAGAGATAGCTCAGGGGTTAAGACTCTGGCTCTCAAATAGAAGGTCCTGAGCAACCAGAAGGTCCTGAGTTCAGATCTCTCCCATTTCCCACATTAAAAAAAGTCAGGCAGAAACAGTGGTGGTCTACACTTCCTGACCTGGTGGTTGGAGGCTGGGAAATTCCAGAGCAAAGCAATAAGGAGGTAGAAGCAATATAGGATGATTCCCAAAGTCACAGGAACACACACCATTCTTAGTCTCTCTCTCTCTCTCTCTCTCTCTCTCTCTCTCACACACACACACACACACACACAAAATTAATTAATTTTAAAAAGATGATTTCTTTAAATTATACACAGCTGCAGAGACCCATGAAACTGGTAGTGAAGAAAGCATTATTTCAGTTTGGTCCTGTTAAATTGAGACATAAAGGAGTCTCAGAAGAGATGGGACTAAAGTGCATGTTATAATAGATTTCAGCTGATGTATATGAAATTATAGAACCCCAATGCAGATATAATAATATGAGATGAAGGGCTAGTATTTAGACAGTGACATGTGATTCTTAAAAAAAATTGATATTTTTAGGAAAATGACAAATATTGGTGGGAAGGGAAAAAAAGCAAGAAAAGTGAAAAGGAGGAAAGGAAAAGAGAGGAGAGGAAGGAGAGCAGGGCAGGGGAAGAGGAAAGAAAAGAGACGGGAATGGGAGAAAAGAGAAAAATGTGCAAAGGAAAAGAATTGATGAAATTCTTTGAGCCTATCTAGGAAGGGCCTATCCTAGGAAGGGCTTATCCTAGGGAGATAATCATAAGCAAAAATGTTAAAGGTTCCTGAGAAGTCAAACAAGACGATCCAATGAAATGCCCCTTGCCCTTTTAAACAGAGAGCCCTTTTTGAAAGTACAATTGAATTTAAAAAAGGAAAAAGTTGGATGAGGAAAATAGAGATGGTATGTCATAGATCATTTATCTTTAAAAGAGTGTAAAAACAGTGCAAGAAATGAAGAACAGGGGAGCAGTGTAGTCAGGTAGCTATTTTGACATTTCATGGCAAACAAATGTTAAATCCTTGCTTCTCATCATCTTAAGAGAGGAAGATCAGGAATTACAGTGGGAAGGTATCAAGAGCCAATATTTAAAGATAATTGTTTTTTAAATATCCATGTCAAAGAATTGAAAAATTGGCCAAATAAAAGTAAAAATTTCAGAACTGGCTTATACATATAGTGGAGATTTTTGACTGTTGAAGATATCCATCTCATCAGTTCTGTGATATATTTTAACAGTAGAATTGAAGACCTTGAGGCACTTGGTTTATTAAAAAACATTCGATAGTAATCTGTGGTTATAACTTTGGAATGCACGTCAGTAAGCATTAAAAAAAATGAGCATAGAGTGTACAAAGAAAGAAGCTTCATTCCCTCACATCGAAGAACTACAAAGACAGTGGAACAGTAGTTAAGAGTAGATGGAGAATTTTCTAGAGAGATAATTTGGCATAAAGTGGTGCTGCTGTGGAAGAGTAGAGAGGGGTTTCAGAAGACACAGAGACTAAACCTTTACCCACATTTCCACATGTAAAACTGCCACAGCATCACATCAATCACTGGAGTCAGAAGCCTGTTGTACTGATGAAAATGATGAGTACAGGATTAACTGACCAAGCAATGAGCGATAACAGTAAAGAAGTGGCAGGCATATCTATATGGTTATATATAGAACAAATGCAGAGGAATGTTTTACAAAACAGAGAATCCTGTGAATATAATTTGTGACTTATTAGGGCATATACCTTATGGTAAAACAGATTCCAAAATAGACTTAGAAATACTAAGAAGTTTTGGGACCTAGGTAGGGCCATGAAGAAGAAAGAGAGTGAGCAGTAGGTAAGGCTTGTGTATTCCACAATTCTGAATTGATATTTGTGAAAGAAAACAAAGGATTATGCCCAACGTGTTACCAGAGGAGATTAGTGTATTTTCCTAGTGTAGTCAAAATTAAGGCATAAGAAAGAGGCAAGTAAATTACTCTAAGAATATTGATCAAGTAAAGTTGTGGTGAAAGTTCATGGAGGAAATTGCATTTGGCAATGCATTCTGTATGATGTCCAAAACCTGTCTGAGATGTGACAGGCTTTGAACAAGTTCCATTTAGTTTTATTAGAAAGGACGCTGGTAAGAAGATGGGGAAACAGGTTGTCTAGAAAGAAGTGAGTTGATAAGGAATTGGGCAGCTTGTGTCCCAAGTTGGGAACTTAATAAATCCTGCATTATTACTCTCTACTTATTTATTCCATGCCTTTTCAACATATGCAGATATTGAGGTTGTGAAAGGAATAAAATCTTTTTGAAAATTTTAAGAGAATACAGCAAAGTAAAATATTCCTCCTTAAAACAGGAGAAAAGGGAAAATGGTTCACCTTTGCTCATACTTAGACATCTGTTTTTCTTAAGAGTTTTCTTGTGGAAATCATACCTTGAATTTCCCAAATGGAATTACATATACTGTTTTTCTTTAAAAAAAAACAAACATGGACTACTTCACGAATCTGTGTGTCATGATTGCACAGGGACCATGCTAATCTTCTCTGTGTCATTCAAATTTTAATATATGTGCTGCCAAAGTCAGCACAAATCTACTAGATTTCTAAAGTAAACTTCTTCAGTGGAATCAGAGAAACTTGAAGAGAAGAAAGGAATATGAGTTATATGGAATATTTAAGACCTTTTAAAATAGAACTATTATTGTGGGATAGTGAAGTAACTCAGTCAATAAAAGTGCTTACATGGAAAACTGAAAACCTGAGTTTTATCCCTGTAGCTCACAAAGAAGAAAACAGACTTCCAAACATTTTCATGTGACCACCATGTATGCCTCTCTCACTCTACTCTCTCTCTCTCCCCTGCTCGCTCTCTCTCACAAATATTTTATAAATTGAAGCATACCATTCCTATCATATTTATTCACCATACAGTGAAAGATCATAAAGCTATTAATAAGCCAGCAATATTTATGGAAGCCTATTTTATGCAAAAAAAATCATCTTAAATTGAGAAGTATGGTTTAAACATGTGAGGTCCAGGCACATACTTGTACAATATCAACATTTGATGATTACTAACTTTTAAAAAATATCTTATTTATTTAGATTGTGTGTGTGTGTGTGTGTGTGTGTGTGTGTGTGTGTGTGTGCATTGTGTGTCCCTGTGGGGGATCAAGGGTGACCTCAGGAATCATTCTGGATTGCTTCTACCTCCTTCTTGCTTTGTTCTAATATTTCCTAGCTCAGCCCACCAGGGCCTGAAGTGCAGGCCACTGCCATGTACACTTGGAATGTTTACTTGGGACCTGGGATCTGATCTCAGGAATGCGAGACTGAGTCTTAACCCCTGAGCCATCTCTCCAGCCTGGATTACTAACTTTTTAAGTAAGAAGATTCTCATCTCGAGTACAGTTTACTTGACTTCTGAGAAATCTTTCTTGTCATTTGCAGTCTACCAAATGTTGACAATTACCACTGATAAGTAAATACAACATATAATAAAAGTGTAAAAATACTCTTCTTTTGAAAATATATAAATAAAGTAGCAAAATAATTATTACCATTCAGCTAGGACTTTATATATTTATTTATTTATGCATTTTTATTTACATTTCAGAACAGGCAGTTTGGCTCAACCATCTGTCCTTCTTGTTTCCCATTCATGTGGCTTATATAAGGCACATCTTTCACAACATAATTCTGCCTGTTCTGTTACGGCAGACTGTACATTGCTCCAATACACATGAGTTCCATTCATCTTAAGACTAAACGTTCATCATCCTAGACTGGCTTCACAAAAAAACCCAAAGAGACAGCACATATCATTGCTCCTGCCCTTCAATGACATATATCCCTGGTTTATGAATATATTTACGTGCTGGCATTGTAACATATCTGTTTTGGCCTTATAACATCTACTTTGTTAGAAGTAGCTGATATATTCTTATCTTATGGACTGTTTTTAGGAAAATCCATAATAAGAGAAATGTAGCTAAACTTTACACCAAAGACTCTAGAAATGACAAGCCAAGCTGCTCACGCATTGGAAGGAGAGGAAGATGGAAACTTAAAGGCATATGGAAGTTGTCCTGTCATTGTCACTCAGATGGTAATTCATTCCCTGAGCAACACACACACACACACGCACACGCACACACATACACACACACAGCAGGCAGACATTGTGGTATTTAAAGAGGCAAATGATATTTGAGTTAAAAGGCCGTCTAATTTTACTAGAAGTAGTGGCCTCAAAATTTATAATCCCATAAGGAAAAAAATGAAAGTTTCTATAATGAGGACATAATCAGAACTCCAAAGAAAAGCAAGAAGATAGTTAATTCCAACATGGACGTTTTGCAAGCAAAGTAAAAAAAAAAAAAAAGAATCACAACAGAGATGTCATTTGAATATTGACTAGAAGAAGAAAGAGCTTTTGAAGGAGTGAACAATGGAAAAGGAATCTTCTGAGATTACATGGGAAAAAGGGTGGCAGCACTGGGATTGTTGGAGTGCTGAAATTTGACTTTTTTTGTTCTTTGAGAAAACTCAATGTTTTCTATAATGAATGCACAAATTTGTTTTTCCCCTTCTCCCCTTCTCCCCGCCCCCAGAAGGAGGCATGCAGGTGTTCAAGTCCAGTTTTGTCTAAGTTCCTGGTCACACAGGGCTACATTAGCAAAACTAAAAATAAATAAATAAATAAAGATCCCTTCCCTCTTGCTTTTTAAAGAGTGATTTTCATCATATTTGTATTTTCAAGACTACCAGTCCAAACTGTGATGGGAACATTTTATTAGCTCATGGTGGGTTTGATTTACATTTCTTTACTGATTATTAATGTAAAGAATTTATCGTGTTTGATAATATGAATGTATTCTTCTAAGAAATGTTCTTTTAGTTTTGTGGGACGCATTTTAATTGGACAATGCATTTGCTATTGAATCAGTTCAATTTTTATGAATTATGGATATTACCCCATGAGGGAGCAAGGTTTTCAAGAACTTTTTTCTGGTCTGAAGACTCTCATTGCTCTACAGTATTTTCTCTGCTGTGCAGAAGCAGCTTTTGAGTTCATCCCACTCCCACATTTCAATGTTTGAAAACTTTAGAATACTATAGCATCACCTAAATAAAATGGCAGTTGCTTTTACTTATTTACTTATTTATATTACTGTTGCACCCTATCAATTTTGGGTACACAGGCAGGTCTGATATATAGAGAGAAGCCCATCACAATTTCTACTCACTTACAGTAGCAAATATCACCAGGTTTTTGGTTCTCCAAAAACATCCATAGTTCATCTATATCTAAGGTTTTACTTTAATCCATAAGCATATTTGATGTGCTAGAAAGCATTTGCCAATCTGTCAATATTTGTATTATCTATCCCTACAATCTGGCATATTCAGGTTTAGTTTACTTATTAAAATATTTTGATTCATGAGAAATTTTCATGCACTCTCTTTCCCACAAAGTCTAGCATGGATTACAGGGTAGAAGGCTCCAGGCAGTAGCATCCTTAGAGGCAAGGGATTAAACAGTCATAATAGAGTTCCCATACTAATGGGGTGCCCAAGGAGGGGCTCCTGGCTATGCTACTGAGTCTTGAGCTCTCACTAGGGTGTGGAGGACTCAGAGGGACTTTGGCATTCACATAAATGGATGCTTTGGGGGATGGAAGGGAGGAAGGGGGAAGCACTGGGAGAGGGGGAGGGAGAGAAGGTGGTGAAAGGAAGGGGGAAGTGGGGAGAGTTCAATGGGGGATGACTGGGGATAGAGGAGAGAGGGAGAGGATGGGGTTATCTATTGAGCTGGTGTGATTAGATAAAAGATAAAATGTGGGAGAAAAAGTCAGCAATTAACTAATAAGTGGTTTTATTTGTATTTGTTATTAATATTTTATTATTTGACACTTTCATACAAAATTACACTGAATCTTTGTATTTTGCCCCATACTAACTGTTCCCATGTCCTCCCCTCCTCTCCTGTTATTAACTAGTAAGTTTTATGTGATTGGAAGAATAGGTTGCGATTGAAGCAAAGAATTTTGGTTTGGTTCAATTTCTAATGATAATTTGTATTTCTAAACTGATATCATCCCCAATGGAACAATGAACTGAAAATGCCCGGAAGAGCATTTTCCTTTTGATTGTTGATGTGACATAGAAAGCCAGGGATTCCCAAATCATTTAGCTGTGTCTGAGGTAAGACCAGCACAACATGGGATTGTTCAAAGTCCTTTGTGATAGAATCTCTCTTAATATTGATATAAATTCACTTGTTTTAGTTCCCTGTGCCAATCCAAAATTTGTTCCAATTTTGAAAGATTCTTCAGCAATTGCTTAGAAATGACTAGACTGGAAGTTGCTATAATACTAGTAAAATGAGATCTATTTGTGGTTAATATATGTATGAGGGTCAGGAGTACACACACATAACTTCAAATCCAACAGCAAATTCTCTTTTTTTAACTTTCTTAATTAAGAATTTTCATTTTATGCAAACGAAATGAGTTGTTGTCCCTGTCCCACTTCCCTCCCCCTTCTCCTTTCTTCCTCTCTTCCACTTCAATCCTCCCCTACCTTCATCAGTCTATCCCTGTCTCTCCCATTGTCTTGTCTAATTTCTTCTGTGGGCAACAGGACTCCATTCCACTTGTCTGCTCTAATAGGATCTCCAACCTCTCTGGCAGTATAAATGGCCCTTACATGGGGAGATCACAGATAGGGTCTCTCTCTTTTCACCAGTCTAGCACCTTCTCTCATGGTTCACACAGTGTGTAGTTAGGTCTCCAGAGATCCTAGTTGGTACATGCCTATTATGGCAGTATACTTCCTTCAGAATTTTATAATTTTACCGCCACTCTCCAAAATTCCCTGAGCCTTAAGATGCGAAGAGGTTTGATTGACCTGATTCAGGTTGAGCATTTTAAGGTCAGGATACTCTGTATTCTGGTTGGTTGTAGTTGTCTATTTTGCTATTCTTCCATTGCAATAGGCTGCCTCTTGTTTTGGTATTGATATCTTTCTTACCTAGAGATATAATGAGATTAGTTCAGATGGTGGTTTACTATCAGGGATTTATGGTTAGTAAATAGATATCTGATCCTGTCTAGTGACTATCTTCTCCCCTTCTGCTATTCTTTTTTTTAATTTATTTTTTTCCACTCATACAAACTTGATAGTACCCCATTCCTCTCCCTCCCCCTTCTGCAATTCTTAATATCAGATCTGGAGGACAAGATGACAGAACAGGATCATTTAATCAAAGAATCTAAAAACCAAAAAAAAAAAAAAAACCAATATTCAAGAACATCATGAAGAAGTCAACCTGCATATTTATGTAATTCCAGAAAAAATTTTATTAATAAACATGAGCAAATATAGCTAAAACTAGTCTCAAAATAACAACTTTCCAGCATTATTCTCCAGCTGCTGGATTGTAGAAATGAGCCATATAGAGAGCTGATTTTATACATTTTTATTTTAAAATAGTAAAAGATTCTTTCTTTATAAAAATCCTTGGCCAATACACAAAATATACAAGGTGAGTTTTCCAATGCTGCATGACTATAGTTGTCAGCTGTTAGAAATTTTCTTCTAATGTATAAAATGCATTGTGGGGTTGTCTAGATAAGGGGTTAAGACTATGTCTCACAAGCAGAGAAGGTCTTGAATTCAGATCTAGGTCCCATGTAAAAAAATTCCAGGTGGAAACAGCATATAAATGGCAGCTTGTATTTCTAGCCCTGGTGGGCAGAGCCTGGGAAATCCCAGAGTGAGGCAAGAAGGAGGTAGAAACAACCCAGGATGATTCTCAAATTCACCCTTGGTCCTCCACAGGGACACACAGTGCCCTCTGATATACATGCATGTGCACGCACACACACACACACACACACACACACACACACACACACACACACACACACACAAAACAAACAAACAAACAAACAAATAAATAATTAAATAAATGGATAAGTAAATAAATAAGAGAAAAAGTGCATTATGAAAATAGGGAATGTAGGAAAGGACGGAAGAAATGCAGGAAGAAGAGAAAGTCTAGTTTATTTACAGAATGTAAGTTTAGTCTACCATATAGAATATGGAGGGTTGTGTCCTAAGATGGCAGACTAAGATGCATCTGCAATCAGGGAACATACATTAATATGACTTCTATATTCTTTTAATTTAAATGGAGACCTGGTTGGATGATTCCACACACATTCAGGTATATTTTCTCATCTCATTAAACTTCTCTGTTAATGCTCTGATGTCTTCTCTTTCTCTTTCTTTCTTTCTTTCTCTTTCTTTCTTTCTTTCTTTCTCTTTCTTTCTTTCTTTCTTTCTTTCTTTCTTTCTTTCTTTCTTTCTTTCTTTCTTTCTTCTCCTCCTCTCCTTCCTCCTCCTCCTCCTTCTTTCTTCTTCTTTCCCTTCTTACCCCTCCTCCTCCTTCTCCTCCTCATCTTTTTTTTCTTTTTTTTTTCATCTCCTTCTCATCCTTCATTTTCTCCCACTTTCCTCTTCACAGTTAAATTTAGCCATCACATCCACCTCTACTACATATTTTTTCCTTGGAGATTATAGAAATTTCTCTGTTAAATCCAAGGAATCAAGTACACAAAGGAAAATGTGTTGGTATGAATTTTATGTAACTTAGCCCAGTGAATAAACAATAAGCAATTAATGTAGATCTGCCCGCCATTTTCTCTTGGCCTGCTTCTCTATCTTAACATGAATTTGACACTTATGGTTGAAAAGGAAATAGAAGAAAGTATTCCTTTTAACTCTATTTATCTTTCACTAATAATTTATAAATGTTCCAGACTGTACCTTGTTATATTAAGAAGACTTTAAAAATTTTTTCTCATTAGAACTTTAGTTACAAAGACAATAATTCTCTCTAATGTTGAGACCTAATGATATCAATGAGTACTAACTTCTTGATATTCCAGAAAAGTAGTTCCCCAACTTCTGACATTCTGATTTTTACACTCTTCATAACTGCAGATTGAATTTCTCCTTGGATTGAAAGATTGTTGGCCTTCTTCTACAGTTGTTCTATTTTTGAATAGGACATATGTTATCCTTGCTGAGTAAAACAAGCTTTGCCATTAAATGATGGGCATCATTACCTAGCAAACTGTAAGACTATCACTGAAAATAATACTCAGCTTTTAAATTTAAATTGAACCACTGTAAAGTATTATTTAAGAAGAAGCGTCCCAAAATAGCATTGAAGGAAGGTTCTTTTTTTGTTGGATCTTTTCTTACATTTTTATTCATTTTTATTTTGTTATTTATTTATTTATTTATTTTTATTTATTTATTTTTTATTTCTTTTGTGTGTGTGCCGGTATAAGCCCAAGAGTAACTTCAGGAATTGTCCTGCATTGCTTTAATTCCAGTTTGCCTTGCTGTGGGATTTCCCAGGCTCTTTTCAGAGTCAGAAGTGCAAACTACTTCCATTTCTACCTGGCATTATTACATGAGATCTGGGATCCAAACTCAGGTCCTTGCTTGGGAGGCAGAATCTTAATCCCTGAATCATCTCTCCAGCCCCTGAAGGAAAGTTCTTAAAGTAAATAAATAGACCATATGCTAAATTTTTAGCTAAAAAAATTAGACAAATTGGCATGTGTAATGTTTTTTGCCTCACTATGTAACTATATCACATATTTTCTCTACAGAAAGAAACTATTTTATCTTTTTTATTTCATGTTCAGTGTATTCTACTATTTAACATCTTTCTTAAAGTTTATGCCACATGCATTTTACCCTATGAGGTATGCCATCTAAAAAATGAATTTATGCACTTTTATCTTTCTGTCTGCATTCAAATATCTTGCAAATTAGCAATTAAACTGAGCTAAATGCATTTTGATATGTTTTAAATACCATTTAAAAATGATCTCTCATAATTATGATTCTGTTATTTTAGTAGGCTACAATTATAATTACTAAAAATGAAGATTGGTTTTATTTCTTCAAGTTATAAAGGAATAAAACATTAGGATTAAGAAAAATAGAAATTTATCCTTAAATTACTCTTTTGAGTTTGCATTCATTACATTTAGTGTGTCTGTGAGAAAAATCATTCCACTCTGGTAGTGAACGAGTGGCTTAACAACTGGTTGTAGCAGTACTTTACCTGGATTTACCTGTGTAAGTACTTCACCTGATCTTTGGCACACTTCGATCCTGATAAGGTCTCCAGTACTTAGCTAACACTGATACTGGTGGTAAAATATTTGAAGTAAAGCCATAATGGACATTTGAAATTTTAAATTGCTTTTTTTATTTGGCGTGCTTGAGTATAAGCAACAAATTTTGTTGTATTTGTACTTTATTTCTTGTATAAAGTGCTGAAACTGGAAAATATTATTTCTAAATTTGATCAGTATACTGTGTCAGGTTGCTGGAAAGGAATGGTTCTGTCAAAATTCATGCCTCAAACTGCTTTCAACTCATTCAGAATAAATCTTTCTGAAAGAGAAGTCCATTTCAGAGATAAACAACTTCAAATTACTGCTTAACTTAGCACTGTAATAGAATTCAACATATGACAGTGGATTTTTTTAAGTATATACTTTCCATAGAATACTTTTTCATGCAAAAGGCAATAATGAAGAAAAAAATGTGACTGTCTTTTAGATTAATAGTTGGATCAAATCAAATCTAATTTTAATATCATTAAATAAGTGGTATTTTCTTTGAATTCCACAATTAAATATGTAATTTTACTTGAGTAATTTTATGTCTCTATTTTAAGAATAATACATATGTAAGCTTGATCATACTTGATATTATAGTAGCTCTGTAATGTATATAAGAATAATAAACCTTTAACTTAATGTTATAATATTAAGAGTAAGTAAAATTGGCTTATTAATGTATTCTAAATTAGCATCATTAATTCCTAAATTATAATTAATTAGATGTATATTAATTATAAGATAATAAAATATGCAAGTAAGTATAGCTACATAGCCATGTGAGTGTTTTGATTAATAATTACAGATTTAAGCTTTAATATATTTTTCAAAATGCAATTATTATTGTAGATATGTATTCTGTACTTTACATAGATAACTAATATTTACACATTTTTTGTGACTTCTCTGTGTGTTATAAACATAGTCTCTGATTTGATTTTTATTTGTGTTTCTGAAATGTCATCATTAATTTCCCTTTCTTTCAGAGCATAGACTCTTATTAATATATTTTAAGTCTAGTACCAATTACCTTAGAAACTATTTACAGATCATTGCTTGTTTATAATTTGCTTTGATTATTTATTTTTTGTAGTTTGCATATGCAAGTATAATGAATTTATATTTCATCACCTATTGACCCTTCCACTCACATTCCACTCCACTTATTCTTTCCACAATGTATTCCTTCTATTTCCCATTCCCTCTGCTTGTTAGATCCATTGATAGATCCATTTGAACATGTGTTCACATGTATTTTCGGTGTGTGTGTGTGTGTGTGTGTGTGTGTGTGTGTGTATCAGAGGGCAAAAGTATCCCTGTGAAAAACCAAGGATGACTTCATAAATCATCCTTGACTGCTTCTACCTCCTTGCTTCATTCTGGGATTTCACCAGGGCTGGAAGTGCAAACCTCAGCCATTTCTGCCTGGTGTTTTTACATGGGATCTGGGATCTGAACTCAGGACCTTCTGCTTGTGAGACAGAATTTTAAACCCTGTGCCATATCTCCAGCCCAATCTTTTAAATATCAGGGCACAAAGTATTTAATGATTTAACTGACTCACTGCTGTATTGATTGGCTTAAGTACGCACCAACATTGTTTGCATGTGTGTATGTGTGTATACTTGTTTATGAACATGTATTTATATTTGTGAATGACTATTAAATCAATTACAATAGCTTTGTATATAACTTTACATTATTAGGAGGATCTACCTATGTGCATAAAAATAGATGATAAAATAACTTTGGTGTTCTAGCACTGGAATGTGCACTGTGCAGAATTTTGTGAGCATAATATGTATTATATCATAATAGCTTTTGCCAGTAGTTTGCATCAGTCTGTTTGATTTGGTAATTACTAATCTGCTCTGCTATACAAAATTACATTTTAAAGAGTTTAGGATCAGGGACTACACTGACTGAATTGGAGTCTGGTTCCACCACACAGTGTAGTTAGATGTATTAGCTATCTCATAGTCTTTGTCTTATCTGTAAAATAGGAGTAATAGAAGCCCATACAGCATAATTTTACTTTCAGTCAGTTCTCATAATCAAAGAATACATGGTTAATTCATGTTATTAATATAACCGCCTTAAAATAATTGATCTTGAGATTAGTTTAAAGCCTATGGACATGAATGATCTGAGATTAAATATGCATTCATGAACTGACAGGATATTGAATATCAATGCAATCAATTCGTAAGTCAATAAATACCATAAATTTATTTTGAGGCAAAGTTTGAAATAGAAGTGTAATGAATCCATACAGTTGTATAATGGAGCCTAAAGGTTCTAATAAATTACTTTGAATGCCTTTGCAAACATTAAGCTTCTATTGAACACCTATGAGTGGTTTTCATATTGAAAAATTCATGAGGTATCAAAATATTTATTAGGATAAGTCATTTAGTATACTTTATATATCATGAGTTGAAATATACATGCATGGAAAATGATTTGTATTTTAATTTTTTAATCAAATTAGAGAATTTTATAATATCACAACTACTGGTCAGTTCACAGAGGAGAAATAAACAAGATGTTGTAGAAATAGAAAAATTAATGGTCACTTTGGTATTAAAGATAGTCCTTCCCATACGAAAAAATTTCATTGCCTTAATTAATTAAACCTTTCCTATTTTTAATAACTCACAATTACAATTCATGCTACCTTGAAAAAAAAGGTTCCCCTGAGAATTATCAATTCTTTTTCTAACAAAGCTGGGAAATTTTACCATGCATGGTATGAATCTTCATATTCTGAAGTTTTCAAACAAAGTTTACAAGAAGCTGATTACCTCAGTGACATACAATAATGGTCAGATTTTTGTTTTATTTTGTTTTAGAGGAAGCAATGAAGTCAAAATTTTCAATTATTTTTACTTTTTAATTATGATTCTACTTGGAGGAGATATTTAACAAAATTTGACTACATTTCATTATTCCAGAAGACGGAAGGTTGAATCAAGAAAATTAAAGTTTCTCTGAATACACATGAATGCATAGATGTTTACTGATCTGAAATTTTTTCCATGCAGAATTCGAAAAATAATTACTTTATCTTAAGTCATGTATGGCCCACCAAGTACTCAACTCTTTTTCTTTGGAGGAAGTATATTTACTTCTTTTTCCTCAGTGAGTCTCTGCTGCATGCTCACTAGACCCATGTTAACTACTGTCCATGCATCTTTGTCTGATTGTCATCTCCAAGACCATGTTCAGAGCAGTCCAGTAGACAAGTACAGAATCAGCCTAAATGTGCATCAACAGATGAATGGATGCAGAAAAAGTAGAGTGACTGCATGGTTGATATAAAGAAAAATGAGGGGCTGGAGAGGTGGCTCAGGGGTTAAGCCTCTGCCTTGCAGGCAGAAGGTCCTGAGTTAGGATCCTAGACCCCACGTATAGACGCCAGGCGGAAGCGGGGGGGGGGGGGGGCTGTGAATCCCGGGGCAGAGTAAACAAGGAGAAGGTGGAGGCGTCCATGGTGGTTCCCGAATTTGCCCGTGATTCTACACACACACACACACACACACACACACACACACGAACACACGCACAATTAAATAAATAAATAAAAATTTTAATAAAAAAAAGAAAGAAAGAAAAATGGATGGAATTGCAGCTCATCATAACATATTTTATCTCCTATGAGAGAAAAGCATGTATGTGTGCATGTGTATGTGTGTGCATGTTTATACATAAAACATGAAAGTAGAAAGGGATTATAAGGGAAAGGCAAAATACAGAGCACAAAGAGGCTTTTAGGGAATGAATTTGAGCAAAGAACATGATATTCATGTAGGAAAATGTCATAATGAAGTCCTTTGTTTTATTCAATTTGTATATGATAGTAAAACAAAATTTAAACAATAAAAAATGAACAATTCAATTTCATTTGATTCGGGAACTTTATCAAAGACTGCTGAAGATGTGAAGATGGGCACTAAGAACCCTAATCCAAATTTCCTCCTCTCTCAATTCTGACTGTAATTTCTACTTCAAACTTTCATTTTATCTGAAAATAATCAATGTTTGATTATTCATCTATATATACATTGATGCTTGAAATTTCAAGAGCAAGAAATGATATGTTGACACGCATAGCATCAGAACGGAGCAGGAAATGAAAATGTAAACATGTCACATCAGATTTACTTCATGAGCTACAGTTCCCTCATTACTGATTCTAACTGATTCATAAGCAGCAGCTCAGAAATAGATTTCCATCACTTCTAACAATATTTCAGGTGGTGTCTTTATTTTGTATTGGTATTCACTGTTTTTGTTGTTGTTGTTGTTTCTAAGGACTGAAGTGTGTGTATTTTGAAAATTATCAAACAGACATAAATACTAAATTAATGAGAAGATTGTGAGGATACTTGTCCCATTGTCAAATGTTATTTAATATTTTCTGAGTTTTCCTTAGAGAGTATTCCATATACTGAATACATTATCCCATGATTTTATTTTATGTAGTAGTAAATATGCACAGCAAATGCCTTACTGACAGTAAATAAAAGATATAATGAAACATTTATGATAACATGTTCCACTGAAGATCTTTTAGGCATAAAATGCATATGGTGAAGTATACATCAGCATTGCAAATTTGTTCTCATTGATTATTCATGTTATGGTCACATTCTTAATAGAACTATTATTGACTTTGACACATCACTGATCTAGTGAGTTTTAATGATAAAACAACTATTCTTCTTCATGTGTTTACCATATGACAGACATTTGTCTAAATGCCTCATATACAACATATTTAAGTATTTCATTCTTTAGCAGTTAAAGAAGAAAAAGCTTGGAGCAAGTTTAGTAACTTGCTCTATGACTGTATATTTGAACCCATGATTCAAAAGCTCAATATCAGGGTATTTCCCACCGTGGTTGCAGCAGTTTACACTCCCACCAGTGATGAATAAGGGTTTGTTGTCACCACAATATTTGTTGTTGCTTCCTTTTCCTTGGCCATTCTGACCAGGGTAAGATGAAATTTCAGTTAATTTTAATTCACATTTCCCTGATGGCTATGAATATTGGACACTATTTTAGGCATTTCTTAATCGTTTATATTTTTTCTTTTGAGAACTATGTGGTTACTGACTTTAAGCCTACAATAGATCTGTCTGGCTCATGATAGACCAAAAACCTAAGGAGTCCTGCAAAGTAGTGGTGAAAAATAGACAAAAAATAGATACAAGGAGAGAGCAGAAGGGGTATAAATATCCAAATGTACAAAACCAGAAGCCTACCAGGTTTCAGAGGTACTTCCAAACTCAGGATTACACAAAAGGCCTTGATTAATCCCAGGAGAACACAGAAGCAAAAGAAAATGAATTTGGGAGGAAGACTTACAAGTAAGGGAATTTGGAAGAGAGATAAGAAAAGGTAGAAAGGAACCCAATCAGAATGTATTATATATTTGTGTAAAATTGTCAGAAGGCAAAATTCATAAACAAAGTAGAAGAAAATCAGAAAAAAAATCTCAGTACATTATTGCATATGAGTTAATTTAATACAGCTCATTTCTCTTTTCATTCCTCTTTCATAATGTAGGTTATTAAATGTAAAAACATAATAATAAGTTTGCTATTTTAATATGTCAATGGAATGTTCTCTGAAAAACAATCCAGAAAATTATAGCTAATTTTTCAAAAACTGATTCTTAGTACTTATTCCATAACAAGTCTAATACAAACATAATAGAATATTTTATATACATAATTGGATTTCAGCATTTGACAGCAAGGAAAAACTAAGAAAAGTGTGTCTCTCTCATTGTTGCTAGTAATTTCACACAAAGTTTTATAAGACAGGTTGTAATTGACCTTGGTATCTTCAAACCTCCCTGTTATTTTCCTGCTTTTTCATTAAATCCATCAATAGAGTTTGCAGATAAGAAATGCCAAATACTATTATGAATTAGACTTTAAATATTTAACATTACAACCAAATATTATTGGAAATGTTTATGAATATTGTGCACACTGTGCATGTTGTAGAAAATAATATATATATATTAATTTAAAAAGTTATATATACACTTATTAATAGATTTTATTCTGACAATGAATCACTAAAAATGATGGAACAATTTTTTGGAAAACATCATTTAGAATTTAATTACTGCTCATTGTATTTTTCAGTGACTGCACATTTAATTGTCTGCAGATGTCTTTTCAGTCACTAAAGTTAATATTTATGTTAATTATGGGAGAAGTCTAAAGGAGATCAGTCAGCTACAGAAGTCAGCTTGCAAACAGTTGCGCTACAGATGCCCTACAGTGAGTGCCTCAAGATGTTGTGCCCTAGACAACAAACAGCAACAAAACCTCCACTTAATCTTTTCCTTATTATTTAATTTCTTTAAAAAAAATACTTGCTCTATGTCCTCAAGGTAAAAGGTTGAAATATTTTAATATTGTAGCAGCCTTTGAAATACTGCAGATAAAAGCCTATTTAGCCAGGCACAAGATCACTGTAAGCTTTTGTCAATTTCTAATGAATACAGACATATCAAAAAGGACTCAAGGAAGAATAACAAAGAGGAAAGATAATGAGCCCTGTCAAAGCAAATGCGTAAAGCAGCCCTGCTTTGATATTAATCACACTGTATGTGGGTGAAGGTCAACCAACTGAAGGTCAATGGAAAGGACTTGGGTGAAGGCAAGAAGAAAAACTAAACCAGTACTTTCAGACAGATTGAAATTTCAAACGTGAAACAAGAGGTCACAGAGTCAAATTGATTTCTCAACAGAACACTGGGTGATCTGCAGCCAAGCTGCTACAGAACAGTTTCAACAATCCATGTATGACTAAACTTTGTTTCTTTTTAATCATCAGAAGGAGACAGAATAGTCTAGAGATTAAATCAAATTACAAAGTTGCCTTTTTAGGAAATTTCCCAACTTTGTGTGATTAAACTACCTTCCTTTTCAAAAAAAAGTACCTTTGTTTAAAAATAATTTAGATGTTTCAACAGACAATTTGTATTTTACTTCACATCACAGATGAGCGAGATAGGGATATGCATGCATATCTAATTTTGAAATATATGTACAAGATATTTCCATAATTAAATTATAAGACATTAAAACTATTTCTACTGCTTCTATCCTCAGAACTTGCTAAATTTCTATTTGTGGGAGAAAAGCAATGAGTTCCTTTTCCTAAATTAATCTGTTTCATACTCACTTAAAAAGGTGGAGGAGAAGAAGGAGAAGGAAGAGATGGGAGCAGGGGACATAGCAACACAGTATCTACTTGGTTATCAGTTGTCTTGATAAGTTTTAAAAATGGTAATTACTCCCCAAAACATTTTTTTTTAGACTTTAACATTTTTTATTATCTCCGCTCATACAAACTTAATAGGTACACCTGTTCCCTCCCTCCCTCCTCCTGCCCCCACCCCTCTCCCCCTCCCCTTAACCCTCCTTCCCCTCACCCCTCCTTCCCCACCCCCCCAGTGCCTCCCCTCCCCCAATCCCCAGAGAATCCTTTAATGTGCATGCCTGACTGTCCTCTGTGTCCTCCTCTCCAATAACATACAAGGACCCAGCGGCATTTCGCTAAACCCTTTCCTGTGTTCCCCTTAAGCATAGGAACACTACTTTGGCTGTCAATCCCTTGCCTCCAAGGATCTTGGTGCTTTTAGCAGATTCTAGACTTTGTGGGGACAATAGTGTGTTGGGACATGGTGCAGGGCATGTAAAGTCCAATTATGATTGCTTCGGCCCTAACTTGTGTGGAGGATCTTGCATATCATTGCTCCTCCCATCCTTGTGCTCTTACAATCTTACCTGCCCCCTCTTCTGCAAATTTCCCTGAGCTTCAGGATGGGGAGAGATTAGCCTGGCCTAGTTCTAGGTGGTTGATATAGAGTCTCTGAAGTTCTGGATTTTGGTTTGTTGATTTTCTTTTGCAGTTTTGCTGCTCCTGCAATGCCCTTCACTCCATCCTGACGAGTATTGGATGTCACCACCCCCTGGCCATAAAAAACTGTTAAACTAGAGTCTTGTTATAAGAGTATATTCAAAGGTAGATGCAATAAAAGTAGGAAACCACAGTGAGGAAGGGGTCAATCACTCATTTGCAAAATGGTTAATTTTTATCTGCCAGACTCTCCCCTTCTGGTGAGATCACACCCCCTCAGTTGTAGATGATCGGGAACGAAAAGTCTGTGAACTTAACCAGATGCTTAACCTCATTGCTTACTCGTAGTCCTTGATGGAGTCATATTTTCTCTGCTGTAACATGGTCCCCACTCTCCTTGTTTCTGGTGTGGCCCTCCAACCCCATCCCGCCTGTTCAAACTCCTTGCAATTACTGTATTATAGAGATTTATTGTCGAGTGTCTCTAGGTGGGCTTAGTGGGTTTGGTACTAGGAGCCACCTATTAGGGAGTACATACGGCGCTTAATTTTCTGGGTCTGGGATACTTCACTTAATATAATTGCCTCTACTGACATCCATTTCCCGGCAAATTCCAGTACTTCATCATTTTTATAGCTGAGTAGTACTCCATTGTATAGATGTACAACCTTTTCCTTATCCACTCGTCAACTGTTGAACATTTGGGTTGATTCCATGACTTTGCTATTGTTAACAGTGCTGCTATGAACATGGTCACACTTGTGCTATCAAGGTGGACCTTTGCTGCATGGGGGGTTATTCCCAAAAGAGGAATAGCAGGATCATATGGCATTTCAATCTTTAATTTCTTTAAGAATCTCCAGACGGCTCGCCAGAATGGCTGTATGAGCCTGCATTCCCACCAGTTATGTAGGAGAGTTACCCTCTCTCCACATCCTCTCCAGCATTTGTTGTTGTTTGTATTGTGGATTTTTGCCATCCTGACTGGGGTGAGATGATATCTCAGGGAAGTTTTGATTTGCATTTCCCTGATGGCTAAGAAAGTGGAGCGTTTTTTAAGATATTTGTTAGACATTTTAATGTCATCCCTGGTAAAGTTTCTTTTAAGTTCCAGGGCCCATTTTTTATTGGGCCATTAGTTTCCTTGGTGTTTAGTTTCCTAAGTTCTTTGTGCACTCTGAATAATAGAGCACTATCAGATATGCGGTTAGTGAAGATTTTCTCCCATTCTGTGGGTTGCCTTTGAGCTTGTGTTACAATCTCTTCATCTGAACAGAAGCTCTTTAATTTCACAAGATCCCAACTGTTGAGAGTTGGTAGCAGTGACTGTGCCATTGGATGTCTGTTTAGGAACTGTTGGCCTAGCCCAATCGGCTCCAGGGAATTCCCTACACTTTCAACTATGGTTTTTATAGTCTCTGGCCTTAAATCAAGGTCCTTGATCCATTTGGAATTAAGTCTTGTATAAGGTGACAAGTATGGGTCCAATTTTAATATTATACATGTGGAGATCCAGTTTTGCCAGCACCATTTGTTGAAGATACTGTTCTTTTTCCATTGGATTTTTTTTGGGCCCCTTTGTCAAAGATCAAATGGCTGTAGTTTTGTGGGCTTATATCTGGGTCTTCAAGCCTTATCCATTGATCTGTGTTTCTATTTTGGAGCCAGTACCAGGCTGTTTTTACAACTATGGATTTGTAGTATAGACTAAGATTTGGTATGGTGATACCTCCAGCAGTGTTTTTCTTACTCAGGATTGTCTTTGCTATCCTGGGTCTTTTGTGCCTCCATATGAATTTTGAGATTATTTGGTCAACTTCTTTAAAGAATTGCTTTGGGATTTTAGTTGGTATAGCATTGAATTTGTATATTGCCTTTGGTAGGATGGTCATTTTTACAATGTTGATTCTGCCAATCCAGGAATACGGGAGGTCTTTCCACCTTCTGGTGTCTTTTGCAGTTTCTTTCTTGAGGGTTTTAAAGTTTTCATTATAAAGGTCTTTTACCTCCTTGGTTAGGTTTATACAAAGGTATTCCATTTTTTTAGGGGCTATAGTAAATGGGATTGTTTCTCTCAAGGCTCTCTCAGTTCTTTCATTCTGGGCATATAGGAAAGCCACTGATTTTTGTACATTTATTTTGTATCCTGCCACCCTGCTGAAATTCTCAGTTAGTTCCAGGAGCTTCCTGGTGCATTTTCTGGCATCACTCAGGTATAAGATCATGTCCTCTGCCAATAAAGAAAGCTTGACTTCTTCCTTGCCAATTCTAATCCCTTTTATGCCCTTTCTTGTCTTATGGCTTCAGTTAACACTTCAAGTACAATATTGAATAGAAGTGGTGAGAGTGGACAGCATTGTCTAGTTCCTGGTCAAAGTAGGAATGCTTCCAGTTTTTCCGCATTAAGTATAATCCTTGCTGTAGGCTTATCGTGTACAGCTTTTATTATATTGATAAAGGTTCCTTCCATTCCTACTGTCTCTAGCATTTTGATCATAAAAGGCTGTTGGATCTTGTCAAAAGCTTTTTGTGCCTCTATCGAGAGTTTCATGTGGTCTTGGACTTTGGACTGGTTTATATTATGGATTACATTTATTGATTTGCGTATGTTGAACCAACCTTGTGTGCCGGGGATAAAGCCTACTTTGTCCCCGTGAATGATCTTCTTGATATGTTTTTGAATCCGATTTGCTAAGACTTTTTGAGAATCTTTGCATCTGTGTTCATCAGAGAGATTGGCCTATAGTTTTCTTTTTTAAGTGTATCTTTATTAGGTTTTGGAATTAAAACAATATTAGCTTCAGGAAGGAATTTGGTAGTCTTCCTTCCTTTGCTATTTGTTGGAACAGTTTAAGGAGTATTGGTGTGATTAACTCCCTAAATGTCTGGTAGAACTCTATGCTGAATCCATCTGGTCCAGGACATTTTTTGGTGGGAAGTTTTGAGATTACGTCCTCAAGTTCTTCATATGTTATAGGACTATTTAAAAACTTGACAACTTCCTGATTCAATTTAGGTAATTTCTGTTTACTTAGGAATTCATCCATCTCTTTTGTGTTGTCATATTTTACAGAGTACAAGTTTTTGAAATATAATGTTATAATTCTTTGGATTTCTTGGGTATCAGTAGTGATAACTCCATTTTCATTTCTAATTTTGTCAATTTGTGTTTTCTCTCTCTTGCATTTGGTTAATTTAGCTAGAGGTGTATCAATCTTATTGATTTTTTCAAAGAACCAGCTTTTTGACTGGTTGATTTTCTCTATCGTTTTCCTTTGGTTAATTTTCTCTATCATTTTCCTAATCTTGATTTCAGATATTTCTCCCCTTATTTTGCTAATCTCCTCTCTTCTACTGCTTTTGGGATGAGATTGCTCTAGTTTTTCTAAAGCTTTAAGCTGCATTGTTAAGTTGTTTATTTCTGATGTTTCCATTTTTTTGATGTAGGCATTAAGAGTTATGAACTTACCTCTTAGGACAGATTTTATTGTGTCCCAGAGGTTTTGGTAAGTTGTATTTTCATTATCGTTCACTTTCAGGAAATCTTGAATCTCCTTTTAATTTCTTCCTGAATCCAGTTCTCATTCAGCATCAGAGTGTTAAGTTTCCAGGAGTTAGTGTATTTTCTGTCTTTTGTTGTTTTGTGAATGTCCAGCTTTAGGCTGTGGTGGTCTGATAGGGCACAGGCTAGAATTTCAACTTTCCTGTATATGTGGAGATTCGTAGATTCATTTTGTGGCCCAATATGTGATCTATTTTGGAGAAAGTTCCGTGTGCTGCTGAGAAAAATGCGTATTCTTTGGTACGTGGATGAAAAGTTCAATAGAGATCTGTAAGGTCCATTTCTTTAAGGGTTTGATTAAGTCCAAAGTGTCCCTGTCAAGCTTTTGACCTGTTGATCTATCCCATGTTGAGAGGGCGGTGTTGAAATCCCCAAGAATTATCATTTGAGGGTTGATTTCTTGCTTTAGATGCTGTAGGGTTTTCTTAATGAATGTGGAGGGGACCGTATTGGGTGCATATATGTCTAGTATTGTGAAGTCTTCTTGGTGAATTGTACCTGTGACTAAAATGTAGTATCCATCTGTGTCTCTTATGATTTTTGGGTTTGAAGTCCATGTTGTCCAACAGCATAATGGCTACCCCTGCCTGTTTCCTGGTTCCATTAGCTTGCAGAATTTTGGACCAGCCTTTCATTTTTACGATGTGCCTATCTTTTGTGGTGAGATGAGTTTCCTGAAGGCAGCAGATTGATAGGTTGCGATTTTTAACCCAAGTTTGTAATCTGTGTCTCTTAATCAGTGAGTTAAGCCCATTGACATTTAATGTTATAATGGAGAATTCTTTTTAATTCTGGACATTTTTTATGTTAGTGGGTGTTGTAAGATTATTGTTTTACATTCATATTTTTGTATTATTATACTTCCCTTCTGTCCTCCTGGACACGCTTGTTCTTTTCTTCAAGTTTGCATATCATTTCTAGCATTTTTTGAAGGCCTGATTTGGTAGACATCTATCCCTTCAAGTTGTCTTCGTGCTGGAAATTTTTTCTTTTTCCCTGGATCATGACGGACAGTTTTGCCAGGTATGTCAGTCTGGTTTGGCATTTTTGCTCATTTAATACTTGAAGTAGGTCTCTCCAAGCTCTTCTTGCTTTTTCTGTTTCCATTGAGAAGTCATTTGTTATTTTAATAGGTTTACCTTTAAAAGTGACTTGCTTTTTTTCTCTTGAAGCTTTCAGCACCTTTTCTTTGTCTTGAATGTGGTGTGTTTTGACTATTATTTGCCATGGCGATTTTCTATTTTGGTCATATCTGTTTGGAGTGCGAAATGCCTCTTGTATTTGGATGGGCCTCTCATTCTTCAGTTGAGGGAAGTTTTCATTTATGATAACTTGAAAAATTTCCTCAGGTGTGGTATTTGGATTCTTGCTCTGGTATTCCATGAATGTGCATGTTAGGCTTCTTCAGGGTGTCCCATATCTCTTGAATGTTCCTCTCAAGTATCTTTTTCACTTCAACAATCTCTTCCATTGAGCTGGTTAATTCTCCTACTTTGTCTTCAAGATCTGAAATTCTGTTTTCTGCTTCATTAGTTCTGCTGATAAGACTCTCTGTTGAGCTTTGGGTTGTAGATAGCTTGTCTTTTAGTTCAGTTTTAAACTCTGCTTGAGTCTGTTTTAACTGCTCTATGCCTATTTTTGTTTCTTGAACTGTTTTTCTCAACTCCTCCAAATGCCTGTTGTGTGCCTGTTCAAAGTGGTGATTCTGTTGTTTAACTCCTCTTGGATTTCCTCTTTCATAGTATTAATCATGGTAATGATCATACTTTGAAAGTGGTTGTCTTGGGTCTGGCTTTCTTGTCTGTTTTCTGTGAATTTGTTCTGGTTGGAATCCATCATTAAGGGGTTAATTCTTTCAGTGGGAGATTGGTCTTCTTGGGTTTTGTTTCTCATGGATCTGCACTTTGACTTTGGCATTGTTTTGTCTTCTAGATCTTTTCAGTTTCTGTGTGTTTTTGACTGATTTAGTTGGTATTCCTACACTTGGGCAGTTATTACTAGTGCTTGCCTTGGGGTTGGGTATGTTTGCCTTTTGTTATTGTTATTTCCTAGTTAAGGCTGTTAGGTTGTTAGTACATCAATTAAGTCAGGTTAAGTAGACAAGAAGTGAATATTAGTATGATAGTGCACTTTTACTTTGTACTATCTTGGTAATATGTGAGGGTGAGTGGTATGATCCCTGGAGTTGTGTTTTGGAGGGTGGCTTTATGAAAAAGTTAATCTATAGTGATTAATATTAGAAAGGAACAGTAAGATGAAATAAAAAGGAGGTTTACCTATCTTTGGGCTGGATGTGAAGAATCTCTCCCATGTGATAGGATGATTGTAGAGGTTTACAAATGTAGGGCCTTTGACCCTTAGAACTTTGCTTGAGTTTTCTTTGGACTCTATTGAATTCTGAGTAGCATTGTGTCTTCTGTAGACCATGTGCGTGGGTCCCCGGTGGGCCAGAGAGGTAGAGGGGCTGATGTTGATGGCAGAATTCTTCACTCTGGACCTGAGACTTGGCTTAGTGCCCCACCCAAGCTCCAGGGATAGAGGAAAGTGAGCAGGTCCTGTCCAGTTGGATGGACAGGCAGGCGGGAGGGAGAAAGAGGCCTGGCTTCTGGGGTGTGGCCTAGTCCAAAACTGGACACAGTGCGACCTGGGCGGGGCTGGGCGGGGATTCACCTGGGGCCTGGCGGAGCGGGGAGCTGGTGGTGCCATAGGGCGCAAAAGGCAGCACGGGAGGGAGAAAGGGTCTCCCCCCCAAAATTTTTAAACAGTATGTTACTGCCATTTAATTTAACTTCTCCAAACCACATAAGATATTTTATAACTAACTACAAAGGATTCAAGATTATAAAACAAATATGGTGCTTTTTTTTACTTGTCCTAAACGGCATATATTGGAGAATTTTTAGTATCTAGTATAAAATACATAATGTAAGTAATTGATTAGTTAATACCACAGTTATAGGCTGAAAGAATTTATTTCTAAGAAGTGTGAAATAGTTGTCCATAAGATCATAGGCAGTATTCCTTGATGAGATATAACATCTTATATACGTATGTATGTTTAAATACAGAAATTCTATTAGGCTAATACCAATGTCTGCCTGTTCACAAAGCTACAGTTAATTCACTAGAACATTATTGATTATTGTGATTTTTTAATCTATTTTCTTCCTGCAATCGTTATAACACTCACAGAGACATTATGTTAAGACACCCACATGTTCAGTTACATTTATACTCACATATTTTTCAATCTAAGTACACTTTATTTGATATAGCAGTCTGATAAAAGAATTCATAAGGAATAATAGGACAGACATTTAAAGCATGTATATAGACTCTAAGTTATAGTAATGAAAGATTCATATTTTTTGTTTTATAAATCATTTGAATTTAGGGCAAAATGGACTCTTTTGAATATATTTTGGAACTTTCAGGGCTAGAGAGGTGGCTCAGGGGTTAAGCCTCTGCCTTCCAGGTGGAGGGTCCTGAGTTCAGAACCTAGACTCCAGGTATAGACGCCGGTGGGGGGGGGAGTGGGAGTGGCCTGCGTTTTTGGTCCTGGTAGGGGGGAGCCTGTGAATCCCGGGCAGAGTAAACAAGGAGGAGGTGGAGGCGGTCCATGGTGGTTCCCGAATTCACCCTTGATTCTACACACACACACACACACACACACACACACACACACACAATTAAATAAATAATAAAAAAATTTAAGTATATATATATTTTGGAGCTTGGACACAAATATAAACTGGATGTACATTAAATCATATAAGTTGTAAATTAAAAATGCTATTCTCCAACTTTACTTACTGAATTGCAATCTTTAAAATGAGACATAACAGGGATTAATATTTTAAGTTATAAGAAGGGAAATTTTGATATGATCAGAGATGTCAGGATATCTTCATTAAAAAATAAATTTTCCCTGAAATAGGGTAGTGCTGAACATGAGCCTCTTTCAAGTACTTTTTCAGGAAATTTCTCTTTAGTTCCTTATATCTTAATCTGATCATCAATTGCTACCTTTCATTTTTCTAGCAACCTATTTAAGCAATGAACCGTAAGGTCATCATGTCTGCAGCTCACAGTGAGAAATAAGAAAAATTCACTTACAAACTGTACTAAAGATAGATTCCTTTTATGCTATAATAGGCAATCAATCATATTAGCTTATTATGAATAGTAATATAATATTCTTTCAATGAGACATGATATGTAAATTTTACTACAAAAGTTTCCTTCACCAGTTTATCTTATTTGACAAAACCAAAATATGTATCTCTAAAGAGTATTTGAACAAATCTACTTACACTGTCTAGAATAGGCTCAGGGTAGACATATTTGACATACCTACCAACAGATAAATTGAAGACAGATAGTCCCTTGTCCAAAACAATTAGCTGTGGTGAAGTTACATATGGAGTCACTCTGTGACTAATATCAGTGTTGGGAAAAACATCACCTTATATGGGCATTAATCAGTGTTTAACTTTTTGGCGTAATAACTGGTCCCAAAGCTAGGTAATATTTACCAGACTTTTTAGCTCAAAATCTGTTGGTGTGAAAGTTGAGTTCATTTTGATGGTTGCATTTATTTTTGTAACTTACCATTTCATTTAAGAAATGAATTTCTAACAAAAATGTTTCTTGGCTTTTTGTCTACTTTGAAAAGTAGACAAAGCAAGTTATAATTCGAGATAATTGTTGAAAAAGAATACTAGCCTGTCTTAATGCTCCTTAGTATCTTTTCAAAATGTCATCATATTTGATTTATTTCCAAATGTAAAACTATTTGAAAGAAAATTAGGCTTCTTCAAATGAGTCAATCCAGATCATGGGTACAAAATAAGATGTGTGCGTGTGCATATGTGTGCGTATGTGTGTGTGTGTGTGTGTGTGTGTGTGTGTGTGTGATATAACTTTTCTAGTAACCTAGAGAAAATTGCTTATGGCAATCTCATTACAGACAGAATTAGCCAGAAGTGAAAATCCCATCTATGGCAGTATCAATTCACAAGAAGATATAAACATAACATAACTACTTTAAAATAAGATGCTAACATAAATATTATTTTTGTATGATCCCAGATGAATAATTTGGCTAAAATTTGCACTGGTCTATTTAGATAAACCACAATATGGTAAATCAGATATTTCAGAAACACGAGGAGTCTTGTGCACCTGAATGTGGCAGCACTGAAAAGACTGCACTACACTTTTTAGATGTTTGAAAATTTTGATATGTTTAAATTTTTTAACTCTCTGTATTAATAGTGAAGTCTAACAGACATTGAAAATTCAGAAAATAGTATTTATGTTTCTTTTTCTTTAAATTTATTACATTACAAATGTCTCATTTTTGAAAATCATTTATACTTTCTAGAAATTTTTCTCCAACAGAGTGATTAGTAAAAGTATTTCAATAATGAAGAAATAACCATTACATTTTTGTTTTTCTTTTTTAACCACACCATGCTTTTAAATTAAAGCAAATAATTCTGGCAGTGTCGTAATCACATAAACTTCTTTTCTTATGGATGTAAATATTACATAAACTAATTGCATGCATATTTCTAACATTTTATTTCAGTACATAGTATGTCATTATTTCTTAGAAATTTTGGTAAGTTTAGTCTATGTTAAAAACTCAATATTACATAGTACATTTATGTAATCATATGTAATTATGTGTTAAACTGTATAAAATCTATAAAATTCAGGTTTATCATATAAATCATAATCATAAACTTATAAAACATCAAATTCTGTCATATGTTTAATATGATGTTAATTCATTAATTTTTATTTTTTATTTGTGTGTATGTGTGATAGTGTGTGTGACTACGTATAGTAGAGGGTACCTGAGAATGTGTCTCTGTGGAGTACCAGGGTGGATTTCAAGAATCCTCCTGGGTTTCCTTACCTCATTTTTACTTTACTCTGGGGATTCCAGGGTTCTGTCTTCAAGGGAGGAAATGAAGGCTGCCAACATTTTGACATGGTGCTTTCACGTGGGATCAGATGGCAAATCCATCTGCTTGCAAGGCTGATGCTCAATCCCTAAGCCATCTTTCCAGCCTTTCATATTATTTTTAATTTAGAACATGATTTCATGATCTTTATAAAAGTTAATAAAGATATGACATAGGCCAAATATTAACCTCTGGATATACAAAAAGTATAATTTTCCCAGAAGAAGATTATTTGAGGGATAGCTTCATCTTTTCATAGCTCAAGAGAATAAATCTGGATTAATAAATCTAGATTAAAATTTATCACTAGTGTGAGAAATCTTCTTCTTTGCACTACTATGGCATAGAATTGTATCCTGCATACTTTTTTATTGGAAGTTTTAAATCTAATGAGTTAAAACATGTCTCATTTCTTATCCACACTAGTTTGGTAGAGTCAGGATAACAACATGATTCTGTACTGTGTAAGCAAGAGATAAGAATTTGCTCATGGAATGGAGGTGGAGATATCCAGTAGCAAAGTGCCAGACTGGATGATTTGTCTGAAATCTCTCATTGCCCATATTTCCCCTGAATATACTCATAGTCTTTTTGTGTAAGTGTGTGGCTGATAATATTATTTCCTATGTGGCTGGGTTTTCCCTTCACTCAAGAATGTCACTCAGGCTGAATAAAGATCCACTGTGGTGGATTATCTACACTCTCATACACAGACATACATTCACACACACACTCATTGACACACAAAAAGTCATACGAACATTTTCACATACACGGATACATACAGACTCATTCACACACATACATCCCCACACTCACATGTATACCCCACACATAGACACACACACACAATACTTATACATGCGTACCCTTTCACTCACACCCGCACATACACACAGACACATACATTCACACATACACACACACTCACACAAGTTTATTTGACAGAGTAGCAAAACACTGATTCTTGAAGGGAGCCAAAATTTTCCAATTTACTACTCAGTTGTTTTTATCTATAGCACTTCATATCTCTGTGAGCTTACAAATCTAAAATAAGATAGCTCAAAGATATAACATATCCCTATTAGAGGAAATCTGCTTCTCAGAATCATAAGGAACACAGCAAAAAATTTAACTATGTATTTACCAAGTGAGCTAATAAAATAAAGAGACATTGTTTAGAGTTTGTTGTTGTTGCTGTTACAACCAGAGTATTTATTGGGAAAAGAAAGGAATATTTCCTGATTGGTCTTCCTGTCTAATTGAAATGAAGATTCTTATTAAATCACTTTACTACATGAACTCAGCAGTCTTAAGAATATGTTCTCAGCAATTGAGTTATATATTCAACTTTTTAAATTTTAATCTATTTATGTGTTAGAGAGAAAGGGAAAGAACATATGTTGGTGTATGTGTGTAAGTCAATGTAATGGTTAGATATAGGTGTCAACTTGACAATTGAAGAATGGAATTCTGGACACAATGATGAATAAGTAGTAGTTGAGTTAAATCTTGAGTAAATCTGCACAGATTGTCTAATTTGTGGAGGGAGACTTAGCCCACAGTGTGTGGGCAAGTGGGACCATTCCCCAGCTTGGATAAATAAAATGGGAAAAGTTGGTTAAGTAAGTTGTCATTATTCCACATGCTTGGACAGACATAGAGGCAAAGGAAGTTTGACCCTCTCTCACCAGTTCTGTGTTCACTTGTTTCCTCATGTTATGAGTTTTCCTGCCAAGTTGGACTAAGAGTTGTAACCTGACACTCATAAGCCAAAATAAAGTCCCTCGCTCCCACAAGCTGTTTTATCACTGATTCAGTGGCATCATGCCGCTAAACTGTGAAAGTGAGAAAATAACTTTCAGAAGTCTGTTCTTTGCTTCCAAACATGTAGATTTTAAGGGATTGAATTCAGTTTTCCAGGTCTTCAAAAGCAGAGGCTCATCTAATTGTAAATAATTGTATGTTTTCATTTAGTCTTATCATTACAATCAGAGTTATTTTCAAAATTGTACACCACAAATAACAAATGTATTTTCTGTTTCATTTCGTAAATAAATGCCACTATTTTATTGTAAACTTTAAAAAAACATTTGTAATGATTTAATGCTATTGCAGGATCCTAGTACTCTGAGACGTTAATGAATATTTTCAGCACTTATGCAAATAAGATACTGAACTGTGGTATCTTTGTATGATATAAGTAAATAATACTTATTTATAGATTGCAGGGCAATTGTTGTTGCTAAAAATTTTGTCAATTTAAATTGGGAGATGCCTCAAAAAAGATCTTAAACTGAAATTTGGTTGTAGTCTCTCTCTGATGATTTGATGAAAGGTACATTTCTAATCATTTGAAACAGAATGGAGAAATGTGAAAATATATTTGTAAAGGTTATTGAACAGGCAAAAAGCACAAGAAAACCGACCAATTTAAAGGCTTCATTGTGCTTATTTAGTGGGAAGCAGTAAGACTCTAAAAGATTTGAGGAACAGAATCAGAAAAATAAACAGTATATGCATTTGTAAGCTAACTACTTAATAACCATTTCTGATATCACATCAGGGAATTTTATATATTGTACTTTTTGATATCAATTTAGTATTCCTATTTTTTTGTCTTTCACTGAAATCTAAACTCTGTGACAAAAAGAGGGAATTCTTCCTTTTTTTTCTTTTTCTTTTTTTTAACTTTAAAAAGAGGGAATTCTTCTATAATATTTTATTCTTTTCTGATATCTAACCTGAAAGCCAATGTTTAAATGAAACATTAAATTTTATAAATTGAATTGTATTGAAATAGCTACAACTCACAATTGAAATTTATTTTCTCATTAGTTCATATTTTCAGAGGAAAGTAGAAAGAGGCAATGCCCTTCAAACACAAATTAGAAGGCAAAAGCTTTTTTCTGGAAATAATAATAGTTCATTCTAGTTTAAGTCAAGTTACAAAAGGGTATAATTACCAGAAGTAAATGTTTCATGGCTTCCTAGAGTGATATAAACAAGAACCCTCACTGTATTTGGTAATGGTAAAAGAGTCCCCTTACCACTGTGTCATTTATTTTCTTAGGGTAATAGCTCTACTAAAAGTGAAGTTTAGAAGAAAACAGTCTCCGAACTTTAGGAAACTCTAAAGTTAGAAAGCAAAAACAGCCACAAAAAAGAAAGGAAAACAAGAAAAGAACATAAATCATTAACTTGCAAGATGTACCTGGGAAAATAAGACATATTATGCCAGAGATACAATGTGGCTGTCAACGGGTGAATAGTAGGAATTAATGGCTACAATTTCAAAATTATGAGTTTAAAAAGGAGTTAATCAAAAAATAGACACAGAAAAAAAACTAAGGAGATAAAGCATGCTTTTTGAATGGAAACTTAATGGTGACATGTGCAAGCAACATAACACAAGGAGTCTTAAGCAAGGCAGAAGAACCTGCTTGAACGTTGTCAGCTAATATGGTAACAATGCCTTCTAAGGATATTAAGCAAGGGAATCTCCTTTGCTGATTAAGAAAGTAAAGAAAGTTTGCTGTCTAGGCAAAGGTGATCCAAGACAGAAAACTCTTGTGAGCTCTCTGTGCAATGATCAATAACCAAAAGTACTTTGAGACTTGGATTAAGAACAAGTTACTATCAGCCCATGTATGGCCAGAGTACCTGTCATAAGCTGGAGAAGTGGCTCAGGGGTTAAGCCTCCGCCTTGCAGGCGGAAGGTCCTGAGTTTGGATCCCAGATCCCACGTATAGACGCCAGGCGGAAGCGGGAGCGGCCTGCGCTTCTGGTCCTGGTAGGGCGGAGCCTGTGAATCCCGGGGCAGAAGGAGGTGGAGGCGCCCATGGTGGTTCGTGAATTTGTCCGTGGTTCTACACATACACAGACATACACACGCAGACCTGCACGCACATACACATGCATATGCACACGGTTGAATAAATAATTATAATAATAAAAAAGAATTATGAAGCATAACTCCAAAGTCTTCTCATTATTTTAAGAATACATTATATACAATTATATAATATATTAATATCTATGAACATTCATGTACATATTTACAGTAAAATATATATAAAGACTAAATTCTCTATTTTTAATTTAATTCAAATCATTTAAAAGTTATCACACAGGACTGTTAAGTTTAAAATTTTTAAGAAATATATTCAACCAATTGTTTTAATACCATATGCCTAAGCATTTATTACGTTGTCTTTCATTTTTTTATATTTTATGTATATAGATACACACTCCACTTATGGACTCATATATCAAAAAAGATTATTTCTTTCAACATCAAATTCATTTTTATAGCTCATTTTCCTGTTCATATAAATTTGAAAATCAGGTAATCTATGTCCATACTAACAACTACTAATAACTTGGATTTGAATTGGAGTGTAACCAATTTTTCAAGAGTGGGAACAACTGACATCTTATTAATAGTAATTTTTCCTATTAACAGGCAAGGAAAATCTCTCCTGTTAAGTTTTTTGACATCTTACATTATTTTTGTCTTTTCCTCTTGTATACTCCATGATTATGCTCATAGTTTAATCCCATATATTTAATTTTGAAAGATACTAATGTGTATGTATTTATGTTTTGTATATTTGTTGATTTGTGATACAAGCAGTTGATTAGTGCTGTTGATTATATTTAAATTAAATTCTGGTAGTCTGGTATAATCTCAGATTCATTACAAAAATGTTTGGATATGTCTCTAGATTTTCTACATAGATGGTAGATTCAGCTGTACAAATGACAGAATGATCAAAGAATCATCTGGGAGCCTAGAGAGCTCCATTTCCTCTTACCTAATCTGTTTACCTTTAATTTTGTACTTTGCTTTCCATGTTATCTAGGACTTCCAATAAAATGTAGAAAATCCATACAGAGAGTAGCATGCTTATCTTGATCCTGATTCTACCAAAAAAATAAAATACTAAGAAATAATTTAAACATATATATTATAACAATATTCTATTTTATCTTAAATATCTTAAAATACCAAGCATTCCTTATTTATCCCTCCTGTTTTTAAAAATATTTTTATATTTTATTTATTTATCTAACAGTGTGTGGCACAAGTGTGTAGGTCTGTGTACAGATTTTGAAAGTCAGTTTTCTCCTTCTACCTTGAGGGTTTCCAGGATGTAAATCAGGTGTTCAAATTTGCATGCAGGATCTTTTACCCATTGATCCATCTGCCTGGTCCTGCTTATGGCATGATCATTTTCACCATTTCCTTTCATTAATAAGTCACTCAGAATCATGGCTTTCTTTTTTGAAGAAATTTATGCATGAGATTAAGTAAGAGTAAAAAGCATGAAAATCCTTACTGATTCTCTGATTTCACTCTCTGATGTCTACCCTTCCTCTGTGGGTCTCAATGTCTCATCTACACATTTTCCTTCTTTCCGAAAAAAACTCCTAATGTCTCTTTTTAGGCATTTCCTCTCTCAACAGGCCACATTAAATTTTGTCTGAGTATATTTCTCCTTTAGATTTTAAGGAGAATTTCACAGTGCATGATATTCTAGGTGGCTGGACTTTGTTTTTCGTTACTTGTGTCTCTCTTGATACTTTAGTATTTACTTCTACTCTTGCTTGCATAATTTACCTGAAGTTTTCTAATCCTCTTTTTTGTCCTACTAAAAATAACTTTTATCTTAGTCCTTCAGTCAAGATCTTTTCCTTATCTCTGAGAGTTATTTTTATTTATTTTCTTTTTATTACCTTTTCTGCTGTTTATGTTCTCCTCATAGTCTGCTCTTGTATTTTGGTGTCTGTTGGTATTAATTGAAGAACTAGGTGCATATACTCTGGCCTTCTTGCATTAAGTATGTTTCCCTTTCATTCTCCATTGTTTTTCTCCTGCTATGGTCCTTTATCTGTATATTAAATCTCATGCAATTCCCTAACAATACTGGGGTATCCATGCTTTCTATTTTTAATTTTCATTTTTTTTTATTTTGTCAGTCTTTCTCTTTTGGAACTTTAGTCTGTGTCTTCTATGATGACCTCAAGATCAGAGCATCTTTCCATCACTATCCTCATCTCAATGTTACTTCATTTCAGGAACCATTCATTTCAGTTCTAGTTTATATTTCAAATGTTTCTTAGAATTTTCATCATTTTGCTTATCTTATTAATTTGTTCTTTCATATTGCATTTTTTACCATTAAATCTTTGGTAATATCTAGCTTATATTGAAAATATTGGTCTTTTGCTTCTAACATGATTGAAATATGTAACTGCTTCAGGAACCTTAAGTTGCATTCTTATTTTTTGACATAGTCCTGTCTAAGTTATTTTTGTTGCAAGGCAGACACAAGGTCCTGTAGGAAAAAAAGGAATTGTGATGCCTAGAGCCTTAGAATATAGCTAGTAGCAGCATAAGGAGTGTGAGTTATGCAGTCCAGTGTTAAGGTCTCAAGACTGCTGTGCACTGGATGAGTATCACCAGTCCTCTTCTTTCCATAGCAAATTAGGAGAAATACTATGTGGAAGGCAGAGGAAATGTGCATCGTGTATCTCCCTTCTACATAGTGAAATCTCAGCAATCTCAGGAAGTAAGCCTCTATATGAAGTTTACCTTGAATAACTGTTAATAAAACAGAATACGCTGGAATATTTTACTGAGTTCCCTCCTTTTATAACTGAGTCCTGGCGGAATTGCATTGATGTTGGCATGCTTCTCATAGCTCTTATTGGTATTAATTCAAGAGCAAAGCTACAACATATTCTGTGTGGGTGCATGGAGGCAGGCTTTCCTGTTTGTAGAAGACCATGATTTGCTATACTCTCACATGATGTCCCTATTTCTACTTCAGATTTGTCTCCTCTATTTCTACCAATTCACTGCCTAATTTTTAAAAAATCATTCCATTACCAATTCCTACAAGGGTTTTAAAAGTTAAGCTTGTTTGTCCAAATTGGGAGAAGTGGTTTGCCCTATGAGATCTCTTGATTTCAGTTTCTTCTGAATTAGAAGCAAAAGTTTTCAAATAACTTTGAAGTATCTTGATGTTTAACTAATAAGTATAACAACAATACGCATCTATATTTCTAAAGTGTAAGTGTATTCTACGAGGCATTTTTATTTCATTTTTATTTGAGATAAAATTTCATCCAATCTTCTATGGAAGGATGTGAAGAAATGTTTTGTGCCGTGCTCTCAATTTTATATTCAGATGAAAAATGCTTTGATTTTGTCTAAATAAAGGTTTTGTTGGTTGATTATTTGTTTGGAAGATCAGCAGGTTATTCTATGATTGCTGCTTACTTTCATCAAATCAAAAAGAAGTATCAGCTAAAATTTAGGGCTGGAGTCAGTCAAATTGCCATTTTCACCATCTGGCTTGATGTCTTTTTGACATGGAATATTTTGATGGATGGTTTTGTAGGAAGCTCTCCATCAGTGGTCTTAGACATCTGCATCTTCCTTCTAGTAAAAAATAAATTCCCTTGAAGTTGCTGTGACAACTACCACAGCATATACTGAATTTGATATTAAAATACATATCCTCTTCCATTTACAACAGCTTTATGAGAAAAAGTCACTATCAAATTGTTGGGATTAACATCTTATTCACACACAAGTACATTTTCCTAGTGAAATTCACAAAAAGAATGCAGTACTTGTCATATGCCTTTCTATCTTCAAGGCAATCAATTCCATGTTTCCATGGGTACATGTGATTTTTTGTTAGTTTCCATAACACTTCTCAAACAGAATCTATGAGGTATGTTCTACATACATACACATGCTAAAAGGAAAAATATTTATTTTAGCAATCACAGAACAAAAGCATAGTTTTATAGCATAAGTTTCCCTTCAAAATATCCTGTTATTTTGTCACATTTAATGGCTCCATGTATCTATGAAATGCTTAAGTTGATCATTTAATGTTTTAGTTAGTGTTTTTTTAAACATATTTTATTATCTCCGCTCATACAAACTTAATAGGTAAACTGGTTCCCTCCCTCCTTCCTCCTCCCCCCGACCCCTCTGCTCACCTTCCCCTCACCCCTCCCTCCCGACCCCGCAGTGCCTTCCGTCCCCCAATCCCAGGAGAATCCTTTAATGTGCGTGCCAAACTCTCCTCTAGGTTCTCCTCTCCGATGACATACAAGATCTTACCCAGCGGCATTTCCCCAAACCCTTTCCTTTGTACGCCTTAAGCATAGGAACACTATTTTGGCTGTCAATCACTTGCCTCCAAGGTGCTTTTAGCAGATGCTAGACTTTGTGGGGTCAATACTGTGTTGGACATTGTGCAGGGCATGCAAAGTCCTATTATAATTGCTTTGGCCCTAACTTGTGTGGAGTATCTTGCATATCGTTGCTCCTCCCATCCTTGTGCTCTTACACTCTTACCGCCCCCTCTTCCAAAAATTTCCCTGAGATTCGGGATGGGGAGAGATTAGACTGGCCTAGTTCTAGGTGGTTGATATAGAGTCTCTGAAGTTCTGGATTATGGTTTGTTGATTTTCTCTTGCAGTTTTGCTGCTCCTGCAATGCCCTTCACTCCATCCTGATGAGTATTGGATGTCACCCCCTGGCCAGATATAAAAAACTGTTAAACTAGAGTCTTGTTATAAGAGTATATTCAAAGGTAGATGCAATAAAAGTAGGAAACCACAGTGAGGGAGGGGTAAATCACCCATTTGCAAGATGATTACTTATTATCTGCCAGACTATATGCTCTCCATTTCTGGTGAGATCAAACCCCCTCAGTTGTAGATGATCAGGAACGAAAAGTCTGTGAACTTAACCAGATGCTTAACCTCATTGCTTACTCGCAGTCCTTAATGGAGGCCTATTTTCTCTGCTGTTACATGGTCCCCTCTCTCCTTATTTCTGGTGTGGCCCTCCAACCCCATCCAGCCTGTTCAAACTCCTTGCAATTATTGTATTACAGAGATTTATTATCGAGTGTCTCTAGGTGGGCTGGGTGGATTTGGTACTAGGAGCCACCTATTAGGGAGTACATACGGCGCTTAATTTTCTGGGTCTGGGATACTTCACTTAATATAATTGTCTCTACTGATATCCATTTCCCAGCAAATTCCAGTACTTCATCATTTTTTATGGCTGAGTAGTACTCCATTGTATAGATGTACAACATTTTCCTTATCCACTCGTCAACTGTTGAACATTTGGGTTGATTCCATGACTTTGCTATTGTAAACAGTGCTGCTATGAACATGGTCGCACTTGTGCAATTAATGTGAACCACTGCTGCATGGGGGCTTATTCCCAAAAGTGGAATTGCAGGGTCATATGGCATTTCAACCTTTAATTTCTTTAAGAATCTCCAGACAGCTCGCCATAGTGGCTGTATGAAGCTGCATTCCACCAGTAATGTAGGAGAGTTACCCTCTCTCCACATCCTCTCCAGCATTTGTTGTTGTTTGTATTGTGGATTTTTGCCATCCTGATCAGGGTGAGAGGATATCTCAGGGAAGTTTTGATTTGCATTTCGCTGATGGCTAAGGAAGTGGAGCATTTTTTAAGATATTTGTTAGACATTTTAATTTTATCCCTAGTAAAGTTTCTTTTAAGTTCCAGGGCCCATTTTTTATTTGAACCATTTGTTTCCTTGGTGTTTAGTTTTCTAAGTTCTTTGTGCACTCTGGATAATAGAGCTCTATCAGATATGTGGTTAGTGAAAATTTTCTCCCATTCTGTGGGTTGTCTTTAAGCTCGTGTTACAATCTCTTTATCTGACACGAAGCTCTTTAATTTCACAAGATCCCAAGTGTTGAGAGTTGGTAGCAGTGACTGTGCCATTGGATGTCTGTTTAGGAACTGTTGGCCTAGCCCAATCAGCTCCAGGGAATTCCCTACACTTTCAACTATGGTTTTTATAGTCTCTGGCCTTAAATCAAGGTCCTTGATCCATTTGGAATTAAGTCTTGTACAAGGTGACAAGTACGGGTCCAGTTTTAATATTATACTGTGGAGATCCAGTTTTGCCAGTACCATTTGTTGAAGATACTGTGCTTTTTCCATTGGATTTTTGTGGGCCCCTTTGTCAAAGACCAAATTCCTGTAATTTTGTGGGCTTATATCTGGGTCTTCAACCCTTATCCATTGGTCTGTGTGTCTATTTTGAAGCCAGTACCAGGCTGTTTTTACAACAATGGATTTGTAGTATAGACTAAGGTTTGGTATGGTGATGCCTCCAGCAGTGTTTTTGTTACTCAGGATTGTCTTTGCTATCCTGGGTCTTTTGTGCCTCCATATGAATTTTGAGATTATTTGGTCAACTTCTTTAAAGAATTGCCTTGGGATTTTAGTTGGTATAGCATTGAATTTGTATATTGCCTTTGGTAGGATGGTCATTTTTACAATGTTGATTCTGCCAATCCAGGAACACAGGAGGCCTTTGCACCTTCTGGTGTCTTCTGCAGTTTCTTTCTTGAGGGTTTTAAAGTTTTCATTGTAAAGGTCTTTTACCTCCTTGGTTAGGTTTATACAAAGGTATTCCATTTTTTTAGGGGCTATAGTAAATGGGATTGTTTCTCTCAAGGCTCTCTCAGTTCTTTCATTCTGGGCATATAGGAAAGCCACTGATTTTTGTACATTTATTTTGTATCCTGCCACCCTGCTGAAATTCTCAGTTAGTTCCAGGAGCTTCCTGGTGCATTTTCTGGCATCACTCAGGTATAAGATCATGTCCTCTGCCAATAAAGAAAGCTTGACTTCTTCCTTGCCAATTCTAATCCCTTTTATGCCATTTCTTGTCTTATGGCTCCAGCTAACACTTCAAGTACAGTATTGAATAGAAGTGGTGAGAGTGGACAGCATTGTCTAGTTCCTGATCAAAGTGGGAATGCTTCCAGTTTTTCCGCATTAAGTATAATACTTGTTGTAGGCTTGTCGCATACAGCTTTTATTATATTGATAAAGGTTCCTTCCATTCCTACTGTCTCTAGTGTTTTGATCATAAAAGGCTGTTGGATCTTGTCAAAAGCTTTTTGTGCATCTATCGAGAGTATCATGTGCTCTTGGACTTTGGACTGGTTTATATTATGGATTACATTTATTGATTTGCGTATGTTGAACCAACCTTGTGTGCCAGGGATAAAGCCTACTTTGTCCCCGTGAATGATCTTCTTGATATGTTTTTGAATCCGATTTGCTAAGACTTTGTTGAGAATCTTTGCATCTGTGTTCATCAGAGAGATTGGCCTATAGTTTTCTTTTTTAAGTGTATCTTTATTAGGTTTTGGAATTAAAACAATGTTAGCTTCATAGAAGGAATTTGGTAGTGTTCCTTCCTTTGCTATTCGTTGGAATAGTTTAAGGAATATTGCTGTTACTAACTCCTTAAATGTCTGGTAGAACTGTATGCTGAATCCATCTGGTCCAAGACATTTTTTGGTGGGAAGATTCGAGATTACTTCCTCTGTTTCCTTATATGTTATAGGACTATTTAAATAATTCCCAACTTCCTGATTCAATTTAGGTAGGTTGTATTTACTTAGGAATACATCCATCTCATTTGTGTCATCATATTTCACAGAGTTTAAGTTTTTGAAATATGATGTTATAATTCTCTGGATTTTTTGGGTATCAGTAGTGATAACTCCATTTTCATTTCTAATTTTGTCAATTTGTGTTTTCTCTCTCTTGCATTTGGTTAATTTAGCTAGGGGTGTATTAATCTTATTGATTTTTTCAAAGAACCAGCTTTTTGACTGGTTGATTTTCTATCGTTTTCCTTTGGTTAATTTTCTCTATCATTTTCCTAATCTTGATTTCAGATATTTCTCCCCTTATTTTGCTAATCTCCTCTCTTCTACTGCTTTTAGAATCAGATTGCTCTAGTTTTTCTAAAGCTTTAAGCTGCATTGTTAAGTTGTTTATTTCTGATGTTTCCATTTTTTTGATGTAGGCATTAAGAGCTATGAACTTACCTCTTAGAACTGCTTTCATTGTGTCCCAGAGATTTTGGTAAGTTGTACTTTCATTATCATTCACTTTCAGGAAATCTTCAGTCTCCTTTTTTATTTCTTCCTTAATCCAGTTCTCATTCAGCATCATATTGTTAAGTTTCCAGGAGTTAGTGTATTTTCTGTTGCTTGTTGTGTTGTGAATGTCCAGCTTTAGGCTGTGGTGGTCTGATAGGGCACAGGCTAGAATTTCAACTTTCCTGTATATGTGGAGATTCGTAGATTCATTTTGTGGCCCAATATGTGATCTATTTTGGAGAAAGTTCCGTGTGCTGCTGAGAAAAATGTGTATTCTTTGGTACGTGGATGAAAAGTTCGATAGAGATCTGTAAGGTCCATTTCTTTAAGGATTTGATTAAGTCCAAAGTATCCCTGGTAAGCTTTTGACCTGTTGATCTATCCCATGTTGAGAGGGCAGTGTTGAAATCCCCAAGAATTATCATTTGGGGGTTGATTTCTTGCTTTAGACGCTGTAGGGTTTTCTTAATGAATATGGAGGGGCCCGTATTGGGTGCATATATGTTCAGTATTGTGAAGTCTTCCTGGTAAATTGTACCTGTTACTAAAATGTAGTATCCATCTGTGTCTCTTATGATTTTTTTGGGTTTGAAGTCCACTTTGTCCAACAGCATAATGGCTACCCCTGTCTGTTTCCTAGTTCCATTAGCTTGCAGAATTTTGGACCAGCCTTTCATTTTTAGGATGTGCCTATCTTTTGTGGTAAGATGAGTTTCCTGAAGGCAGCAGATTGATGGGTTGTGATTTTTAATCCAAGTTTGTAATCTGTGTCTCTTAATCGGTGAGTTAAGCCCATTGACATTTATTGTTATAACGCAGAAATTCTTTTTAATTCTGGACATTTTTTATGTTTAGTGGATTTTGTAAGCTCATTGTTTTACATTTATATTTTTGTGGTATTATATTTACCTTCTGTCCTCCTGGACATGCTTGTTCTTTTCTTCAAGTTTGCATATCATTTCTAGCATTTTTTGAAGGCCTGGTTTGGTAGACATGTATTCCTTCAAGTCGTCTTTGTGCTGGAAAACTTTTCTATCTCCCTCGATCATGACAGATAGTTTTGCTGGGTATATCATCTGGGTTGGCATTTTTGCTCATTTAATACTTGAAGTAGGTCTCTCCAAGCTCTTCTTGCTTTTATTGTTTCCATTGAGAAGTCATTTGTTATTTTAATAGGTTTACCTTTAAAAGTGACTTGCTTTTTTTCTCTTGAAGCTTTCAGCACCTTTTCTTTGTCTTGAATGTGGTGTGTTTTGACTATTATTTGCCATGGTGATTTTCTATTTTGGTCATATCTGTTTGGAGTGCGAAATGCCTCTTGTATTTGGATGGGCCTCTCATTCTTCAGTTGAGGGAAGTTTTCATTTATGATAACTTGAAAAATTTCCTCAGGTGTGGTATTTAGATTCTTGCTCTGGTATTCCATGAATGTGCATGTTAGGCTTCTTCAGGGTGTCCCATATCTCTTGAATGTTCCTCTCAAGTATCTTTTTGGCTTCAACAATCTCTTCCATTGAGCTGGTTAATTCTCCCACTTTGTCTTCAAGATCTGAAATTCTGTTTTCTGCTTCATTAGTTCTGCTGATAAGACTCTCTGTTGAGCTTTGGGTTGAAGATAGCGTGTCTTTTAGTTCAGTTTTAAACTCTGCTTGAGTCTGTTTTAACTGCTCCATGCCTATTTTTGTTTCTTGAACTGTTTTTCTCAACTCCTCCAAATGCCTGTTGTGTGCCTGTTCAAAGTGGTTGATTCTGTTGTTTAACTCCTCTTGGATTTCCTCTTTCATAGTATTAATCATGGTAATGATCATACTTTGAAAGTGGTTGTCTTGGGTCTGGCTTTCTTGTCTGTTTTCTGTGAATTTGTTCTGGTTGGAATCCATCATTAAGGGGTTAATTCTTTCAGTGGGAGATTGGTCTTCTTGGGTTTTGTTTCTCATGGATCTGCACTTTGACTTTGGCATTGTTTTGTCTTCTAGATCTTTTCAGTTTCTGTGTGTTTTTGACTGATTTAGTTGGTATTCCTACACTTGGGCAGTTATTACTAGTGCTTGCCTTGGGGTTGGGTATGTTTGCCTTTTGTTATTGTTATTTCCTAGTTGAGACTGTTAGGCTGTTAGTACATCAGTTAAGTCAGATTAAGTAGACAAGGAGTGAACATTGGTATGGTAGTGCACTTTTACTTTGTAGTATCTTGGTGATATGTGAGAGCGAGTGGTATGATCCCTGGAGTTGTATGTGTTTTGGGGGGTGTCTCTATGGAAAAGTTAATCTATAGTGATTAATATTAGAAAGGAACAGTAAGGTGAAAAAAAGGAGGTTTACTTATCTTTGGGCTGGATGTGAAGAATCTCTCCCATGTGATAGGATGATTGTAGAGGTTTACAGATGTATGGCCTTTGACCCTGAAAACTTTACTTGAGTTTTTTTTGGACTCTGTTGAATTCTGAGTAGCAGTGTGTCTTCTGTAGACCACGCGCGTGGGTCCCCCATGGGCCAGAGAGGCAGAGGGGCTAATGTTGATGGCAGAATTCTTCACCCAGGACCAGGGACTTTGCTTAGTGTCCCACCCAAGCTCCAGGGATGGAGGAATGTGAGCAACTCCTGTTCAGTTGGGCAGACAGGCAGGCGGGAGGGAGAAAGGGGCCTGGGGCCCGGGGCATGGCCCAGGCCAAGGCCGGAGGCAGCCTGGGTGCTGCTGGGAAGCGGGGCGACCTGGGCAGGGCTGGGTGCGACTCACCTGGGGGTCTGGTGGAGTGGGGAGTGGGAGGAGTGGTGGGGTGGACAATGGCGGCGTGAGAGGGAGTTTTGTTATTTTTTATGTGCATAATTTTGTGGTTCTTCACTTGAAATGTCAAACCTAACATAGTTTCACTCGTCTAGCTATTAAAAACATTGAGACCAACTTGCATTTCCATGAAGAATAAGTTTTCTGCAAGTACAGGTGCATTTTGAATGAAGAAAAAAACATATATGTTAAAAAGATCAGAATACACATTCTGGGAAGTCATTACTGAAATGAATATAGCAAGCCAAGAGAGAAGCATCCCTAAACATTATCCCTGGTGCTGGGGTCACTGAAAAAAACAATGGATCAGAGCTTCTGTTTTGGAATCCCTCCATTTTAGAATATGTTTTCACATAATGCAAGTAACTAACTACTTTATTGTTTTAAAAGAAAAATTATTTAATTATGGGTGCTAAAGAATGGCAAGGTAGGCTTTATTTAGAACCAGTACTTCAGGCATAGGGTTTCCTGCAATGAGAGTCTTGTAATTTTACAAAGATATTAGGTACAATGCCAAATACAGAATGACGAGTAGGAATTTATAGCCAGTGAACATTGGTATGGTAGTGCACTTTTACTTTGTAGTATCTTGGTGATATGTGAGAGTAAGTGGTATGATCCCTGGAGTTGTATGTGTTTTGGGGGGTGTCTTTATGGAAAAGTTAATCTATAGTGATTAATATTAGAAAGGAACAGTAAGGTGAAAAAAGGGGGGGTTATAAACTACCATTTTTGTGAGAAAGCTCGAGAGTCTAGGAGATCCACACTTTAGCAAGAAAATCTAAGTTGCAAGGTAGTATGTAAGAATCTTATAGATTCTGGAGCCTGGTCAAAGCTCAGCCATTAGAAAGTACCCTTGATTTAAGAAAAAAAAATGATTACATCACAGTTTTGGCTTAAGCAAACAATATCTTATTCTAAATAAGTTATTCTAGAAATAAAACTTATCAAAATGGGTTCAGACATGTTCGTCATGAAACTAAAGATGTTGCATAACATTTGAGAACAATTCCAATAGTGCAATTCAATAGATGCAAAGGCAAATAAATTGCAATGTGCCTGCTTTGAAAGTGCAAGTCAATCATGCATTTTAATTTGGGAACATCTATTTGAAAAGTCCTTCCATTAATTCATTTTCTTTTTTTAGGGGATTATATGCTACTTAGACCTATTCCTTAAAAATCATATGAGTTGTAAAGAATATAGGAGACACCTATTCATGAAATGACAATATTTCTACTAAAGATTTCTGTTACTTTTTTCTGTGACCTTGTATTAGATGACATCATTTATATTTTCTCAGATATTAACTAGTGGCAAAAATAATCATCTACATGATGAATAATTATGAAAGCATATGCAGAATGGGGCTCATATGTTTACTGGGCTTCAGTTTTATTTCAGATAATGTTTATATTTAAGTTAATTTCTCCCTAATACTATTGATTAGTTTACTAATTCATTTACTTGGTAGTTTTTAGTATCCTTTGTCAGAAAGTGGAAAGGATACAGGGTAGTATTTTCCAGGTAGTAAAGCTTCTTCCTTAGAGGTGGATTGAAGTCTTTGATTCATACTCTTAAGGAGATTCAATTTTCATTTTGCACCACATCTTCAGTTGATATCTCTTTCATTTAACCAATGTTATCCCTATCCAACTCTCGTGCATTTTAAGTCACAGCTCAGCTCTTCTGTGTATTAAGAAGGCCAAATTATGGTTATAATTTCGTTAAAGTGTCCTTGAAACATCAATCCAGGCTGCAAAATGAAGTTTGAATTTTAACAAGTTAGATTAGAGAATGAGATCCAATTGGGTAAAAATCATAGCCCAAGTGTCCACATTTGTTTCCAGCACAGCATGGCCAGGCAGATGCAAACACTTTAAAGATAAAACTTTCGCACAGAAATATGTCAAAACGTTATTGGCTTTTAGAAGTATAGAGATAGATATTAATTTTGGTAACTTTTTAAAGCTCATTGCCAGTCTCAACCATGATTTCAATATTTCATAAATTTTACTTTCATTCTTTAAAAATGAGTCTTTTCTTACAACTGAATCAATTATATATGTACATATAACCAAATGATATTTCAAACTAAGTTTCATATGCCACAATAATAAGTTTTATATGCATCTATTCAATGGATTAGAGATATTTATTTCTCCATTAAATAGCTATTTCCTGTTCTAAGATTTGTCAAAAATATGCTGACAAAATACTAAATAAGAATAGACACAAATGGAGATGGAGAGGTGGCTCAGGGGTTAAGCCTCTGCCTTGCAGGCAGAAGGTCCTGAGTTAGGATCCTAGACCCCACGTATAGACGCTGGGTGCAAGCGGGGAGGGGGGGGCGTTTCTGGTCCTGGTAAGGCAGACCCTGTGAATCCCGGGGCAGAGTAAACAAGGAGGAGGTGGAGGCTTCCATGGTGGTTTCCGAATTTGCCCGTGGTTCTACATACACACACATACATATACATGTGCGCACACAAGCATACACATATGCACAATTGAATAAATAATAAATAATAATAAAAAAGAATAGACAGAAACATAATACGAACCCTGTAGCTATTCACTTAAAATCTGCTTATTTGTTATTTCAGTTCTTGGCTTTAATCCACCACAAAAAATATAGACATGGAAGATGAAAACTATGTAGATTACATAGAGCTCTTCTGAAACTATGGTAAATTTAAGTTTGGATTTGTTGGGAAAGTAGTAAAGAGTCCTGGAATGAAGGTATTGGCTTAATATTCTTTGTAGAGAGTATTTTTTTTTTGTATTCTTTGGAGAGAGTCTTTGGAGGAATTCTTCGAATTCCTTAATGGAGAATTAAAAATAAATAATAATACTTAAGACTTTTGCAAGCAACAATACATGGAGTAAAGCTAGTGTAAATTCTGTTGAACAAGTTCAATTCAGATACTTAAAAACAAACAAATAGGACTGGAGAAATGTTCAGGGTTTAAAATTCTGCTTTATAAGCAGAATGTCGTGAGTTCCGATCCCAGGTTCCACATGAAAAGGCCAAACAGAAAAAGTGGTGGCCAGCACTTCCAGCCCAGGTGGATGGAGCCTGGATAATCCAGGCAAAAAGGAGGTAGAAGCAATCCAGGATGATTCCTGAAATCACCTTTAGTCCTCCACAGGTGCACATAATGCCCTCTGAGACACACACAAATATAAACACATGCACATAAAATAAATAAAAATAATTTTTAAAAATTTAAAAATAAAATAAAATAAAAATAAGAACAAGTACAAAAAAAAGAACATTTTAATCTTAGAGAAAAAATAATGGACATCAGTTTAAATACTTGTACAAGACTAAAAAGAATTAAAGTGTCTTAGACACTTATTAATGACAACCAATCTGCACTTTAGTAAACTCATGATTATTAGGTGTCATGTGGTAAAGATGCAATAATTGCAAATAAGATGTAAATTACATATTGTTTTCTATGCCCACTAAATGTACAAATATTCTAGTGGTTGGTTACATTAAAGTAATATTTTAAACAATGAAAGAAAAGCATGTTAAGTAAATGGAAATTTGTTTACTTTTAGAACATGTATAGGTCATATCTAATCCAGCTGGGTGCATGATTGTGAAGTCATAAACCATAGAATTCTTTTTATAACTGCCTTGCTATTCCTAACTACTCTACTTGCTGAAGAAATCCACTGGTTGGTAAGCTGTGGAAAGTTCTGCTGAGGTTTGTGCATGTTCACTGGTAACTCAATCAGCTTTTTTCACTTTATCTGCTTATTCCATACTTAGTGTTTTGACCATGGGATTGAAATTTGATAAGCATGTATTGGGAGAATTCAACAAATTGGTTTTTTACATATCTTCTTCCCCAACTCTTCTGACCTTTGTTAAGATAAAGATTTGGGGGGCTGGAGAGGTGGCTCAGGGGTGGCTCAGGGGTTAAGCCTCTGCCTTGCAGGTGGAAGGTCCTGAGTTTGTAATCCCTCACGTATAGACGCAGGGGCCTAAACCGTGGCGGCCTGTGTTTCTGGTACTAGTAGGGCAGAGCCTGTGAATCCAGGGGCAGAGTAAACAAGGAGGAGGATGGAGGCGATCCATGGTGGTTCTACACACACACATACACACATATGCATTCACGCACAATTGAATAAATAAAAAAATTAAATTAAAAAAAAAGATAAAGATTTGGTTTACCAAAAGTGAGTGTGTGTAAAGGCTGGAGGAAAACTTTCAGTGACAACCTCAGGAAAAAAATCACCCCTCCCTTAAGAATTCTTTTACCTGTAACCTCACAGGACTAGTTAGATAGGAAACCATACCTATCTTCCCATATCCAACTACCCAGCAGCAAGATTACAAATGGCCAAAGCCATGTTGGTATTTCCACATGGATTCTGGGAGTAGAACCCAATTTCTCATATCTGAAATGGCAGCACTTTACCAACTGAATCATCCATTTTTCCCAAACTATGCTTTCTTCAGTTAGTAATGTTTAGGTTTTCTTTTATACTTCACTTTTTCTATAATTAACTTTAAAAGATTTTTCTTGAAAACTTCTCTACTTGATTGTATTAAACATATAATGCTTTTTCTCTCCCATATTTTATTTTTTCCCAGTGATATAAGCTCAATAGATACCCCTGTCCTCTCCCTCCCTCCACTCCTAAATCCCCACTTGTACTCTCCCCCCTTTTTCCCCTTCCTTTCAGCCCCCTCCCTCCTTCCCCTTCTCCTAGTGCCTACAGCTTCCTCCCTCCCATTTCCTGGAGCATCCTTTTGTGTGAATGTGAAGGACTCCCTTTGAGTCCTCCACACATACACCCACAAAAAAAAAATTCTTTGTATTTTTATTGGGACCTTTTCATGTCCTTAATTTTTTTTCTGCTCATACAAATATAATAGGGACCTCTGTCCCCTCCCTTCCTCCACTCCTCCCTGGACCTCCCTGTTCTGTCCCTGCTTTGTCCCTTCCTTTCCCCCCTCCCTCCCTTTTCCCTCAGTGTCCCCTCTCCCCATCTCTGAAGCATCCTTTAATGAGTATATCAAACTTTCCTCTGGGTCCTCCTCTCTGATGAGGTGTAAGGACTCAGTGGCAATTCCTAGAACTCTTTCTTGTGTTCCCCTTAAGTATAGGAACACTATTGTGACTGTTAATCCCTTGCTTCTAAGGATCCTAGTGCCTTTAGTCCATGCTAGAATTTGAGGGGTCAATGATATGTTGGTCATTGCACAGATCATGCAGTGTCCTGTTACAATTGCTTTGGCCCTAACTTGTGTGGAGTATCTTGCATATCATGACTCCTCCCATCCTTGTGCTCTAACAATCTTATCGCCCCCACTTCTACAAATTTCCCTGAGCTTCAGGTTGTGGAGAGATTAAGCAGGCCTGATTCCAGGTGGTTGATATAAAGTCTCTGATGTTCTGAATTATGGTTTGTTGATGATTTTTTTTTTCAGTTTTGCTGTTCCTGCAATGCCCTTGGTTCCATCCTCATGGGTATTGGATGTCACCCCCTGGCCAGAGATAAAAAGCTGTTAAAATAGAGGTTTGTTATAAGAGTATATTCAAAAGTAGATGGCATGTCCTTATTTTTGAATATTGTTTTGGCTCTATGGCCATATATTATTCATTCACATAGGTTTTAGGATGTCATTCTTTTGGTTTCATTATTGTTTAAGGTTTTAGACAGAGTCATCATATAAGATATTAAATTAACCAAATGTCATTTTTCTCATCTTTGAGATAGATATTACAAAATCTGTCTCATAGGAATATGAGGGGTAAATAATACTGTCCTAATAAAATGGCATGAACAAATTTTGCCATAATATTTTTAGGTTATAGCTTTATTGATAATAAGTACTACTTTGACAGGAATATAATTGTATTGTTTTGTATTATGGTAACATTTGGTAGTCTCATAGATGAATACAATTGATTTACAACTTTTTCACCTTTCATTACCCCATTTCATCCTTTCTTATCCCATTGAAAACTTCTTTTATCAACCATAAGACCTGCACTAGATTTGGCCTATCAACATTTCACCATGGTTGTTTGAGAAAACTCACATGAGATACTACACCTTCCTAAAAATATTGAGAGTTACTTAATTCAAGATGTGTGAAGGAGAGCTACTTTCCTTACCAGGATATTAATTCAAGTCATAGAATATCATCCATGCTTCAGAAAATGTTCACGTGCATGTCATTACATATGGCCCAGAGGAAGTTAAGCAAGTCAAATTTACAAAAGTCAAAGTATAAGGAAAATATCGTATAAAAGTCTTCTTTAATGCACTCCAACATTAATGATAACCTACAGTTTACATTTATATGTTAGAACATATTTATCATTTAATTGAATGTCTTATATGTTTTTATTAGTAAATTTATTATTTAAATTGACATTTTATATACATGATCCTTGCCTCCTTTGTTCCCTCCTTCCTATGATCCTCATGATCCTCCCTCCCTTCCCTCCCACTCCCATTCCATTCCAACCCTTCCTCCTATCCCTATGTGGGCACAGTCTACTCCCTTCTATTCTCCTGTCCTTTGGTTCTATGGGTCCTGGGGTTCCCTCTGTATCATCTGTTCTCATGGGGTTTCAGGACTCTGTGGCATACAGACAGGCCCTTCCTTTGGTGGCCCACTGATATGTGTACTCCCCTACCTCCATCTGACCCCTTGCTGCTAAGGATCCTACTGCCTGCAACTATTTCTTCTATGGTCCATGCCAGTCTTTGGGGGCATGTTGACATGCCCACCACTGTTCAGGAGATGAGATAGAGCTATGAGTTCTTGGCTATCTTGAGTACCCTATCTTCAGTGGAATTACCAGTATAGCAATGGAACTCTCCATCTTGGGCTCATACACTTTTATGGCCCCTTTTCTGCAAAGTTCCTGAGCCTCTGGATGGGGAGAGTTTTGGTTAGCCTGGTTCCAGGTGATCATTATAGGGTTGCCAGTGCTTTGTATTCAGGTTGTTTATTGTTGTACATTTTGTTATTCTTGCACTGCACAAAGCTGCATTCTCTCTGGGTGTTGAAATCCTCTTCTATCCAACAATAGAGAAACTGTTAAAGAGAAGCCATTATATGAGAAAAGGCCTAAAGGAGGAGGAGGATCAGGAATAGGGCACAGTATTGGGCGGGGTCAACCTCCAGGGCTTTACCCTGCTGTCAACTAATCACTAATACTCCCACCTGACATAACAGGGAATGTATGACCTGTGCTTGAAACCAATCCAAAAACAGGTGATCAGGAAAGAGACAGACTGTGGCTTGGATCAGATGTCTCACTAATTGTAAGCCTTTCTTGAAGGTGGCCCTCTTTCTCCATCGAACTTTGTCCCTTTATCTTCTTTCTCTATGGGTCGTCTTTGCCCTACCTACCTTCTTGCTTTGAATCCTTTATTGTTGTAAAGGGTAATAAAGAGACTTTCCCTTGAGTTTGTGATTATCAGGACTTAGAATAATGTTCCATTTATAAGGCAGAACATGCAATGTCTGTTTTCTGTGCTTGATATACTTCGTTCTGTATGTTTTCTTCCAGCCCCATCTATTTAACAGAAAATTTCACTAATTCTTTTTTGTTGATAGCTGCATAGTATTCCATCATGTATATGTGCCATATTTTCAATATCCATTCATCAACTGCTAGACATCTAGGTTGATTCCATGACTTTAGTATTGTGAATAATGCTGTAATAAACATAGATGTACATGTGTACAAAAAAAGAACTTTTTAGGAATATTCCCTGTAGGGTCATATGGAATCTCAATTTTTAACTTTTTAGGAACTGCCATATTCATCGCCATAGAGGTTGTACAAGTCTGTACCCTCCCCAGCAATGAGGGTTCCCTTTTTCCTAAACCTTCTCCAGCATATGTTGGTGCATGTCTTTTGGATCTTAGTAATTTTGAATGAGGTAAAATGATATCTCATGGTAGTTTTGATTTGCATTTCCCTGATGGCTAGTGAAGTGGAAGAATTTTTAGGGTTGGACATCTTACTATCTTCCTGGAAAAAATTTCTCTTAAGTTCCATGTTCCTCTTTCTAATTGGGCTGATTATCTCCATGGTGATTCATTTTTTTGAGTTCTTTGTACATTCTAGATATTAGTCCTTAATTAAATGTGTGTTTAGTGAAGATTTCCTCCTAGTCTGTGGGTTATCATTTTTTTGGTTGACAATATCTTTAGCTGAACAAAAGCTCTTTAATTTCATTCGATCCCATTTGTCAAGCATTGGTTCTATTTTCTGACCTGTTGGGGTACACTTCAGAAAGTATTGGACTAGGCCAAGGAGTTTGAGGGAATTACTTTTTTATACATTGATTTTGTACCCTGCCACTCTGCTAAACTTAGCATTAGTTCCAGGAGTTTTCTGGTGGAGTTTTTAGAGTCACTCAGATAAAGGATCACATTGTGTGCAAATAGCAATAACATGAATTCTTCTTTTCCTTTTTGTATCCCTTTTATTTTGTTCTCTTGTCTAATAGATCTTTCTAGTATTTCCAGTGCAATATTGAATAAAAGTGGTAAGAGTGGGCAACCTCATATAATTTCTGATCGAAGAGGGAATGCTATAAGAATTTCACCATGTAGAATGACCTTTGCTATAAGCTTCTTATATATAGTCTTTATTATATTATATTTATAAATATTACTTCCATTACAATTGTCTCCAGGACTTTGATCATAAATGGATGTTGGATCTTGTCAAAAGCTTTTTTGCCTGTATTGAGGGAATGATGAGATTTTGTTCTCTGGATTTGTTTATAATTTTGTTGAGGATCTTTGCATCTGTGTTCATCAATGATATAAACATATAGTTTTCTTTTTTAATTGTATTTTTATTTGGTTTTGAGATTAATGTAATATTAGGTTTGTAGAAAGAATTTGAGAGTTTTCCTTCCTTTAATATTTTATGGAATAGTTTCAGGAGCAGTGGTGTTAGTTGTTCAAATGTTTGTTAGAATGCTTCATTGAGTTCATCTGGTCCTGGACTTTTTTTGTTCAGGGAGATTTGTAATTTGTTCTTTTATTTCAACACTTGTTCTAGGACTGTTTAAATAATTCAATTCATCTTGATTCATTTTTGGTAAGTTGTGCATATTAAAAAATGCATCCATTTCTTGCTGGTTGTCAAACTTTGTAGAGTATATATTTGTGAAGTATGACCTTACAGTGTCTACTGTAAGGACTTCATTTTCATCTCAAATCTTATTAATTTGATTTTTGTCTCTTTTGACTTTGGTTACTTTGGCTAAGGGTTTTTCAATTTTGTTGATTTTTTTCAAAGAATAAGCTCTTTGTTTGGTTGATTATTTGTATCATTTTCTCAATTTTGGATATTCCTCCCCCCCCCTTTTTTTTTTACAAATTTCTGCTCATCTACTATTTTTGGGATTAGATTGTTCTGGTTCTTCTAAAGCTTGTATTTGAATTGTTAAATTGTTTACTTTTGATGTTTCCATTTTTTATATAGGGTATGAGAGCTATAAACTTTCCTCTTACCACATTGTATCACAAAGATTTTTGATAGGTTGTGTTTTCATTATCATTTATTTCTAGGAATTTTTTACTCCATTTTGACTTCTGTATGGTGTTTAATCTCCAAGAATTTGTGTATTTTCTGACATTTGCTTTGTTCTGGATGTCTAGCTTTATTCCATGGTTGTCAGATAAGGTATAGAATATTATTTCAACTTTCCTGTATATTTGGAGGTTTGCTTTGTGCCCAATATTCTATTTTGAAGAGGGTTCCATTGGCTGCTGAAAAGAATGTGTATTCATTATTGTTGGGTCTGGAAGGCTTGGTAGAGGTCAGTCAGGTCCTTTTGGGTTATAGTTTGATTAAGCTCCAGTGTGTCTCTGTTCAATTTTTGGCTTGTTAACCTATTCAACGATAAAAGTGGGGTGTTGAAGTCCTTTACCATTATTGTATTTGGGTTGCTTTGTTATTTTAAATGTTGTAACATGTGCTTAATGAATGTGACTAAGCCTATAATATGTGTATATATGTTCAATATTGTGAAACTTTCCTCATGAATTGCTCCTTTTACTAACATGCAGTACCTTTCTATGTCTTTCATGATTTCTTTCAGTTCAAAGTCTATTTTTTCAGATATCAGAATTGCTACTACTTTTTTTTTGTCTTTTTTCATTAGCTTACAGTACTTTTGACCAGTCTTTTTCTCTGAGAATGTGCCTATATTTCATGGTGGGACGTGTTTTCTGAAGGCAGCAGATTGCTGGGTTGTGATATTTGATCCTTGTTTGTAGTCTATATCTTTTGATTGGAGAGTTAATTCCATTAACATTTAGGGTTATTATTGAGGAACGTTTGTTGGTTCCTGTCATTTTCTTGTTTTGTGATTTTTATGTGTATATTTCTTAACTAGGAAATTTTGTTTGGCATTATTTTTCCCTTCTCTCAAATATGCTTGTATCAAATATTCTTTGAGCTTGAGTATCTTTTCTAGCATATTTTGTAGGCCTAGTTTGATATTAATGTAAGCCGTCAGTTCATCCTTATAGTGGAAAATTTTTCTTTCACCCTCAATCATGACTAATAGTGTTGATTGGTATATTATTCTGGGTTGATATTTGGCTTATTCATGACTTGAAGTATGTCTTTCCAATCTCTCCTGACTTTTACTGTTACATTGAAAAATCAGCTGTTATTTTAATACGTTTATCTTAAAGCGTGATTTTTTTTCTCCTGATACTCTCAGCACATTGTCATGTATTTGTATCAACTATAATTTGTCATGGTGAGTTTCTATTTTGGTTGTATCTGAATGATTTGCCTCTTATACATGGATGGGGATGCCTTTCCTTAGATGTGGAAAATTTTAACTAATGATAGTGTGAAAAATCTCTTCTGGAGTGGCTTTATGGTTTTCTTCTTCTGGTATTCCATGAGTAAACAGGTTTGGTTCCTTCAAGGTATCCCATAACTCTTGAATATTCCTTTCCAGTCATTTTTTGGAGGGGGCTTTTTTAACCTCTTTAATTGAACCAATTTGTTCTGCCATCTTGTTTTCTAGTTCTAATATTCTATTTTCTGCTTCATTGGTTCTGCTAGTAAGTTCTATTGAATTTTGGATTATAACTAGCTTATCATTACTTTCAAACTTTATCTCTATATGTCTTTTTCAACTACTCTATGCCTAATTTTGTTTCTTCAACCCTCTTTTCATTTCATTTTGATACCAGTTGTGCTCCTCTTCATATTGGCTAATGTGGTTACTTAACTCCTCTTAGATTTCTTCTTTCATTGTTTCCTTCATGGCAAAGATCTTCCTTTGAAAGTCCTTGTCTTGGTTATTGAATTCTTGACTAATATCCAAGATGCTGTTCTGGTAGGGATTCATTGTTTTTTGGTTCAACTTTTTTGTGAGGGAGTTGTAATGGTTTTTGTTGTGGTATAACTTGGTCATTTTGTGTTTGACTTCTAGTATCTTGGTTATGATTTATGATTCTTACAAGTCAGACAGAATTGCTGTACTTAGACTGTTACTGCTACTGTTTATCTAAGTGTTTAAAGACTCAGTCTAGGATATCTTGTTGTTATTTTGTGTGTAAGGTTGATAAGCTACAAAAAAAAAAAAAAAAAAAAAAAAGAAGTGTTGAGGCCCTACTCTGGTTCTAGCAGTGACAGAGTTTAAGTTTATATCGGATTTGCCTGGATGTTGTAATTCAGCATCAAAAGTTGTTATACGTGGTTTGGGTTAGTTTATATTATGAAATATGGTGGGTTTAGTAGTCAGGGGTTGGGTTAGATCTTAGAGTATAGTTAATACCCTAAGGCATGCATGTATATTGTTTTGGATATTCTGTACAGAAGTCTGAAGCAGAGGTGACTATCAGCTGTGATAAGAAGGAAAGTAAAAAGGGTTACTTACCTTAGGGTTGGATGTGAAGACTCCCTTCTGTTCAATGAAAGGAGCTTTAGGGTCCTCAGTAGCAAGGTATTGGTACTCTGGCCCCAGGTTTATGGTGCCTATGAACTCTGAAAAGTGTCACAGGTTCTATTATTGGTTGATTGATGGGGGTAATGTTGAAGACTGCCTTGCATTGGTCCCCATAAAGAGGGGAAATCTGATTTACCATTGCTTGCTAGTGTTTAAGAGCCTAGGGGATGCCTGGCAGCAGGTCTAGAGCCCAAAGGAACTCCAATAAGCTACAGCCTGCTGATCATCTCACATGCTTTATAATAATATTATGCACATTTAAAATGTGTATTACAGAGTATTTCCTTAAGATATATCTTTAGTAATATTTCATATTATAACCATCTATTATCTCTATTTAGTTGTCCTCTGTTTATTTTTCAGTTCATTGCACCCATTTTCTCAAATGTTTAAAAAATGTTAGATTTCTATCAGTACCTTCCCTAACTAAAGGAATATAATGGCAATCAAGACTCATGAAAATTACAGAAATAAGCCAAATAGTCACTCAACAGAATACATAAACTCTTAACTAAAGGCTAAAAGGATGGCTGCCTTTGGTACAGACTGAAAGAACATGGTCAGTTGGATTCTTTCTGGATTTATGTGGATTAATTAATTCAAAGATAAAGAGAAACTTTAATGAATTTAGTATACTACAGATATGCTAAGTAGAGGGGTTTGCATAAATAAATTTGAAATAAAAAGAGGAAGACCTAATAAATTACAATAGTGGATTTGAATAAGCATGAGTCTGGAGTAATACTGAAAAATATGAGCAGCAAAGTAATTTGATAATTAAAATAGAAACAAAATTGGGCAATAACATGTAGAAGGATTTTTGTTGGTTTTTTTTGGGGGGGGTCAAAAACTGCTGAAACACACAAGATCATTGGTGGTATTTGTGGACCACTTAAGTGCCTAAATTTCTATTTATTAATCACTTGTGGAATACAATGGAGTAAGAACTTCAGAGTTATAATGATTAATTTTAGAGGAATAAGAATTACTTCTTTTGACTTTATCATACCACCCTTCATCAATTCTGGTTACAACTCATTTATCAATTGTCTGGACATTCACAAGATCTTGAAAAATTCTTAGGTTACATTCTGTCTTATAAAATTTTAAATGTTGGGCTGGAGAGATGACTTATGGGTTAAAGCATTTGCCACACAAGCAAAGGGGCCGCAGCTTCGATACCAGATTCCATGTGCACATGCCTAGCAGAAGTGGCAAAGACCTAGAAGGCTGAAATCGGGAAATTCCAGAGCAGAACAATAAAGAGCTAGAGCAATCCAAGGCTATTTCCTGAAGTGACCCTTGTTTCTTCACAGGCACACATACACAAGTACACACACACACACACACACACACACACACACACACACACACACATTAAAAAAAATAGAAAGAAAAAATGTTTTGTGCCTTGACAAGACATGCATAAAACCTGGGTTATGCTTTGTTTTTGATTAGTCTTTGCATGTTTAGGGTCTGGCATGATCTCTTACTCTAAGCTGGTGTACCAGAACCAACACTCAACAAATGAGATCTCCTGAAAATAAAGAGCTTCTGTTCAGATAAATATATTGTAAACCGAACAAAAAGGCAACTCACAGAATGGGAGACAATCTTCACCAACCACATAACTGATAGAACTCTATTATCCAGAATTCGCAAAGATCTTCAAAAACTAAATACCAAGGAGATAAATTGCCTGATTAAAAAATGGGCCTGGGAACTCAAAAGAAACTTTTCCACAGACAAAATTGAAATGTCTAACAAGTATCTTTAAAAATGCTCCACATCCCTAGTAATTAGGGAAATGCAAATCAAAACTTACCTGGTGTCATCTCACCTTGGTCAGGATGGCAAAAATCCACAATACAAACAACACTAAATGCTGTAGAGGATGAGGAAAAAAGGGAACTCTCATACACTGCTGGTGGGAATGCAGGATTATACAACCACTTTGGCGATTTCTAAAAAAGCTAAAGATTGAAGTGCCATATGATCCTGCTATACCACTGCTGAGTACAATGCTCCATAATGGAGAAATTCACTACAGTGACAGGACCATAACCATGTTCATAGCACCACATTTACAATAGCAAAGTCATGGAATCAACTCAAATGCCCAACAGTTGATGAATGGATAATGAAAATGTGGTACCTTTACAATGGAATACTACTCAGCTATCAAAAAAGATGAATTAATGAAATTTGCCAGGAAATGGATAGAATTAGAAAAAATTATATTGAGTGAAGTATCCCAGCCATAAAAAGTTAGACACCATATGTACTCCCTAATAGGTGGATCCTAGTTCCAAACCCATTTAATGACATATTCAAGGGTAAATCTCTGTAATACCTACTGTAATCGCAAAGATTATAAATAAGAGGGAAGGGGAAAGGGGGACCCCAAAAAACAAAGGAGATAGAGGATCAAGCTTCAGTAGAGGAGTAGTGCATGTAAGTAGTGAGATATCTGATGCAGCTCACTCTCGCTTTCCTTCCTGGTCACTTGTGACTGAACAGGTTTGATCTCAGCAATGAGGGAGGGTATAGGGACTGGCAGATAGATGGTAACCATCCAGCAAATGGGACACTTAACCTCCCCCACCCCACTTCTGTGCCTTACTCCTATTCTATCTACCTTTGAGTCTCCTCTTATATTAAGAACTTCATTTAAAAAGTCTTTTATCTTTGATTAGGAGGTGATTTTTGATACCAATCAGTATGCAGCCAAGGGCTGTGCAGGAAAAACTGAAAACAACAACAAACCATAATTCAGAACACCAAAGACCCTACATTAATCACCTGGAACCAGACCAGCCAAATGTCTCTGCATCCTAAAGCTCAGGGAACCTTGAGGAAGAGGGGACTGCAAGATTGTAAGAGCCTAAAGATGGGAAGGACCAAAGATATATAAGATACTCCACACAAGTTAGGGCTGCAGCAGCCAGAACTGGACTGCCTGACCTGGTAGTGTAAGTGGCCCTCCAGTGGGCAGACCTACTGGTAGGGAAGTGTCCCTTCTCTCTTCTAGCACCTCAAATCTAGCATGGATCATAGCCAGTAGGATCCTTAGAGGCAAGGGATTAATAGTCATAATAGAGTTCCCATACTAATGGGAAGCCCAAGAAGGAGCTCTGGGCTGTGCCACTGAGTCCTGAACCCTCACCTAAGATGGAAGGACTCCGAGTGAGGTTTGGTATTCACAGAAAAGGATGCTCCAGGGTATAGGAGGAAGGGACGGGGAGGTACTGGAGAAGGGGAAGGAAGGGAGGGAGAGAGTGCAAAGGGGTATGGCTGGGGAGGGCAGGAGGAAGGGAGAGGACAGGGGTACCTATTGAGCTTTTATTATTAGGGAAAAAATAAAATGTGGGAGAAAAAATAAATAATTAATTACAAATTAAAATAAAAGAACAAATATACAGTGGAGAATGAATAAGCTAGTGAACTACTGAACAGATGAACTGAAATTTCAGGTGAAAGTGCCATACTTCTGAAGTCCCTCCTTTGGAACAATCAGTCATAACAAGCCATGTCCCTTGAGGAAGTCAGCCCCTCAAGCAAGATTAGGTCTCTTTTGCTCATCTTGCTTTCCAGGGTAATCAGATCACATAAGTGAATATAGGATGCTTTTATTTGCCTACAAGATTGTAATTTGTTGCAAAGAAAAAGATCTGAATAAGAATTTAGTGAGCATATATGGTTACCATCTTTATTTTAAAATACATTAAATAATAAAAGATACATTTAGAAATCTGTATAACTTATCAAAATGACTTTAGATAAATATTCCCATTTATCCCTTGTATCATTTCCATGATACTTTTAAGGAAGAATTTCATTTGGTAGGGCAAAAGGATTATGGCTTATGAAGCATGTTGCAGAGACTCAATATGGAGAAATTTCTTTACTGTATGACATTGTAATACATGTAAGTTACACTGAGAGCAAAATACATTGTCAATCAGTATTTTTTTTATTTTTTTTATTTTTTATAACATTTTTATTATTATTTCCGCTCATACAAACTTAATAGGTAGATCAGTTCCCTCCCCCTCCTCCTCCCCCCAGAGCCCCTGCTCCCCGTCCCTCCCTCTCCATCTCCCAGTACTCCCCCCCAATTCCCAGAGAGTCCTTTATTGTGTATGCCTAACTCTCCTCTTGGTCCTCCTTCCTGATGACGTACAAGGACCCAGTGGCATTTCCCTGAACCCTTTCTCGTGTTCCCCTTAAGCATAGGAACACTACTGTGGCCATCAATGCCTTGCCTCCAAGGATCTTGATGCTTTTAGCCGATGTTAGACTTTGTGAGGTCAATAGTGTGACGGACATGGCGCAGGGCATGCAAAGTCCTATTATGATTGCTTCAGCCCTATCTAGACTCTTCAAATCATTGCTCCCCCCATCCTTTTGCTCTTACAATCTTACCGCCCCCTCTTCCGCAGATGTCCCTGAGCTTCAGGATGGGGGGAGATTAGGCTGGCTTAGTTCTATGTGGATGATATAGAGTCTCTGAAGTTCTGGATTGTGGTTTGTTGATTTTCTTTTGCAGTTTTGCTGCTCCTGCTATGTCCTTCACTCCATCCTGATGGGCACTGTATGTCACCCCTTGCATTCCTTGGAGGTCGATTTTCTCTGCTGTAACATGTTCCCCTCTCTCCTTGTGTCTGGTGTGGCTCTCCAACCCCATCCCTCCTGTTCACAATCCTTGCAATTACCATATTACATAGATTTACCCTTGAGTGTCTCAATGTGGGCTGGGTGAGTTTGGTACTAGGAGTCACCTATTAGGGAGTACATATGGCGCTTAACTTTCTGGGATTGGGATACTTCACTTAATATAATTGTTTCTAATGACATCCATTTCCCAGCAAACTCCAGTAATTCATCATTTTTGATGGCTGAGTAGTACTCCATTGTATAAATGTACCACAGTTTCCTTATCCACTCGTCAACTGTTGGACATTTAGGTTGATTCCATGACTTTGCTATTGTAAACAGTGCTGCTATGAACATAGTCGTGCTGGTGCTATCGAGGCAAACCTCTGCTGCATGGGGGATTATTCCCAAAAGTGGTATAGCAGGGTCATATGGCATTTCAATCTTTAATTTCTTTAAGAATCTCCAGACAGCTCACCAGAGTGGCTGTATGAGTCTGCATTCCCACCAGCAATGTAGCAGGGTTCCCCTCTCTCCACATCCTCTCCAGCACTTGTTGTTGTTTGTATTGTGGATTTTTGCCATCCTGACCGGGGTGAGATGGTATCTCAGGGAAGTTTTGATTTGCATTTCCCTGATAGCTAAAGAAGTGGAGCATTTTTTAAGATATTTGTTAGACGTTTTAATTTCATCTCTGGTAAAATTTCTTTTAAGTTCCAGGGCCCATTTTTTAATTGGGCCATTTGTTTCCTTGGTGTTTAATTTTCTAAGTTCTTTGTGCACTCTGGACAGTAGAGCTCTATCAGATATGTGGTTACTGAAGATTTTCTCCCATTCTGTGGGTTGCCTTTGAGCTCGTGTGATAATCTCTTTATCTAAACAGAAGCTCTTTAATTTCACAAGATCCCAACTGTTGAGAGTTGGTAGCAGTGACTGTGCCATTGGATGTCTGTTTAGGAAATGTTGGCCAAGCCCAATCAGCTCAAGGGGGTTCCCTATCCATTCAGTTATGATTTTTATAGTCTCTGGCCTGATATCAAGGTCCTTGATCCATTTGGAATTAAGTCTTGTACATGGTGACAAGTACGGGTCCAGCTTTAATCTTCTGCATGTAGAGATCCAGTTTTGCCGCACCATTTGTTGAAGATGCTGTTCTTTTTCCATTGGATTCTTTGGGCCCCTTTGTCAAAGATCAAATGGCTGTATTTTTGTGAGCTTATATCTGGGTCCTCAACCCTTATCCATTGGTCTGTGTGTCTATTTTGGAGCCAGTACCAGCCTGTTTTTATAACTACGGATTTGTAGTATAGACTAAGGTTTGGTATGGTGATACCTCCAGCAGTGTTTTTGTTACTCAGGATTGTCTTTGCTATTCTGGGTCTTTTGTGCCTCTATATGAATTTTGAGATTAATTGGTCCACTTCTTTAAAGAATTGCTTTGGGATTTTAATTGGTATAGCATTGAATTTGTATATTGCCTTAGGTAGGATGGTCATTTTTATGATGTTGATTCTGTCAATCCAGGAGCATGGGAGGTCTTTCCACCTTCTGATGTCTTCAGCAATTTCTTTCTTTAGGGTTTTAAAGTTTTCATTGTAAAGGTCTTTTACCTCCTTGGTTAGGTTTATACCAAGGTATTTCATTTTTGTAGGGGCTACAGTAAATGGGATTGTTTTTCTCTCAAGGCTTTTTCACTTCTTTCATTCTGGGCATATAGGAAGGCCTCTGATTTTTGCACATTTATTTTGTATCCTGCCACCCTGCTGAACTTCTCAATTAGTTCCAGGAGCTTCCTGGTGGAGTTTTTGGGATCCCTCAGGTATAAGATCATGTCATCTGCAAATAGGGATAGCTTGACTTCTTCCTTGCCGATTTGAATCCCTTTTATGTCCCTTTCTTGTCTTATGGCTTCAGCTAAGACTTCAAGTGCAATATTGAATAGAAGTGGTGAGAGTGGAGAGCCTTGTCTAGTTCCTGATCGAAGTGGGAATGCTTCCAATTGTTCCCAATTGAGCATAATCCTTGCTGTGGGCTTGTTGTATACAGCTTTTATTATATTGATAAAGGTTCCTTCCATTCCTACTGTCTCTAGTGTTTTGATCATAAAAGGCTGTTGGATCTTGTCAAAGGCTTTTTCTGCATCTATCGAGAGTATCATGTGGTCTTGGACTTTGGACTGGTTTACATGATGAATTACATTTATTGATTTTCGTATGTTGAACCAACCTTGCGTGCCTGGGATGAAGCCTACTTGGTCCCTGTGAATGATCTTTTTGATATGTTTTTGAATCCGATTTGCTAAGACTTCGTTGAGAATCTTTGCGTCTGTGTTTATCAGGGAGATCGGCCTATAGTTTTCTTTTTTAAGTGAATCTTTATTAGGTTTTGGGATTAAGACGATATTAGCTGTCAATCAGTATTATATTAAAGAAATTTAAACATAGCCAAAAAGTTAGACGATTGATTTTTCAATATTTTTTGAAATTTTAATACAATCAAGATGAATTTATGTCCTTGTTATCCACATCCTCCTGTTCCCATCCCCACCTCTTGCACTCTCTTTCATTCACCAATCAAGCCATGTCCTTCTTGTTTCCATGTCCCTCTGCATGTGTGGAGCCACAGGGCTGATTTTGGGATGCCTGTTGTACTAGTAATGGTCTAGGCATCTGTGGTAGTGTAAGTGGCCCTCCAGTGGGCAGACCTACTGGTAGGGAAGCGTCCCTTCTCTCTTCTAGCACCTCCCTCAAATATCTCTCTGAGTGTTGTTTTCCCTGAAATCCTCACTGGGAAAGTTGATATGTCAGCCATTGTGTTGATCCAGTGGAAGTAGAACTCACTGCAGTGAACCTAGATGCAACAGCCCTATCATGACTGGAATTTCATGGCCAGTAGTATACTCCCTACCTTTAGGCTCTTGCAATCTTACCGTCCAATCTTCTGCTAAGTCCCCTGAGCCTTGGGATGTGGAGAGATTTGGAAGGCCTGGTTAGGGCTGAGCGTTCCAGGGTTGTTTATATGCTGTACTCTAGCCAGTTGTGGTTCATAGATCTTCTGTTGTAACAGAATGCATCTTGGTTGTGTTGAGCAAACTGCCATGATCAGTAAGCTGTTTGAAGGCTGGAATGAATTATGAAATGCTGCTTCAAGAATATAAAAATAACTCTCTCCATCAGATGTCTGTGAATTTGCTGCATCTCATACATGTCCATTCTTACTGCTTTCTTATCTTCTATTAGCTCAGTATGACACTAAGAAGAGTAATTGTTTTTTTCATTATCTTTCCCTTCAAATATCATGTTTTAATGGAATGCAGATGCTTTGAGATGAAAGAGTGCAGTTATTTCAAGGACTGACAGGTTTGCTAACAGCCAACACTTTTCAGATCACTGAACTAGACTCTGGTATGAACCACATATGGCGTCAGTCCTGTTCCCCTGAATTAACTCTGATTTCCTAGTGACCAAGGTTAGATGAGTCCAGATAGGGCTCAGCTGTTCGTACCTAGCACATATGTTCCTGTGTTGTTGGTAATTCATTTACTGTAATAAAAAATTAAAATGCAAATCTCAGCCAAATACTCCTTGACTAGGGGAGATTTCAGAATGGACTACTCAAAAGCCACACATTACCAAGCATTACATTTGAATTTTTCAGCATAAAATTTAAAAGTATGCTTATAGTACTCCTAACTAAATATTTAACATTAGAAAAAATGTACCTTGTAATATTTACTTAAATAAAATATTTAGAATGCATGCACCACCAAATTTGCTTATGTGAATATGAGATGTAACAGGATTTCTTTTCTTTTAGTAATTTGCCAGATTTACTTATCCACAAGAGTTCCAAAAAATTGTACAAAACATAGTCTGGGAAATAAATATTTATGTTTTTTCTTTCTAAAGCAAAATAAATTCAATTTGTCTCTGAAAATAAATCTTTGTCAATCTATTTCAAAAGCTTTGAGTATTGGACCATATCATTAACTTTTTAAAGAACCTAAGGTAAAATCAACATTCTTAATACTGTGAGTAAAATTTAAAACAAAACACTAAAATCTGTATTTAGATTTCTTTCTGCCCATAATTCATAAAGTTGACATTTAAAACAAAGTTAATGTTGGAGGTTTTACATTTTGTTTGTCCTGAAGCACACTTTAAATTTTAATTTTCAGTTACTACCAATTTTGATAATGGTACTTTCTTGTTATTTCCAAGCAGTGTTAGAGACTTAAAAATAGAACCATTGAGCATGTGATGATTTCTAAGTTTTAAGTGGTATTTAAAAATAAGCCAGTAAGTGGTCTTGAAAACTTTATCTCTGTATTTAAAATAATGGTCTTATTTAACTCAAAAAATTTGTTAATAAAATATAATATTATTTTTATATATTTTCCCAGAATAGGAAAAAAATGCTTATATAAGTAAAATGCACATATGAGTATATTTATTGTATTTTTTAGGATTTGAATGAGATAGCATTAAAAATACTGAAATAAAATCCTTAAGCTAATTTTTATCACTTTCAAATCTGTACCCATAATGTTCAAGAAATGTTGGCCTTTGCCACTTAGAGCTTTGAAATTTAAATAAATGCAAATAACTTTTTGAAAACAAATATTACTAGGAATTTTAACAGTAAAGAATCTGAAATGTCCTTATTTTTTACATCCTTATTATTCAAATGTCTTCATTGCATGCCCTTTTTAAACACAAAATATGTTTGGAACTGTGAAGTTTTAAAACTATTGTTTTTCTTACTTTTTATTGTTTATTTTTGATGACAACCTTTTCTTTTATGGTTTTCTTGATTTTTTATAGTCCCTGAAACTGCTTTTATAAGCAGACTGTGTCTTCTGAGGTGATTTCATTGCTTTTTTTTTTTTGCTGATAGGGCAAAAGAACAACAAGCTAACAACCTCAGCCTTTTGGATAACTAAACACTGTTCAACATGGACATACAGATCCTTAGGAAGTGCCATCAAAAGAGTTACACTGATGTGAGTGAATTGTGAAAGAGACTAATAAAACACACACACACACACACACACACACACACACGCACTGTTTCTGCATTCCAGGTGGCATTAAATGGGAAAATAAGATCATTTCATCTAAAAGATTAAAATACTTTTCCCCTTACAAAACTTTGTTTTCATGCAAGCGCCATGAAATATCTTTTTTTTAACATTTTTTATTTTTTCTGTTCATACAAACTTAATAGGTACACCGGTTCCCTCCCTCCTCCTTCCCCCGACCCCTCTGCTCCCCCTCCCCTCACTGGTCCTTCCCCATCCCCCAGTGCCTCCCCCCCAATCCCCAGAGAATCCTTTAATTTGTATGCCAAACTCTCCTCTGGGTCCTCCTCTCCGATTACATACACGGATCCAGTGGTATTTCCCTGAACCCTTTCCTGTGTTCCCCTTAAGCATAGGAACACTATTTGGCTGTCAATCCCTTGCCTCCAAGGATCTTGGTGCCTTTAGCAAATGCTAGACTTTGTGGGGTCAATAGTGTGTTGGACATTGCGCAGGGCATGCAAAGTCCAATAATGATTGCTTTGGCCCTAACTTGTGTGGAGTATCTTGCATATCATTGCTCCTCCCATCCTTGTGCTCTAACACTCTTATCTCTTCTGCAAATTTCCCTGAGCTTCAGGATGGGGAGAGATCAGGCTGGCCTAGTTCTAGGTAGTTGATATAGAATCTCTGAAGTTCTGGATTATGGTTTGTTGATTTTCTTTTGCAGTTTTGCTGCTCCTGCAATGCCCTTCACTCCATCCTGATGGGTATTGGATGTCACCCCCTGGCCAGAGATAAAAAGCTATTAAACTAGAGTCTTGTTATAAGAGTATATTCAAAGGTAGATGTAATAAAAGTAGGAAACCACAGTGAGGGAAGGGTCAATCACCCATTTGCAAAATGGTTACTTTTTATCTGCCAGACTATATACCCTCCCCTTCTGGTGAGATCATACCCCCTCAGTTGTAAATGATCAGGAACAAAGGTCTGTGAACTTAACCAGATGTCTCATTACTTACTTGCAGTCCTTGATGGAGGCCTATTTTCTCTGCTGTAACATGGTCCCTTTCCATGAAATATCTTAAAGATGGGGTTTACATTTATTTGTTGGCTTTCTCTGTCTAAATGACTAAATCAACATAAGGATACTATTGTTTGTTTCGATCAAAGAGGTTATTATCCACTTATGGTATTAATATTCTGCTTCAAATTTGAGGCCAGAAATTTTTATCTTTTAGCATTAATGTTTTTCCTAATAAATAGTCTTCTTTTGCTCATCTTTGAGGGAAAGGAGCAGAGATCAGGAGTTGCTATTTCCCACTACGCAATACATTGTTCACTTGGCCAAATTCAATTTGATTGGTTTCTTCACTATTAATATAATTTATGATGCCCTCTTCCATGTCATTAGAAAAATTACTTTATGATATGATTAGCTTTTTCCCTGTCATTCATTTTTAATCTTCTTTCTAGGTAATGCTATTTTTTTTCTTATGAATTTGATACCATCAATGAGCAGGCTACTCTGCAACTTAATTCAGAGTCTTTCCTGGTATGCCATGTTGGTTCTCACCTCTCCACCTTACTAATGCCTGAGTATTGAAACCATTTTGGCTCGACCACAGATGTGGTTGTACACATCTGATTCTATATATCATCTACAGATTATTCAGGATACTGACTATGATCAATTGGTTCTTCACTGAATGACCTAACCATGCATACAAGATATTGACCAAAACATATTATGGGTGGTGCTATAAAACATACAAGGCTCCTAGATCTTATGTTCAGTTCATACTGCAAGTCATTTGATATTGAGGTCATTGTCCACATCTTTGGAATACTTAATTACTAATTTCCTTTTCTTTACTCACTCATTGTTCTTATATTTTTATTTATAATTGTTATCCAGTGAAGTCTTCATGTAGACTTCACTCTCCAACATCTCATAGACTATCTTAAGAAAAAGTCCAACAGTTCCCAATTTCATTAAAAAAATGAATCTAAATCTTTTAGCTTTCTCTTAACATGAAAGACCTTGCCTGCATAATTACAGCTTCATCTAGGATTAAGAATATATTTTTTAATCACAGGTCCAGAAATTTGATTATTTTCTTGCCCTTTTGCTATGGAAATCCTGCTATTTGGGATTTCCAATATTCTAGTTTTCTTGAAGTTTACCAATAAATTGCATGAACTCACAGTATTCAAATAATGCATTATATGTATAGATTGTAAAATGGATAGTCCAATCATGCTAGTTAACATAACTTTACACCTCTTTGACTGGGATCATTTCAGAACTACTCAGAAAAATTTCCAAAATGTGATGTCCTGCATCTAATGGTGGTTGCTATGCTCAGTAGTATATGTTCAGAATGCAAAGACAAATGATTTCTGACTACACCTCTCTTTGTTATTAAAGGACAGGTTTAGAAATACAGTAAGAAGTATGGCTGCCAAGACGCCGGTTTAGGGAAATGTAAAGAAACTAGTCTAAGCATCTTTGTGTTATTGATTGATCTTTCATTCTCTGACAATTAAAACCTTTTTTAAATTTAATTTTACTTTTTCCCCAAGTTTTACAAGCAAAATAATGCCTGTTCCCTCCCTTCCCTCTACACTCCTTCACAACTTCCTTCTCTCCTTCTCCTCCATTCATCACTCCATCTTACTCCTTTCTACCCTCCTGTCCATTTGCTTCTATGATTCCCAGGGTTCCCTCTTGATCGTCTGCTCTGATGGGGTCTCAGGCTTCTGTGGAGGACCAAGAGATCCTTGGTAGGTCCACTGATATGGACCTTCACCTACCTAGCCTAGTCCCTAAGATTTCTACTGCTTGAAATTATTTCTCCTGAGATCCTCACTATTTCTCTGGGGGCATATATATTTGTCTGCCATTGCACAGATCTGGTAAGTACCAGTCTCATTGCAATGAGTTTCTGGATGCAGCAGCTCTATCCTAAGTGAAATGCCTTGTCCTGCTGTGGACCCCATCTTTAGGCTTTTACAATCTTTCCTGCCCACTCTTCCACAATATTACCTAGTGAGTGTTAGATCCTCACTTATTCAAAGATAAAAAGCTGTTTTTTTTAAATAAATTTTTTATATAAGAAAAGGCTTAATGGAGAGGAAAGAGCAGGAATAAGACACAGTAGAGGGTGGGGCTGGCCTCCAGGTAACCAACCATCTGCTTAATAACCACTAACTGACCCCCAACTTCCATGACAGGGAACATATGTGCAGCAATGCAAACCAGTGCAAACAACAGTGAATGAGGGAAAAAACTGGCAGTAGACAGGATCAGATCTTTCAATACTTATCTGCTTTTCTTAACAGTGTCATATTTATTTACAGCATTATTTTGCCTTTGCTTTCTTTAATTCTTAAAGATATGTTCCTTTGCAGTTATAATGGGTAATACAGATTTCCCCTTGAGCATGTAATTATGAATATAGTACTTACCTATAGTACTCCCACTTATATAGGAGAATGTGTGACATCTGTCTTTCTATGTTTGGGATATTTTGCTCATTATTATTTTTTCCAAACTCAATCCATCTAATAGAAAATTTCATTAATTTATTTTTCTTGATAGTTAAATAGTATTCCATTATGTATATGCACCATATTTAATTATCCATTTGTCTACTGTTGGACATTTAGATTGATTCCATGACTTTTATTGTGAATAGAGCTGCAATGAACATGGATATACAAGTGACTCTATAGTAAGATGAAGCATTCTTTGTGAATATTCCCAGAAGAAGTATGGCTGTATCATAAGGCATTTCAATTTTTAATTAACATTCTCCAGAGAAGTTGTACAAGTTTACATTTCTACCAGTCATGCATGACTGTACTCTTCACACTGCATCTTCCCCAGAAGTTATAATTGTATGTGTCTTGGATTTTAGCAATTCTAAATGGTGTGAAATGATATCTCAGGGTGGTTTTGATTGGTATTTCCCTAATGGTTGGAGAGGTGGAACATATTTTAAGATATTTTTTAGACATTTTTTGTTTCATTCTGGGAAAAAAAAATTATTTTTAAGTTCCAAGACCCATTTTATAACTAGACTGTTTACCTCCTTAATATTTAAACTTTTTAGTTCTTTCCATACTCTGGATATTAGTCCTCTATCAGATGTGTGGTTAGTGAAGATATTCTCCCATTCTATGGATTCCATTCGTTATGTATTGGTTGTATTTCCTGTGCAATTGGGGTCCTGTTTAGAAATGGCTGATTTAGGCCAATCAGCTTGAGGGAATTCCCTCCTCTTTCTTCTAGGGTTTTTATAATCTCTAGTCTAATATTAAGGTCCTTGATCCATTTATAGCTGCTTTTTGTGCATGGTGACAAATATGGATTCAGTTTTCAATCTTCTGCATAAAGATATTCAGTATTTCCACCACCATTTGTTGAAAATGCTATCCTTTTTCCTGTGATTTTTTGGAGCACATATGTCAAAAATCAGATGACTGTATATGTATGGTCTTATGTCTTTATCTTTAGCTCTTATCCATTTATCTATGTGGATCTCCTACCATGTTGTATTTATTACTATAGATTTGTAGTATAGATTAACGTCTGGTATGGTGATACTTCCAGCAGTTTTTATTACTCAGGATTGTTTTGGCTATCCTGGGTCTTCTATGTTTCCATATGGATTCTGAAATTACTTTATTAAATTCTATAATGAATTGCCTTGGAATTTTGATTGGCATTGCATTAAATCTGTATATTGCTTTTGGTGGCATAGTCATTTTTATGATGTTAATTCTACCAAACTAAGAGCATGGGAGGTCTTCTACCTTCTCGTATCTGGTGAAATTTCTTTCTTTAGACTTTTAAGATTTTCATTTTGTAGGTCTCTCACTTCCTTGGTTAGATGTACACCAAGGTATTTCATATTTTTAGGTATTTCATTTTATAGTAAATGGAATTGTTTCTCTTAGGGCTTCACAAATGCCGTAACCAAATAAATAAAAAAGAGGAAACCTAAATTAATAAAATTAGAGATGAAAAATGGAACTATTACAACTGATATCAAGGAAAATTCAGAGAAAAATAAGGTCATATTTCAAAAACCTATACTCTATAAAATTTGATAATCAGAAAGAAAATGGATTAATTTCTTAGTACACACAACTTAGCCAATTTGAACCAGGATGAACTGAATTATTTAAATAGTCCAGTATCAAGTAAGGGATTTAAATCTTCAGACTAAACAAATAAACAAACAAAAAAAAAACCCAAAATAAAACAAAAAAAAACCAAAACACAGAACTGGATGGATTCAGTGCAGAATTCTATCAGACATTTAAAGAACAAGTAATACCGTGATTCCTTAAACTATCCCATAAAACAGAATAAGAAGGAACACTTCCAAACTCTGTCTATGAAACTAATTTTTAAGTTCCAGGACCCACTTTTATAACTGGACTGTTTACCTCCTTGATATTTAAGCTTTTCAGTTCTTTGCACACTCTGGATAATAGTCCTCTATCAGATGGTTAGTGAAGATATTCTCCCATTCTGTAGATTGCCTTTTTGTGCAATTGGCAATGTATTTTGCTGAAGAGAAGCTCTTTAATTTCATCAGATCCCACTCATCAAGTGTTGGTTATATTTCCTGTGTGATTGGGGTCCTGTTTAGAAACTGATGGTTTAGGCCCATCCACCTGAATTTCCCAGTGAGGTGTGTTTACTGAAGGCAACAGATTGATGGGTTTGAGGTGTGTTTACTGAAGGCAACAGATTGATGGGTTTAATTCATGTTTGTAGCCTATATCTTTTGATTGCAGAATTACTTCCATTGACATTTAGTTTTATAACTGAGAATTTTCTTTGATTCCTGTCATTTTCTGAGTTTTGTGGTTTTATATATATATATTTATTTACATAGTAATTGTGTTGGTATTGTTTTTCCTTTTGTCTTTTTGGGTATGTTTGTCCTTTTTTTCAGGCTTAGTTTCTTTTCTAGCATTTTCTATAGAATGGTGTGCTGGTCATGTAGGCGTTCAGATTGTTTTTATGGTGGAAAGTTTTTCTTTCATCTTCAATCATGACTGATAGTTTTAATGGATATACTAGCCTGGGTTGGCATTTGTGCTCATTCATGACTTGTACTCCATCTCTCCAAGTTCTTCAGGCTTTTACTGTTTCCATTGAAAGATCCATTGTTATTCTTATAGTTTTTACCTTTAAATGTAACTAGGTTTTTCTGTCTTGAAGCTTTCAGCACATTCTCTTTGTTTTGTATCTGTAGTGTTTTAACTGTTATTTGTCATGGTGAATTTCTATTTTAGTCAAGTCTTACTGATGTTCATGTATGTTTCTTATACTTGCCTGAGAATCTCTTTCCTTCCATGTGGAAAATTTTTATTGATGATAATCTAATTTTTTTCCCATGTTCTTTTGCATTTCTCATTCTGGGATTCCATGAATGTGCAGGTTTTGCTTCTTTCAGTTGTCCCATAACTCTTGAATATTCCTCTCAAATATTATTTTAGCTTTTTCAACTTCTTTAATTGAGCCAATTTGTCTGTCATCTTGTCTTCTAGTTCTGATGTCCTATTTTCTGTTTCTGTCTCATTAGTTCTGTTGGTGAGGCTCCGCTCAGTCTTTGATTATAATTAACTCGTTTTAATTTCAAGTTTAATCTCCACATGAGATTTTTTTCAACTGCTTTATGGTTAGTTTTGTTTTCTCAACAGACTTTCTCATCTCATCCAGGTGTCTGTTATTTTCCTGTTCACAGTTGCCTATACAGACATTCAACTCTTCTCAGAATTCGTTTCATTGTTTGATCATAGTAATAATCAACCTTTGAAAACCATTATGTTGGTTTTAAATTCTTGTCTAGTATATATGCATGACATTATTTTGGTTGGAACCTATCATTATAAAGTCATCATTTTTTGTAGGAGATTTTTTTGTCTTAGTTTTTGTTGTATCTCATGGACTTGTGTGATTTTTGCATTTTCTCTTTGGTCTTTATTGTCTTTCTTAGCTGTGAGTTTTTGATTCTATTTAGTCAGACATAATTATCACACTTGGCAGTTACTGTGACTGTTTGCCTAGGTGTTAAGAGAGTTACTCTAGCATTTCTTAGTGTTGCTTTGTAAATAAGCTTATTGTAATGATGAACCCCTACTCTGGTTAAGTGGGCAATGGAGTTTTAGTCTAGTTTTAATGGAGAGGTTTAAGATTAAGTGAGGTTTAGGTTTAGGTATCAGAGCAGTCTTAAGATTATACAAAAGGATAGTTTTAGTACCTAGGAATTAGTTATAAGTATGATATGGCCAACAGCTTTTAGATCCTTAGAGATGTGTAAGGTTGAATTGTTATGACCCAAAGAGACAGTTGAATGGGACTTTGTGTATAGAAATTTTAAACTGTGATGATGGTAAATTGAATTTAAAAGAACACTAAAATGATTACCTATTTTAGGATTAGATGTAAAGATTCTCTTCTGTTGGATGTAAGCTTTTGGTGCTCCTAAGTGGTATGGTGTTGGTCCACTAGTCCATGGCTTGTAGCTTCTGTGGATTCTATTATGTTCTGGTATTGTGGGGGCTAGGGCTGGCTCCACACATGGTCCATTCAATGGTTATCTGGTGCTAGATGTTCATATCCCAAGGCCTTGTGGTCTTGAGGTGGGTTGACAGAATATTGGGTTAGCTCTGCAAGCCATGTACTTTAGTAAAACCTTTTTAAAATTTTTATTTTGCTCCCAATGACATTTAAGCATGCACAAACCTTTAAGCATGCACAAATCTTTATAGTCTTTGAGAATCCTACTTAAACCAAGCCATTTTACTCATTATTGCCCTTGATTTTTCTCCTCCTTACTTCTGGTCTTCTTTTTCTTTTGAATGAATTTAGTACTGCTTCCTCCAACACTTCATAATCCACTTCAATGTGACTTCTAAGTGTTTCACTTATCTCCAAAACTTTTAAAAACAAAGAGCCTTCTCCCGACAATCACCAGAATTTACATGCTTCTGATAATTTTGGATTCCCAGTACCTCACTGCCTTGCTTAATATGTCCATGCTTAAATTTCTGCAGTGCTGATATAGCTAGATTGTCTTGCTTACCTTTCTTTATTCTTAGGTCTGAGTCAAAGACAACTTCAGTGTTAGCCACTAAAATTCAAAATTCCCTCATTTCTGACACTAGGATGCATCTCTTCCTCTGGTCTTTTTATTTATTTTTTCCTACCTTCCCATGATTTTGTCATTCACATCAAAGGTAAATCAAAAAATATTTTTCTTTTACCTCTCCATTGAAAACCAGATTGAAACACTGAATTTCACCAGAAAAATTTTTTCATATGTTCTAAAGGCACCTCAGCTCACTAGATACAAGATTTCTATCTGTAAATTTATCCTTCTACTGTTTTCTCTATTAGTGAAGTTCAAGATAAAGTCAGAAACCACACTCATTCAGTGTAAAGCCTGTGTGTGTGTGTGTGTGTGTGTGTGTGTGTGTGTGTGTGTGTGTCTATGTAGATATCTCTACATCTTCCAAACAATCTCCCTAGTTCAGAATTCTTCATGACCCAGACTAATGCTAGGAGCTCTCCAGTGGTCTCACTGCAAATATGTTGACCATTACAGACCTATATTCTGTTCAGCATCTTTAGGGAGTTCTGTATAAGGTCAATTTGCTTTTATTGTCCATCTCCACTCAGTTTTCTACTTTTTTGTTTTATCTATGCGTGTGTGAAGGTAAATATGTATTCTGTTACTACATGCTAATTATTCCTGTGATATTAACTTAGTCAGTGTCTGGAATTATGCACACCAAAGTAATTCAGAGAAGCGATTTTAAATAAAAGGTAACATTATTATTACTAGCAAACAGTGCATACAAAAAGCTAAATTGCAAATAGGACTCTTTAAAAGGTTATTCTAATAAGTAAAGACAGACATTACTCTATTGTAGCAGGGAGGTAGGAGGATTTTATAACAAGAATGAGTTTTTAGGGCAAGACAGGTAGAATATTTAAGAGCTGATTAGGATAAGAAATAACAGTGTGCTCTTAATGATTAGGATATTATTTTAAAAATGGACTTTCTCCTAAATTCATGACTAAGTCTGCACAAGTTAAATTCCTTCAAAACACACAGAGAATGGAAGATAGAAAAACTACCTTCCATCATGATTGCATTTCAGTTCAATGGCTTCTAGACCTTGAGATGCATTCTCTCTGGGTGTTAAACCAAAAGAATTTCAAGAAGATTTTCACTTTAAATAGATAAAGAACTTTAATGAGGTGCCATCAAAAAAGATTTAATGAGGGTGGGCACACCCTGGTCATAAGGCCACCTGAGGTGGGTAATATGAGGCTGAGCTTGAGCTCTCGAGCTTCCTTCATGCAAAAACTGATTGAAAATTAGCTTTTAAATTTTTTTTTAAAAAATTGAAAGCCACTTTATACTTTGCTCCCACCATTTTGTAACACCATATTCCTTGACTTTTGGGGTTCTGGCAGAATAGATGTTCCTTGATGATCTTGCATGTATCATTTCTGTCTAGAGTAAAAATCTCTTAGGAGTGTCATTATTTATTTAAAAGTCTCATCCTCTGGTAATTAGTTCACTTTGCAGTGGGAGGGAAGTATCAAGTTACTCTTGCTTGTTGCCATTTAAATTTTATTGTATTTAAGAAAATTTTTTCATATTTTGTTCATTTATAAATGAGACACAGAGAGGGAGAAAGAGATACAGAAAGAGACAAAGAGAGAGACAGAGAGAGAAACAGAGAGAGAGGGAGAGAGTGAAACAGATACATGAGTGGAGAAGACAATTTTTTCCCCCACCCGAGAAGACAATTTTAAGAAGTCAGTTATTTACTTTCACCATTTGGATTTCTCTACATCCTTCATGTGGGTGTCTATGGATTAAACTCCAGGTTTGTGAGTAGGCAACTTATCCACTGAGCTGTCTTGCTGGCCCTAGGAAAATGTATTTAACTCCACCTTTCATGGCTTCAAAACTGAAAAATTGCCCTTCAGTTTTCCAGTTTTGATATCATTTTAATATGCATCTTTTCAATGAATGTGTTGAATTCAGTGCAATTCTACCCTTCCTCATATTTTCCTCTTCATATATATTTGCTCTTTAACCTCTCTTTGACATTTATACCATTTTTTTCTTCTTTATATTTTATGTGTATATGTGGGTCTTTCCTTAAATCTCTACATATGTGACTTTAAGAATGTGTCATAGTAAAAACAGCCTGGTACTGGCTCCAAGATAGACACACAGATCAATGGATAAGGGTTGAAGACCCAGACATAAGCCCACACAACTACAGCCATTTGATCTTTGACAAAAAAATCCAATGGAAAAAGAACAGCATCTTCAACAAAAGTGCTGGCAAAACTGGATGTCCATATGCAGAAGATTAAAACTGGAACTGTATTTGTCACTATGCAAAAAATTAATTCCAAACGGATCAAGGACTTCAATATTAGGCCAGAGATTATAAAAAAACCCTAGTTGAAAGGGTTGGGAACTCCCTCGAGCTGATTGGACTAGGCCAACAGTTCTTAAATAAAAATCCAATAGCACAGTCAATAGAATCAACACTCAACAAATGGGATCTTATGAAATTAAAGAGCTTCTGGTCAGATAAATATATTATAAACCGAGCAAAAAGACAACCCATAGAATGGGAGAAAATCTTCACTATCCACTGATAGAGCTTTATTATTCAAAGTGTACAAAGAACCTAGAAACTAATCCCGAGGAAATAAGTAGCCCAATTAAAAAACAGGCCTAGGAACTCAAAAGAAACTTTTCTGGGGACAAAATTGAAATGTCTAACAAATATCTTTAAAAATGTTGCACATCCTTAGCCATCAAGGAGATGCAAATGAAAACCTTCCTGAGATGATATCTCACTCTAGTCAAGATGGCAAAAATCCATAATACAAACACCACCAAATGCTGGAAAGGATGTGGAGAGAAGGGAACTCTCCACCATTTCTGGTGAGAATGCAAGTTTATTCAACCACTCTGGTGATCAGTCTGGTGATTTTTTAAAAAATTAAAGATTGAAATGCCATATAACACTGCTATTCCATTTCTGAGAATAATCCCCCATAAGGCAAAAGTTCACCTCAATGACACAAGCACAACCATGTTCGTAGCAGCACTATTTACAATAGCAAAGTCAAGGAATCAACCCAAATGCCCAACAGTTGACAAGTGGATAAGGAAATTATGGTACATTTATACATCAAAAAAGATGAATTAATGAAATTTTCCAGGAAATGGATGGAATTAAAAAATTATATTGAGTGAAGTATCCCAGAAACAGAAAATTAAGTGCCATATGTACTCCCTAATAGGTGGTTCCTAGTACCAAACCCACTTAGTGATATATTCAAAGAAAATCTCTGTATCTACAGTAATTGCAAAGATTATAAACAGGAAGGAAGGGAAAGGAGGGCCCCCCGGAAATAAGGAAATAGGGGATCATGCTACAGTAGAGAAAATATGTCACCATCAAGTATTGCAAGTAAGTAATGAGTCATCTGGTTAAGCTCACCCACTTTCCTTCCTAGTCACTTGCAACTGAGGGGGTTTGACCTCACCAGTCAAAGAGGGCATAGAGTCTGGCAGATAGATGGTAACCATCCTGCAGTGGGAGACTGACCCCGTCCCCACTCACTACAGTCTCCTACTCCTATTCCATCTACCTTTGAATCTACTCTTATAGTAAGACTCCATTTAAACAGCTTTTTATCTCTGGTTAGGAGATGACCTTCATTACCAATCAGGATGAAGCCAAGTGTGGTACAGGAACAGCAAAACTGAAAATAACAAACCATAATTCAGAACATCAGACACCCTACATTAACCATCTGGAGACAGACCAGCCAAATCTCTCTCCCTCCTAAAGCTCAGGGAAATTTGTGGAAGAGGGGGTGGTAAGACTGTAAGAGCCTAAAGATGGGGAGGAGCAACAATACACGAGAATACTCTACACAAGTTAGGGCTGCAGTAGCCATAATCGGACTTTGCATGACCTGTGCAATGACTGACATGTCAATGATTTCCCCCCCTCAAAGTCTAGCATGGATCACAGGCACTAGGATCCTTAGAGGAAAGGAATTAACAGTCATAATACTGTTCCCATAATAAAGGGGAGCACAAGAAAGGGATCTGGGCAGTGCCACTGAGTCTTTGCACCTCACTAGAATGGAGGATGAAGAGGGAAGTTTGACATTCACACTAAAGGATGCTCCAGGGAATGGGAGGGGGAAGAGGGGGACACTAGGAGAAAGGGAAGGAAGGGGGTGAAAGGAAGGGGAAAAGTGGGGGAGGTTGCAAGGAGGACTGGGGAGGGGTGGAGGGAAGAGGGGACCAGGGTACCTATTAAGTTTGTATGATCAGGAGAAAAAAAATATAATTAAAAAAACTAAAAAAAAAATAGTGTGTCACAAATTTTTGGAAGGTTCAGAAAAAGACATGGATTTGAACTCATGTTCTCAGCATCCTGAGCTTTACTGCTGGGTGTGCAGTGGCTCACCAGGTTAGAAAATCCATTGAATGTGTGTCTGCAGATGCTTTTAGTGTAGTGCAATAGCTAGCAGTGAAAACCTGTAATAAAGAGGTTCAGGTTCTCAAAACCAGCCCAGGTTTTATTCCTGTTTTTGTCGCTGAGCAACCATGCCAATTTTTGCACCAATTTTTATACTCAATGTGTTCATTTTCCTTTTTAGATTAGTATCTTTGTTTCATATTCATTTGCTGCAATATACAGTAGACCCAAAGAATTTAGTGTTGAAAAGACTTTATAAATGTTCATGATTCTAGATCTTCATGGCAGAAGAGAGAACAGTAGCTGAAGGAACCACTCATCTCATGAGCACAGGAACAGCACAGTTTGGAGCAACAACTGTTATACATTTTCCTTCTGGCTTGTCAGCTCTCCAAATGCTAGCAAACTCTTGCCATCTTATCCACCTGCCCTGGGAATGGTCCTGTCCACTTGTGTATTTTCCACATCAGTCATGCAATTAGGACGATCTTAATCTTACTTGCACAACTAGAGAGATAATCCCTCATGGGTATACTTAAAGGCTCTGCGCTCTGGTATGAAGTTGATACCCAATATTAACCAACACAAATGAGAATGGAAATACCTCCATAATACAATTCTTATTCAAATAAAGTATGTGTAAAAAATTTAAAATGATCTGGTAGAAGTTGATATCTATTAAATGATGATGATGAATCTTATTGTTTTTTAGTTATTATATGTATCATCCTCATCATCTCTTTGGAGGTGCTCTTTGTCACTTAGAATATCTTCTATTATTCTTCCTTAAGGATTATAAAAATGAAGAATGTTAACAAAGTTTCTAGTGTTAACACTGATAGCAGACTTCACTCAACATGCCTCTGACTCCAAAGCATTCAATGTGTTCTTGCTACTCCTTCAGTTTCTAAAACATCTGATCTTCTGCTGAGTGGGATGAGTAGTCGTGGGGTTCAGAAACAAGCTTTGTGGTTTTAACTGTTTTAGTGTACTCTTTCAATAATTTCAACTTTTGAGAGAGAAAGAGAGAGAGAGAAAATTGCTGATATCTAAAATTTGTGGTGTGTGTAGAGTGTGGGGCAGATTCTAAAATGGCGATTTGGTTATAACTCACTAGGTTGCTTTTCTTGCTTCCAAAATTTTGTTTTCATTATGACTTTTTGGACTCTCTTTCCTCCTGGCTTGCCATGTGTGTGTGTGTCCGTGTCTGTGTGCGTGTGTATGTGTGTGTGTGTCCATACACAAATGCTTAGTACCACTTCCCACTCTTTCTGTGTGTGTGCATGTGCATGTTTGTGCATGTGTGTGCGTGTGTGTGTGTGTGTGTGTGTGTGTGTGTGTGTACAATAGAACACTCAAGCATGGAGACCCAATATTTGGAATCATCCTGGATTGTTATATCTTCTTATTGCCTTACTCAGCTCTTTTCGCTTAGGAGATAAAAAGCTTTTACCCTTGAAATATCTCTCCAGCCCCCATGCTCCATTATTCTAAAAACATTAAATTAAAAAATCCTTACTATTGCATAGTGTATACATATGTGGTATCTCATTTAATTTTCAAAATTACCCTATGAATTAGGTTATTCTGTTCAAACTGTGTAAATTGAAACTAGAAATATTAAATGGGCTGATGTTAAAAAGAGACATAGAATTATATATCATAGTATCTCCCAATCATGCTTTCTCTGTAGAAATATATATCTTATGAGTAATCAGTTACTCATAAACAATTATGCTTATAATGTAGAACATCAACCTTAATATTTGGCTTAAGAGTTTGCATGAAATATTTTTCAGATAGTGCACAGATTATCTACAGATTCAATTATATTTTTTGGTAAACTTTTTTTCTTCAACCCTTTATTCATTACTAAAATAATGGAAATAAAATCTTCTAAAGGTGTTAAGGATTTATCATAATTTTCAAATTCCTATCGAAATATGCAAATCGAATCATTTCAGATGTTTTAATTTCAGAAATTTTGCTTGATTCATATAAAATTTTGTCCAAGGGTCAATGTAGTCCAAACCAATATGATTAGTTTTTCTACAGGAGATTAAGTAACAGAAAAACTGGTGGTAAAACACTGTATGAACACAATGTATTGCAAGTCAGAAAACATTTGAAAGGCTAAAATTTCCTCTTCCTAGAATTCAATATTGATGTATATAAATGTCCTGGAATATCAAAGCAATATTTGCATGGATACATAAACACACACACATACACACACACACATACACATGCTCACACCAGTCTAGAAAAGCAATAATAGATTTCATTCTTATCTCTTATTTTTAATAATACAACTAAACTTTATATTTAAATATGAGATACTAACAAGTAACTATGAAAGTTTAGAAATTGTAATCAAACAAAAGAAGTGACTCCAGAGAAAGATTGATAGGAGGATGACCTTCAGCTACTCAGTGGCTAGTTTGTGTGCAGAGCAGAAGACAATGCTTTTTCTTAAAATTATTGCTTTTTATTTTTTTCAGAGGATGAAAATGATTATGATGACTTTCCTACATCAAAAATATTAGAAATATTTTACCCATGCTGAAAGCAAATTCGTGTTGTCTAGCCATCCTTCCTGTGTTATGTACTTGCATGAGTGAAATGATGCAGTCTGTTTTGGTCTTGGACACTTTGCTGAGCATTTTATCGTTGGTTCAAACATTCCCTTCATTTCCCACTTCTATTCCTACAATTTGGTTATGTTTCTTGAAAATAAAAAGACAGGGCTACAGTTTCTCCTGCTCATATTCATACAGGTTGTATTTCATACACTCAGCATTTAGTTTTCGTATTCATATGAAAAGGGAACTTTTTGACAAGAAGATGTTAACCTTTCTCAATTCTGCTTATAAGTGCCTCCAAACGAAATTCAAGTCTTTCTCTTAAAATCAAGCTCTATAAAGCTCTAGTGAGAATTCGTACTTGCTTATAAATTTTTCTCAGTGTTATTCGTTCATGAGTGTTGCAATCAGACTGCATGGTTGCTGATAAAATGACCATCAAACAGCTTAAGGGAACAAGAGGTTTATTTTCTCCTATGATTACTGGTTACAGTTCTTAGTCCAGCTTGATGGGAGAGCACACACCAATACCAGGGCCGAGAGAACTGGCCACACCATTTCTACGTAATAGCTGAGAGAGGGATGGTCCTTACTTGCCAGGCCAGCATGTCTGGCCAAGGATGCCCACTTTCTCAAACAGCTGTCAGTATTTTATTCCAGGGATTTATCCCATGCACCATGGGCTTGACCTTTCCAATCAACTAGACAATCTCCTTCAGGTTTACTCTGGGCCTAACTCAACCACTAATTCTCTACAAATGTTCCCAGAGCTCAAACCCTCAACTGTCAAGTTGACATCTGTGCCTAACGATGACAAGGAGTTTCTGTTAGTAGTCTGAAAGATCAATTATTATTTGTCATTAAATAGGTAGAGAGTGTGTCTGTGGTAGATGTACTGCATTTGCATAAAGATGCATATATTTTTTATTTATATCATTCTAGTTTATGAGAAATTGTCCTTAGCTGTATAATCTATGGCTTTCTGTGTCATGGCAAGTTGATAGGATATCAGTGTTAGAGTCAGAATTGGTAAAAAATAGTGAAAAACTGCTTTAACCTGATGTCATTTTCAAATAACAAGACATTTTCAATGTATTTGTTAAATGAATCCATAATATATGTGGAAATAAGATGACCAAAGTTATAAATTATATGTAGATTCCGATTTTGCTTTTCAATTGTATTTGTTACACAATTACAGGATGATATGCCAGCACTAAATTTACTTCACTGTGTCTAAATTTTATAGATGCACATGGGCAGTTAGAAATACTTTCATATTACCATTAACATTATTTTATTTTCCCCCAGAAATCAAAAATCTCAACGTATGATAAAATGTGGGCTTTTATGAGTAGCAGGAGACAGTCTGTACTTGTCAAGAGCAATGAAGAGGGCATCCAGCGAGTCCTCACTTCTGATTATGCTTTCCTAATGGAGTCAACAACGATTGAGTTTGTTACCCAGCGGAACTGTAACCTGACACAGATCGGCGGCCTCATAGACTCCAAAGGTTACGGCGTGGGGACTCCCATGGGTAGGTTACATGTCAGCTATTTGCTCTGTGTTCATTAATCTTAGTCGCTGTGAGAATGCAGGAACTCAGGGCCTCCATATATGGTACAGAAGATGTTGTTCTCACCACACTTTCCACCTTCTTCACTAGGTAAAATTAGGTTAAGGATTCAGACATATTCTTCAAATGAATAAATCAAGCAGAAAAACTAATTGATGTATAATATCTAGCAGATATTTCACTGCTTTAAAGCTGAAATACTACATCTAAAGAATATTTAATTCTCAAATATATGTGATTATATATATGTATATATGTATGTATGTATGTATAAAATCATATTTCTATTTTGGCTTCTCACTCTGCATTCCAGACTTACCTTGATTTCATGATGTTAGCCAGACTGGCCATGAATTCACAGGCCATTCTCTTGCCTCAGTCTTCTAATACCTATGATACTATAATATACAAGGAAGTCGTCATGGCTGGTCTTTAAGTTTTTTTAACTTTTTATTCATTTATTTTGTGTGTATGCACGTGTGTGTGTCTGTCAGAGAGCACTGTGTGTCCCTGTGGAAGACAAAGGGTAACTTCTGGAATCATCCTGGATCGATCTTGCTCCTTTTTGGCTTCACTGTGGGATCTCCCAGGCTTCACCCACCAAAGCCTGAAGTGTGGTCTGCCTTTGTTATCACCTGGCATTTCTACTTGAGATCTGGGATCCAAACTCAGGACCTTCTGCTTCGGAGACAGAGTCTTAACCCCTGAGCCATTTCTTTGTCACTTGACATTTTGTTTTTTTTAATGCTATTTACAAGAATATAATTTTAAATGTTTTCAATTTGTTTATTTATAGAACATTATTTTATTATCAATATTACTTACAAAACTAACTGAAAGAAAAAGCCATGAATGATTCTTTTATTTTACAGTTTTACTAAAAGTATTTCATATACAGACAAAGTAAGTTTATGTACTATCCCCCTCCTCTCCCACTCCCTCCCTTCTTTTCTGCCCCCTCCTTCCTTCACCAATCCAGCCATATCCCTCCCACCCTCCTGTACTTCTGCATGTGTGCATCATAGGACTCCTGGATGCCTGTAAGGAACCAGGTCTCTGGTTGCTAATAATATTTTATATATTTATCTTAAAAAGTACAAGTAACAGACAGACTTTTTACCTAGGATATATCGCCATGTAAAATATGTTACATTCAGGATTTGTTGCTTTTAACATTCTTCACCTTGTATATGAAAACATTGTTTTCAGTAGCAATAATGAAATGAAATAAAAGTATCTTACAAATTGTACCTGGTGTTATACACCTGTAGCTCTCCTTACTCCAAAACTTGAACTGGGTGACTTGTTTCACTCTATGAGTTTGAGAGCTACCTAAATAAAAGAGAAAGACACTATCTCAAAATCATTCATAATAATTTCTAGGAAAAAAGAATGAAAATGCTAAATATATGCATGTGTATATGTTATCTCTAAGTATTTTTATAGGATATGCTCTAATTAAATGTAATGAACATAAACAACATTGTGGTATACATGTCTATGTAACAAACAGAATGATGACACCCCAAAGAAGCTCTTATCCTGATACTAGACTCTGAAATAGAACTGTAAATAGCCAAATGATGTTAAAGACTTAAAACTCTTGAGCTGGATAATCAGTCTGATTATCAATTGAGTCCAATAAGAGTTAAGGAGGAGGATAGATTCACAGTTGCTATATACAATAGAGGGAATAAGAGAGGCTGTAGGGACAAGAGAAAGGAGCGCACAGAAAAGAGACAGTGATGTCTGACATTATTAAAGATGGAGGAAGGGGGGTGGAGCAGTGCCTCAGGGGTTGCAGGTGGAAAGTCCTGAGTTCAGATCCTAGACCCCACGTATAGACGCAAGGCGGAAGCGGGGTCGGCCTGCGTTTCTGGTCCTGGTAGGGCGGAGCCTGTGAATCCCGGGGCAGAGTAAACAAGGAGGAGGTGGAGGCGTCCATGGAGGTTCCCGAATTCGTCCGTGGTTCTACACACACATACACACATACACATATACATCCACAATTGAATAAATAAAAATTTAAAGATGGAGAAAGGGATTCAATGTCCATAAATGCAAACATCCTTTAGAAGTTCAGTGAAAGTTCTTTTAAATGTAATATAGGAAGAGCCATTTCAGATGACAATTTTAGCATTTCTGACTTCAACAATTAGGTGGTAATGAACAAGATATGATAAAGCTAATAAATTTAAGGTAATTTTTCCTGTCTACAATAGGAAACTCATAGGTACCATAGAATAAAATTATTAGTATTTTAATTATATAAATGTAGTTTTCAAATGGTATTACATGCTCATTGACTTATCACAGTAATAACAGTAACAGTATAATTTTGAGACCTTAATTCAAAAATATTTTCAAGGATTTGTTCAAATGTTTTTATGTTTAATATGCACTTTGATTATATTTTTAATTTGTCTCCACTAATAACTTTATTTTTGAAAAGTTTTCTAAGGTACCAATACACATACTGGCATTAGAATGTTGGATTAGTTTCCTAAAATTCACATTCAGTAGTTGATACTCATTATGTCTTTACTCCTTTAGAATCATTTCCAATAGCATCTGAGAAACTCATGAGTCCATCCATGTGACTTTAACAAAAATTTTAACATTAAACAATACTGTTTTGATAATATTCTGAAATCTATTATGGCTCAAAGTGTGCAATGACTTTGCAAGCTGTTTAAAATATACTGTACTAATTCCTATAATAATTTCTATAAAAACCTTGGGTTTACACAGAAGATTCAAAAATATACACATAATATTGGTAAAAAAAATGAGTTTTTAGTACCAAATTATGCAACTTTATATGGACCTATCATGTTCTATTTCTCTGAGAGAAGAGAGACTAGTAACATACTATCCGCATAATGTTCTGCATATGAATATCCAGGATTTAGCCTTGTCAGTTGTTGTCGAGGCATTTAAAAAGTCTATGGACTCTAGATTTCTTTCTGCAATCCTCCTCCCTGTACTTTACAAATACATCTGATCAGATTTCTTTTTTTAAAAAATATTGTTTTTTTTAACTAGTGAAGTAATAACATTGAATTCTCAAAGTTCAGACGACCTTTTAAATATTAAAAACATTTAGTCAAAAAGATATATATGCTATTTTACTAGAGTTTATTCTGGGAACTGCATGAAAAAGTGCGGTCAGGCATATTGTTAGTGTGTGATATGAGGTGTAGGTCCATGGGTTTTCTGGGATAAATTTGCCATGAAATTTCATCTGGCAAAAGATAGCACAAATGAATTTTTCAATGCTACATCTGGAAGGAAAAAGATTCATGCCTTTGACAGGAATTCTTTGATGGTTTGTATCACTGGAAGGAAGACACAAGCTTTTGTTTCTCTTTGATTTTTCTAGTTTTTGCAAGCAATGTCTGTACTTATGAAGCATCATTTATTATTTACTGAACAAATAAATTCTACAATTGGAAATGTAGGTAAGGCAGCCAGGATTTTTAAATAAACAAAAAATTATTTTAACGCTAATGATAAAAGTGATATAATTTAAATGCAATGAACTTATAAATTTTAATTATCCAGGAACCCCAAAATTCAATCAATAAAAATGGAAAAGATTAAGTGTGTGAGAAGACATTAGAGTGCAAATAAGAGATGTATGTCAATGTTGAAAGTAGCATAATGACATTTCTTCGAGTTACTAATTCAATTGTAATAAAACACTCTGACCAGAGTATCTTAAGAGAGAAAAGGTTTATTACTTCACTTTACAATTCTAGAAGGATTACAACCCATTATGGCTGCAAAACCAATGTGTCTCATTACGTGATGAATTGGAAAGTAGGCAGGTAGACCAGGAAGACTAACTCTAAAATGTCTCAAAACTCATTCTCAGTGACATAAGTCCTAAAGAAGCTTCCACCTAAGATTCCACATCTTTCCCAAATAGCGCACCCAGATGGAGACTAAATGTTCCAGTACATAAGCCTATATAGGACATTTAACATTCAACCACAGCACTACTCATCAAGATTAATTCTTAAGTATTAAATTTTGGCTATAATTAATATGAAGAATTTAGGAAGATTTTATACTATTATTTGAATACTTTGTGAATGTACTATGCCAACACACAGGAATTTCATCTTTTTAACTATACATTTATCTATTTTGTGTTTATGTGCCTGCACACATGTGTCATGGTGTGTGTAAGAATATAAAATGCTCATCTAACCTCTCTCAATCAGTATTAATAAAATTCACCTCAAAGAATGATACATAGATCACAAGATGATCACAAATGCAGACAAATAATAAATAAATCACAGGAGATGAGATAGATAAGAAAATCAGTGAGTTGGGCTGCTTGGGAAGAACATCATAGTCTCTTGTTAGAACAGTGAGGTCCTTGCAACCACTGACTAATTTTACTTATTACAGGAATGCAAACAGGGAATTGGAATCAGGGTGCAAACTCAAGTAAAATTCTTGTAATTAGTGGAAAGGAGAGATAGGAAAATGAGAGTCCTCTAGCTTCCAGCATATGCTTAGACAACCAGTCTGTAATATCAGGCAAATTCAGCCTTGTGCTGAATTCTTCATATAATGTGAAACCCCTTTGTCAAGGCGGCATCCTAACAACCACTTTTCTCCAGGTGCTTTTACCTCATCAGCCAGATCATCAGTCCCCTATCAGGGTTCTGTCCATTAAACCACCTTGTGTTGAATGACTGCCTGCTAACAATAAATCAAAATAGTGTATTACACAAAATCTAAAGAGACTTTTTGAAAATATATCTTATATCACTTCCAAGGAAGGCGTAGCAGATACTCTGTCCTGTTGTGAGAAAACACTGAGGCTCAAACAAGTTAAAGGAGAAAAAGGAAATTTATTCAGCTTATGGTTACAGAGGGAGATACAGTCCTTTATGGTGGAAAAATCATGGCTGGATGGCAGAAGCTGGAGTCAGCCTAAGTCATGTTCATCATGGAGGCTGAACACTGCAAAACTGCCTGAGTCAACTTCTCCTGGAAGCAGGATGGGTTAATCTACCTCAAGCCCCACCCCCTGTGACTGTTTTCCTCTAGTAACAATTCACCTCCTAAAGGTGCCATAACTTTCCCTAACAACTAAAGATTCAAAAACATGGGCCTGTGGAGAACAAATCACATTTCAAACCATGATAGAAGGTTTAGTATGATTATGCAATGGGTAATAATATTTTAATCCTTCCATGGCATCCATGATGCCATAAAAGATGTCAACTTACTTACTGAAAGGTGTTCAGGTGCTTGTGAGATAGCTCAACAGATGAGATTCCTGCTGGCAAACCTGAACCTGGCAACTGGAGTTACATCTCCAGAAGCCCAAATGGTAGAAGGAGAGAATGGAGAGGGAGAAAGCTGTTCTCTGACCTCCACCCATGTGTCATGGCATGTGTTTTTTTTTTTTTCTCTCTCTCTCCATCTCTCTCTCTATCTGCTAGATTCTTTCAAATAAATATATTTTTTAAAGATCTGAAATGGTTCAAAAAATTGAAGCCTGAATCACTATAATTGTCTAGCAGTTTTAGGCTGGAGAAAATACTAGGTTCAACATACAGTATTTCTGTTTCTCCTGTTTTTGCTGAACTTGTAGACAAAGTAAAAGAGCAGAAAAAATTAGGACTATTAGCTTGAGAATGTACATTTTTCTCCCTTTTCTGTTGAACACTTGGTTGATCCAATTGACTTTTAGTATTTTGGAGAGAGTTACCATGAAATATATTCAATAATTCCTGAAGTCATTTACATAAACTATTTATGGAAGTCACCTTGGATTATATTTCTAGATAAAATCTTTTAATTATCTTAGTGATACATAGGTCACTGTGCTTCCATTAAGTTAAATTAAAATGTTGTTCAACAACTCACTTAAAAAGTACTTCAAAAGGATATTTCTGGAATTTCAGTTTAAGAAATATTATTAAAAATTCAAAGACAAGAAAAATACTTTGATTTCACAATAATAATAATAGCTAATAATAAGTCATAAATAAATAATAAAGTTTCATAGCACATTGTTTTGCTTTTATTGTAAAGTAATAGTCAACTTAAAATTCATCCAAGTATTCAATTACTAATAGTGGCATTTAATGCACTATATACAGATACTAATTTTAATATTCATTTGTTTTTCTTGTGTGCATATGTATTCATGGGAGCATGCATACCATGGTACACATGTGGAGGTCAGAGGAGTATTTTTGGAAATCAATTCTCTTCTACCGTATGGACTGAGGGGAACTCATCTCATGTCTCTGAACTTGGTGGGATGTGATTTAACCCATTGAGCTATCACACTGGTCTTGTATGTATTGCCTTAAATCCAATTCTGATTGAAATAAATTTAGACAGAAAATGTAAGTTCACAGGACTTGATACAGAAATTGAACTATATCTTTTAGTTGTTTTTAGTCAAATGACTTGCAAGCTTCCCTTTAACTTGATACTATTAAAATTTTAGCATAAATGAATTATCTTATTCAAAAAAGAGATCAAAATATTTTCGAGATTCAGCACATCAAACGTGATTCTTAAAATCCTTTACTATGACTTCAAGAAGAAGTCATTAAACTCTATTAAACACTTTTGACTGGTGAAAAATGTTTTAGGCTGTAATTTATGACTTTCTATTTCATACTTCTACTAGAAATAGGACTTTCTGACTTATTAATATTTTCTTAGTTACTTAAAAAACACATTGATATGCCATTGTACTAAATGAATGAAATTCCCACTTCTGTAGAATTTTTCAGCATAGTCTGCAAAGCTCAAATAACCAATTAATATTTCCTCATTATTTTTTCACAAGTATCACATTGAACATTATTATTCTTATATTTACATACATTTAAATATTATCTAATTATAAATCAACAAAAGGAAACACTAAAATGTAAAACATGTAGTTTTAAAAAATTGGTGAAATATTTTAGGGCTTTTACTCTTTTCCCAAGAAGTTAAAGATTTAAAGTCCAAGTCCAAGACAGGAGAGCTACAGAGGCTCTGGCTTTGAAGAATACAAACACATTCCAAAAATCCTCTAGAAGCTTGACATTATGTCTTAGGAGACTTTCACAGTCTAACATATAATTGGTGAAAAGAGCTTCCCTTTTTAAATTTTATTCTTTTGTTTTCTTTGTTTTATCACTGCTTAGATTTTAGACATATGCTATAGAGGCATACCAATTCATCTGGAATGGAAAATCAGAATTTTTAAAAATTGGACCTTGTCCCCTGGATTCCTTCTTTTTTTTCTTTTTAAAATTTAACTGATAGTCCTACTCCTGTGTGCTTTTTTTTTATGGGTCTCCCTCACTATTCTTAGTGTGATGATTGCTGACCAAAGAATGGTTTAAAATCTGAATGATTCATATAGAAACATTTAATTAGGGAGGCTCTGTTTACACAAGAGTACCTTGTGGAACAATCCACAATGATGTTTAGATAAATGCTAAATAAGCAGAAGCACCTTTAATTAAGATTTTCTGTCATGGATGTCCAGACGGCAGCAATTTTATTTTGTCATGTGACATTATCTGTGTGGAATGTTGAAAGGTGTACATTTTTTTTTAACACATAACTTATCTGTGATGCCTGTTTTGTATGAAACAATGTTTTAGAAAAACTTTGGGAGAGGTAGACTCAAAAAGCAAATCAGCAGTGTCATTAAGGAATATTGATAACAGGTGAATGATTGTAAATCTGCTTCTTAATATTACTACAGAGTGATGATGCATTTAAAAGAACAGGAAGCATTTTTTTCCTTAATGGAATTTTCAGCTGCATTACCTCTCTCCTTATTCTGTTCTAAGAACCTTTTCTGTGTCTCCTTTTAGAAGACTGAGTACACATTATTACAGTTAAGGACCAGAAACTCTGCAAATCAGGATTTAGATGAAATGCAGCAATTAAGAAATGCTACTAGGATCAGTTGGCCTTAGCATTCTGTTATTCAATTTGCTAGAATATTTTAAACTATGAATCTCATGACTGCTAATTTTTTTTATTATTTATTCAACTGTGTGCATATGCATGTGTATGTGCGTGCGCGCATGTGTCTGTGTGTGTGTGTGTGTCTGTGTATGTGTAGAACCACGGACGAATTCGCGAACCACAATGGACGCCTCCACATCCTTCTGCCCCGGGATTCATAGGCTCCGCCCTACCAGGACCAGAAGCGCAGGCCGCCCCTGCTTCTGCCTGGCGTCTATACGTGGGATCTGGGATCCGAACTCAGGACCTTCCGCTTGCAAGGCGGAGGCTTAACCCCTGAGCCACCTCTCCAGCCCCATGACTGCTAATTTTTAAAAGAGAAAAAAAAGCAAGTCTCTTTCATTTTTAACTTTTATCCCAATTTCCACCACACTTGAAGTGTGTGGTCACAAAGAAGGGGTTATAGAGAACTGTGTCATTATCCTGCATATCCTAAGGGATAGTATATTAATCTGGGTTCTCTATACCCACAGAATCAACAGAATGGACACATAAAAAGGGATTTATTGAATTGGGTAACAAGATAAGGCTGAAGTAGTCCAACAATGGCTGCAGTAGCTGCTAGTCCAGTACTCCAGGGGGCGGTGGCTGAAGGCTGGAGGATTCCTGGAGAGCCTTTGGTCATGTGAAGGTTTGAATGGTTGGAGGCCTAGAGGGTCAAAGGAACTGGGCACCAGAAGGAAAGAGAGTTTCCTAGTATAACAAAAGAGAGTCTTTATCTCTTCTGATATGGTTCCTTTTATTTGTTCTGCTATCTTGATGTTCCAATTAGGTCTAGGGCTGGTCTTCCTATTGCAAATCTATTGATCCATATACCCTCTTCAGGTGGGCTGACTGCTGATTTTAGTTAATGCCAAGTGTAGTCAAGTTGACAACTAGAATTAACTATCACAGGTCCACTCCTTATCAATTTGACACCAGATAACATATCCTTACAACATTCTTTTTAAATTAATTAATTAATTTTATTTGTTTTGTGTGTGTGTGTGTGTATCAGAGTCCTCTGTGTGTCCTTGTAGAGGAACCAGGGTGACTTCAGGAATCATCCTGGATTGCTTCTACCTCCTTGCTTTGTGCCAGCATTTCCAGGTTTCTCTCCACCAGGCCCAGAAGTGCAGTGGCTACCTTTTCTGCATTTTTACATGAGACCTGGGATCTGAGCTCAAGACTTTATACTGTGAGGCAGAGGATTAACCCCTGAGCCATCTCTCCAGCCCCTTTATGCCTTTCTTAATCTCCACATAAAAACAATAAAATTCATAATTCCACCTAACATAACTATCCATGTGCCACCACACTGGCATTATTTTTCCCCAAGAAAAGTGACAAAGTTCCTTGAGAAATGCTTAGTATTTCGTCACATAATACAATATCATGATGTAGATTACAACATTTTATCATATAACATTAGAGATTAACATTACATTACACAACATAAATATCTTCTTTTTTTGATAAATATCTTCTAATGTATGTGTGCATGCACAAGCATATTCTTAACAAACTAGAACAGAAGTACCCACAACAATTATAATCCTTTCTGTAACTGGTCATGTGGCCTTAGCTGATATTTATAACTACTTCCTCTACTATCCATTGTGTATTTCCTCTACCTTTAACAAGTACTTCCCTAAGGGGAACACGGGGAAAGGGTTCAGGGAAAGGCCACTGGGTCCTTGTACATCATCGGAGAGGAGGGCCCAGAGGAAAATCAGACATGCACAAGAAAGGACTCTCTGGGAATTGGGACGGGAGGCACTGGGGGATGGGGAGGGAGAGGGGTGAGGAGGGGGAGCAGGGGGTACGGGGGGGGGACGAGGAGGGAGGGAGGGAACTGGTGTACCTAATAAGTTTGTATGAGCTGAAATAATAATAAAAATGTATTAATAATAAAAAAAGAATAGATAAGAGTTTCAAAATGGAAAAAAAACTTATTCAATAAAAATTGATGCCTCGTTCTACACCTAATGAGGAAAAAAAAATAAAACAAGTACTTCCACAGGTCTTGGCTCTTTACCTGGAAGGATTACACATACCTTCATTCCTAGAGGATCTGGGCCATTTACTGTCACTGCTATTATTGGGTAGTTGTCGTCTTCCACTGAACTTAATTAGAGGACATGGTAACACCAAGAGACACCTAGTAACCTCCAGGCATATTCTTTCTTAACACCATTGTGGAGAAATAGTCCATTTTCCTCTTGGTGGTCTGGACTAATCACTCCTCCCTGAGCTGGAGCCAAAACTTTTAGACCAGTAGAACACAGGCTCACAGGAATAGTAAGCAAAATTTTTCCCAATGGATCACTAGGAATGGTGGTAAGGGAAATCATTCCTCTTCTAATACTTGATTCCTGTACCTATGAATCTTGGCTATAGGAGAAACAGTATACCATATATTGGACTCTGACTCAAGGCAATCCTACCCCTGCCCTCCAGACTGTTAGCACCTAATTGGTGCTGCAGTTGTGTCTTTAAAAGGTCATTTTATTGTTCTATCAAGCTAACTGCTTTAGGATGGTGGGGAACATGGTAAGACCAGTTAATCCATGGTCATGAGCCCACTGCCATATTTCTTTAGCTGTAAAATGAGTTCCCTTGTCAAAAGCAATGCTATGTAGAATACAATGACAGTAGGTAAAGCATTTTGTAATTCCACAGATGGTAGTCTTGGCAGAAGCATTATGAATAGGAAAGGCAAATCCATATCCAGAATAAGTATCTATCCCAGGAAGGAAAAAGTGCTGCCCCTTCCATCTTGGAAGTAGTCTAATATAGTCAACCTGCCACTGGTTTGTCACCTTGGGGAATAGTTCCATATTAGGGACTCAGCGTTGGTTTCTGCTGCTGGCAGAGTTGGCAGTCAGCAGCAGCTGTCGCTAGTCAGGTGAGTGGAAGTCCATGTTGCTAAGCCTATGCATAACCTGCATCTCTGCCACCATGCCCATTTTTTCCATGGGTCCATTGGACAATGACAGGAATGGCTTTGAAAGAGGGTGACTGTCCACAGAATGGGTCATCTTATCCACCTGATTATTGAATGTTTATTCTGCTGATGTCATCTTTTGATGAGCATTTAGATGGGAGACAAATATCTTTGTGTCTTTTGCCCATTGGGAGAGATTTGTCTACATGCTTCTTCCCCAGAAATATTTCTAATCAAGTTTTTCCAATTATGTTACTTCCGAGTCCTGTATTGCAAATGTTTTGATCCAGATAATGTCTTCAGTTAGTTAGACAGCTGATCTTAGTTAATGCCAGGTATGATCAAGTAGACAACTAGGATATCTTAAGTGTCTGTGGTCTTAGTTGACCTAGAAATTCTTGCATTTTAAGTCAATAATAAATTCTAAATAATGTATAATTGCTTTTCCATCAAAGAAAGTTTTCTGTGAAGGAAAACTTGAATAAACTAGTGATGATATCAAGGGAAACAAATAAACAGTCTGGCAACTTCCCCAAAACTTTCTAGGACCTTAATTCAGACCAAATCAGAATTTTTTCTTTAAAATAGCAATAATTTTACTTTGAAGTCTAGTTGGAGTTCAACAAAAATATTTTAATATGCACTTAAACTCAAGTGTTCAGAGGAGAAGAGACCCAAAAGAAGGAAGGAAGTTTCACCAGACAGCATGGAGGTCCAGTTCATTCTTTCCAGCCATGCAGAAGATTTAGATGGGTTTAGAAACTATTATTTCCCAAGGGTTATTTGGAAACATAAAAGAACTGGTAGTTCCCTAAAAGCACCTGCCCGAATTGCAGATGATAAGACCAGTATAAACAAAGTGCATAGACTTATTTAGACATGTTTTAGATTTTTAGGAAGTATCTGAGAAAAGAAATGAGACCTTACCCAAGGACATATACATTAGGCCTTAAGCCTGGACCATAGCCACTTTGAAATACATGTCTACATAAGAAAAGAATATTCTCTCTGTTGGTGATCCTCTGAGGAGACAATGTGTTGAAATTCTCAGCTTGGCTTCCACCCAGCTCTGGAAGCTTCCCACAATTTTTCATCTTTATTTTTTCTTTCCTCCTCAATACCATAAAATAGAATTATTGGAAGTTATACCTGATTAATGAAAAGATCAAATAGCTACACTTTAATGCCCTTCAGAGTGAAATTTGAAGACAGTTTTTTACCACACATGCATCTGCTAAAATATTTCATTTTCCTCGCATTTACTCACTTAGTATAATAGCTAAAGTTGTTCAGTAATCTTGTATTCTGAATGCAAATGTTGCCTTAGCAATCTTCTGGCAAGTTTAGCTCATTATGATTAGGCAGTTTTAGAGCAGCCATGCTGAGATGGTCACTGAAGATTGAAGGTTATCCCCAAGGCTAGGATTACTGGAGAAATTTAATCTAATCCTTCACAGAGATAAAGTCACCAACTTCCCCCCAAACCTCTGTTTCTGAATGGATATGGAGATGAAGACACCATTGTAGTTAAACCCTGCCATGTGATCCAGCACAAGATCAACTGGGTTGGGCCCCAATATAAACAGACCAATGACATGCAGAGGACCAAAATCAATCATGTTTGCAGAAACTAGAGCTGACCATGAGGAAAAGCTATTTTTCCTGCATTTGCCTAGCTTTATAAATATACCTGACCCTGGCAGCCATCTTTGACTTCCTTCTCTCTCATGATACTCCATGTCTGGAGTCTGTGAGTTTCTTTTTCATCCTTTCCTTTGCCCTAATGGACTCCATTTCCTGGAGACTGTGAGTTCTTGGTGGTTCTCTGCCCCTCATAGATTCATGCCCATGAGTTTCCATCTTTCTCTCTTCTAATAAACTCTGCTTTAATCTTCTAAGTGTGTTCTGGTTTTGATCTTCAACTCCTAAATATAAGAACCTGGACACATAAAGACCCCAGAGGAACCCTACATCAACAATATCCTTATACCTGCTACTCAGCTTAAAGCAACCATGTACCAGTGAATTGCTTCTTTGATTTTCCATAGTGGCAATGCTCTACTCTCATATATGAAAAATAGGGAGTTTCCTTCTTCCATTTCTATTTCTAAGGTCAGATGAGGTCCAATCCCTCTTTATTGCTAATTATTTGATGACGAGATGAAATAGAATTGGTACCAGAGGAGGCATTCTGTTTGTCTGAGGCAGATGCCAGTGTTTATTAAAATAGGAATCAGTATTTATGAGAAGTGTGTTTTCTCCCTGGTCTTCTCATCATTTGTTTGTAGAATTCCCAATTCATCATATAATAAGTACTATAATATTCATCATTATAGATGCATAAAATTGCCAGCCTTCACTTTCTCAGCTTTACTGAAATGAATGAATACATTTGTCTTCATTAGTTTAACATAATGCATAAAAATGGATGCAAATTATTCATCTTTCTGCAGGTCAACTCTTCCATTAAAATGCAGTCTATTTTTTCTCTGCATAAGCAGCATAATTTTCATATCACTAAAGTGATTCCGTAAGGATAAATCGAGACCTAATAAATTTCAGAAACCAAATTAGGCAAAAAGAAGTCAAATTACACCTGTTGAAGCTGTGCTTTGCTGGCATATTTGTTAAAGCCTAGATTACATGTCAGGGAAAACAGATGAGAGTCTCAGTAGGCTGCTGCTGCTCTACAGATGTTATCAACAGATTCTGCATGCTGTAATCTAAGCAATACTGTAAGCAGCCTCCATTAATATTGTAAATGATGACCAAATGTACCCAAACATGTAAAAAAAAAGATAATTCTCATTGAAAAAGATCTACTTTGGATATATTTTTATATACAAAGAATAGAATATTTCCTTCATTTAGCATTTTGTATGGTTTAATCCAATGACACGGTACAAATTCTATTTTAAGTTTATTAGTCACAGTTCAAATATGCCAATCAATCATCCATTGTTTTTAGAGCAGATTAAGATCAATGAATCCTTCCTAATAGGAAACAGTTAGTTGAGTATTAAAATGTACGAATAGTGGAATGTATGAATACTAAAACTCAGAGACAAATGCCTGCCTTAATTTTCTGTCTTTCTCATGACAGGCACATTCCTAGAATGCTCCAAATATATGTGACTATAATAGCCAAGGTCTTGTAAATTCCAGTTATGCCTATACTAGATTAAGCTACCTTGCTGCACAGAGATTGCATGTCCACATCTGTAAATGACCCAAAAAAGTCAATACAATTGATCCTGGCAAGGAATTTATCATATTCATAGTATTTAGATCAGAACATTTACAGCAAAGAAAAAAAATACATGACTCTTCAATGGATTCTAAATACCATATTTTCACAACAAATATATATTTATTTTGTGTCAGGAATACTGCTAATAAAACTGATAATACCTCATTTATTATGGGATTTACATATACTAATTAATTACATAGATTTATTTATATTACTTTTATTGTAATATAAGACAAATCCTATAAAAGGGAAAACAAAATCATTAGGATATTATGACTCATAACTAAGGACTGGATAACATCTTATAAAGTTGGAAATACAGTGATATAAAATTTAATTGAAATTTAAACATAATATTTGCATCAACACTTATATTTTTAAAAAGCACTATTACCTTGTAATAGTTAATCTCTAATGGCAACCTGACACCCAGCAGGTAGGCCTTTGTTCACATCCATGAGAATTTATCTAATTTCTAATTTCAAAGCTTGTGGAAGATTACCTTGATTGAATTATTATATAGAGAGGCCCCAGCCCATAGTGTGCAGCATCATTCCCTAGGCAAGTTATGCGTATAAGGAAAGGAATTGTGTAAGGATAGAAATAGTCAGCCAATAAAGAGTATGCATTTATCACTGACTCTTGCTCTTAGGTATGGAGGTTATGTGATCTTGGGTTCCTGCTGTGGCGACTTCCTTGCCATGACAGATTGTAATCTGAAATTTAGAGCTAAAATAATAATAAAAAACTTTTCCCAAATTATTTGTTATGTGTTTCTTTGATCAGTGTTATGAAAAAAGTTAATTGCAAAATTAATCTATCACTGAATGAAAATACTTTAATCCCAGCCCCTTTAGAATATTCCTAAGCAAGAACATTTATATTGCATAGAATATTTATTTATGGCCTTTTGAATTAATTTACTAAGAACATAGAATGTTTAATATGGAATTTCCAATTTGATATATTCTAGCTATAACAATGTTTATTAAATTCATCATTTTACCAAAGCATTCATTAAATATCTATCATATGATGGACATTGTGTAAATGATGAATGAAATGAAGCAAATAACGTGTAGTCACTTCACAAAACTGATAGTTTGGTCCAAGTTTCTTTCTAGATCAAAAATGAGCAAGTAACAAAATCATTATAGCTGAATAAATAAAAATGTAAAACAAAGGAACCTAAAATTCTTTAGGAAGCAACTAGAGATATTTGTCATTATGAAAATGAGTAAGGACTAGCAAGATGGCTCCACCATTGAAAGCACCAACTACAGAAACCTGATGACACCAGTTCAGTCCCCACAGGTCATGAAGTAATGGGGAGAATCTACTCCACAAAATTGTCTTCAGGCTTCCCCGTGCAGGAGTGAAACATGCTTGTACATCATAAAAATACACACACATACACACACACACACGTTCATTTGCACACAGAAATACACATTCACATATGCACATACAAATGTACAAATACAGACCACATACATGCACACATCATACACATATAATCATAGACACATGCAAACATGCACACAAAGAAACAAAAAATCATACATGTATATACATTCACAAGCACATATACACACCACAGATGCATACAAAAATGATAAACATACATATACACATACATGCACACATACACATGCTATTTACATGCACACATATATGCACACACATCACACACAAACATGCACACAACATATACATACAAACAACAAATACATGCACACACTGCACAGACACACAATAATAAATTTTAGAAAAAATAAAGAAAATAGACAACTTCCAGTAGTTCTTTTAGATATTTGATAAAATAATGTAAAAATGTGGGTGTTATTAGGGAAAGCAAAGGCTGCACATTTTTATTTTCTTTCACTAACTTATTTTGTCTTGCCTATACATTTAATTAATGCTTATAGTGCATCTCCCTATATAGTCTTGCAGAGACTAGAAAGTCTGGTGTGAAACCTGACAGGGATTTAAACTGATGTGGGACAATGACTCCTGAAGTCTGAAGCAAGAGAGGAAAGTTGTACTTGATGATCTTAGTGCCATAATGTCAATACTCAGAGCAGAGAGCCTGCTGCATGAGCAGAGACAAGCCTGGAGCTCCGACAAAGAGTAGGATACTCCTGAGAGAAGGGCTTTTTACAACAGCAGTAGTGTTTACTCTTATCTATATCAGTGGATTCCATTAAGTAGTGGTTATTGTTTGAAGGCAGTAGAACAGATCTTGACAGAAAATAAGTGTTAGAAGTATTAATACACAATGAAAAAAAATTGTCAACTGAGAATAAATTTAAATATAATTTTTAAGGTTTTTTTGCCTCTTGTTCTTTAGTGGATAAATCAATAGCTTTATTTTGCTAATGTTTAATTAGCAAGTGACATATTATTCTGGGACAGTATTCAGGATAATTGGATTAAAAAAATCTTTTAAAACACAGCCCTCCATTCTGCAGCAAGAAACTGAAACATCCCGACCATTTGCTGAGAAATGGAATGTTTTCCATCATGTTTCAAATTATCACTGGAAAGTAGTAGGGATATTCTATTTGAAGATATTAGGGTAACAATCCAATACAGTTCAATGAGTATGGTAAGTTGGTAAGAAAATAATTTTCTTTTGATGCTACTCATGAGAAAGGAACTAGCAAAAAGTTTGTGCAAAATGAAGAATGTTCTGTATTTGAAAGTATGGTTACCAAGTACACGTCACCCACTGCAGCAATGTTACCATTGTGCTACCTGAAAGAAACTACATGTTTGTGCTGGCCCAGATATTCCCACTTGCTCAGGTATCCGGGATACAAGATTTGGTTCAGATACTGTGTTGCAAATTTTTCTTTATTTTGTAGGGGCAAACATCATAATGGGAGTTCTAATTACAGGAAAGCTGCAAAAATGTTTCATTGAAAACATGGGCAAATTTTATCTTCTGAGCAGAAAAAGGAAAGAAAATGAAAGATAGTTCACCAGCTGGGTTTTGTCAGTCTTCTCTTATCTAGGGTACATTTCTCGTGATTTTTTTTCCTTTGTTTTATTTTGTTATGTCGTGTGTGTGTGTGTGTGTGTGTAAGAGAGAGACAGAGACAGAGAGACAGACAGAGAGACAGAGACAAAGAGACAGACAGAGAGAATCTGTATTTTGAGATGGGGTCTCATGCTGCACAGACTGGTCTTGAACTCACTGTGTAATCAAGTATTTAACAACCTTCAGCTTCTGATCCTCTAATCTTCAGTCTAATGCTGGGGTACAGACATGCTGTATTGCTAAACCCAGGTCTTTCCAGCTTTTTTTAAAAGGATACAGACTACCATGTTTTCTACAGAAAGACATCCTGCATGAACTTGTGTTAAAATGGAATATGAAATATAATGTTTTACCAAAGAGTATTTTCCCTTTAGGAACAATAATACCAGTGCCTTGGGACAAATGGAAAGATGCATACACTTTGATATTTTCTGTGCTCTGGGCATCCGATAAGCAAGATAATACTAACCATGTAGTTACTAATGTAGTTTAAAGTCTGTACTCATGCTTAAATACTAAATTTTGTTCATATTGCTGCCTTCATGTAAAAGAATATCTTCCTCACAAAAAATACAATACTGTAAACAAGTGATTAAAGTCATACAATGTTGGGTCTTAGGGTCCTGAAATTATGAATAGCATTGTTATAATTAAAGTCTAGGGTGCCCATGACTATTTAGTCATGCCAAATAACAAGTATAGCTAGATGCCCAATATTCACAGAATTGAGTGTCAATAAGTATGGTCTGCTAAGCATAACTACTATAACTATTTGCTTAATCTTGGAAAACACCATTTCTTTCACAACTTTGTTAAAAGTTGAAGTTTATGCTTTATTAGAACCCTGGATTAAGTGTACTGCTAACTCTGTACATAAACTTTTGTGTGCTTACAATTTTCCTTTGAAATTTTCTTTTTCCACAATGCTCTGAGTTAATAGGAGTCTTTTAGGAGATATTTTATTTCTCCAAAATAAGATTTCATGTTATGGTTCATAATGCATAAGTGTATTATTTTGTACAAAGAATATACTCAAAAAGAATGAAAGTAAAATAAAAAAAAACTTGGGGAGGGCATTCATATTAGAATCTTATTAAAATTTTGATGTTTGTGTTTTTCTCAGTTATTTCTTCTGCTGCAAAGGAAAGCTCATACTTTCTTGTGCTCATCTTTAGCTATGGAAATCCATTTTGCTTTGAAAAGCTCACTCTTCCTCTCCTCTCTCAGGTTCTCCTTATAGAGACAAAATCACCATAGCGATTCTTCAGCTGCAGGAGGAAGGCAAGCTACACATGATGAAGGAGAAATGGTGGAGGGGCAATGGCTGCCCTGAGGAGGAGAGCAAAGAGGCCAGTGCGCTGGGGGTTCAGAACATTGGTGGCATCTTCATTGTCCTGGCAGCCGGCTTGGTGCTCTCAGTTTTTGTGGCAGTGGGAGAATTTTTATACAAATCCAAAAAAAACGCTCAGTTGGAAAAGGTAAATGTCACTTTTTCAAAATTTAAAACATACATTTTGTAATGCTGAAGCAAGCACAAGAAGGATTCTAGTCTTTTCAAAAGAGAAATCTTTACAGCTGTGGCTCACCTCATCTGATTCATTCTCTAACAAAATGTGATTTGTGAAATATACTCATACGTTTCACAAAACACTCATGATCATCATCATGATTTTTAAATTTCATCATATAATATCTAATTGTAGGGCAAATAATTCACTCAGAACAAGGGACCATCCTTGTGTTGCTGAATTCTTAGTAACATTTCTTCATTGCACTTCATTGCTTTCAGATCAAGGCAAGATTCAGAGAACACCCAAGGAAATACTCAAAATTGTATTAGGAAAGAAAAATATTCTGCAGATAAAAAAGATGTTAAGATACTGAACAGTTTCGCACTATACAATAAGAGGAATTCTTTGTTTAAATGTAATTATTCCATAAATTTAGCTGAAATGTCTTTGCTTGCATTATGGAAACATAAGACATTTTATACATTAGTTGAATACATGCATAGATCATGATACTTGGCATTTCATATTTTAATTAATGGATCCTTATTTCCTCTTTCAGTGTCTTTATAAGAATACAAGTGTCTTCAAATATGCTGACACAAATTTGATTTTTTTATTTTTATATTGAATGATTTATATACAAATGCCTTTGTAATCTTTTCTAGAAAGATGTGTTACTATGCAGAGTCTGTATTTCTAGTTTTATAATTCATGGAATTACGAGAGCATGAAAACCACTCAGATACAACATGTAACCTTTCATATGTAAATTTGTAGCTCTAGACAAGAAATAATTACCATTGATTTAGTCTTCCAGAACTTCATTTAGCATTGCTTATGTATGCATCTTAATTATTTGTAATAAAAGTCTTTAGGTCTGATCTCAGTAACTGATAAGAGTGAGTTCTATTATCTTTAATATATAAAATGTTTATGAGGTTTTAATAATAAAAAGCAGAAAAGTATTTTAAAAAATAATATTAAACTGGAGAACAACTAAAATACTTGTATTCTTTGAAATTCGCAAATTATTTTTGAAAATGTAGTTTAAAAACATTTTTCTGTTGCCTTAATAGTTTATAATTATAAACCTTCTACGATCAGATATTTGGATACATCATGCTTATTTTATTGGAATATCAAATTTAACAGTTTTAATACATTTTACATAAATATTTGGAAAATCACATTCTCTGTATGACTAAAATAGCCAACTACAAATTTTGAAAATTCCAATAATTTCCACTCAATTAAAGATGGCTACTTCTGGTAACAAAACAAAGTCATACATCATTGAATCTTTGTTGGTGGCATAGAAATACATTTTTGTTATAATATTTTTGTGGTGTCTGAGTTTTGAATTATTTATTTTTTTGACCAAAGGATAAAAACCATCAACTTTTCAGAAGACATTTTTCAATAATTTTCAAGCACATATGGTCTTTGTTTTTTAATGCCTAAAATGAACCCAAATTTATAGAAAATTTTTTGGGTTTCTAGTGAGAAAGTCTAATTATGCATATATAATAATTCCTCTGTAGGTTATATCTCAATCTCAAAATAAAATAAACAGATTGATTCTAGGGATCATGCCATTCTCTAAATCTTATATACTTTTCTTAATTTATGTAGACTGTGTACCTAATACATTTTGTTTTTGAAGAAAAACAATGATTCTTTTCAATTCCTTCTTTACAAAAATTTGAAAGTAAGCTACTTGTTTGCTCTTTATATAAATTGTTGACATTTTTAGACTTTGTATTCTGTGCACCTAGATGGCTTTCTAAAATAAGTTAATGTATATTTTTTTAAATTGGAGTAGATGAGACACTGACAATATAATAGAAAAATAAATACTGTCATAAATGAACATACCAGGCACACACATTCCTGCTCACTCTCTTCTCTAACTTTCCAGAGGCTCTCAGATTCTACCCTGTCTACTGATGTAGTTTCCTCACTGGTTTCTCTCCAAGTTGAACATTTGTTGATAACATTAAAATATGCTTTTATTTGGACTAGTACAAACTTTGCCTTGTTGTCTACCTTGAAAATGCCATGGATCACTCTAGATCAGTTTATTATGGCTACTCATCATAACATCAATAAGTGTCCTTAAATATACATATATATATGTATATATGATTTGGGCATAGGATATACTTATTTTTTGCAAAATGGGAGTGGATTTTCATCTCTTTTTGTAGTGACCAAATTGTGATTTGTATATATTTTTATTCTTGGCTAACCTTAAGTTGCAAGCATCATTCAAAATATTCCTCTCATGAAAAATGCTAAGAAGGTATGTTTCTTGTACTAAAATGTGCCCAACATTAATCCTGAATATTTTTCTGTGAGTCTATGCAAATATCCATTACATTTCAGCACATTATTGAATTAACATTTATAGATTTCAGTGTGGATGTCTTTTTCTCAATTAGACTTTTCATTTAAAAAAATAGGCCTCATTTTGCTTATAATCTAAAAGATATTAAACAGTTAATGTACACATCAATCTGTCATTTACTATCTATTTATTTTGTCTGATGCTGATATATATTTATCACTTATTTATCATCTATCTATAATCTATTGCCTATTTATCATCTATTACATGTCATCTATGCATTATAAATTTATCAATCATCTATCTACTATTTATTATCTGTATATTTATAATCATCTATTTTCTGTCTCTATATAATCTATAATCTACATATCCTTGGTGTTTCCCCACCTATCATCTATCAATTTATCTATCCTTTTGTTTGATATTATTTAACTTTATTTTGATTAGTTTAATTAAATTGATTACAGGAATTTAGTTTTAAAATATAGCAGAGGAAAATGACTTTCCATATAATTTCAAGTTTTACATTAAGCAAATATTTATTAGTACTGCTTCATTTAATTTATAATAAGAAATTCAAATTTTGGTCTTAAGTCTTCATATTTTTTGAGGAAAAATAATCTATTCTGTTTGATTATAGAGTGTTTATTACTACTTAATTTACTACAATTGAAAAAAGGCATTTGCAGATTTTATGAGGAATATGTGTCAATACATTCAGAAATGCACACTTCCTGTATCACACACTTGTAATGTTTACTTTAGATTGCATTAATTGCAAAATCAACATAAACCTGTGAAGTTTCCCAGTAAATATTAATTGAAATATTGAAAAGCATACTTACAATCATATGACATATTGAAAATATGCAAGAATGTTTCAATCACATCCATTAACCATCGCATGCTTCATAATTAGTGTATTCTTGCTCATTTTATTCTTGTACTTTTGGCCCATAATATCTTAGTAATCCGAAAAAGAATCTAGTGACTATAATTTATAAATGGACTAACATAAATTCTGATGTGCTTTTCTTTAAGAGATACATAATTCTTTCTTATTTTGCTTTCCAGCATGAATAGTTACATAATAAATAGTTTGATATTTGCTGCTTGGTTCATATACATGCTTATGATACATGCTCTAGCAATGAAAGTCATTTAAAGATAGAAGTAAAATGCCTTTGAAGACCTTATCTTCCAAGCACCTTTCTTTCCATTTTCTATTTGCTGTTTTGTCAAGTTTAATAATGTATCATTTCAAAATGAGATAATGTAACTAAATGAAGATGAACCACATGGCTCTGAACATAAATTACATTTTTTCATATAACTGTCAAATGAAAAGCAAAAATTTTCAAAACATCAGTTTTAATTTTTATGCAAATATTAGGATGTCAAAGATGCACTGACTTTCATTCTTCAAAATTTTAGGAATTTAGCTTTTAGTTTTGTCTATTTTTTTCCAACACTCAGTCTGACTAGTTTGAATATTAAAAAGAAGTATTTGATTGTGTGACTAAGTGATTCATCGACCTGTGTCTTTTTATAATTCATTTTCTTTTTGCCTTACATTTTTGTTGATTTTAGATAAACAGTTTAAGGTCCCAGGAACTACTTAAATTTGAGAAAATATTCAATGAGCTTTTGTATTTTTCAATCAATGACTAGTGTGATTTAGGGTGCAAAGAAGTTCTTCTCTCCTTATGATTGCATACCTAACTAGCTAAAACAATGTGATTTTCATTATGAGTATGGTTAATTTGTGCATATGATTAATCACTTCTTAAATTCTGAATGTGCCCTTTTTAAGAGATACATAATTTTTTCTTGTTTTGCTTTCCAGCATGAATAGTTCCATAAAAAATAGTTTGATGTTTGCTGCTTGGTTTCTATACATTTTCTTCATTATATAATTAAAAATATTTCCTTCTACATCATTTTGCTTACAGAATGAATATGAACCATTAACAATAACTGACCTGAAAAATTAAAATAATGTAAACAATATTCACTAGCTTCAACTAAGCATAAAGTGAATACAGTGAATTATACCTGTATAACAAGAAATGCCTATCTGATAATCTTTAAGCTATATACTATACTACATTATAGTATAGAAAAACAGAGGTAGAGTGTTTAACTGTTTCTTGATTGTTTCCCTTCCTTAAGTTGCATTGAACATGTGTACATATGAACTTTGAATTGGATAAACAGATTGAGGCCTTCATTTACAACTATTGTAATTATTTCACTTTTTCTTACTCAGAATTGTTTTACATTTTAAAAGATGTAGAAGCATAACTGAATATTTGTCATGAGTTAAAAAACTATGTTTACTTTAAAAAATTAAATAAATAGCTATAGAACTGTAATTGATTTGTTTGAAGAATTTAGAGATGAAGACTGAAGAGATGGCTCAGCTTCTAAAGGGCTTCTTACACAAAACCGATGCCATAATTTCAATCCCTGCTATCTGCATAGAAGTTGGAAGATTAGAACTGATGCCACAAAGATGACTTCTTACCTTCACATATGTGTTATAACAGATGTGCACCCATCCAATCATAATACACAGCATGCGCACACAAACACAAACACACACACACACACACGCACACACACATACACATACACATACACATACACATCAAATTTAAAGAGATTGACAAACTGTATTAGGTCATACTCAGAAATGGTAAGAAGTTCTGGTGTTTTATCACAAGACAGGTTGAGTAGTGGTATGGATGACATATGTTCCAGTGCTAAATGTTTCACCATAGAAATTATGGTAGTTCACTAGCTTCAACTAAGCATAAAGTGAATACAGTGACTTATACCTGTATAATAAGAAATGCCTATCTGATAATCTTTAAGCTATATACTATACTACATTATAGTATAGAAAAACAGGTGGAGTGTTTAACTGTTTCTTGATTGTTAAACACCATATCACACAATGTGTATATATGGTCCAGTATGACATATGTTACCTAAGTTCTTTATGCAATTTCATTTAATTCATCAGTTAAACATTTTAAATTTGGACTAGGCAGATATTTCATTGGTAAAGTGCTTGCTATGCAAACATGAAAATCTGGGTTTGATACCCAACACCATGTAAAAGGCAGACAAAATGGCTTATGCTTATAAAGCCAGTTCTACAAGGATAGGGAAAGATAAATCATAGGAGTTCACTTGCCAGGCAGCATAGGTTCAGCAAGACTGTTTGAAATCTGAAATGGAAAAGACATCAATAAAAGCCATAAGCATTAACCTCTGGCCTCCACATGCACATGCACAGCCAAGCACACCAAAAAAAAAAAAAATCTACTTATATTACCCACGTATGCTCACATACACAGGTCAAATAATTTAAAAAAGAATACAAATTGTTTCAAACCAATATTTTCCAATAGCTGTCTTACAAGGTATGCTATTATTTTAATGCTCTTACTGCAATTCAATGGAATGGTTCATTTTTACTATTTCATTTTCATAAAAAACTTTCCGGGGCTGGAGAGGTGGCTCAGGGGTTAAACCTCTGCTTTGTAGGCAGAAGGTCCCGAGTTCGGATCCTAGACCCCACGGATAGACACTGGGCGGAAGCGGGGGCGGCCTGCGTTTCTGGTCCTGGTAGGGCGGAGCCTGTGAATTCCGGGGCAGAGTAAACAAGGAGGAGGTGTCCACGGTGGTTCCCAAATTAGCCCGTGGTTTTACACACACACATACACACACGTGCACACACACACACACAATTAAATAAAAAAGAACTTTTCTAGAAGTATATATTAATTAAATGTATGTGAAATTATTTTTTTGAAAAGTTGTACCACTGTGATCACCAGCAATGTGATGATGAAATTGTTTCCTCTTAAGTCTGTCTCTGACACACTGTCAGAAATGGTGTTAAAACATTTCAGATCTTATTTGATGATTGTGCCTGCTCCAGCAGTAAATTGTATCGGTGTGTAATATTGATGGAATATGAAATATTGGGTACATTTTTCTATAAGTCAAGTATTTTGAGAGTATTTTAATATTTTGCCTCATGCTCTGGAAAGATATATTTTTATTAACATATTTTATGTCTTGTCTATAGTTCAGTGTACAATGATTCAAAGTGATTAAGAATACTCAAATGAGGTGAAACATTCACATGAGAATGCAATTGGGACTAGACTGGCTGTATCACAAAACATGCATAGAATGGAAATAAAGAAACAAGGTTCCTGTCTTAGATTCAATACTGCTTATGAATATAATCTTAGATATATAAAGTTTCTTTTCAAGTTCATTTCCTTCATCTCTAAAATTATAACAATTAAGCAATTAATATCTCTGTAAACACTGCATTTTAATTATTTTTGACAATTTTAAGGCTTTTGCACATAAGACAACTTTTACAACATTGCAGCAGCAATAAAGTGAATATAAAGATCAAAGTTGCTGTAAATTTTGAATCTAGTTTAACCAGCCATTTACCATCTCTTCTTGCTTCTCCGTTATGTTTATGTCACCTTGAATCACTTCTGATTGTCATACATGTAGCATTAGGTATTTTATTATGTTATGGAGACTGTCAGTTAAAGACAGATAAATGAAAACAATGGGTCACACTAAATTACACTAATTTTTCTTGATACACAAATATTTCTGTATGTTATAAAATTTTATTGTGTGATCCTGTTTTATTTATTAGATGAGACATAACTTTCTACAACTGATCTTAGTGATTATTTTCATTTCCCTCCACTGCATATGACACACTCTTTCAGCACATGGCTGATGAAATCAGAAATTAACTAGAAAATTCTCAAGGATGGATTATGTACCTATTATGTACCAGTTAGCAAATAATTTAAGTGGAAAACACAAAGCTGAAATTTCTGGCTGTTCTGTGGTACTGAGTTTCCATATTTGATAGAAGAAGCCCAAAGTTATTTCCATAAAGATTCAAAGATATTAGGCAAAAATGGTTATGAATTATTCTGACTTAAAACTGGAATAACATTTTGCTGATTTTTATTATCAAAGAATATAATAAATATGATTTCATCATTAAAAATCATTACTGCTGATGATAGTAATGTATATTTTATGATTATACCCAGTTTAGATGCCAAATAAACACATTTATTCAACATAAGAATCATGAGTTCAAAAGTTCAAACTACTAAGCTGGTTATTGGTTATCATTTGCTAACATGTCTAAGTTCAAAGTGGAGCATATTTCAACTAGAGTTGTGATACTGACTCAACTCTGTGCTTCTCCAAATGCTGAAACATCATGTGTCATACAGAGTTATAATTTAGAAAGTTATGTTATTTCAAGAAATATAGTTCTGCAAAATCAATTGTTATATTTTGAAACTATTTATCTGTTCACTGTGTTTCCTTGGGTTCAAAATAAAACAAAAGACTTTTCAAAATAGCCACATAAGCTAATCATCCTCTTGAGATTAAAACCTTTTGTATTTCAAAAATTAGAGATGTGCAAATAACAGTATACTTCATTCAATAGAGTGAATTTCATAAAGAGTTTTACTTTTTAATGCAATTATACATGCTAACAGCTCAAAGATTTAAATTTTCATTTTCAGGAATCTTCTATTTGGTTAGTGCCACCATACCATCCAGACACTGTTTAGTACTCTTTTGAAAGTTACTAAAAGAGGTTTTTAATAATGGTTAGTATCCTTGTGCCTTTCTTTTTCCTTTTGTAATCTGTTACCTTAATGTGGAGAAACATTTTTGTTGTCGTTTTCACTGTAAGGAACATCCCATCTTAAGGACAACCTTCATGGGCTTCTGCCTCCAAGGGGAACTGGTTTGAAAGCAAGACAGTCTTCTGTTCTGGCCTCCATTTCTTCTTCATCCTCTTTTCTTTTCTCATCCCTCCCTTGTTCCTTCCCTCTCTCCATCTCTCTCTTTCTCACTTTTCTTTCTTTTCTTTCTCACTTTTCTTTCTTTTCTTTCTTTCTTTCTTTCTTTCTTTCTTTCTTTCTTTCTTTCTTTCTTTCTTTCTTTCTTTCTCTTTCTTTCCTTCTTTCTTTCTTCTTTCTTTCTTTCTTTTTCTTTCTTTCTTTTTCTTTCTTCTTTCTTTCTTTCTTTCTTTCTTTTCTCTTTCTCTCTCTCTGTCTCTCTCTCTCTCTCTTCAGAGAGATGATGATAATCTGGAGAACTTGTGAAGTGCATCTGTCTATTAATAAAACTTATACAAAAGTCAACAAAATAACTTAAAAATTGTAAAATTATCTAAAACAGGAAAATCAGTCTGTCCCTCTTGAATGATACAAACCTAACACTTTATCATAATATAATCATAATAAATTTTGGGCCATACAGATGCTAACCAATGGCTCACATGAAACATTGGGTTTGACTAGAGAGAGTAGCACATGTTAAGATAGGGGATTTACATTCCAGAATTGAGGGAACTAGGGAGACAAAATGTTCTGAAACAAATTAGCATGATCCTCAAATTTAATCCAAATCAAAAGGTCTTCAAATTTTTATTATTAATCAGAAATATTCTCCAAATCAGAAAAGAACCTGTTGTCTCACAGTGACATTGTTAGTCACCAAAAATAAATTTGTACTTCTGGTAATGTTATACTGAGATATTAAAATAGTAATGTCGAATTTCAGGTGATTCAGAAAGAAAATGAAACAAATTTGTATTTTAATTTTTTATAATAAAGGCCATTGATTCTGAATTCTTTCATAAGAATTTTTACATTTCATACTTTGCAAGGTGCATGTAGTCTGAACTGGCAAATGATTCACAAGTTTACAACTTTGACAACATTCACTCAAGACTACTTAATATTGTATGGAATGAAGCTATTCTGATCTTGGCTTGTAGTAGATTGATAGTTACATTTAATTATCCATACATTTCAGTATAAATAATTTGATAAATATATTGCTTTAATATTTTCATATATATTAATTTATATCCTGAAGCAAGTTTATTAACAACTATTACCAAAACAACTAACAAGAATAAAATAGAATGATATCAAAGTAGCATGCATATACACACTTAGAAATATTTTTTATAAAAATAAGCTACATACCCCATTTTGATAAGAAAATAGATATTTCTATTCATTTTGTTTGCAACATATATAGCTCAAGGTTTTGTAACTTGATTTCTAAATTGTTGAAAATTATTTGAAAGGTGGGAATTAAATTTCTGTCAAACAGGGTTATATTTCAAACAATTTAAATCTATTCACATCCAATACTCTTTTTAAGTGTATCAGTGGATCAAGTTCTTTTTATATTAACTTATTCTTTTATTAAATGTTTCAACAGAGAGCCAAGACTAAGTTGCCTCAAGACAATGTATTCCTTCCCCTTTTGGAGTCAGATTTTTCCATTTCTACTGTGTTGTCACCATCACCACCACAATCATCATCATCATCATTATCACCATGTTGTTAATAAATACATCTAATGGAAGGTATTAAGCAATTAGAAACACTGTGTTCACCTGCAGGCTTGCAGGTGCTATATAGATCCCTACAGTGAAATACAAGTCATGAATTTCAATAATGTGCAATTTGTCACCTAACAAATAATGTATAACAGTAACTCTGTAGTTAATATGACATTCATGACTAGCATTTGCACATCCATTACAAATGCTAGTAAATTAATATTTTGTGCTAACTTGATTTTAGCAAAGTTGTAAAGTTCTCCATTGTGTTTTCCAAGTCTACCTAATGTGAAAAAAACATTTTAAGCAATTACATCAGATCTATTTTTAAACAGATTAAATACTTGAATAATGTGTGTAACTATTGTTAATTTGGTTAGCAGTTAAAAAGCACCTATATGTACAAGAAATGTGAATTTGATCTTTGTCTTTGCAACTCAGTGAGAATGGTTACTAGACCATAGGCCACACAGAAAGAAAGCAAGGCAAAGAGAGAGTAAAACTGAATGAACTGAAGATAACCGAGCCTGTTGAAAAGAGCTTTCTAAATGAAGCTGCATTGTATCGTAATGTGGGTAGTAAATTGGTAGTTATGTGAAGGCGAAAGGACTGTCTGGGACTAGGGCAAGGAGAAGCAAAAAAAAAAAAAACAAAAAAAGAAAGAAAGCCATGGAAGTCCAAGCAGAGGAGGATGGATGTGGCAATGGGGAAGAGGAGGGAGGGAGTCAGGAATACAGGGAAAGGTCAAAGAACTGAAACACAGAAGCCTAGAGGGAGAAAGCAGGAGACTTGAACCTGACATGTTTGTTGCAGAAGAAAATGATGTTTACCATTGGTATTGAAGCTGTTGGTAACTGTGAGCCATTACAAATTCAAAAGAAGAGATTCAGTTTGAAGAAGGCCACTAAACCAGCTATTGGGGAGTAAAAAGAATCTAAAGCTCTATGGAAGTAGCAAAACCAGGGTCACAATGTTTGACTAGATTTGAGAGAATGAGCAGTAGAAAATTACTTTCCTTCTGATTTACTTTATTGTGACATTCAGAGATTTAAATAATTTGCAATATGGATTTGAGTTTCACCACAGTGATACAGACAAATTCTTTTTAAACATCAGATACATATGTTACTAAAGTATTTCTCAGAATATTTTTGGACTCGAGGATGATAGACAGTACCTGGCAATACCTATCTTGATGATATCGTCATTTGCATATTTTGTCAGGATTTCCTCACTGTATTTCATATCACTTTTTAGAGTTGTGTAATTTTTCGTTTGTGTCCATGTTTGATTGTTGTGTTCATTTCTGGTTCTTGTATAAAAAAATGTCTATGGAATATTTATTTTAGTATTAGGTGGTAAATTTCTCTAAATTAGGCCTATAAAATATTTCTCAGCCCATCTGAATTTTAACTACAACAGACAGTTGGTTAATGGATTTGTTTAAGTGCGATTCACACACAACTATCTCAGTAAAGTGGAGAAACAGACTAACGAAATTTTGTTTTGTATACGTGACTTTCAAATATAGATCATCAGGAGCTGTAATAACGAACCCCCAATATACAGAAATGGTGGACCTTCTATGATAAATAAAATGAGAATTAAGGAAAACATAGTCATCATTTTCTCATGGGATAAGTTATTTAGAGCTCTCCATTATTAAGGTGATAGGTACAAAGTACAGATAATATTTGTTCATAGATGTTTATTTAGTATGTTATGAAAAATTGGCCATTTCATGAATAAATCACATTTGCTTCTAATCATCTTCAGTATGTCTAGGTATAATAATCACAAATGTGTAATTAAATACCAGAAATTATTCTCATATTTTATGTGTGTGTGAGTGATATTTTTGCTGTTTTGAGATGCACAGTGGAGTATCCATGTTTAGAGAAACTTTGCAGATCTCATCCAGTGATGTGAACAGTATTTCTTCTATTGCTACAATTTAAACAGTTATGCTGGGAAGCTGCTATAGATATCTCTGTATTTAAACTTTAAGATAAATTTGTATCTAAGGCTATGTGATTTTACATAGTATCATCAGGAAAATTTTCCTCTATGAATAAAATTGTAAAATTTAGAATTGGAATATACACTTCAGGGTAGGTGGCGAATTTCTCTAAACTAGCCCACTTGAATAGTATGTTTCAATTGTGTGTTTTGTATACACTGTAAGAATTTGTTATAACCATTCTCGTGGAATACTATAAATTTTCAAGGCCATCACCTTGGGAAGTCTGTTGAGAATGATTTTAGTATTATCTCTGGTTATTTAGAGCTTATCAAATCTGTAATAATCTATTTTTTCTGTGTTCCTCTGTAGAGGTCCTTCTGTAGTGCCATGGTAGAAGAACTAAGGATGTCCCTGAAGTGCCAGCGACGGCTTAAACATAAGCCACAGGCCCCAGTAATTGTGAAAACAGAAGAAGTTATCAACATGCATACATTTAATGACAGAAGGTTGCCAGGTAAAGAAACCATGGCATAAAGCTGGGAGGCCAAACACCCAAGCACAAACTGTCGTCTTTTTTTTCCAAACAATTTAGCGAGAATGTTTCCTGTGGAAATATGCAACCTGTGCAAAATAAAATGAGTTACCTCATGCCGCTGTGTCTATGAACTAGAGACTCTGTGCTCTGAGCAGTTGCAATGATCAGACTCGACACACAAGCATCACGGATCAACCAAGTTACACGGGGTTACACTGTTCATCATGGGTTCCTCCCTCCTTCTGAGTGAATGTTCCATGCAGATTTTGTGGCTGGTTTCAAATGCAGTCCGGTGAGAAATTGCAGGTTCCTTTATCAGCCTAACTGTTGCCAGGAGATGGAAGATCAGTGCTCCACAGGGTAACCGATGAGAATGTTGGTAAGAATAAAAACACTCGGAATCAACAAAAGTTTCAGTGTTACAAGGAACAGTACAGTCTCCTGGTTCCAGATGACAGAGTTGATGATGTTATTAGCCCCCAGTACTCAGTATAATTCTTGTCCCAATAGAGAGTACATGTTCATAGGATGTGAAAAAAAATGTAATGCGAAACCATCTGAATTCATAGCGAATGGAATATTAAAGCAGATCAGTTATTTTTGTTGCTTTGTTTTCTGATGGTGTGACAGATTTAGATAGAAATGGAAATTATCAAGGCAATAATTGTTTTCCTTAATTTTCCCTAGGCAGGAGATGTAACCTGTAATTCTATCAGATCCCTATCTATCTATCCTCCATACTTCCTTTCCTTAATCCCACACCAGAAATTTTAAAAAAAGCAACAGTTGGCCAGTGATTCTGAGTTAAAGGATGTTGTTTTTCAATCTTTGTCTACATGTGAGAGAAGGCTCAGTATTGGTGGCTATGCATAAGACTGAAGCTCCCAATCTGACATTCTGGTATGTGACTCAGGATCCTTGTTCCTGCTCTAGATGAACTTTTTGGAGCCTGGGCAGATTTCAGTGATGAGAGGATGGGGACTTGTCACCTACAGAACTTTGAAGTGGACTGCATTTATCAATAGTCACAATGTTAAATGAACAAAATTCTTGAGCAGTTTTTTTTTCAAAAAAATGTTCAGGTTTATTTGTGGAAATGCAAGATTTCTATGAAAATAGTTTTTGTATGGAAATTTTTGTAATACTTTTTATCAACAAAATAAGAACACGTGTTCCTGTCAGGGGTGTGATGTCAAGCATGAATGGTAGTGCGTGTGCACCACCAACGTTTGGTGAAAACTATTTTTATCAAGAAAAAGGAGACATAGAAGAGAAATATTTTCAAGTTAGATAATATAAAAGCTAGGTGCACTACCACCACTGCTTCCCATGCCACACCCCTGGTTTCCACAAGGCGGATAACATGCTGTAATGAACAATTGTGTGTAAAACGGTAAAAGACACAGATCCCTTGACAACATTGTGAAAACACTTGAGTGCACACAGTTTGCTGTCTGAATCCAATGCACAAAATTAAAAAAAATCATTAAAATTATGTCCATTTTACTTTAGCTTTGACTTTCATTTTTCTCTTGCGCGTGTGACTGAGTGCATTACAAACTGTTTGCCTGGGATGTCCATCATGAATCCCTAGGTCATCCAATAGGCTGCTTCCTGACTGCCTTCAGGAGGAAAGAGATCAACTTGAAGAAGATGTCACTCAAACCTAAGGGAAAGTTGGGTTGGAATACATATATTTACATGGATAGTTTTAGAGATGACAGTCATTGTAGCATCTCTCCTATGAATGCAAATTGACTAAATTCATCAGGCTAGGGAAAGTAGTATAGTAATTACTGATCTAGTTAAGTTCAATTACTATCAAATATAGCAATTCCTTATATAATGACAACTCAGAATATTGCTTCAAAATGAGAAGAGACTGGTTCCAAATTAATGATTAGCAATCATTTTGTAGATGCTAAAACACTAGCAGACAACTTAAAACATATATTAAACATCACACATTTTTAATTTTGGAAATGAAAATCTTTGAAATTTATTGATTTGCTCAATTAACTTTATCAAAAAATTATAATCAGATTCTCTGCCAGAAGAATTGAAAAAGCTCTATAAAATATTCTATAAATTATCAAAAGTTGCATAATCAACTTATCTAATATTTAAATTGAATTAAAATTTAAACAAGTACTTTAAAAATTTGACTAGAAGTGTTATTGTGATATCTCATTGTTAATTTTCTTCCAAGATAAAATTTTGGTATTACATAAATTACTAGTAAGAACTATGGAGGCTCCCTTGCCCTCACAGGACTCCATGTCCGTGAGTTCTTTTCCAGCTCTTTGTTCTCAGACTCCAGAACACAAGAAAGACCCCTAGAGGAACCACATAACATGCCTGTCTAGAGATGTGGAAAAAAACTCCAAGAATACAACTACAATAAGAAAGAAAAGCACTTAAATTGCTTCTGTGCTTGCTTTTGCATAGCAAAGGCGTCTCATACCAAAGCCTGTAAATCCTGCTGTGCCCTTGAGTCTTGAGAGATCCAGCTCAAGTCGCATAGTAAAATCTCCTCTCTCTCAATCCATCAAAAAAAATCAAGGAATTGGAGTATTTAGTTGCAAACAGCCTCGAAGAACATAATTAAAATAAAAATTCAGATTTCAGATAATGTTTTTATCAGTGTGTGTCTCAGAGGGTACAAGGTGTCCCCATGAAATGCCTAAAATGAGTTAGGAACCCTGGATTGCTTCTACCTCCTTTTTGCTTTGCTCTATGATTTCCCAGGCTCTGTCCACTAAGAACAGAAGTGCATCCTTCACCATTTCTACTTGTTTTATGTGTGGGACCTGGGATCTGAATTCAATATCTTCTACTTGTGAGGCAGAATCTTAACTCCTGAGCTATCTCTCCAACCCCACGTTAAGATCTATCAATTACAATACAATTTAATTTTAAAAGTTTTAATTTCTATTATAATATTAAATAATTTTAGATAACATACAGAGAATTTCAGGTAAACTTCTAAGCTGTCAGAAAATAATGATTTAGACTCCAATAAAATTTCTAAATAATTTTATTTGATTTTGAAATATATAATAAACTCATTGCATTTAACTTTGCAGATAACATAGAATAAAAGTCAATGTATAATAGAATTTAGTTCAGTCAATAAAAAGTCATATGTTATATCCAAATGGATATTTTCTTATAAGATATATGACATGGACAAGGTACTAATATTAAACTCAATAATATACTAATTGAAGATATATGACATGGACAAGATACTAATATGAAATTCAATATATACTAATTGTTTTCAAACTGAATTTCAAAATCTTTTCTCTGAGAAGGCATTATATGGGAGATTGTGTTATTCTTTTTATAATATTTATAATTCTTTTAAATTTTCATTCATGAATGCCATAAATTGATGATATTTTCATGCCTTATCCCCAATCTCATCCCTCCCCCTTTTCACCACTATGACCCTTCTTCTCCCTAACAGTCTCCCTCCTACTTTTATGACTTTTTGCATGTATAGTCCACTGAGTTTATCTTAATCCCAGCAATATCAATCAAGGTCAGAGTCAAGCTTCTTCTCTATGTAATAGATGCATTGCACTCTGGTGACATTGAACCTTTGACATTAGTAGGATCAGAGTCCAGACGGTATGCCTTGTGCAAAACAAAGTCTGGTTCCTGATGGATGTGCCTGAGCATCTGCTTCAACGTTATTCACCTAGAGTAACTCTGTAACTGCAAGGAGAGCAGAGATCAGCCATTCTACTCACCAAGGTAGCTTGTGTTTTGAGGGTATACATTGCAGCACCAGCACTGCAGCTGTGGAGCCCCACCAGGAAGATGACAAGAATTTCTATTCACATATATCACAACCGAATTACCTGAGTCGCAGTGTGAATAACAAAGAAGTACGTGACTTTGTTTATCACTGAGTAGTTCTAATTCTGATGGGAACAAGTCAGGAATGCAATCTGTTCTGCAAAGATGTAATGAATGAGAATAATTTAGTAACTGTACTATTTCATTCATATATATTTGAAATATACTTATTATGGTGTTATTAATGAATAAGCATGTGTACCAAACATAAATGATTTCAAAGTGTTTTTGTACCATGCTATTTTTTGGTGCCTCTTCATTATGAGCTGTTTTGTCCTTGTAGATAACCACAGATACAACAGCATTATGATATCCTTACAGTGCTGGCCACAAATTGTCATGCAAAATGAGTGGACTATTCTATGGACCCTGAGATCAGGCGAGTAGAGGCTCTTCTGTTTCTCAAGTATAAATTTAAGTAGAAGCATTTCTAGCAGTTTTAGGCAAGAATCACGAAAACCATAACAACCTTTATCAACCTACCATCAAGAGACAAAAATTGCATTGCAAAATAGAGATGGCTTTCCCAGGAAATGTCTCTGAGGATTTTGCTTATGGCAGCCCTAAATGTGTATTATGATTTGAGTCATTTCTGCTCCAATATGAGCTAACATATGGACCTGTGTGTTGGAACCATGCACAATTACAATCTCAAAGTCCATTCTTCTGCTTAAGAAATATCCTGTTCCTCCTAATTTATGCCCTGCCTGTCCTTGATGAATTCAAAACTCATGATTCTTTTGCTGGCAGCAATATCTTGTTCATAAAAAGACAATGAAGACTGAATGATAGTGGTCAGATTGATGGAATAGAATAAAAACTCTATGAATAGTTTATGTGGATATATCTGGATTTTTGCCATTCTAAATTAACAAATTTGTGAGTAGGAAATAAAATAGATCTTATAGAGTATAAATGACTAAAAATGTTTATAAGATAGATATAAAAGTTGTAGGGAAAAGTAAAGCATTGAAAAAGATGAGGAAAGATGTCATGTTTTGAACAAGAATTGTCCCCTACAGTCACATATATTTAAATACTTGATCCTCAGTTAGTGGACTTGTTTGGAAATTTATGAAAACTCTAAGATGACACGCTGTTGGAGGAAGCGTGTCACTGGGGATGACTCTTGAGGTTTGGCCCCAGTTCCTATTTTTGGTCCCCCCTCCCCAATTTCTGAGTATGGTTACAAGGTAATATTAAGTCTCCTGCTCTTGTTGCCTCATCTTCTTTGCCAAACACTGTGTATTCCAAGTCATGATGAGCTCTCTCTCTTCAGAGAAGTTAAAATTGGTATCGAATTCTTTGATGCTCCCCCAGTCAAGAAGGAACCTCTGTGAACTCTTCTGGAACACATCCTTGCTTGTGTCTGCTTTGATTCCTAATTAATCAGAAAAGACAAAAGCACCTGTTGCTAACATGATTTTTTATGAAAGTTTAGTTCATCCTTTTAAAAGATTTCATGCTCAAAGTACTTTTATTTTAAGCCTAAAATTCTAAAACAATTTTCCCTTAAAAATTTTCAAAAAATTTCATTATTACCCCTTTTTCTCCTCCCTGCTCCTGTTTTTACTTCCTCCTTTTCCTCTCCTTCCTCTACATGTTTTCTTTTTTCCTCCCTCCTCTTCATTTTTTCTCTCATTCTTGCTGATCCTCTGATTTTTATGCTCTATTCTCTCCTCATTTCTCCACATTTGTACTAATTTGGAAATCCTGCACCACGTGGATCTATTATTGTATTTATTGTATTATATTAAAAATCTCAAAAACTTTCTGGAGTTTGTGATTCTTTCTCTTTCAATTTCTCTCTCTCTCTTTTCCTGAACTGATCTTTTTCTCTTTTTTTCTCTCTAACAGTCATTCTTTTTTAACATCACAACTCATAGACTTACAAGTCTGGATGCACCTTCGCTGTCCAGTTTCTCATTTGTTCATCTCATTTTGAAAAATTTAAATTGAAAGTTTCATTTATATTAAATTATTCTAATTTCTTCGAAGGCTCTTCATGAAAAGACTTACCTTACAGTTGCTTTATTCTCTTTTTAAATGTGGATTAGAGATAGTGATAAAGTGCTTGTTACTTCTTAGTAACTATTTTATGATTGTAAAAAGAATTAAAATTACATTTTCAGTTTTCTATTTATAGCATGATAAGGAGAGTATTTATGTAATTTTAGTATTTACATAGAAGAATGTAAGAAGGCCTATCTTCATATTTCATTTTTTGGTCTATTAGATTTTGTTTAGAAATGCCTCTTACTATCATGCTTATAACCAATGTTGCAACTAACAATATTCAAGTAACCAATAGGCCACAAATTGTGGTCTCTGTGGACAGAATTCAGATAATCTATTATAACTGAATCACTCTGATTACATCTTAAATTTTAGTCTTTTAACTGGAGCTGGTAAATTCCAACCTGTAGTCTATGGTTTCAGTTTTGAATATATGGACAAATATTTGGAATCATCATAACCTGACTTTGATTCTCAGAGCCCATATGGTGGAGAAAACTGACTTCCAGGTTGCTTCTTGACTCACATACACAAGCACACACACACACACACACACACACACACACACACACACACACACACACACACACACACACACTCACCATGACATACATGATTAGCATATTATCTCTCTCACTTTTTTCTCTGCATTAAATGAATTAATGTAACTTTTAAAGAACGTGGACAATTTTGTGTATATGTAAAAATAAAGCTAAAATTTTGAAAAAATATTTAAAGAATACTTCTCTAAAAATTTCCTAAACTGTTGGAGTTCATGATGAAAAGCAAGAAGAAAATATATAGAATCACAATTTCAACAAATCCTCGCATTAAACTCTTATGACTATATTTTATTTATTTAATTTTTGTGTGTTTCAAGTATTAGCTATATAATGTAGTAATCTTCAGCCCACTAGGAATTCTACTTTGTTTAAGTCTGCTTAATTAAATATCATTTTTGGCACACATTTTTCCTTCCAAATTTTTGCTAAATTTTCTTATCTTTTTCAGATCATTCTTGAATTTTACATTAAAGTTCAGTTAATTTATCCAATGTTTGTGGTTGCATTGAAAGAAAATTAGATGTTTATAGTCTATCCTTCACTTTTAGCTAGAATATATCTTTCTTGCAGATCTCACATATTATAGTCACATAAAATGTGTGACCAGTCTGTTCAATAGAATGTAGATGTAATAGGCCTTGTTCTTACAATGAAAAACAATATTATGTTCTTAATATTTCCTTCTTACCAAACAATTTTTCTTACATATTGCATGTAAGGAAACATTTAAAATTCAAATTATTATGACTTTTTATACAAATATGTACAAAATAAAGTGGGAAATATTTCTATTTTAGCATCTGTCAAATGATGCTAAAGTGGGAAGCTACTGAAATATAAAACCTGAGTGTTAGCTTCAATTCTGATCTTGTAAATCTCAAGAATATGTGCTAGAATATAGACAAGAAACAACTTTTTTAGTGAGCTACCATGGACTATAAGGTTTGGAAAATCCTCTTTAATGCATTGCCTTGTACTCTATCATACATTCAGATGTTTTATGAACCTAATTTAATGAGATTTTAAACAATATTCATTGGCTCTGTTTATCTACATTTCAAGGAAATTTTTCACAACATATTTTCAAGAACTATGATACCCTGTATTGTTAATACAGTTAGTCTTAAGTTAATCAGTATAATTTAATATCCAGGTAAATACTTACTGATTGAAAAATCTTAAGTTCCTCTTACCTTAATCAAGATTTGTATGCTAAAATGCTGCAAAAAGCATACTGGATTTATATGCTATGTAAATGGTTTTGTTTTGTTTGATCTTATTAGTAAAATTTTGTTCTTTAACACTTGTATGGATAGTGAAAATGAATCCATGTGTTTTCACTCCTCACCACTCATTTCCATCCCTGCCTTCTCTCCAGTTTCCTTCTTATTTTCCCATCCCATGGCAGATGTGACTCTTAGGGTTTCGTTTAAGATGCCTAAACTTGCAATTTCCAGAAGACCTTCTGGGACATATATGAAAATATCAGTCAGCAAGTCACTCAGTAAAGAAGATTCCCTAATGTAATGTTATTTAAAAATTTAAATTCACTTCCAACTTTCGCCTGTTTCAGATTCGCACTTAAGGAATTTATATGGCTTAAATCAGATGCTGTAGCTCCAGAGAATGTACCCACATTTCTATTGGAAGGAAGAAATAAAAGAAATAATGAACACTTATTTTTTTGCTCATGAAGATATTTTCCACAAGTTGGCACCTCATGAGACAGAACTTGTCATGCAGTACTTATCTGTAGACTATGTAAATAGATATGGACAACCAAATTGGAGCTTCTTTGTCCCTGGCATATCTTTTTTTAAATGGTGTGGGCTTGTTTATATATATATACATACACACACATATGATGTGTGTGTGTGTGTGTGGTGTCTGTGGTGTCTGTGTCAGAGAACACTGTATGTTTCTGTGGAGGACCAAGGATGACTTCAGGAATCATCCTAGATTGCTTCTACCTCCTTTTTGTTTCACTCTAGATTTTGCCCACCTGGGCCAGAAGTGCAAGCCCCTGCCATTTCTTCCACGCATTTTTATGCATAATCTAGGATCTGAACTCAGGACCTTCTGCTTGCAAAGCAGAGTCTTAACCCCTGAACGATTTCCCTAGTCTCCCTGGCATTTCTTATTGAAGACTGTTGAGCCCCTACCTTGTTCAGCTGGTCGATTATTTGTTCACTCACTTTGGGTCTGTGAAGGATCTTCTGTGACAATTCTGTTCCTGTATTATCTTCTTATACATTTTTATGTTATTTATTATTGTTGTTGTTATATTTATTATTTTTATTATTATTATTTTTATTGTGAGTGTGGTGTATGTGTATGTGCACATGTAAGCACACGTGTGTGCACATTTGCACACATGCTACAAGATGTATGAAAAGGGGGCTGGAGAGGTGGCTCAGGGGTTAAGCCTCTGCCTTGCAGACGGAAGGTCCTGAGTTCGGATCCTAGACCCCACGTATAGACGCCGAGCGGAAACGGGGGCGGCCTGCGTTTCTGGTCCTGGTAGGGCGGAGCCTGTGAATCCCGGGGCAGAGTAAACAAGGAGGCGGTCCATGGTCGTTCCCGAATTCGTCCGTGGTTCTACACGCACACACACACACACACACACACACACACACACATCACGCGCACAATTGAATAAAAAAAAAAAGATGTATAAAAAGGTCAGAAGATAACTTTATGGGGTGGATTCTCTTCTTCCACATTTGTATATGCTCTGGGGATGGAGCTGAGGTCATCAGAATTGCACAGGAAGAATCTTGCCAGCTGAGTCATCTTGCCAGTTCTAATTCTCTCATATCTTAATGTTTTTCTTCACATTTACTATAGATCTTCCTTAAGAGACTTCTATTTTTCTTTCTTTGTGACTGTCCTGAAAGTTAACTAAAGAGAATATAGTAATTTCTTTGTTGTTGGGTCTATCTTTAAATTAATTTTTAAAATAAATGTCACTTATTTAAGCATTGTTCAGCTTCTAAGACATTCTTTTTCATTCTTCATAATCATGGAAACCATTACGTACTTGACCTCATGCTGAACAAATTAGTTCATTATGTGCTCATTTTTTTATTAAGAAATCAATAAGCATATATAAAAAAGCAGATTTCATGAACAGTGTTACAGTATACAATGATAATTGAATAGACACTTGCTTATTCTTTACGTCTCAATAGGACATAGACTTTAATAAAAATATGCTACTAAAACATGAATATAAGCTGAAAAATGCTGTTACAAGAAATATTTATTTTAATTAGACTATTAAATCATGATACATCCTTTATTTATATGTCTGATAGTTCAATTTTAGAGACAAATACATGAAAATAGGTGTATTTATGAAAAATAGATAAAGTACTGATACAATGTAATATATTATGACTTTGAGTGTAATTAGCAGAAATACAGATTTTCTTTTTTGCTTTCAAACAGTGGTTGTATTTTTCCAACTAGGAAGACATCACTGGTTTCTATGAAACAAATTCATAAATTATTCAGAGATTCCCATGTTATCCAATCATAAAAGTCATTTATTCATCCAATGTGGTTGATACTGGTCTAGGAAATCTTGCCAATATAGGGCATTGTTTGTGCAAATCTTAGGAGAATACATGTCTGATCTTCATTTAAGAGATTATATTCCTCTAATAATATCTAGTTACATCAGTTTAAAAAGGATCATCAGACTACTACTGCAAAGGCTATGTCCAGTCCGATCTCAACAAGAATACATCCTTTCTAGTGACCAAACAAGATTGCATCTCAAAGTGAATGTGTCAGTTTATGTGTCTCTTACTGGATTTCTGCAGCAAACCATTTGTGCATGAATACTCATGTGAACTCCCTCTGTTTATTAAATGGGCCATTAGATGAATTTACACAACTGTAAAATATTCCACACATTTTTTGGAAACTCCTTGGCTATGACAATGGATTTATGAAAAATAACAGTAAATTTTCAATGAAACCAACAATAGAAATCATTCTGATCCATAATACTGATCCAGAAATTATCTTGGATGTCTCTAACCCAAGATTATTGTAGAATGAAATGTGTGTAACATCTTTTCTTTCAATATCAAAAGGTTGAATTCTCATGTCTAACTCTTACTGTTTAAAAATTACTGTCTTCCTAATAATGCTCATCCTTTTTATCTATGTTGTAATTTGCACAAGAACATTCTAACCTCATTCCTGGTATTCTTCTTTTATTAATTCATTTATTTACCAACAAACTGGGTTTATATCTTGGTCCTGATTCCCTCCCCTCCACTTCCCTCCTTTACCCTTCCCTCTTTTCATCCATGCTTTGCTGCCTTCCCCTCTCTGTCATTTTACTTATTAGTATCACAGGACTCCCTCTGGGGTAACCTACGCTGGTAAGTGAATAAGATTTCTGTTGACTAAGATCCTACTTAGTCCTTGGGAGAATGTTGATAAGTCGGCTGCTGGTGGTAGAAGTTCTCATCACTTTGACCTTCTAGATATAGCATCTCCATTGTGACTGCAATGTGTCGGTCAGGAATATGTCAGCCCACCTGTAAGCTCTTACAATTCTACTGCTTCCTCTTCTGGAAGGTTCTCTGAGCCTTGGTGTGGAATAAAATTTTGGTGGGCTGAGAATCCAGGCTGAGATACTATGCATTCTGGCCCAATGTAATTTCCTTCTTCACTAGTTTTCCATTGTATCAGCTCTAGAATTTTTCTTATCTATGTTCCTTTGTCTCCATCTCTTGGGGTCTTCTTCCCTCTGTCTCCCAAGTTATGATCCTTTTCAGTTATAGTGGATATTCTAGAAATTTCCCATTGAGCATATCATTTGAGGGCTTAATACTATGTTCCACTTATAAGAGAGCATCTGTCGTTCTGTGTCTGACATACTTCACTCAGTCTTCTAGCTCTATCCATTTAACAGAAAATTAATTTCATTATTCACTTTTCTTGATAGCTAAATAGTATTCCATTTTGTATATGTACCATATTTCAGGACTTTAATATTATGAATAAAATTAAAGAGCTTCTGTCCAACAAATGATATTGTTATCTGAGCAAAAACATAACCCACAGAATGGGAGAAAGTCTTCACTAAACACATGTCTGATAGAGGACTAATATCCAGAGTACACAAGGAACTCAAAAAATTAAAGGAGGAGGTAAACAGTCCATTTAGAAAATGGACCTTGGAACTTAAAAGTAACTTTTTCTAGCATGAAATTAAAATTTCTAACAAATATCTTTAAAAATGTTTGACCTCCCTAGCCATTAGGGAAATGCATATCAAAACCACTTTGGTGTATCATCTAACCCCCCACTCAGAATGTCTAAAATCCAAAACTCATGTAACAACAAATGCTGGGGAAGATGTAATGAGAAGGGAGCCCTCATGCATTCATTGCTGGTGAGAATGCAAACTTGTACAACCTGACTATTTGACTAGCAATATGGTTGTCCTAAGAAAAGTTGAAAACTAACATGCCTTATGACCCAGGTACGCCACTCCTGGTAATATTCCTAAAGAGTGTTTCATCTATCTATCTATCTATCTATCTATCTATCTATCTATCTATCTATCTATATATCTATATTTATATATATATAGAGAGAGAGAGAGATAAAGAGAGAGATGTATATCCCTGTTCATTGCATTTCAGGCTTTCTAACAGAAGTTCATGTGTTTATCCCTTTCTTACTCCCATGTATTACAGAATAGAACACATTTGAAGAAAGATAAGAAACAGTAAAAAATAAAAAGGGAAAGAAATGAATTAAAGATGAAAGGGAGATGGAAGAGAGAAAGTAATGCTGACTTGTTTTTTGAAGTATCTTAAATGTTTTTGAACTTAAAGTTTGATTATGAAAAGTTACTCGTTTGTTTTTTGATAAGTTTTGTTCATAAAATTTTGCCTTTTATAGGTGCTTTGCTTTCTTTATAAATAATTTTAGCAAAGCTTTGCTCTTTTTAACATTGTAGAATTGATCATTCTTTTAATTTGTTGCTGGCATCTTTATGCTGCTTAAAATGCTCCTTTTAATGATAACATAGCAGTATTCATCTATGTTTTCTGAGAAATTAAAAATCTTATCATTTCTATTTTAATTCAAATTTAATGTGAGCATCCATCTTCTCTCATGTGTATAATAATTTTCTCTTTCATTCTTTTGGAATATTATCTCTTTAATCTCAGTTATCTCTGGTATGCCATCTGGAGCATATCAATATTTTAGATGCACATCATTTTCTTCTCTGCTTTAGGTTTAATTCATTTTGCTAATTCATCCTTCAACATAAAACTTCATTATCTTAATTACTACAGCACTATAATCATTCATTTCTTCTGGATAGGAAGATCCTTCTTTCTTACTTTTTGTATTCTATAAAGAATATGCGTACACACACACTCCCATAACTGCAATGTCATAATTAGAATGAAATCAAATCTTTGTATCAATTTGGAGAAAATTTGGCATCTGTTTGATATTTCTTTATCAGTCCTTATGTGTATGTTACAATATTTTGCATCTTCCCTGTCACTCATCAGTGTTGACCTTCATAAGTCTCTCAGGAAGGTGTTGGGATCACTTGAGCTCCTTGTCCTTTCCTGGTGACATGGCACTAGGTAGGTCTTATGGAAATATATATATTTGGTATGTGTTCATGGATGTGACAATCCTTTCATTTTCAGAAGATGATGGCTAGTCACACTCCTTCCACCCTTTAGACTCTTACAATTTTACCACTCCCTGTTCTACAATGTTTCCTGAGCCTTGGGGGTAGTTTGAATTTCCTGTTAGGGCCAAGTTGTCTGTCATCCTTTATTTTCCTACACTTTTGACAGTCATGATTTTCTTTAATAAAATACCTTACATTGCAAAAGAAATTTGCTAAGTGCTGAGTGTTCCTCCAGTCTAAGGGTATAATGACTGAAAACACAACAGATGTTCATCACAGGACATGGATAGCAAACATTAGCTGCTACTAATCTGGAAACTTTCTCCTTGTTGGACAGCTTTTATAGTATCAGAAAGTACTATGCAAGCTTCTGGGGGGAAACAGTAATGGACAGTCAGTAATTTGTAAAAGCTGTAAGCTACAATAACACACTGGTAAGAGGCAACTATCAATGTAATAGTGGCATAAAAGTCAAGCAGGCGGGGAATAAACTGCTTTCTGATTGTGTTTAAATCACATTTTTCATCATGTATCATATTTCTTGTAAACAAGAACGCATGATAAGGGAAGAAAAAGGCCTTCAAGAGTGCAAAATGTTAAGGTTTAGGTACAAAAACCATGTATCAAACGGTCTTTTAAAAAGCATTACTTTTAAACCATAGCTTTCCATTTTTTTCTTCACTGACTAGTGGACAGTTCATGATATAAAATACTTTTCAAGTCTAAGTTCAAAAGTTCCCAGTCTTTGAACAGTTGCAACACTATTCAAAATGAGTGCTTGAGATGCTCAAGCATTCCATTGCCCCTGAACCACTAAAAAACAAGTAAAATACCTCCAAAATAAAATGACTTATAATAAATATCCCTTCCAAAGGGAAAAACAGGTGCATAACAAGCAATGACAGTCAAAACAAGACCAAAATTCAGAAGTGAAAACATAAAATCACAAAACTCCTTGTCTGGCTTCCGGGGAATATGATGAAACTTGGGATCCAAAGGACTTGGTTAACCCAGTCTGTCGACTCTATTGCCTACATCATAAATAGCCTTTTTTGTTTAACTGCTTTTCATACCTGTAGCTGTCCTCAACATAAATGGTCCTCAACATTCAAATGGTACTGACATTTCCAAGTTCTATTGCTAACTTGGGATTTCTCTGGAGTACACAGCTGTAGTATTCCCTGCATGTGCTCATGGCAGAATCTGAAATGTCACTCACTTTGGTAATTTTACTGAACAGAGAATGTATTGTGACATTCTGGTTCATGCTTTCTTCTTTCAAGTAATATTTCATTTTCATAAGTTGGAAACATCAGTGGTTGGAGTTTTGTCTTGAGGCAGCTTTCTTATTGCCTCAACATCATTTTTGGTCATCTCCTCACCCACAATTTTAAGCTTATTTAATAGCCTTCCTCATTAAATTTCAAGCTTTTCATGTCTTTTTTTTTCTCTTTCAATGGAAATTTTAATTAGATTAGTGAGCAGAAGCATATCACAACCTAAATCTTCACCTATATTTAAATTTCCTTTTCCAACCTAATTAGTCCATTGTCTTTGATTTTTTTTTCATTGTCTTTGAATTTAACCTCACACAAGTTCTCAAAACATGGGGAAAACAAAACCAAATTGTCAGTTTATTATACAAAGTATTTTATCCAAATTCCTGATGATAGAGTCTTTATTCTTCCTCTGAAACCACATGAGAAGAGCCTCACCTGTGAATGTTTCCCTCATAGTGTTGTCTTCTGCCTCCCATGAGAGCTCATTAAGAACTACTCACAGTATTCAAGAGATGTTCGAATGCAAAGCTCCAAATTCCACCACTTTCTTCCCACAGATTATTTCCAACCTGTCAGGTTTATCACAGCAATATCTCTACTTCTCAGTATCAATTATCTATGTTAGATACTGAGCTCATTGTTGCAACACAACACCATATGGAAGCAGCTTAAGAAATGAAGGGTTTATTTTGACCCAGTCTGAGTCATGGAAGCAGAAGTTTGTGGCATTATATCACGTTTTATGCAGAACCAGGAAGCAGATATTGATGGAAGTTGATATGTGAGTTTCTTTCTTCCTTTTATTCCATCAATGAACTCAGTCACTAGTTGTGTCTCCTACCTCAATTAATGTAGATAATCCCTCATGTTCATGTCCAGAGACTTGTCTCTTAGGTGACTTGTGATTGTTACAAGCTGATATTCAATTTTAATTCAATTACATTACTGTAAAAAAACCCTAAATCTTTTATTAGTGAGCTATTGATCAAATATCAGTTTTTGAGATAATTTTAAAAATTGTCTTAAGAAAAATCCAAGATACCTATCAAAGGAATTTCCTAAGTTTGCCACTATGAAGAAAATATTTAAAGTGATTGGTCACATCAGCACAGATTATTTAATTGATTTTACTACTGAATAAAAAGTACTTTTTATTTTGTTTGTAAGGAAAAGTCTTTCTTGATTATATGAAAGGGTCTTATACTTTCACATATAATTTTTTCATATGTGTGTACTAGGAAATTTATATTTTTATATAATATATACATATATTAGGCTTTACATGTATATGAAAAATTATGACAGTGTCATCTCAGGAAACTAGGAAAGCACTGACAACTAAACCTCAATAGTCAAAAAAGAACTAGAAAGCTTACAAAGATTAAAGTATTTGAGGACAGTGATGTCTAGATAATACCAGAAAAAAGGAATGAAAGAGTGAACTTTTCATCTTTGAAAGCAAGCACAAAATAAGAACTGTATTCATAGGAAATGATGATGAAGCAGTTTGAAAACATTTGCAAATTAACATGCCTAATTTGGGCAATCTGACTGAATGAGTAATTTCTTGAGATAAGAATGTAGAAACATCAGGAACAGCTTCAGGTTTCAGGCAGTGTGGACATGTGCACAATGGCAAGCCGGCACTACACACACACACACACACACACACACACACACACACACAAATTAACTAATTAATTGACTAAAAAATCTATGAAGAGTTTCAGAACACAATTTTACTTTTACTTGTGTTATTTAGTGAAACTTGCTACTGCTTTAAATCCATAATTTTAATTGTGCTCTTTGAGCTATATTTTATTTCACACAGTGTAAAAATTGGTAGTGATTGAAAAGTAATTTGAGAAAATTTAAACAGTTTCATATCTAGTCATAAAATATTAATGTTAATTCAATATGAAGCATAATTATAAATAAACAGTAATTATGAGTAAAATCAAAAGCATAGAGAGTGAAATTTCATGTGCTTTAAAAGAAAATCTTAATAATTAATTTTAAAAGTATTTTGGATTTCATTAAGAAAAAAGATGTTTGTATGTATATAAGTTCATGCCATTCTATTTTGCCATATTTCAAAATTATTATAAAATGCTAATGGCTTTATTTTACATTAAAACACTTTATAATTGTCAAAGCAATAGTAATATAGGCTAAAAAATTGCTATTTCTACCCCATATTGAGAATTAAATCTCTAAACATTCATTCATATTTTTTTCCCATTCAATTTCTCCTTGACAGAGAAACTCATTATACTTAGTAGATTTACTTTCAATATATATAATTAGAAAAAAGCACAAAATCAACCTTAAACAGATATTATAAAAACTTACAGAAAAATAGAACAGAATAAATATTTTCAAATTGAATTATAATTAAAGCACCAGTGCAATGAACAGTCCAACAATGACAATAACGTCAAAATATAAAACAGAATAATGCATAAATAAAATTCTTATGTTAGTATTTTCTCAGAATATTACCTATGTAAAATACAAATTGACTCATCACATTGTTTATTAGCTGAAAATTCTTGATTTAATGCTCCGTTTCACTAATTAGTGTTCACATGAAGAATTAAATATTCACATAATTCATATAGATGGAAAATTATTGTGACATGATTTGTTCAACACAAAATGATACATATTCCCATTAGATAAGAAAGCTAACTTAGCCAAGCTGAACACATGAAGGAGTAAAGGGTGGAGCTGGGAGGAGAATTGAGCAATAATGTATATTTCCCTGTCTTTGGATATAAACATATACACCGAATATTATTTGAAAAGGAACCCCTGTTTTGATTCTCTGTGATGACGTTCTTGTTTCATTTGAATTCTTTTTTTAAAATTTATTTATTTTATTATTATTATTATTTATTCAACTGTGCACATGTGCATGTGTGTGTGTGTGTGTGTGTGTGTGTGTGTCTGTGTATGTGTGTGTGTCTGTGTATGTGTAGAACCACGAACGAATTCGCGAACCACCATGGACGCCTCCACCTCCTTCTGCCCCGGGAAGCAGGCCGCCCCCACTTCCGCCTGACATCTATAAGTGGAATCTGGGATCCAAACTCAGGACCTTCCGCCTGCAAGGCAGAGGCTTAATCCCTGAGCCACCTCTCCAGCCCCTCATTTGAATTCTTAATAAGATATTGAGATACTAGTAAAACTTTGACTTTGAAATATACAGACCTCTATAACTTAGAATGCCACAAGAGGCCTGAACCCCCACAGTAGACAAACCAGAGGAAAACCTGGAGTCCATAGAAGCAAACAGGCAGGAGAGTGGGAGGAAGTGGGATGGATCGATGTAGAGAAATAAGGGGATTGGGAGGGAGGGGGAATGAAGGAAAGCAGAGATATGCTTGTAAAATTAGAAATAAAAATAAATTTTAAAAAAGAGAAATATATAGGCCTCTAAAGCTCAATGAATTTATAATATGAAAATGGTCAATTGTACTTCAAATAAGAGATTATCAAAGCACATGAAAACTCTCCAAGTCAATAGTGTTTAGCAGCTAGCTAATATACAAATATCTAGAATATCTAATATCTAATATCTAAAGCTCAATGAATTTATAATATGAAAATGGTCAATTGTACTTGAAATAAGAGATTATCAATACACATGAAAACTCTCCAAGTCAATAGTGTTTAGCAGCTAGCTAATATACAAATATCTAGAATATCTAATATCTAATATCTAAAGCTCAATGAATTTATAATATGAAAATGGTCAATTGTACTTGAAATAAGAGATTATCAAAACACATGAAAACTCTCCAAGTCAATAGTGTTTAGCAGCTAGCTAATATAAAAATATCTAGAAAAATATCTAGAATATACAAAAATATCACAAATTAAACATCAAGAAAATAAACTACTCAATTAATACATGGACTATGGAACTGAATAGAGCTCTGAAGAAGAAATGTAAATGACCAGTAAATACTTTTAAAAATTGTTCAAAGTCCTTAACTATCAGAGAAATGTAGATTTAAATCACTTTAAGATTCCATCTCAACTCAGAAGGGACATTATCAGGAATACAAACAAGAATGAATGTTGAGGGGAACTTTACCTACTTTTGGTGAGAGAACAAATGCATACAACCACTTTAAAAGTCAATCTGGAAGTATCTTGAAAATCTAAATGTAGAACTACCATATGACCTAATTATACTACTTCTGGATATATTCCCAAAGGACTCTGTATCCTATTACAGAGATACTTGCTCATCTATGGTCACTGTCATTCAGTTCACAATGCCTAGGAAATGGAATCTGCCTGGCTCCCTGTAAATTGATGACTAGATAATAAGAAATGTGCTACAAATGCACGAGTATAAGAAAAAAATGAATTTTTCTGGGAGATAGATTGGTTTGAAAAATACTATGCTGAGTGACAAAACTCAGACATTGGAGCTCAAAAACTGCATTTTTCTCTCTTTGGATGACATCTTCAAATTGTTATATTTGGAATCTTAAAATCTCAGTAGAAACTTGAAAGAGTTTACTGGGGGTTATAGTTGTGGAAGTCTTAAAGTGAGTGAAGATGTTAACACATCTATAAAATAGGAGGGAATAATAGGAATAATGGTAGTGACTAGGCTTAAGGTAGGATGGTGTAGGCAATGGGGCAGAAGATGGGGGCTGAAATGGTGTAGTAACTAAACCAGAGAATGTATGAAGTCACATGGAAACCCACTACTTTAAAACTAAACATAAAAGCTACTTGGAAGAGAGTTACCTCTCAAAAGTGAACAATGCTGATCCCAGAAGTCATGGATTGTTGAATAAAAGTCTTAGTACCCAGTAGCATACCACGCTAGGAGAGTTCTGGATGGATTTGGATTTCCCCAAAGTTCTGCAGTTTATGCAATTTGCCCTTGGTTATCTCCCAGAACTAGATGGTAAGAGTGTAAAGTTGAAGATACCACACACCTTAGTTGCAGAATACAGAGTAACCTTCTAGAACTAAATTGGAAGCTCCTGCCTGCTCACTAATCCTTAGAGACAGAATTTGATGCATAGATTGCTGGGGCAGAAAAGTCAGCAATACAAGTCTGTTGACTGGGTAAGGTAAAAATAATGTTGTTTTTTTTTTAATTTATTTTTCAGCTCATACAAACATAATAGGAACCCCCGTCCCCGCCCTCCCTCCACCCCTCCCTGGACCTCCCTGTTCCCTCCCCCCTTTACCCCTTCCTTCCCCCCCTCCCTTTCACCCAGTGCCCACTCCCCCCATCTCTGAAGCATCCTTTAATATGTATATCAAACTTTCCTCTGGGTCCTCCTCTCTGATGAGGTGTAAGGACTCAGTGGCAATTCCTAGAACTCTTTCTTGTATTCCCCTTCAGTGTAGGAATACTATTGTGGCTGCTAATCCCTTGCTTCTAAGGATTCTAGTGCCTTTAATCCATGCTAGAATTTGAGGGGTCAATGATATGTTGGTCATTGCGCAGATCATACAGAGTCCTATTATAATTGCTTCAGCCCTAACTTGGTGGAGTATCTTGCATATCATGACTCCTCCCATCCTTGTGCTCTTACATTCTTACCACCCCCTTCCGCAAATTTCCATAAGCTTCAGGATGGGGAGAGATTAGGCAGGCGGGATTCCAGGTGGTTGATGTAGAGTCTCTGATGTTCTGGATTATGGTTTGTTGATATTTTTTTCAGTTATGCTGTTCCTGCAATGCCCTTGGCACCATCCTGATAGGTATTGGATGTCACCCCTTGCAGTCTTTGTTGGTGGCTTATTTTCTCTGCTGTAACATGGTCCCCTCTCTTTGTTTCTGGTGGGGCCATCCTTCCCCATCCCTCCTGGTTATAATCTTTACAATTACTGTAGGTATTACAGAGATTTGTCTTTGAGTGTCTCTAAATGGGTTTGGTATTATGATCCAACTATTAGGGAGTACATATGGCACTTAATTTTCCATGTCTGGGATACTTCACTCAATATAATTGCTTCTAATTCCATGCACTTCCCAGCCAATTGCATTAATTCATCATTTTTGATGGCTGAATAGTATTCCATTGTATAAATGTACGACATTTTCCTTATCCACTCATCAACTGTTGGACATTTGGACTGATTCCATGACTTTGCTATTGTAAACAGTGCTGCTATGAACATGGTCGTCCTTGTGCTACCAAGGTGAATTTTTGCTGTATGGGGGTTATTCCCAAAAGTGGTATATCAGGGTCATATGGCATTTCAATCCTTAACTTCTTTAACAATTGCCAGATGGCTCGCCAGAGTGGTTGTATGAACCTGCATTCCCACCAGCAATGTAAGAGAGTTCCCCTCTCTTCACATCCTCTCCAGCACTTGGTATTGTTTGTATTGTGGATTTTTGCCATCCTGACAGGGGTGAAATGATATCTCAGGGAGGTTTTGATTTGCATTTCACTGATGGCTAAGGATGTGGAGCACTTTTTAAGATATTTGTTAGATATTTTAATTTCATCCTTGGTAAAGTTTCTTATAAATTTCAAGACCCATTTTTTAATTGGGCCATTTGTTTCCATGGTGTTTAGTTTCCTAAGTACTTTGTGCACTCTGGATAATAAAGTTCTACCAGATACGTGGTTAGTGAAGATTTTCTCCCATTCTGTGGTTGCATTTGTGCTCAAGTTACAATCTCTTTTTCTGAAGAGAAGGTCTTTAATTTCACAAGATCCCATCTGTTGAGTATTGGTTGTAGTGACTGTGCTATTGTATGTCCGATAGGAAATGTTGGCTTTGCCCAATCAGCTTGAGGGAGTTCCCTACTCTTTCAACTATGGTTTTAATAGTATTTGGCCTTATATCGAGGTCCTTGATCCATTTGGAGTTAATTCTTGTACATGGTGACAAGTACGGGTCCAGTTTTAATCTTCTGCATGTGGACAACCAGTTTTGCCAGCATCATTTGCTGAAGGTGCTGTTCTTTTTCCATTGGAATTTTTGGGCCCCTTTTCAAAGATCAAATGGCTATAATTATGTGGGCTTATATCTGGGTCTTCAATGCTTATCCATTGATCTGTGTCTATTTTGGAGCCAATACCAGGCTGTTTTTACAACTATGGATTTGTAGTATACACTAAGGTTTAATATGGTGATACCTCCAGCCATGTTTTTGTTACTCAGGATTGTTTTTGCTATCCTGGGTCTTTCGTGTCCTCCATATGAATTTTGAGATTGTTTTGTCAAACTCTTTAAAGAATTGCTTTGGGATTTTAATTGGTATAACATTGAATCTGTATATTGCCTTTGGTAAGATGGTTATTTTTATGTTGATTCTGCCAATCCAGGAACATGGGAGGTCTTTCCACCTTCTGATGTCTTCTGCAATTTCTTTCTTTAGGGTTTTAAAATTTTCATTGCAAAGGTCTCTTACTTCCTTGGTTAGGTTTATACCAAGGTATTTCATATTTTTAGGGGCTACAGTAAATGAGATTGTTTCTCTCAATGCTTTTTCACTTCTTTCATTCAGGGCATATGGAAGGCCACTGATTTTTGTACATTTATTTTGTATCCTGCCACCCTGATGAAATTCTGTATTAGTTCCAGGAGCTTCCTTGTGGAGCTTTTGGATCACTCAAGTATAAGATCATGTCATCTGCAACTAGAGATAACTTGACTTCTTCCTTGCCAATTTGAATACATTTTATATCCCTTTCTTGTCTTATGGCTTCAGCTAAGACTTCAAGTAAAATATTGAATAGAAGTGGTGAGAGTGGACAGCCTTGTCTAGTGCCTGATAGAAGTGGGAATGCTTCAAGTTTTTCCCCATTGAGTATAATCCTTGCTGTTGGCTTGTTGTATACAGCTTTTATTTTATTGATAAAGGTTCTGTCCATTCCAGCCTTCTCTGGGGTTTTGATCATAAAGGGCTGTTGGATCTTGTCAAAAGCTTTTTCTACATTTATCAAGAGTATCATGTGGTCTGGTTCATATGGTGAATTACATTTATTGCTTTGCATATGTTGAACCAACCTTGTGTGCCTGGCATAAAGCCTTACTTGATCCCTGTGAATGATCTTTTTGATATGTTTTTGAATCCGAGAATCTTTGCATCTTTGTTCATCAGAGAGATTGACCTATAGTTTTCTGTTTTAAGTGAATCTTTATAGGTTTTTGGGATTAAGATGATATTAGCTTCATAAAAGGAATTTGGTAGTGTTCCTTCCTTTGCTATTTGATGGAACAGTTTAAGAAGTATTGGTGTTATAAGCTCTTTAAATGTCTGGTAGAACTCTGTGCTTAATCCATCTGGTCCCGGATATTTTTTGGTGGGAAGATTCAAGATTACTTCCTCAATATCGTCAAATGTTATAGAGGGCGGTATTGAATCCCCAAGAATTATTGTTTGGGGATTGATTTCTCGCTTTAGACGTTGTAGGGTTTACTTAATGAATGTGGGAGGGGCCGTGTTGGGTGCATATATGTTCAGTATTGTGAAGTCTTCCTGGTGAATTGTACCTGAGACTAAAATGTAGTATCTATCCGTGTCTCTTATCATTTTCTTTGGTTTGAAGTCCACTTTGTCCGATAGCATAATGGCTACCCCTGCCTGTTTTCTGCTTCCATTAGCTTGTAGAATTGTTGACCAGCCTTTTATTTTTAGAGCTTGCCTATCTTTTGTGGTGAGATGAGTTTCCTGCAGGCAGCAGATTGATGGATTGTGATTTTTAATCCAAGTTTGTAATCTGTGTCTCTTGATTGGTGAGTTAATTCCATTAACATTTAGTGTTATAATGGAGAAACTATTTTTAATTCCAGACATTTATTATGTTTAGCAGTTTTTGTAAGTGTATTGCTTCACTTTTAATGGTGTTATACTTCCCTCTGTTCTCCCAGATATGCCTGTGTTTTTCTTCAAGCTTGAATATCATTTCTAGCATTTTTTTGAAGGCCTGGTTTGGTGGAAGATTTTTCTTTGTGCTGGAAGATTTTTCTTTCTCCCTCGATCATGATGGATAGTTTTGCAGGGTATATCAGCCTGTGTTGACGTTTTTGCTCATTCAATACTTGAAGCATGTCTCTCCAAGCTCTTCTTGCTTTTCTTATTTCGACTGAGAAGTCATTTGTTATTTTAATAGGTTTACCTTTAAAATGACTTGCTTTTTCTCCTTTGAAGCTCTCAGCACCAGTTCTTTATCTTGAATGTGGAGTGTTTTAACTATTATTTGCCCTGGCGAGCTTCTGTTTTGGTCATATCTGTTTGGGGTGAGGAATGCCTCTTGTATATGGATGGGCCTCTCTTTTTTTAGATGAGGAAAGTTTCCTTGATGATTGTTTGAAAAATTTCTTCAGGTGTGGTGTTTTGGGATTCTTGCTCTGGTATTCCATGAATACGCATGTTGGGCTTCTTCAGGGTGTCCCACAACTCTTGAATATTTCAAGTATCTTTTTGGCTTTAACAACCTCTTCCATTGAGCTGGTTAATACTCCCACTTTATCTTGAAGGTCTGAAATTCTCTTTTCTGCTTCCTTAGTTCTGCTGATAAGACTCTCTGTGGAGTTCTGGGTTGAAGATAACTTGTCTTTTAGTTCAGTTTTAAACTCTGCTTGAGTCTTTTAACTGCTCTATGCCTGTTTTTGTTTCCTGTACTGTTTTTCTCATCTCCTCCAAGTGTCTGTTGTGTTCCTCTTCTAAGCAATTGATTCGGTTATTTAATTCCTACAGAATTTCCTCTTTCATATTATTGATAATGGTAATGATTATATTTTGAAAGTCATTATCCTGGGTCAGGCTTTCTTGGCCATTTTCCATGGGTTTGTTCTGGTTGGAGTCTAACATTATGGGATTAATTCCTTCAGTAGGAGATTTGTTTAATTGAGTGTTGTTTCTCATGGATTTGCACTTCGACTTGGGCATTGTCATTTTAAGTCTTAAGATCTTTTTTCAATTTCTGTGCATTTTTCACTGAACTGAATTATTTGGCCTGGGGTTCTGGGGATGGGCAGGGGCGGAGCTTACCTAGGTAGTGGTGAGTCCCGGCTGGACCCTGCCTGTGTCCTGGGCGGCAGAGTGGGGAAAGGGAGGATGGAGCGATAGCGGGGCGCTATTTAACCTGGGGGAGCTGGGGCGGGCCCGGGGGCAGGGGGTCCTCCTCCACGGCCGTCCGTGGCTCTGGCTCCGGCTGGCTGGTGGGAGGAGCTGTGTCCCTTGGGCTGCCTCTTGTTTTTGCTTTTCAACCATGTCTTTTTTTCATTGTTCTTATAATTTCTTTGCCCTTTCAAATCTCATAACTAAAACCTCAGGTGCGTGCATTGCTGTGCTTCTGCTTCCAAAAGGAGGTAGATTAGAAGTCTGGCTCAAGCTTCTGCTAAATCTTTTTGGGGGTTCAGTTATCTTTTTTTATCTTGACTTTGACTCCTTGTCCTGCTCCTGTTTCTATTCCTATGCCTGTTTCTTGATCTTGAGCAAGAATGAAATCTGATGCCTTTTTCTTTCCCTTCTTCTGGACCAAAACCTCTTCCTGTTTCTGCTCCAAGACTTCTTTTCCTCTCTGATAATTCTTCTGTTCCATACTTCTACTGTGATGGCATCTTTCACAGGATCTGGATCTTAAGTAACTGCTTCCCAGTGATGACTTTTCTTTCTTTGTGCTTGTGTCTGTCCTCATCATTTTCAGAACCTAGTCACTCTTTTCCTTTACCAGAAGAATGTAATTGTCTTTATGTTCTTCGACTTGTGTCTCTTAGATTTATCTTTGGGCTCATGTCTTCTTGCCTGTTTCAAGAAGGTGGTTCTTGTCATAAAGTAAGCTTATTATTTTGCTGAGTCTGAAGAAGGACCTTCCTTTATGTCTCTTTATGCATCAGCATCCCTCTTTGCTTCTGTTCCAGCTCCTATGTTTTCTTCCTTTGTTATCTAACTTTTGTTTTCTTTCTTTTGACCTTGATCAGGATCTGGAAAAATGATATCCTAAGTTGTAGAGGGAAGAGATACATTGAATTGCTCTTTTTTCTTTTCTCAAGCTGGAGATGTCTTTTCTGGAATTAATCCATCTCATTCTGTATCAGTAGCCATATGTTTTTTTACACAAACTGTTTACCAATGTACCACTTATATCAGAGATATCACAATGTATCAGAGATAAACTTGATAGACAAGTAGGAAATCTCCACAGACTTCAGTAGGAAGAATCTTAAAGAACATGCCCTTAGGAAAATGTCATAGTCATAGTCTATAATCCTGTCATTAAGGTGGTGCCTCCGCTTGCTGGACTCAACAGCTATGGTCATCCAGAAGCTGCATCACAGACTAATTTTCGAGCAAGACACCTAGATGATATCCCTTGCAATTTTTTATGTGTTGAATTACATTTATTGATTTTTATATGTCAAAACTAAAAGCTTTTTTTTCCACCTATGGAGAAAATCATGTGGTTTTGGTCCTTGCAATTGTTTATATAATGTTATATTATTGATTTCTATGTTTTGAACCAACCTTGTATATTTGGAATAAACCTTACCAGTTCATAGAGAATGATTTTTTGATATATTTTTAAATTTACCAAAATATTCAATAAAGATAACACTGCATACTTAGACAATTAACTTTGAGAAATCAGTTCATTGATGAAATTTTCAGTTGTTTTTTCCTGGTTGTGGATTCCCTCTTGTCATCATCAAAGGAACAGATCAGCATAGTGTTGCAATTAATTGTTCTAAATAAAAATTTTATGCTACCTTAATTGAGATAAGGAAAAATAAAAACTGTGAAAGTAATGGAAAGAAAAATCCATGTAAAATTTCAGGGAAATATGTTTGGTTAAAAATGCTTGTATGCACAACCATTCATTACATTTGTGAAACTAGAAAAATAAAAATTGAAAAGGTCTGTGTGCTTAGTTAATTCTAGGTATTTACTTTTTAAGTCTATGAGGGTAATTTGTGATCCTTTTGGGTTCAGTTTTCTGAATAGCTGGGATCGTGTGCTTCAGGCATTAGTCAATATTTGAAACATGAGAAATATTTTCAAATTGAACAATCCCAAAATAGGCAATAGTAAAACCCTGGGAAAGCAGCTGTTTTGAAAAAGTGACTGGGGTTTTAAATGAGAACCTCAAATATACCGGTAACTATACTAGCAACACTAATAACTAAATAATAGACTCCTCCCCAATTCTATTTCAATGGAAAGAAATTTCATATCATAACTATTATTTTATTAGAAGTAAAACATGAATGTCTCATCTGATCTTATACCTATCAAATCCTGATTAAGGATATATTCAGAAATAGAACTGAGGTATATAGTAGATTCATCTACCTAGAAAAGAGTCAGGAGAACATGATCATGCAGCAGGGGAACATGGATACTAAGTGCACTGGTTACTCTTTACTATTGCTGTTAGAGAGCACCCAAAGTCAAACAGCTTATGGGAGAAAGGAGATTTATTCAGGTTATGGTTCCAGAGGGGAGGCACAGTTTCTCATGGCAGACGTGGCATGGCTGGCTGGCCAAAGCTGGAGGAGGCTATGTCACTACAGACATCTTGGAAGCTGAGGGCTGCAGATTGCTTGCTGCAAAGGCAAATTTCTCATGGAGGTATTGTAGGACTAATCCACCTCAAGACCCACCACTTGTGACTGCTTTCCTTCAGCAAGGCTCCACCTCTCAAGATGCCATGATCTTGCCAAATACATAAGACTGTGGGGGACACATATCAAATCATAACATTAAGTATTAATGAACTTCCGGCTTTTCTCAAGTGTACCTCCCACCCAGTGTTTCACTTAATAATGCAGAACACAAATATCACAGGCACTGTGTCATAGTTAGGCACAGATGTTAACTTAGCAGTTGAGGTTTTGAGCTCTGGGCATATTTGTAGAGAATTAATGGTGAGTTAAGCCCAAGCAAACCTATAGGAGATTGTCTAGCTGATGGGGAAGGCCCAACCCATGGTGGGTGGGATTTGACCCTGGAATAAAATACAGAGAGCTTGTTCAGAGAGTAAGGATCCTTGTGTACACTTGTCTAGATATGTTGGTCTAGTAAGTAAGGATCTTCCCCTTCTCAGAGGTTATGTGGTGATTGTGTGGCCAGTTCCCTCAGCCCTGGTGTTGGTGCATGCTATCTTGTCAAGCTGGACTAACTGTAACCACTAATCATAATGGAAAATAAACCCCTTGTTCCCTTAAGCCGTTTGATGGTGATTTATCTGCAACTATGCAGTGCAACACACTGCTTTAACAGGCACTGAAGAACAGCACCTACACTAAACAAAGAACAAATATGCAAAATGAAGGATTAGAAATGCAGGGAATGAATGGATTTTATAAATACCACTCAGTCTCTGACTTCAGATCTTTTCAAATCAATTGCGTATCATGATCTTTGAATGATTAATCCTAACTTTCCTTTGCATTTAGATCACTGCAGAGAAATATTTAGATAATACAAACCCCACTAACAGACATAATATGAACATAGGACCTTCAGTGCCATTGTAAATCAAGTGGGTGAGGACCTCTGGAACTCTTAGGTGCAGTGTAGTTGTCTGTAGGTGAGTGACCAAACTTAGCTAACCTTCCCCCACCCAAATGAATGTGCAAGAAAGCGAATATGTTCAACTATGAAAAAATTTAATACTTACTTTTTTAGGTCTTCACAATATTTTCAGTCTTTTACTTTTCATTTTCCTTTTCAACTCTTCTTCCCTGATCAGACTGTGAATTAAGTGGATATAACACAGAATTGCTTTCTGTTTCTCCATGCCTTCTAACCTCAGTCCAGGGTAGTCTGTGTGACCTATACCTAAAAAGTGGCTTTGAAAAGTAGAGGTGATAAATCTGTGTGTTTGGCTTGGTAAACTACACTCATTTAATATTGCTCCCACTCCATATTCTGTAGGGTCTGTAGAAATGTGCAATATTTTCCTATATAGGATCCTCAGCCTAATTTCATACATAATTTGTTCTTACCATGGGGAGGGGAATGGGAAGGAGGGGGGGAAAGAAAGGAGGGAGAGATAAGTGCTCAATATGTTTGTAAAACTAAGAAAAAATTAAAAATATATTTAAAAAATTTGTTCTTACCAGAGTTAATCCTTTTTCTAGCAACTATCTTATTTTCATCTGATGGAGTTCAGGAAAAATTTTGAAGCCTTTCCATATGTCAAGGTAGCCAAGGGAGCTACAGCACTCTTTCGATGTCACTCACTGTGACGTGGTACGGATTGCCTAAATATAAATGTTAGCTATTGATCATACTAATTAAATGTTTATATTTCACTTGCAATTAAAAACAGGAAGCAAAGACCTATGACTCTGGAAGGAATGACAGGGAGGATGAATAATAGATAGATATTTCAAAATGTCACCCTTTTAGACAACTTTACTCTTTAAACCAAGATAAAAATCAAATTAAAATTAATGAAATTCAAGTTAAGATTATAATCTTGCCAGTTATGACTCAGGAGAATGTTTTGGAAATTAAGGAGGCAATTTATTGCTATCATGAGGAAAGTGTCAGATATAATACATTATACAAATAAGATGAATAACAAATCCAAACCATAAAAAAATTGCTAGCACATCATTAAACAGACATTGCAAACATCTTAACTGCTTACTTTGTTACTGGTCAATAATGCACATTCCTTTAATCCACCTGACCAACTCCTACTGAGTCATTACATTATTCATTCCATTTAAACATTACCTCACTCTTCCCATTTCCCATGACTAGATGTTCCTACAATATTCCATCCATAAGCATGAAAATGACCATCAACCTAATGCTCTCATCTCTCTCTCCCAATTTCTCTCTCAATCTGACTGAGATTCATGAAAATAGGATTTATCTTATTACCCCAGTGTCCATCAAAATTTCTTACAATATTTGTTCAAGAAGAACACTGAATGTATGTACCTGTCTTTTGTGAGATCTGAACAGATAGAAGTCAGCTTGATAAACTCGACACTGGACCAACAGAAGAAAGCTGTCGAGATGATTAATGCCATTGTGCTGTGGTAGCAATGTCCATTCATCTTAATTCTAAGGTCAGAGCTCCTACAACAACTGTAATGTTATAGAAATATCCACACTCAGGATATGGGTGAGTTCAAGTCATGCTTCTTCTCACAACATCTGCAACACCAGTTTATCCATGCATTAATTGTTCATTAATAATTTTCTAATAAAAACACTGCTATATATAAGTATATGAAATGTTTACTATCATTCAGTAATTTTGCTTTATTATAGCAAGAATACATGACATAAGATCCAGAACTGCAGGCATTAGATCTAATATCCAGCAGATCTCTGGAATTTGCTAATCTGAAATGCCACAGTCACTTATGATCATTACCTTTCCAGTAGCCCATCCAAACAGTCCCAAGACCACCACCATTCCAGTCTGTGAACATGTAAATATGAAATTTTGATTTGAGAATATTTAAATTGCTACTATATTTATCATGTACAGTTTATATAATATTTAAATTTTTAACATTTAATGTTTACATCCATACAACAAAGATTAAATTACTTTGTTAAATATTGTAGCATGCATCTTTAAAATAAAAAAGTAGGGGTCTGTAGAGATGGCTCAGGGGTTAAGACTCTGTGTTACAAGCAGAAGGTCCTGAGATCAGCTGCCATGTCCCACATAGAAATGCCAGGCAGATGCTCCTGCAGTCAGCACTTCTGACCCTGGTGGGCAGAGCCTGAAAAATCCTAAAGCAAAGCAAAAAGGAGGTAGAAGTAATCCAGGATGATTCCCAAAGTCATCCTTGGGCCTCCAGAGTGACATACAATGTACTCTGTTACACACACACACGAGAGCACATACACACACCCATACATACACACACACACATCGCACATGCGCGCGCACACCCACACACACACACACACACCACACAGAAAAAAGGTATAAAAAGATTGGAAGACAACCTCACTTATATTCATTGTGGAGATACTAAGTACATATAGTGAAAATTTGAAGAGTTGCAAAGAATTACTATTTTAACTTCACACCTGTATATGAAAGAACTATGTATATGTATACAAGTACTAACAATGAGTTTATGTCTGTAGATATGATGAATACATATAATGAATATATATGTATATGTAATTTAAAAAATATATTACAGATAGAGTTACCTATGAGTTTCTCAATCTTAAGTGTAAGCCAATAAAGAACTTAAAATCCTTGGTAGTTCCCATCACTACTTTATGATTTTGTACTGTTTCAATTTCTTAATTTTCTTAATTTAAATTAAATTTTAACTTAAATTATATTAGAGATGGAATTGCACCTTCTATATTCATTTTTCTATAGTCATATTATTTCACTTAACTGAATGTTAATGAGGCTCATCCATGTTGTTATCATTTCCTATTTATTAAAGTCTGAACAAAATTTTGTTATGCATTTATAGCATAATTTCTTTATCCATTCTACTAATGAATATTTAATTTACTTCCACATCTTTAGGACCTAGTAGTCATTCGTTCATTGAGCATGGGAACGATAGCTGTTTTGATTTTAATCTTACAGAAAATATTCACAAAATTGGGATTGCTAGAAGATATGCTGGTAATATTATTAACTTTCTGAGAAGCTCCACATTGTTTTCCATCACAGTTGCTTGATTTTGAAGTTCCATCAACAGCATACTAGAGTTCTATTTCTTCACATGCCCACTAACACTTGTCTTTTCTTCTGCTTAGTTTTACTTGAAAATTTTTACTTTCAGCTATTCTGACACGCGTGAGGTGATTCCCATGGTTGCATAGATACATACTTTCCATATAGCTACTGATGCAGAATACTTCCCAGTCACTTTGCTGCTTATATTGCTTCTTTGAAGAACTATCTGTCCAACTCTTTGGTCCTTTTTAATGTATTATCAGCTTTCCTTACACTTTTTGATTATTAAACCCTACTCATATCTATAGTTTCAATTTTTGTCATTCTTTAAACTCCTTCTCTGCTATTTCCTCTGCTCTGCTAAAGTTTTTACTTTGATTTATTCTTACTTGTCTATTTTGGAGTTTACTGCCTATGCTTTTGACATTATATCCATCAAATTATTGCCTAGACTAATGTTTTCTACTTTTCAATACTGAGTCTTCAGTGCACTTGGATTTGATTTTTTCCATTTGTTACAGCTTAGGCTGCAATTTTATTGTTTTGCAAATGGATATTTGGTTTATCCAGCTCTATTTTTTGAAAAGATGTGTTTATTTCCTCATATTATTAGCATAACTACAATATATAATGTATATATTGTCTTATGTGTGTGAACATATTTCTAAAAATTAAGCTCTGTCCCACTGATCTAAGTGCTTTTATTAAACAAATGCCACATTCCTTTTATTTCTGTGTATTTTATATGATTTTACATTATGAAGTTTAATATCACAAGCTCTGTTTTGTTCCAGAGTTCTTTGGCTATTGTAAGTTGTTGTGGTCCACATGAATTTAGAGGATTTTTTTTGTATTTCTGCTGATAATATATATATATGCTTTGGATCTTTACATCACTCTATGGATTAAGCAATTTATTTCATTGAAACAAGAGTTGTGTTTTCTTTCTTTGCTGTTTTCTAAAAATATGATTTCAACGTCTAAGTGAATGATTTCTTTATTCTTATTTATTTGATGTTGTAATTGGAACTCTTTTCCTAATTTCTTTCTGAAAACTCATTGCTAATACATAGAAACATGATTTATTTTCTGTGTTGATTTTATATTCTCCAATTCCACCAGATCAGTATAGTAGTACTTCCAACTTTATTAAAAGTTGTTAAGGATATATGCATATAAGATCATATCATATGATTATCTTCTAATTATTTATTCTAAATTAAATGCGCCTATTTCTGATCTGACACATTCAATAATTGTGTGCAATCTAACTTCCTGATGGTAATCTTATTGGCCTCATTTTTTGTTCTATGATTTATCATCCAAACCCAAACATGTTTGAAAAGAAATTCTGCACTATTAATAATTATGACAGAACAATAGACAGAAACCTATTTATGGTTTCTGAACTGCTTGACAAACTGAGATGTCACTTTTCTTATTTCCAACTCTGAAGGACATTCACAGAGATACTTACTGAACCTTTGCCAACACAAGATAGCAAAGGTTTCATTTCTTACTAAAAAGGACACCTTGACTTGCAAAGCTTGATGCTAACAAAAAAAGCTTTTCTTTATACATTTTAGAAGGGTAAGAAAAAAATGATAATAAACAAATAGGTAAATTAAGCTAAATATTTAACCTTCATATTAAGCATTGAAATATTCTGTCTCTAAAACAAAACATTTCATAAATTAAATACAATATGTGACCTCTTTTTTCCATTTTTCTTTATTTTTTCAACTTTTACTGCATATTGAGTATTCATCCCAGAGTCCCTCCCTCCCATCTCCTCCCTTCACTGACTTTTCCCTTCAATTCTGTCACAGCTTTCTGCCAGTATGCTTCTATAAGCATAAGTAAGGTTCACTCTGGCTTGTCTACTACTGTGGGAGCTCAGGCCTCCTCTGTAGTATAACAAGTTACCTCTCTAATGGACATCCCACTAATATGTGCATTTCCCTTCACTCATTCAGCGTTAGAGCCAAAGGTTTCCATTGTGAGTTCCATTTCTATGGGTATAATAACAGCTGCCTAAAGAACAGTTTGATGTACTGTCTTCCTACCTATAAGTTTATTGGCTGTCTTCCCTATTAATACATTTCCTTCCCTTTTTTAGGTTCTTGTTAGTTTACTATAACAGGAATGGGCTCGATTCTGAAAAGCAGGTCTTAAGTACAAGCAGAAAGCTGTTGTTGTCTCTTTATTGCTCATGCCACTATTACAGTGGTGGTCATCTGTTGCGATGGTGATTTGTATTGCAACTCACTGATCTCATGCTATTCATGGGGTTTGTGTTTATTTCTCTCCCCCCGCAGCTTCTGCAGTATTCCTTAGTACTCTGTAGGCTATCCAGCAAGGAGAAAGTCCTCAGAACAGTTCCAGTTGTTTTATTTTGGCTGTGTTTTGTGATGCATTTGTGTTGCTTCTTCAGTAATAGGATCTTACTGACAGCTTTTACAGAGCAAATTCGCCCATGGTTCTACACACATGCACATACATACACACATGAGCACACACACACATACACACACAATTGAATAAATAATAAAAAAACAAAAACAAGAAACAAAAAAAATTCCATTGCGTATATGTACCACATTTTCATTATCCATTCCTCTTTTGATGTGTATGTTGGCTGATTCAATTTTTTTGTTATTGTGAATGAGCTTCAATGAACATAGATGAACAAGTGTTTTTGTAATAAGATGAAGAAAGAAAGAAAAGAAAAAAAGAAAAGAAAATGCAAGAACTTTGAGACCAAAAGTCCATTCTGTATCTACCTGTCTACATAGGTCTACAGGAACTGTATCAAAGGATGACCAGGAGGAGGAAGAAGAAGATGATAATAGATTCAGTTTCTTCATGTACTTGAAGCATAAATAACTTTAAAAGAAAACATAAGTAGTTATCTTAATTAAAAATAATATTTTACATGAGTTATACAAATCAACATTGATTAAATAGAGGTATTACATCCCCAAATAAAGACTCAGGGAACTTTGTGAAAGATGATATGGTAAGAATTCTTTCCTGATCTCACCAGAAGGGGAGGGCATATAGTCTAGCAGATAAAAAGTAATCATTGTGCAAATGGGTAATGGACCCCGCCCTCAGTGAGGTTTCCTACTCTTATTACATCTACCCTTGAATGTGCTATTACAACAAGACTCCAGTTTAACAGCTTTTTGTCTCTGGCCAGGGGGTGACATACAGTGCCCAGCAGAATGGAGTGAAGGGAATTGCAGGAGCAGAAAAACTGCAAAAGAAAATCAACAAACCACAATCCAGAACTTCAGAGACTCTATATCAATCACATAGAACTAGGACAGCCTAATCTCTCCCCATCCTGGAGCTCAGGGACATTTGCGGAAGAGGGGGCGGTAAGATTGTAAGAGCAAAAGGATGGGAGGAGCAACGATTTGCAAGATTCTCAACAATAGTTGGGGCCAAAGCAATCATAATGGAACTTTGCATGCCCTGCGCAATGTCCAGCGCACTGTTGCCCTCATAAAGTCTAGCATCTGTTACCGAGACCTGGAGGCAGGGATAGTAGTAATATGATAAGCAAGAACAAACACTGGGTCCTTATGATCATCGAGAGGTCTTAGCGCACACCTCTCTGTTCATGAAGGGAGGGGGAGGGAGGGAACTTTACCAAGAAGTCTAATTAATTTTTCCTAAAAAAAAAAAAAAAGAATGCAAGAACCACAGAATGAGGTCTGCAACCTCTGTTCATTTGAAGGCTGGGGCACCCAAGAAGTCAATGTAATATTTCCTTCCACTAGGCCTCCACAAGGATTGGCCTGTCAACATCTTACCATAAAACAGTAAATATTCCATGAGAAGCACTGCTGCCATGAAAGATCGAATGGAACTAGTGCTGAACAAGAGAAAGGGGAGTGTCTATACTCTACAGCTTACCATTGATAGGTTACTTGTTTCCTAGCTGATGCTTAGGCACCAACAAGTGCAGGCATCATAGATGTGGCTCAGTGAATCACATATGCAGGGAGACATAAGAGAGGGAGAGACACTGGCTAAAGGGAGAACAAATACAGCAAGATGGGATTGTTAATTCAATTAACAATAAAAATATGAAATGTATACCTTATATCAGAATATCAAACTTTGATCTTAGAAGTTCTAGTCACCTTTAATAACCACATGAGTATCATTTTTTTATTTTCAAGTGTACATCAGAGGATAAGTACATGTAAGTGTGAATGCTCACAAAGATGTGGGTACACTATGCAATAGTGTGCATGCGTAGAGTTCTGAGACTAATATTGAGAATTATTGTGAACTGTCCTTCTATCTTACTCTTCTGAAACAGGGTCTCCAATTAAGACAGAAGCTTATAAATAGATCTAGTCTGGAGTGCAAGTGTATTCTTGGGTTTCCTATTCTTTGCATTCAGTGGCTGGAATTACCCTGCAATAACCATTTGATATTTTAGTTGAGATCCAAGGTTGCAAACCCTAGTCCTTTGATTTTTGTGTCCATCACTTTAACCACTGAGCTATTCCCTTAGCCTCCATATCCCAGCTTTATATTTCATCTCCCATAACCCGGAGCAATGTATTCTCATCCTTTGTTAATTTTTTTCATGTGTGTGTTTGCATGTAGCTGATGGCCCTGTATGTACACAAGAACACTTGAGTGTGTGTGTGCCTATGGAGGTCCAAGGTTGATGTTAGTGTATTAGGAATCATCTTCAATTACTCTTCCACATTATTTTCGTGACCCCAGGTCCCTAATTAAACCCTGAGTTCATCATTAGTACAAGTCTGGCTAGCCAGGTCCCTCTTGGAATTATTAGAACCTTCCAAGGCTAGAATTGTAGATGAGCTATGACACCCACCCATCATTTTTATGTGGGACCCAGGGATCCAAACTGAAGCACTTTTCTTTTGAAGGCAAAGATTTCAAAAACTGAGCCAACTTCTTTGGCTCAATTTTTTCCATTATTTTCCTTCTTTTATTTTTGAAGACTCATATTATTTATCTTATAACAAATATTTATCTTATCTTAAAAATGTTTAATCTTAAAATGCTCTCTCTGCTTTTAAGCTTTCTTATTAAAAATATTAACTCATAATCTCTCACTCTTTCTCTGACTCTCTTTCACATACTTACTATTGCTTTTCTACTATGTTTGTCTTTTCTTAACATTGTGAGTCATAGTAACATAAACAAATACATTTACCAACTTATTAAAAAGAGAGCTGTATTCATTATCATTGTTTATCTTAACATAGCAAATTTATCATTGTTTATCTCAGTGTAGCAAATTTATATTACCTGTCCACATACTATTAAACTATAGTGCTTTTGTTTGTTCCCAAGTCTTAGGCAGACTTTTTTGCTGATAAGATTTCTCAAAGACCTATTTTGCACATTTTTTATTTATTCAATTCTGAAAGTTAGAAAACGCTTTACATTCCAGCAAAAGATGGCTGAGATAACAGATCTTGGACAGTGAAATACTCTGAGGGCCAAAATTCTTTCCATATTGTAATTGCAGGTGTAGACACAGAAAGGTGTTTGTTTCCCTATGATCTAAGCATCAATGCATGAGGATTTAGGTGCTATGAGATGAGGCTTTTTATCACGATCACTCCATTCCATGAGACTTGTCATCGTGCCATATGTCTTCAGCCCTTGTCTTAAGGTCCCAATTTGGCCCAATAATATCCATGGTAATAGTTCTTCGAAACATCAGTATCTCACAGATGCTGCTTATTAGCCCCATTATGTTTCATACACAGAGTGGTCTAGAACAACTATATTTGGGTTTTGAATGAGTTTTTTATATTTTGTTATTAGGAGTTTATTGAAAGTCCCCATCAGAGCAGAAAAGTTCTTTCCATGGATGAACTATTACCTTCTTGTTTCCATTGCAGGTATTTTAATACCACAAGACAAACAATAGTAATTTCTATTAGAAATGGCTTAGCTTTGAGCTGTTCTCAGGATGTGATTTTTTATATTTAATTTTATTTTTTCTAGTTTTACAAGTTACATGGTATAAATAGATATATGACAGATAGACAGACAGATAGATAGATAGATAGATAGATAGATAGATAGATAGATAGATAGATAGATAGATAGATAGATAGATAGATAGATAGATAGGTAGGTAGATAGGTAGATAGGTAGATGGTATATATAGGCAGATAATATGTTATGGAAAAATATGCACATATATTTATAATCTTTTGGTTTTATTTTCACCTTAAATGTTCCATATTTGCATCTGAGAAGTCAGCATGTCAATACTCTAGAGCACAACAATCAGAAAAATATCTGAAGGCTCCACTGAAAGCTTTGTTCCTGGTGTTGAAGGACAGAGAAACATCACCTTAAACTAGAAGATTTATATAATTCTCTTTACACAAAAGAAAGAACACCATTATTTTTTAAGAAGGAAAGTCATGATAAAATAGTCAAAGACTTTCAAAGGCTTGCTAAATGGAGACTGTGACTAAGGTCACTCATGGGCCTGGCAGAAAATGAGGAGCCCACAGATCCCTCACATTAGAACTTATGGAAGCTGTAATTTCATACACATCTGTAGTTACCTAAGTGTTTCCTTCCCTACACCATTAGACAGGGGATAGTACATTGGGGATAGAGAAACTTCACTACACAGTAGTAATGAAGACACCTTTGCCACTGATGATAGAGGTGACAAAGAGAGAGATAGAGTTCTCATTTTGGAGGAGTGCTGTCCACTGCACCCCATTAGGAGTCAATATCCAGAGAGACTAAGTCACAAGCCCAATTTTCCTGTGCAGTTAACATTCCATTTATATTAGGCTCATCTTAGTCAAAACCCTTGCCTAGTTCTCTAACTTCAGACTGGAGCGGCCAGGTACCAGATTGTGTTGGTATGGGAAAAACTGTGTGAGGATATAAGGTCACTACAGATTTTTTTAGAAGGTGGTCTTATTTCTTGTCTAGAGTTATGCCAAAGAAATCTAGTTGAAACAAAGGTTGAAGCAAAATACTCAGAATCTCATAGCATGGCATAAAATCAAAAGTATCTCAGTTTAAATTATGTGCCTTATTGTATCTCAAACTGAAAGAAAATGGCAACATTTTCATCTGAGGACAATCAGTAGAATAAAATAATACATATCATTAAAAAGTCATAATAAAATATCAATTTCAATGATCAATATGCTTGAAATAAGTAGAATAGAAACAGCAAAGCACAGGAGAGAGTAGTCAAGCAGAAGATCATAAAAGAAAAGCTCAGAAGAATTCATGACTAGAAATAAAATGAAGCTAAAGTTGCCTATTGAATAGATTTAAGAGTAGCATGAATGACAGAGATTATCTCAACAATGAGAAAATATTTATCTGTTAAACTCCTCATTCATATGGGATAGCAACAGAAAATTCAAACATGCTTTTCTAAAATTATTTGAATCATGTTTAAAAAACTTAAGTATTGAATAGTAAATGTCCAGCTATTTAATTTAGTATCCAATTACTACGTCTTTCTTCTCTTAGTTCCTTGAGAATGAGAAAAAAAAAAACTATTATAACTGAAGGATCAGAAGGAAATGTCTGGAGGTTTTGGGTAAATTTTTTGGTGTTAACAGTATCAGTGACTTATGGATGACTAAATATCTCCAATCATCAAGTTTTATACCTGATAGCTACAGTTTTCATGATAACTAAAACCAAAACAGAGTAAAGAAAAAGAGACTGGATCTAGTAAGATGACTCAACCTGTATAGGTGTATGTACACGAACTTGGTGATCTCAGCTCAATCCCAAGAACACACAGGGTGGATGGAGAAAGATGAACTGTGAATAGTTTTCTCTGACCTCTACATAGTCATCACAGCATCTCTCTCTCTCCATATATATCTGCTCTTCTGTCTTTCAGATCAAATAAATAAACTATGAAAAAATAAAAAGAATTCTAATGATTTTTGAGGGGTTTGTTGTATACAAATAACTTAAGAAATACCTCTCCCCTTTAGTATAAACTAAGCACATTTCAAATGTGCTTCTCTCCTTAATCCTTAAAATGATAAAGTGGATTCGGTGATTACTTTTGTTACTTCCTTCCCAAGCAAATCCCACAAGAAATACATATCTAAAATACTTTGTTGATATATCTGTGAAACAGTGAATAAACTCCAGTGTCATAACAAAAAATTTCTAGACATTAAACTAAATGTCAAAATTCTTTAGAGCATGACACTATCATTTTGAACTCTCTTACATCATTCTCAGTACACCATAATCACCACAAACTAATTCTTCAGCTCATATTAGCATCCCCAAGGCAATTTTTTCTGTCAAGTTTCAACTAGTCTCACAGCATGGCCTTGAGGATAAAATTGGAAAGTGATTGGGAAATTGGATATGCCTGTTTGTACTGTGAAACTGCATTTCTCAACTCTTCATTCAGAGAAAAACAAGCTAAAATTCACACTACATATTGACTACAAAAAATTATAATAATGCTATTTTAAAAAAGTATGAATGAGTATGGACACTTGCTAAGGTTACAAAATCTGTTTTCTTTATCCTCACAGTCAAGGTTTTCTTTATAAATATTAAAACAGATGTAACTTTGTTACTGCCTCACCCTTGTGAACTCACTAGGGCACATGATAGCCACTGTCAAGACTTAGCAAGAAATGAACTTCGTGAAATGACAGTGTAAATTCCAGTATGTTTGAAACCATTCTCTAGACTCTTCTACCAAATTATCTAGTTTTTACTTTACTTCCTAAACTATTAATGCTTACTCTGTGGTGTGTATGTGTGTGTGTGTGTGTGTGTGTGTGTGTGTGTGACCAGTTGTTTCTTGAAACACTCTCTTAATGTCATGGTGGCAATATTTTTCATGTGATTGATAATTATGGTAATTAATAATTACAATTAGTGAAACTGGTCTACCTATTAAGTTTGTATGAGCGGAAATAATAAACATGTATTAAAAAATAAAAAAATAATTACAGTTAGTGGTCTTAAAACAGTATTTTGACAGATCCTACATGTGAGAGGAAACATAAATAATTTTTTTCTGAGTCAGACTTATTTTTTTTAACATGGCAATCTCTGGTTCCTTCTAGTTCCTGTATATGACTTGATAATGCTCCTTTCTATGGATAAATACTCTCTCTCTCTATTTATCTTTCTCTCTTTATAAGCCATTATTTCATACATTGCTCATTATCCACAGTGGGTGTACAGATACTCCATTTCTATGACTTTGATTCCACAAGTGGGATAGCTGAATTTCATGGTAATTCTACTTGGAGAAATGTATGCATTGATTTCCACACTACTTACACAGTAGCTTCTTATTCTTTAAATGTTCTGGCTTCATAGTTGGTATATTTTTTCTTGTAATGGTTATGGCCTCACACTTAGCAGCCATTGGTCATGTCCAGATGTGTTCCATTAAAATGAATTTGTGCATTTTAAGCTCATCTTAAATTCAATCATCTTTGGACAACATTTTACTTTCTCTGTATCTTGATACCTTTACTACCCTGCTTCTAACCATCCCTCATCCCTATCAAGACCTTTAAACTTTTCTCTGCTTTTCACACTATAATGTACTCCATTTTCTATCGAGGGGATAAATGTACAATTTCAATAATAAAAATACAGCCTGTGATCACTTTTAATTTATAGTCACTCAATTTTATATACAATGTTCTGATTTCACCACTGCATACATCACAGTGTTATTGAAATGCAAGTTTATTGCTACTCTGACTGAAAACAAGGATCACTGGATAGCCACTTGGAGCATTTTAATTTTTTTTTTTTATTCAACTGTGCGCATGTTCGTGCGTATGTGCGCGCGTGTGTGTGTCTGTGTGTGTGTGTGTCTGTGTGTGTGTGTGTAGAACCACGGACGAATTCGCGAACCACCATGGACGCCTCCACCTCCTTCTGCCCCGGGATTCACAGGCTCCGCCCTACCAGGACCAGAAACGCAGGCCGCCCCCGCTTCCGCCTGGCGTCTATACGTTGGATCTGGGATCCGAACTCAGGACCTTCCGCCTGCAAGGCGGAGGCTTAACCCCTGAGCCACCTCTCCAGCCCCGAGAATTTTAAAATTAGGATTTTATTTCTCAATTTGTTGGAGAGATGAAACAGTCACACCAATCCTTCAATGTATGTGTGAGTGTTGAAAGATAACTTTTGGAAGTCTGTTTTCTACCTTCCTTTGCGGAGACCCCAGGATTCAAACACAGATCATTAGGTTTTTGTGCAAGCATCCTAACCCACTGACCTTTCTCACAGGCCCTTAAACAGGTCTTTAATTACTATATAAAGTTATGTGCTTCATGATAGAATTTTCACAATACTTGATTTTTGTTGATTTCCTTCCTCTCCCACCAGCAATAAGCATGGAGGTGTAATTATCTCTGTATAGAATTTTAAGTCTTTTGGTTATATGACCAGGATTATTACAATTTGGTCAACGATAGTCCCATTTTACTTTTTGAAAAAGCCTCCACATTCATATCAATAGTGTCTGATCTACTGTAGCATTCTTATCAAAAAATTTTTGAAGGTAGCCTTTCTGTTTTGGGAGAAATTAATAATCTCAATGTCTTCACCCACCCCATCTCTTTCCTTCTGGTCCCCTTCTTCACATTAGTCCTCTTCTGCTTTCATGTCTTACATATTCTATTATTTTTGTTTTCTGTTTTCTCTCTCTTATGATGTGTTTTTTTTTTCATATCTCTTTAGGCTCCTTTCCTGCTTTTATTTTATTTTTTAAATATTTATTTATTTTTTCTACTCATACAAATCTCGTTAGGTACCCCATTCCCCTCCCTCCCTCCACCCCTCCCTGGATACCATTGCTCCCTCCCCCTTTTCCCCTTCCTTTCCCCCATCCTTTTCTCCCATTGTCCCTCCCTGCCCCCATCCCTAGAGCATTCTTTAGTGTCCATGTCAAACTTCCCACTGGGTCCTCCTCTCTGATGAGGTATAAGGACTCAGTAGCATTGCCTAGAGTACTTTTTTGTGTTCCCCTTTAGTATGGGAACACTATTGTGGCTGTTAATCCCTTGCCTCTAAGGATCCTAGTGCCTGTGATTCATGTTAGAAGTTGGGGTGTCAATGATATGTTGGTCATTATGCAGGTTATGCAAAGTCCTATTATGATAACTTTGGCCCTAACTTGTGTGGAGTATCTTAACTCCTCCACATCTTTAGGCTATTACAATCTTACCATCCCCTCTTCTGCAAATTTCCCTGAGCTTTAGGATGGGGAGAGATTAGGTTGACTTGGATCCAGGTGGTTGATACAGAGTTTCTGATGTTCTGAATTGTGGTTTGTTGATTTTTTTTTCAGTTTTTCTGCTCCTGCACTGCCCTTAGCTCCATCCTGATGGGTATTGGATGTCACCTCCTGGCAAGAGATAAAAGACTCTTAAAATAGAGTTTTATTATAAGAGTATATTCAAAGGTAGGTGGAATAAGAATAGGAGACCGCAGTGAGTGGGGGGGTCAGTCTCCCATGTCCTCCCTTTTTGGTGAGGTCACACTCCAACAGTTGCAAGGGACCAGGAAGGAAAGTCTGTGAGCTTAATTAGATATCTCATTACTGACTTGCAGTCTTTGATGGTGACCTATTTTCTCTGCTGCAGCATGATCCCCTCTCTCCCAATTGGTGACAGGGCCCTCCTTCCCCTTCCCTCCCGTCTATAATCTTCGCAATTACTGTATTACAGAGATACATCTTTGAGTGTGTCTCTAAGTGGATTTGGTACTAGGATCTACCTATTAGGGAGTACATATGGTGCTTAATTTTCTGTGTCTAGGATACTTCACTCAATATAATTGTTTCTAATTCCATCCATTTCCCAGAAAATTGCATTAATTCATCATATTTGATGGCTGAGTAGTAGTCCACTGTATAAATGTACCACATTTTCCTTATCCACTCATCAACTGTTGGACATTTGGTTGATTCCATGACTTTGCTATGGTAAACAGTGCTGCTCTGAACATGGTCGTGCTTGTGCTATCGAGGTGAATTTTTGCTGTATGTGGGATTATTCCCAAAAGTTGACTAGCAGGATCATATGGCATTTCAATCTTAAGCTTTTTTAAGAATCACCAGACGGCTCACCAGAGTAGTAGTATAAGCCTGCATTCCCATCAGCAATGTAGGAGAGTTCCCTTCTTGCCACATCCTCTCCAGCATTTAGTGTTGTTTGTATTGTGGATTTTTGCCATCCTCACTGGGATGAGATGATATCTCAGGGAAGTTTTGATTTGCATTTCCCTGATGGCTAAAGATGTGGAGCATTCTTTAAAATATTTGTTAGACATTTCAATTTCGTCCCTGGTAAAGTTTCTTTTGAGCTCCAAGGCCCATTTTTTAATTGACCCATTTATTTCCTTGGTCTTTAGTTTTCTAAGTTCTTCGTGCACTCTGGATAAGAGAGCTCTATTAGATATGTGATTAGTGAAGCCTTTCTTCCATTCTGTGAGTTGCCTTTTTTCTGGAGTTATAATCTCTTTATTTGAACAGAAGCTCTTTAATTTCATAAGATCCCATCTGTTGAGTGTTGGCTGTAACAACTGTGCTATTGGATTTCCATTTAAAAACTGTTGGCCTAGTCCAATCAGCTCAAGGGAGCTACCTACCCTATCAACTAAAGTTTTCATAGTTTCTGGCCTTATATTGAGGTCCTTGTTCCATTTGGAATTAAGTCTTGTATATGGTAACAAATACAGGTCGAGATTTAATCTTCTGCATGTAGACAACGAGTTTTTCCAGCACCATTTGTTGAAGATTCTGTTTTTTTGGGGGGGCCCCATTGTCAAAGATAAAATGGCTGTAATTGTGTGAGCTTCTATCTGGGTCTTCAATCCTTATCCATTGATCTGTGTGTCTATTTTGGAGCCAATACCAGGCTGTTTTTATAACTATGGATTTGTAGTATAGATTAAGTTTTGGTATGATGATACCTCCAGCAGTGTTTTTGTTTCTCAGGATTGTTTTTGCAATCCTGGGTCTTTTGTGCCTTCATGTGAATTTTGAGATTGTTTTGTCAATTTCTTTAAAGAATTGCTTTGGGATATTGATTGATATAGCATTTAATCTGCACATTGCCTTTGGTAGGATGGTCATTTTTACGATATTGATTCTTCCAGTCCAGGAACATGGGAGGTCTTCTGTAATTTCTTTCTTTAGGGTTTTATAGTTTCCATTGTAAAAGTCTCTTACTTCCTTGGTTAGGTGGGATTCTTTCTCTCAGGGCTTTTTCACTTGTTTCTGTGCATATAGGAAAGCCACTGATTTTTGTACATTTATTTTGTATCCTACCACACTGAAGAACTTCTGTATTAATTCCAGGAGCTCCCTGGTGGTATTTTTGGGATCAATCAGGGATAAGATCATGTCATCTGCAAATAGAGATAACTTGACTTCTTCCTTGCTGACTTGAGTCCCTTTTATTTCCCTTTCTTGTCTTATGCCTTCAACTAACACTTCAAGTACAATATTGAATAGAAGTGGTGAAAGTGGACAGCTTTGTCTAGTTCCTGATTGAAGTAGGAATGCTTCAGTTTTTTCCCATTGAGTATAATCCTTGCTGTTGGCTTGTTGTATACAGCTTTTATTATATTGAAAAAGGTTCCTTCCATTCCAACTGTCTCTAGGGTTTTGATCATAAAGGGCTGTTGGATCTTGTCAAAAGCTTTTTCTGCATCTATCGAGAGTATCATATGGTTTTGAATTTTGACTGGTTTATATGGTGAATTACATTTATTGATTTGTGTATGTTGAACTAACCTTGTGTGCCTGGGATAAAGCCTACTTGATCCCCATGAATGAAATTTTTGATATGTTTTTGAATCTTTTTGCTAAGACTTTGTTGAGAATTTTTGCATCTATGTTCATCAAAGAGATTGGTCTATAGTTTTCTTTTTTAAGTGTATCTTTATTAGGTTTTGGGATTAAGATGATATTAGCTTCATAGAAAGATTTTGGTAGTGTTCTTTCCTTTGCTATTTGATGGAACTGTTTAAGGAGTATTGGTGTTATTTGTTCTTTGAATGTCTGGTAGAACTCAGTGATGAATCCATATGGTCCCAGGCATTTGTTGGTGGGAAGATTTGAGATTACTTCATCTATTTCCTCACACGTTATAGGACTATTCAAATAAGTCAGAACTTCCTAATTCAATTTAGGTAAGTTGTGCTTAGTTAGAAATTCATCCATTTCTTTTGTGTTGCCAAACTTCACGGAGTATAACTTTTTGAAATATGATGTAATAATACTCTGAATTTCTTGGGTATCAGTAGTGATAACTCAATTTTCATTTCTAATTTTGTTAATTTGGATTTTCTCCCTCTTGCTTTTGCTTAATTTAGCTAGGGGTATATCAATCTTATTCATTTTTTTTCAAAGAACCATCTTTTTGACTGGTTGATTCTCTGTATCGTTTTCCTAATCCCAATTTCGGATATTTCTCCCCTAATTTTGCTAATCTCCTCTCTTCTACTGATTTTGGGATCAGATTGTTCTAGTGTCTCTAAAGATTTAAGCTACATTGTTAAGTTATTTATTTTTGATGTTTCCATTTTTTGATGTAGGCATTAAGAGCTATGAACTTACACCTTAGGGCAGCTTCCAGGAAATCTTGAATTTCCTTTGTAAATTTCTTCCTGAATCCAATTCTCATTCAGCATTATAGTGTTTGGTTTCCAGGAGATAGTGTATTTTCTGTTGTTTCTTGTGTTATGGATGTCATGTATATGTGGAAATTCGTTTTGTGACCCAACATGTGATCTATTTTGGAGAAAGTTCCATGTGCTGCTGAGAAATTGTGTATTCTTTGGTGCGTGGATGAAAAGTTTGATAGAGATCTGTAAGGTCCATTTCCAAGATCAAGTTCCAAAGTTAAGTTTTCGACCTATTGATCTATCCCATGTTTTGAGGGTGGTGTTGATTTCTCACTTTAGACACTGCAGGGTTTTCTTAATGAATGTGAAGGGGTCCATATTGGATGCATACATGTTCAGTATTGTGAAGTCTTCCTGGTGAATTTTGCCTGTGACTAAAATGTATGTCTTTATGTCTCATGATTTTTTTTATTTGAAGTCCATTTTGTCTGATAGCATAATGGCACCCCTGCCTGTTTCCTGGTTCCATTAGCTTGCAAAATTTTGGACCAGCGTTTTATTTTTAGGATGTGCCTGTTTTGTGGTGCGATGAGTTTCCTGAAGGCAGCAGATTGATGGGTTGTGATTTTTAATCCAAGTTTGTAATCTGTGTCTCTTTATCAGTGAATTGATTCCATTTACATTTAATGTTTAATGGAGAAATTATTTATAATTTCAGACATTTTTTATATTTAATGGCTTTTGTAAGTACTATTATTTGGCTTTCAGGTTTTGGTGGTTTTATATTTCCCTTCTATCCTGTATATGCTTGTTTTTTCCTTCAAGCTTGAGTATTATTTTTAGCATTTTTTGAAGACCTGGTTTGGTAGACATGTAAGCCTTCAAGTTGTCTTTGTGCTGTAAAACTTTTCTTTCTCCCTCAATCATGACGGATAGTTTTGCCAGTTATATCAGCCAAGGTTGACATTTTTGCTCATTTAATGCTTGAAGTTCATCTCTCCAAGCTCTTCTTGCTTTTACTGTTTCCAGTGAGAACCCATTTGTTATTTTAATAGGTTTACCTTTAAAAGTCACTTTTTTTCCCCTTGAAGCTCTCAGCACCTTTTCTTTGTTTTGAAATGTCGAATATTTTGACTATTATTTGCTGTTGCAAGTTTCTATTTTGGTCATATCTGTTTGGGGTGCAAAATGGCTCTTGTATTTGGATGGGCCACTTGTTTTTTAAATGAGGGAAGTTTTATGATAATTTGAAAAATTTCCTCAGGTGTGGTATTTTAGGATTCTTGCTCTGGTATTCCATGAATGTGCATTTTAGGCAACTTCAGGGTGTCCCATAACTCTTGAATACTTCTCTCAAATATCTTTTTGGTTTTAACAACCTCTTCCATTGAGCTGGTTAATACTCCTACTTTTCTTCAAGATCTAAAATTCTATTTTCTGCTTCATTTGTTCTACTGATACGTCTCTCTGTTGAGTTCTGGGTTGAAGATATCTTGTCTTTAGTTCAATTTTAAACTCTGCCTGAGACGGTTTTAACTGCTCTATGCCTATTTTTGTTTCTTGAACTGTTTTTCTCAACTCCTCCAAGTGTCTGTTGTGTTCCTCTTCAAAGTGATAGATGCAGTTATTTAACTCCTCCCGGATTTCCTCTTTCATAGTATTGATCATGGTGATGATCATGCTTTGAAAGTTGTTATCTTGGGTCTGGCTTTCTTGGCTATTTTCTGTGAATTTGTTCTGGTTAGAATCTATCATTATGGGGTTAATTCTTTCGGTGCGAGATTTGTCCTCTTCGGTTTTGTTTCCCAGTGAGCTGCTCTTTGACTTGGGCATTGTCATTTTGTCTCTTAAGACCTTTCAGTTTCTGTGTGTTTTTGACTGAATTGATTGAGTTGGTATTACTAGTCTCTGGCAGTTACTACTAGTGTTTGCCTTGGAGTTGGGTAAGTTTGTTGTTATTGTTATTTCCTAGATGATGCTGTTAGACTGTTAGTACATCAATTAAGTCAGGTTTAGTAGACGGGGTGAATATTAACATGGTAGTGCACTTTTACTGATTTAGTACCTTGGTGATATGTGAGGGTGAGTGGTATAATCCCTGAAGTTGTATATGTTTTGGGGGTGACTATATGGAAAAGTTAATCTACAATGACTAATAATTGAAAGGAGCACGTTGGTAAAAAAGGAGATTTACTTACCTTTAGGCCAGATATGAAGAGTCTCTCCCATGTGATCAGATGGTTTTAGAGAATTTCAGATGTATGACCTTTGTCCCTAGAGCTCTGCTTGAGTTTCCTTTGGACTCTTGAATTCTGATAAGCAGTGTGTCATCCCTGCACCAGGAGTAAGGGTCCCAGGCCTACCCGAGGGTCAGAGGGGCTGATGGTGATGGCAGAACTCTTCACCTGGAATCTGGGATGTAGCCCATCCAAGCTCGGGGCAGCCTGGGTGTTGCTCAGGCTGGTTGTTGAGGGGAGCTGGGTTGAGCAGGTGCACCTGAGGGGCTGGTGGAACTTACCTGGGAAGGAAGTCCACGAGCGATAGTCATGTCCTGGGTGGTGGGAGGGGCAGAAGGGCTGATGGGATGGGATGCGCTTTGCCTGAGACCTGGGGCATGACCCGCCCAAGCTCAGAGCAGCCTGGGTGTTGCTCAGCTGGTGCACATGGGGCTGGTGGAACTTACCTGGGAAGCCCTTCCTATTTTTATTACTGGTACTAATACTCTCACTTGCATCTATAAAAAATTAAGGTTTAGTGCCTGTATATACAAAAATATCTATTGCAAAAAATTATAATACCAATTGTTTCCCTATAGATGTTATGATTTCATTTTTTTTTACAGTTAAACAAAATGCTACTTAGTATATGTGCCACACTTTCTTCATCTATTCGTCTGTTGATGGACATATAATCTGTTCTCATGCATTTAATATTGTGAATAAAATAGCAATAAATATGGAGGTGTAAGTATCTCTGTATAGCATTTTGAGTCCTTTTGGTTAATGATAGTCCCCTTTAGTTTTTGAAAAAACCTCCACATTCATATCAATATGAATTGCTCTAGTGTAGCATTCTTATCAGCATATATCAAAAAAATAATTTTTGAGGGTAGCCTTTCTCCCTGGGGAGAAATTAGTAGTCTCAATCTGTATTTTTTGATATTTAGAAGGCTACGTACTTTAAAAATATTTGTTACCATTTGTGTTTCTTCTTTTGAGAGCTGACTGTTGTTTATTAGACTTTCGTGGAATAGAGGTTATATTTTGAGATTTGGGTTAATTTTTTCTGCATATGAAGCTTTCTTCCTTTTCACCATATATCTCTCATTAATTATAAACCTCATCTTAGGAGGAAATTTGTATGGATTATATCAAAGAGCATGATGGAAATAGAAGTTTAAAAGTTTGGATATGGTCAGATTCCCCCGGAGGCTACTGGAAGGAAACCGGAAGAATGAAAATGGTATTGTTTTGTCTCTGTCTTTTGTCTTTGTTGCAAATCTAATTCTGGAGAAATCCTTTTGCTATTCTAATAATTTTCTTTTCCTACTTCCAATAACCCTTCCACATTGCAATTGGTAACTTATAACAACTATCTTTTCCTGTATCTCTTTCAAAATAGCATTTAGGTCTTTAAATTCATTAATCATTATAGTTCATCTATAACTGTATGTATAAACTCTTTGTTTATTAACTCTCCCTGACTTTTCTTTTTACAGGATACCAACTAACAGAAAATATTCTTAATACTGTTTGACAATAATACTTTCCTCTGATTCTCCTGCATTATTAGCTTCTGTCTTTTCTAATATACTCAGATGACTGGCTCCCTCTCCATTCTCATTTGCAATTTAACATCTCTTAAGAAATGAACATCTCTTAAGAAATAAATAAAACCATCTCAACAACAATTCATAATCTCCTACTTCTATGTACATTTTCTCAAAACACCCAAATCCAGAAAAATTACTCTGTATTGTCAATATTGAGTTATGGTCACTTAAATTTCTTATGTCTCTAGAGAGACAAAAGGTCAGAATAATATATTTTCACAAGCCATATGAATAGGTTCCAGGAGAATACTGTGGGGTAGAGATATTAGGATTTACTGTAGTGCTTTATGCACTGTTCTCAAAGTCTTATCCATCAAATACTAACTATTTGGTTAATATTTTTTTGAGCTGGGTATACTAAATAGTGACTATAACTACTTAGTGGATAAGTGGTATCTAAATATTGTTGACTAAAGAAATATACAGTTATTTGTGCATGTGCTTAAGCTTAAACACATATGATATTTTTTAAATTCTCTGTTTTATTTTTACTGAAAGGCATTTCAATTTTTAAGGATTAATTTGAGAACATAAGAAAAAATATAATGCATTTTCCACTTCAGTATATTCCTATTAATTCCTTTAGAATGAACAGTTTTATTGTAAGACAGAACAAATGCTGATAACTGATTTAACTAGAGAATGTTCACCACAAGTCATTGTAATGAACTATTATATTCACATTTATTTCTAAGTTCTGAACAAACTCTGCAACAGAATAAATATGATGTGAAATTGAGTGCCTTAATGGTTGTACAGGAAAACACCTCAATGCACATAGCCTGAGAGTCACAGAACTCAATAATGTATTTAAGGCACTGTCTGCTCCTTTACATCCTTGCTCATGACTATCCTCAGTAAAAATTTGGAATATACACATGCAGGAAAACCCATGAAAGTGGGAGGTCCCTTTATTCTAGATTATGGGACTTTCATCATACATGATGAATTCTATAATTATAAGTTTATTTTCAAAAGTATATTTTTCAGTCTTTCTGGAAGTAAAGATAGTCTTCAAAATGAATATCAATTAATAATTTAAATTTAATATCAATAAATAATTTAAAAATTATTTTCCTTCCCCTCCACTCCGCCGCCCGGGACGCACACACGCGCGGTCCAGCCGGGCCTCACCATGCCGCGACCCAGGTAAAATCGGTCCCCGCGCGCCCCCAGAGCCCCAGGCTGCCGGAGTGGACCCAGCTCCCTCCGCCATCCAGCCGGAGACACGCGGGCAGGGCCTGGGAGGAGGAGAGGGCACCCCCTCTGTGCCCGCCCCACCCTCGGGTGGCCCGGGTTTAAATAGCGCCCCGCCAATGCCCCATTCCCCCTTCCACTCCACTCCACTGCCCAGGACGCGCGTGCGTGGTCCAGCCGGGCCTCACCACTCCAGGACCCAGGTCAGATCGGTCCCCGCCCACCCCCAGAGCCCCAGGCCAAATAATTCAGTTTAGTGAAAAACGCACAGAAATTAAAAGATCTTAAGAGTTAAACCGACAATGCCAAAGTCTAAGTGCAAATCCATGAGAAACAACACTCAAGTAAACAAATCTCCCACTGAAGGAATTAATCCCATAATGTTAGACTCCAACCAGAACGAACCCATGGAAAATGGCCAAGAAAGCCTGACCCAGGATAACGACCTTCAAAATATGATCATTACCATGTTCAATACTATGAAAGAGGAAATCCGGGAGGAATTAAATAATCGAATCAATCGCATTGAGGAGGAACACAACAGACACATGGAGGAATTGAGAAAAACAGTGCAAGAATCAAAAACTGGCATAGAGCAGTTAAAGCAGACTCAAGAAGAGTTTAAAACTGAGCTAAAAGACAAGTTATCTTCAACCCAGAACTCTACAGAGAGTCTTATCAGCAGAACTAAGGAAGCAGAGAACAGAATTTCAGACCTTGAACATAAAGTGGGAGTATTAACCAGCTCAATGGAAGAGATTGTTAAAGCCAAAAAGATGCTTGAGAGAAATATCCAGGAGATATGGGACACCCTGAAGAAGCCTAACATGCGTATTCATGGAATCCAGAGCAAGAATCTCAAAATACCACCCCTAAGGACATTTTTCAAACGATCATCAAGGAAAACGTTCCTCATCTAAAAAAAGAGAGGCATTCCGCACTCCAAACAGATATGACCAAAACAGAAGCTCGCCAGGGCAAATAATAGTCAAAACACTCCACATTCAAGATAAAGAACTGGTGCTGAGAGCTTCAAGGGAGAAAAAACAAGTCACTTTTAAAGGTAAACCTATTAAAATAACAAATGACTTCTCAATGGAAACACTAAAAGCAAGAAGAGCTTGGAGAGACATACTTCAAGTATTGAATGAGCAAAAATGTCAACCTAGGCTGATTTACCCTGCAAAACTATCAGTCATGATCGAGGGAGAAAGAAAAATCTTCCAGCACAAAGACAATTTGAAGGGATACATGTCCACCAAACCAGGCCTTCAAAAAATGCTAGAAATGATACTCAAGCGTGAAGAAAAAAACAGGCATATCCAGGAGAACAGAACGTAAGTATAACACCATTAAAAGCAAAGCAATATACTTATAAAAACTACTAAACATAATAAATGTCTGGAATCAAAAATAGTTTCACCATTATAACACTAAATGTTAATGGAATTAACTCACCGATCAAGAGACACAGATTACAAACTTGGATTAAAAATCACAATCCATCAATCTGCTGCCTGCAGGAAACCCATCTCAACACAAAAGATAGGCATGCCTTAAAAATGAAAGAATGGTCAATAATTCTACAAGCTAATGAGCTAATGGAAGCAGAAAACAGGCAGGGGTAGCCATTATGACATCAGACAAAGTGGACTTCAAACCAAAGAAAATTATAAGAGACACAGACAGATACTACATTTTAGTCACAGGTACAATTCACAAGGAAGACTTCACAATACTGAACATATATGCACCCAATACGGGCCCCTCCACATTCATTAAGAAAACCCTACAGCGTCTAAAGCAAGAAATCAACCCCCAAAAGATAATTCTTGGGGACTTCAACACCGCCCTCCCAACATGGGATAGATCAACAGGTCAAAAGCTTAATACAGACACTTTGCAACTAAATCAAACCCTGAAAGAAATGGACCTTACAGATCTCTATCAAACTTTTCACCCACGTACCAAAGAATACTCATTTTTCTCAGCAGCACACGGAACTTTCTCCAAAATAGATCACACACTGGGCCACAAAACAAATCTACACATGTACAAAAAAGTTGAAATTCTAACCTGTGCCCTGTCAGACCACCACAGCCTAAAGCTGGACATCCACAACACAACAAACAAGAGAAAATACACTAACTCCTGGAAACTTAACAATATGATGCTGAATGAGAACTGGATACAGGAAGAAATTCAAAAGGAAATTCAAGATTTCCTGAAAGTGAACGATAATGAAAATATAACTTAACAAAATCTCTGGGACACAATGAAAGCTGTTCTAAGAGGTAAGTTCATAGCTCTTAATGCCTACATCAAAAAAAATGGAAACATCAGAAATAAACAACTTAACAATGCAGCTTAAAGCTTTAGAGAAACTAGAGCAATCTGATCCCAAAAGTAGTAGAAGAGAGGAGATTAGCAAAATAAGGGGAGAAATATCTGAAATCGAGATTAAGAAAACGATAGAAAAAATCAACCAGTCAAAAAGCTGGTTCTTTGAAAAAATCAATAAGATTGATACATCCCAGCTAAATTAACCAAAAGCAGGAGAGAGAAAACCCAAATTAACAAAATCAGAAATGAACATGAAGTTATCACTACTGATACCCAAGAAATCCAGAGAATTATAACATCATATTTCAAAAACTTATACTCTGTGAAGTTTGACAACACAAAAGAGATGGATGAATTTCTAAGTAAACAAAACTTACCTAAATTGAATCATGAAGTTGTGAATTATTTAAATAGTCCTATAACCTATAAGGAAATTGAGGAAGTAATCTCGAATCTTCCCACCAAAAAATGTCCTGGACCAGATGGATTCAGCACAGAGTTCTACCAGACATTTAAGGAGTTAATAACACCAATACTCTTTAAATTGTTCCATCAAATAGCAAAGGAAGGAACACTACCAAATTCCTTCTATGAAGCTAATATCATCTTAATCCCAAAACATAATGAAGATTCACTTAAAAAACAAAACTATAGACCGATCTCTCTGATGAACACAGATGCAAAGATTCTCAACAAAGTCTTAGTGAATCGGATTCAAAAACATATAAAAAAGATCATTCATGGGGACCAAGTAGGCTTCATCCCTGGCACACAAGGTTGGTTCAACATACGCAAATCATTAAATATAATTCATCATGTAAACCAGTCTAAAGTCCAAGACCACATGATACTCTCGATAGATGCAGAAAAAGCTTATGACAAGATCCAACAACCTTTTATGATCAAAACGCTAGAGACAGTAGGAATGGAAGGAACCTTTATCAATATAATAAAAGCTGTATAGAACAAGCCCACAGCAAGGATTATGCTCAATGGGGAACAATTGGAAGCATTCCCACTTCGATCAAGAACTAGACAAGGCTATCCACTCTCACCACTTCTATTCAATATTGTACTTGAAGTCTTAGCTGAAGCCATAAGACAAGAAAGGGACATAAGAGGGATTCAAATCAGCAAGGAAGAAATCAAGCTATCCCTATTTGCAGATGACATGTTCTTATACCTGAGTGATCCCAAAAACTCCACGAGGAAGCTTCTGGAACTAATTGAGAAGTTCAGCAGGGTGGCAGGATACAAAATAAATGTGCAAAAATCAGAGGCCTTCCTATATGCCCAGAATGAAAGAAGTGAAAAAGCCTTGAGAGAAACAATCCCATTTACTATAGCCCCAAGAAAATGAAATACATTGGCATAAACCTAACCAAGGAGGTAAAAGACCTTTACAACGAAAACTTTAAAACCCTCAAGAAAGAAATAGCAGAAGACACCAGAAGATGGAAAGACCTCCCTTGTTCCTGGATTGGCAGAATCAACATCGTAAAAATGACCATCCTACCAAAGGCAATATACAGATTCAGTGCTATACCAATCAAAATCCCAAAGCAATTCTTCAAAGAAATTGACCAAACAATCTCAAAGTTCATATGGAGGCACAAAAGACCCAGGATAGCAAAGACAATCCTGAGTAACAAAAACACAGCTGGAGGTATTACCATACCAAATCTTAGTCTATACTACAAAATCATAGTTATAAAGACAGCCTGGTACTGGCTCCAAAATAGACACACAGATCAATGGATAAGGATTGAAGACCCAGATATAAGCCCACAAAGTTACAGCCATTTGGTCTTTGACAAAAGGGCCCAAAAAATCCAATGGAAAAAGAACTGCATCTTCAACAAATGGTGCTGGCAAAACTGGTTTTCCACATGCAGAAGATTAAAGCTGGACCCATACTTGTCACAATGTACAAGACTTAATTCCAAATGGATCAAGGACCTTGATATCAGGCCAGAGACTATGAAAACCATAGTTGAAAGGATAGGGAACTCCCTCGAGCTGATTGGGCTAGGCCAACAGTTCCTAAACAGACATCCAATGGCACAGTCACTGCTACCAACTCTCAATAGTTGGGATCTTTTGAAATTAAAGAGCTTCTGTTCAGATAAAGAGATTGTAACACGAGCTCAAAGGCAATCCACAGAATGGGAGAAAATCTTCACTATCCACACATCTGATAGGACTCTGCTGCCCAGAGTGCACAAATAACTTAGAAAACTAAACACCAAGGAAACCAATGGCCCAATTAAAAAATGGGCCCTGGAACTTAAAAGAAACTTTACCAGCGATGACATTAAAATGTCTAACAAATATCTTAAAAAATGTTCCACTTCCTTAGCCATCAGGGAAATGCAAATCAAAATTTCCCTGCGATATCATCTCACCTCAGTCAGGGTGGCAAAAATCCACAATACAAACAACAAATGCTGGAGAGGATGTGGATAGAGGGGAACTCTCCTACATTGCTGGTGGGAATGCAGGCTCATACAGCCACCCTGGCGAGCCATCTGGAGATTCTTAAAGAAATTAAAGATTGAAATGCCATATGACCCTGCTATTCCACTTTTGGGAATAACCCCCCATACAGCAGAGGTTCACCTCGATAGCACAAGCATGGCCATGTTCATAGCAGCACTGTTTACAATCGCAAAGTCATGGAATCAACCCAAATGTCCAGCAGTTGACGAGTGGATAAGGAAACTGTGTGGTACATCTATACAATGGAGTACTACTCAGCCATCAAAAATGATGAATTACTGGAATTTGCCGGGAAATGGATGTCATTAGAAACAATTATATTAAGTGAAGTATCCCAGACCCAGAAAATTAAGCGCCGTATATACTCCCTAATAGGTGGCTCCTAGTACCAAACCCACCCAGCCCACCTAGAGACAGTAATTGCAAGGATTATGAACAGGAGGGATGGGGTAGGAGGGCCACACCAGAAACAAGGAGAGAAGGGACCATGTTACAGCAGGGAAAATAGGCCTCCATCAAGGACCCAAATAAGTAATGAGACATCTGATTAAGTTCACAGACTTTTGTTCCTGATCATTTACTACTGAGGGGGTGTGATCTCACCAGAAGAGGAGGGAATATAGTCTGGCAGATAAAAAGTAACCATTTTGCAAATGGGTGATAGACTCCTCCCTCACTGTGTTTTCCCACTTTTATTACATCTACCTTTGAATGTGCTTTTATCACAAGACTCTAGTTTAACAGCTTTCTGTCTCTGGCCAGGGGGTAACATACAATGCCCACCAGGATGGAGTGAAGGGCATTGCAGGAGCAGCAAAACTGCAAAAGAAAATCAACAAACCACAATCCAGAACTTCAGAGACTCTATATCAACCACCTAGAACTAAGCCAGCTTAGTCTCTCCCCATCCTGAAGCTCAGGGAAATTTGCGGAAGAGGGGGTGGTAAGAGTGTAAGAGCAAAAGGATGGGAGGAGCAATGATATGTAAGTTAGTCTATACAAGTTAGGGCTGAAGCAATCATAATTGGACTTTACATGCCCTGCGCATTGTCCAACACACTATTGACCCCACAATGTCTAGCATCTGCTAAAGGCACCAAGATGTTTGGAGGCAAGGGATTGGCAGCCACAGCAGTGTTCCTATACCTAAGGGGAACACGGGAAAGTGTTTAGGGAAAGGCCACTGGGTCCTTGTACGTCATCGGAGAGGAGGGCCCAGAGGAAAATCAGGCATGCACAAGAAAGGACTCTCTGGGAATTGGGGCGGGAGGCACTGGGGGATGGGAAGGGAGGGGAGTGGGGAGGAGGAGCAGGGGGTATGGGGGGAGGAGGAGGGAGGGAGGGAACTGGTGTACCCATTAAGTTTGTATGAGCTGAAATAATAATAAAAATGTATTAAAAATTATTTTCATATGTTTAATGAAATTTTATTTATTTTTAATTTTTCTAGTTTTATAAGCAAAGTGAGTGATTGTCCCTGCCCTCCTTCTCATTTTCCTCTCCCATTCTCTATTTTCTTCATCAATCCATTACACTTCCTCCTACCCTTCTGTCTGGATGCTTCTGTGGCCATCAGAATTACCTATAGATTATATGCTCTACTGTGGGCTCAGGCCTCTGTGGCAGATAAACTGGCATTTCTTTTGGTAGAACCACTGATAGGAGAACTCCCCTTCAGCTGTCTAACCCTAGCCCTTAGGGTTCCCAGTGCATGTGATTATTTCTCCTGAGATCCTCACTAGTATATAGGAAATGTTGATATGTCAGTAATTATGCAGGACTGGTGAGGGTACGTCTCATTGCAGTGAGTTCCTAGATGTAGCAGCTCTGTGTTGAGTGGAATGTCTTGGCCAATGACAGACTTTTAGGCTCTTACAATCTTTTGCCCACTCTTTGATAAAGATTCCCTGAGCTTTAGGCAAGTTTTAATTGGTATGATCTGGATGTGCATTTTAGGATCGCCAGTACTATGCATTATAGTTAGTTGTTGTTCTCCATTTCACTGCTTTTCCATTGCACTAGACTGTCTTTTTTAGGTGTTGAGATCTGCATGTAGAAGTATGAAACTGGGCACTTATTTGTCTCCATGCATGAATCAACTTCAAATGGATCAAAGACCTCAATGTTAGATGACAGATTGTAGAACTCCATATTGTAGAAGAAAAAATAGGAAATATCCCCAAATCGATTGGCCTTGATCAGTATTTCCTTAACAGGACCCCAAAGGAACAAAGAAAAAGTCTAACACTAAACAAGTGGGACGACATGAAATTAAAAAGCTTTTGCTCAACTAAAGAGATTGTTAATTGAGCAAAAAGCAACTTACAGAATGGGACAGCATCTTCTCTAATAACAAAGATAAAGAATAATACCCAGAGTACATAAAGAACTTTGAAATTTAAACACCAAGGAAGTAAACATTACAAAATATGCTACAGAACTGAAAAAAATTCTTACCAGACAAAATTCAAATGTTAAACAAGCATCTTAAAAAATGTTCCACCTCCCTATTCAGTAGGGAAATATAAGCTAAAACCATCCTGAGATCTCATTCCAGTTAGAAGGGCTCAAATACAAACAATAGCAAATGCTGTTATGAATGTGGAAGGAGACCCTCATACATTGTTGGTGGAATTATAAACTCATTACGGCTCCCTTGAAGATCAATTTGGAGGTACCTAAAAATGTTAAAAATCAAAATTCCATATGACTCAACTATATCACTCCTGGGCATATTCCCAAAGAACCCTGCAGCCTGCATCAAAGACAAGTATACAACAATGTTCATAGCATCCCTTTCCACAGTTGCAAAGAAATGGAACCAATCTAGATGTCCAACACTTGAGGAATGAGCAATAAAAATGTGGCACATGCATACAATAGAATACTATTCAACAGTCAGGAAAGATGAACTAATGGAATTTTGCAGTAAATGAATGTAACTGGAAGAAATAAAACTGAGAGAACTATCCCAGATGCAGGTAGATAGTTGTTGTATGTTCTCCCTCTTAGCATCAAATCTTCAATTTGATGGAATTAAATAGAAAATCTTATGACACTAATAAATGCAGAAGAACACAAGTAGGGGTTGAGGGGTGGGGATGGAAAAAGATCCCACAAAACAGAAACAAAAGAACATAGATAAACTTTTTTAAAAAGTCTTTTATGTAAGGAAAGTCTTAAAGGAAAAGGAAGAGCAAGAATAGTAGAACAGTGTGCTTAGCCACCAATTAAACAACTACTTGCTTACTGTCCCCTAATCCCCAGTGTCCTCCCACCTCCATGACAGGAAACACACATCTAGCACTGTAAACCAGTCTAAACAATAGTGGATGCGGGGGAAACTACTAGTTGACAGGATCAGATGTGTCAGTAATAGCCACAAACACCACAGAGTAAAGTTCCATTTAAATACCTCTCCTTTTATCTTCAGTTAATAAAATTTGTGATACTTACTTTTCTGAAATTTCAGATGTTTTTAAATACAATATCACATTTAGTAAGAACATCATGGAAAAAAACACACTAGTTACAAATGTACTAAAATGTTCTAAGGATGAATTACTGGTAAGTAATTTGACAATTTCTCTTTTGTGAAAAAAATAAAATATACACAGATTTCTGTTATGTTATTTATACAATTCAAAGAGGATTACTATATGAGAATTTGTCTGCTTTCTCAAAAGGCAGGCAAAGCGTTACTATTTCCAGGTAATAACTTATACAGTGCTTCTCATTTAAAAATTTTAAGGTATGTTTCTAAAGCAGGCTGAATAAAGACTCCTAGAGATATCCAAGCTATAAACCATATAAACCGTGCAGGCATTTATTTGCAGTATCAAGGTGGTAATACAAGACAGCTGTTTGGGTCCAGTGGAATTTCAAGAGATCCTGAAAAGGGAACTAGGAATTCACAGAAAAGAGACAATAAGGCCTTAAAAAATGTAATGGGGACTTTTGCATCTCCCAAGAAGCTAAGGAAAGCCTGAGGTTTCCAGAAGCCAAAGAGGCAAGGGAGAGACTATCTTTAGTAATTTCCAAAAGAATCAGTGCTGGTATTCTGTGAATGGAAGATTCATTTCAGACTCTGACCTTAAAAATATGAGAATATAAAGTTATATCATTGTAATTCACTACATTTGTGGTAATGTACTGTGACAGGAACAGAAAGTCAATGTACTGTCTGTAAATGTGCTAGGATTGAAAAAATGTATTTAAAATATAGTTTGAAGGATTATTCACTTAAACCTATTAGTGTGGTTTTTTGTATATGAATATAGACAGAGAGATATATGATATTACAGGTATAGCTGATAAAAAGAGACAGAGGTAGATGATAGATGCAGATAGATAGAATGATGTAAACTATTACTAGATAGATGATAGATAGATAGATAGATAGATAGATAGATAGATAGATAGATAGATAGATACAATGATGTAATGTTTTAACACCTACATAGTTAAGAAAGATCACACAGGTAGTGTATAATCTCTCTGCCACATTGAGAATAGAAACATCCTTAGAACTTCTTTGAAAAGTTTATTTCACTGACTCATAGGAGCTTGCCAAAAATCATAGAAATTATTTTAAAATAGTGTGCATAATTTTATTTTAAAATAATTATAGGTAATATTTTTTAAATTATGGAAAAATGATGACATTTATGGAAATCTACAACAATGTTCCTGAGTCACCAGATAGACTTAGTCATCTACAAGCAAATAATGTTCAGAAATATTACTGTTTTACCTATATCTTTTAAGCTATAGAAATCATGAAATTTGAACAGATACATACATAAGTAAAACCAATGACTCTGAAGTCAGTAAATTATTAAATAAAAATATAGAAATTATTACAAAATAATAAATTATGGTGTACTATATATATTAGTTATATTACCATATGTTGTTGTGACATCTTAAAGAAAACTATTAATGCTAAATAAAATGTATGCCACCATTAGAGACAGTATATGACAAAGTTCAATGGTATTTAATCACATTTGTAAAATTAGACAGAAATTATATTAAAGTTGAGAGCTCTCAAGATAACCCAACCTCAAAGGCATCTGCTTGCAAACCTGACACTTGAATTTAATCTCTGGGAGTATATGTGCTAGAAGGAGATACTTGACTTGCATTTGTTAACCTCTGGCCTCTGATCACCTGACATATAACATTTGTGTATGTCTGTCTCTCAAATAATAAAAACTTTTATTTAAGTTGATTATGTAATTTGATATTTTAAATAATATTTCAATAAATATATGTAATATAGGAATAAATTTCTAATTTTTCTATTGGTGGTTACCATGTTGAAATGCTATTAATTTGGCAGTACAAAATTAACAGTGAAAGATTTTTTAATATTTTCAAGAATGCAACTATAGATCCAACCTAACAAAGACAGAAACTTTTCCTTTATACATCATCTTTTTTGGAAAAAAAATAGAGAAAAATATTGGAGTGATCTCTGAGGAATTCTGGCTGAAAGTACATGGAACTAAAGTTAAAAACAAGCATTTTAAGTTTGTATGAAAACATGAATGTCTTTCAGACAAAACTTTAATATACTGGAGGTCTGTTACATGAAAAATGTTTTATGATATGGTTAGAAATTGTGAAATTAGAAATAATTCAAGTTATGTGCTGCTTAACAGTACTATATTATTTTATCATAATAATGAGAAAGTGTACTATAATTCAAAAATACTGGTATACTTGTAGAACTGCAATGCTACTAAACTGTTCAAAGCCTCATAGAGGAAGAATTGGTGGTTTCTGAATTTCACATTTCTGCTATGTTTATGCTGTAATTTTTTTGATAGTTAAACAATTTAATTATATTCATTCTTAGACTGGATAGATGGGTTGAGACTCTGCCTCCAAAGCAGAAGATCCTGAGTTCAAAAACTAGCTCCCACTTAAAAACACTAGGCAGAAACAAGGCCTGCACTTCTGGTTCAGGTGGATGGAGCCTGGGAAATCCCAGGATGAAGCCAAAAAGAGGTAGAAATAATATAAGATGATTCTCAAAGTTACCCTTCATACTCCTCCAGGACACACAGTACCCTCTGATACACATACACACACACAAACACACACACAAACACACCAACACACACACAGACACACAAACACACACTAAATCATTCATATTCATTCTTTTTTTTTCACTTTTTTAATTTTTTATTTATTTATTTTTCTGCTCATACAAACATAATAGGTACCCCTGTCCCCTCCCTCCCTCCACCCTTCCCTGGGCCTCCCTGCTCCCGCCCCCCTTTTCATTCTCCTTTCCCCCCTCCCTCTCTTTCTCACAATGCCCCCTTTCCCCATCTCTGAAGCATCTTTTAATGTGTATATCAAACTTTTGTCTGGGTCCTCCTCTGTGATGAGGTGTAAGGACTCAGTGGAATTTCCTAGAACTCTTTCTTATGTTCCCCTTAAGTATAGGAACACTATTGTGACTGTTAATCCCTTGCTTCTAAGGATCCTAGTGCCTTTATTCCATGCTAGAATTTGAGGGGTCAATGATATGTTGGTCATTGCACAGATCATGCAGAGTCCTATTATGATTGGTTCGGCCCTAACTTGTGTGGAATATCTTGCATATCATGACTACTCCCATCCTTGTGCTCTTACAATCTTATTGCCCCCTCTTCTTCAAATTTCCCTGAGCTTCAGGATGGGGAGAGATTAGGCAGGTGGTTGATATAGAGTCTCTGATGTTCTGGATTATGGTTTGTTGATTTTTTTTTTCAGTTTTGCTGCTCCTCCAATGCCCTTGGCTCCATCCTGATGGGTGTTGGATGTCACCGCCTGGCCAGAGATAAAAAGCTGTTAAAATTGAGACTTATTATAAGGATAGATTCAAAGGTAGATGAATAAGAGTAGGAGACTGCGGTGAGGGATGGGTCAGTCTCCCATTGCAAAATGGTTACCTTCTATCTGCCAGACTATATGCCCACCCTTTCTGGTAAGATCATACCACATCAGTTGCAAGTGACCAGGAAGGACAGTCTATGAGCTTATCCAGATGTCTTATTTCTTACTTGCAGTCCTTGATGGTGGCCTATTATGTCTGCTGTAGCATGATTCCCTCTCTCCTTGTTTCTGGCGGGGCCTTCCTTCCCCTTCTCTACTGTTTATAATCTTTGCAATTACTGTAGGTATTACAGAGATTTATCTTTGAATGTGTCTCTAAGTGGGTTTGATGCTAGGATCCACCTATTAGGTAGTACATATGGCACTTAATTTTCTGTGTCTGAGATACTTCACTCAATATAATTGTTTCCAATTCCATCCATTTCCCAGCAAATTGCATTAATTCATCATTTTTGATGGCTGAGTACTATTCCATTGTATAAATGTACCACATTTTCCTTATCCACTCATCAACTGTTGGACATTTGGTTGATTCCATGACTTTGCTATTGTAAACAGTGCTGCTATGAACATGGTCGTGCTTGTGCTATCGAGGTGAACCTCTGCTGTATGGGGGGTTATACCCAAAAGTGGAATAGCCGGGTCATATGGCATTTCAATCTTTAACTTCTTTAAGAATCACAAGATGGCTCGCCATAGTGGTTGTATGAGCCTGCATTCCCACCAGCAATGTAGGAGAGTTCCCTTCTTGCCACATCCTCTCCAGCATTTGGTGTTGTTTGTATTGTGGATTTTTGCCATCCTGATGGGTGAGATGATATCTCAGGGAGGTTTTGATTTACATTTCCCTGATGGCTAAGGATGTGGAGCATTTTTTAAGATATTTGTTAGACATTTTAATTTCATCCTTGGTAAAGTTTCTTTTAAGTTCCAGGGCCCATTTTTTTATTGAGCCATTGGTTTCCTTGGTGTTTAGTTTTCTAAGTTCTCTGTGCAATCTGGATAATAGAGCTCTATCAGATATGTGGTTAGTGAAGATTTTCTCCCATTCTGTGGGTTGCCTTTGTGCTCTAGTTACAATCTCTTTATCTGAAGAGAAGCTCATTAAATTCATAAAATCTCATTTGTTGAGTGTTGGTTGTAATGACTGTGCAATTGGATTTCTGATTAGGAACTGTTGGGCTAATCCAATCAGCTCCAAGGATTTCCCTACCCTTTCAACTATGGTTTTTATAGTCTCTGGCCTGGTATCAAGGTCCTTGATCCATTTGGAAGTAAGTCTTGTACATGGTGACAAGCACGGATCCAGTTTTAATCTTCTGCATATCCAGTTTTGCCAGCACCATTTGTTGAAGATGCTGTTCTTTTTCCATTGGATTTTCTGGGCCCCTTTGTCAAAGATCAAAAGGTTGTAATTTTGTGGGTTTATATCTGGGTCTTCAACCCTTATCCATTGATCTGGTTGTCTATTTTGGAGCCAATACCTGGCTTTTTTTATAACTATGGATTTGTAGTATAGACTAAGTTTTGGTATGGTGATACCTCCAGCCGTGTTTTTGTTACTCAGGATTGTCTTTGCTATCCTGGGTCTTTTGTGCCTCCATATGAACTTTGAGATTGTTTGGTCAACTTCTTTGAAGAATTGCTTTGGGATTTTAATTGGTATAGTATTGAATCTGTATATTGCCTTTGGTAGGATGGTCATTTTTTGATATTGATTCTGCCGATCCAGCATCATGGGAGGTCTTTCCACCTTCTGGTGTCTTCTGCAATTTCTTTCTTTAGGGTTTTAAACTTTTCATTGTAAAGGTCACTTACTTCCTTGGTTAGGTTTATGCCAATTTATTTCATTTTTTTAGGGGCTATAGTAAATGGGATTTTTTCTCTCAGGGCTTTTTCTCTTCTCTCATTCTAGGCATATAGGAAGGCCACTGATTTTTGTATGTTTAATTTTGTATCCTGCTACACTGCTGAACTTTTGTATGAGTTCCAGGAGTTTCATGGTGGAGTTTTTGGGATCATTCAGGTATAAAATCATGTCATCAGCAAATAAAGATAACTTGACTTCTTCCTTGCCGATTTGAATCCCTTTTATGTCCTTTCTTGTCTTACGGCTTCAGCTAAAACTTCAAGTACAATATTAAAGAGAAGTGGTGAAAGTGGACTACTTTGTCTAGTTCCTGATTGAAGTGGGAATGATTCATATTTTTTTCTCATTGAGTATAATCCTTGCTATGTGTTTGTTGTATACAGCTTTTATTATATTGATAAAAGTTCCTTCCATTCCAACTGTCTCTAGGGTTTTGATCATAAAAGGCTGTGGATCTTGTCAAAAGCTTTTTCTGCATCTATTGAATCGACAGTATCGTGTGGTTTTGAATTTCAGAATGGTTTACATGGTGGATTACGTTTATTGATTTGTGTATGTTGAACCAACCCTGTGTGCTTGGGATAAAGCCTACTTGATCCCATGAATGATCTTTTTAATATGTTTTTGAATCCGATTCGCTAAGACTTTGTTGAGAATCTTTGCGTCTGTGTTCATCAAAGATATTGGCTTATAGTTTCCTTTTTTAAATGTATCTTTATTAGGTTTTGGGATTCAGACAATATTAGCCTCATAGAAAAATCTGGTAGTGTTCCTTCCTTTGCTATTTGATGGAACAGTTTAAGGAGTATTGGTGTTATTAACTCCTTAAATGTCTGGTAGAACTCTATGCTGAATCCATCTGGTCCAGGACATTTCTTGGTGGGAAGATTTGAGATTACTTCCTCGATTTCCTCACATGTTATAGGACTATTTAAATAAATCACAACTTCCTGATTCACTTTCGGTAAGTTGTGCTTACTTAGGAATTCATCCATTTCTTTTGTGTTGTCAAATTTCACAGAGTATAAGTTTTTGAAATATGACGTTATATGACTCAGAATTTCTTGGGTATCCATAGTGATAATTCCATTTTTATTTCTAATTTTATTAATTTGAATTTTTTTTCTTGCTTTTGGTTAGGAGTATATCAATCTTATTGAGTTTCTCAAAGAACCAGCTTTTTGACTGCTTGATTCTCTTTTTCGTTCTCCTAATCTGAAGTTCGGATATTTCTCCCCTTATTTTGCTAATGTCCTCCCTTCTACTGCTTTTGGGATCAGATTGCTCTAGTGTATCTAAAGCTTTAAACTGCATTGCTAAGTTATTTAAATCTGATGTTTCCATTTTTCTCATATAGGCATTAAGACCTATGAAATTACCTCTTAGGACAGTTCTCATTGTGTCCCAAAGATTTCGATAAGTTGTATTTTCATTATCATTTACTTTCAGGAAATCTTGAATTTCCTTTTTAATTTCTTTCAGAATCCAATTCTCATTCAGCATCATAGTGTTGTTTCCAGGAGTTAGTGTATTTTCTGTTGTTTGTTGTGTTATGGATGTCAAGCTTTAGACCATGATGGTCTGATAGGGTACAGGCCAGAATTTCAACTTTTCTGTATATGTGGAGATTCATTTTGTGACACAATATGTGATCTATTTTCAAGAAAGTTCCGTGTGCTGCTGAGAAAAATGTGTATTCTTTGGTGCGTGAATGAAAAGTTTGATAAAAATCTGTAAGGGTTTGGTTGAGTTCCAAAGTGTCTCTGTTAATCTTTTGGCTTGTTGATCCATCCCATGTTGAGAGGGCAGTGTTGAAATCCCCAAGAATTATTGTTTGGGGGTTGATTTCTCCCTTTAAATGCTGTAGGGTTTGCTTAATGAATGTGGAGGGGCCCGTATTAGGTGCATATATGTTCAGTATTCTGAAGTCTTTCTGGTGAATTGTTTCTGTGACTAAAATATAGTATCTATCTGTGTCCTTTATGATTTTTTTTTTTTTTGATTTGAAGTCGACTTTGTCCAACAGCTTAATGGCTACTCCTGCCTGTTTCCTGGTTCATTAGCTTGCACAATTTTGGACCAGCCTTTTATTTTTAGGATGTGCTTTTCTATTGTGGTGAGATGAGTTTCGGCAGCAGATTGATGGGTTGTGGTTTTTAATCCAAATTTGTAATCTGTGTGTCTTGATTGGTGAGTTAATACCATTAACATTTAATGCTATAATGGAGAAATTATTTTTAATTCTGGCCTTTTTTATGTTTAGTGGCTTTTGTAAGTGTATTGTTTGACATTTAGGTTTCAGTGGTACTTCCCTTCTTTCCTCCTGGATACGCTTGTTTTTTTCTTTAAGCTTCAGTACCATTTCTAGCATTTTTTGAAGGCCTGGTTTGGTAGACATGTAAGCCTTCAAGTTGTCTCATGCTGGAAAAGTTTTCTTTCTCCCTCGATCATGATGGATAGTTTTGCAGGATACATGAGCCTGGGTTGACATTTTTGCTCATTTAATTCTTGAAGTACGTCTCCCCAAGCTCTTGCTTTTACTGTTTCCATTGAGAACTCATTTGTTATTTTAATAGGTTTACCTTTAAAAGTGACTTGTTTTTTTTCCCTGAGCACCTTTTCTTTGTCTTGAATGTGGAGTGTTTTGATTATTATTTGGCGTGACGATTTTCTATTTTGGTCATATCTATTTGGGGTGCAAAATGCCTCTTGTATTAGGATGGGCCTCTCATTCTTTAGTTGAGGAAAGTTTTTATTTATGATAATTTGAAAAATCTCCTCAGGTGTGGTATTTTGGGATTCTTGCTCTGGTATTCCATGAATGTGCATTTTAGGCAATTTCAGGGTGTCCCATACCTAGAATACTTCTCAAATATCTTTTTGGCTTTAACAACCTCTTCATTGAGCTGGTTAATACTCCCACTTTTCTTCAAGATTTGGAATTCATTTTCTGCTTCCTTAGTTCTGCTGATAAGACTCTCTGTTGAGTTCTGGGTTAAGGATAACTTGTCTTTCAGTTCAATTTTAAACTCTGCCTGAGACTGTTTAACTGCTCTATGCTAATTTTTGTTTCTTGAACTGTTTTTCTCAACTCCTCCAAGTATCTGTTGTGTTCCTGTTCAAAGTGGTTGATGCGGTTGTTTAACTCTTCCTGGATTTCCTCTTTCATAGTATTAATCATGGTAATTATCATACTTTGAATGTCGTTATCTTGGGTCTGGCTTTCTTGGCTATTATCTGTGAATTTGTTCTGGTTGGAATCCATCATTATGGGGTTAATTCTTTCGGTGGGAGATTTGTCTTCCTGGTTTTTGTTTCTCATGGATCTGCACTTTGACTTGGTCATTGTCATTTGGTCTCTTATGACCTTTCAGTTTCTGTGTGTTTTTGACTGAACTGATTTAGTTGGTATTACTATTCTCAGGCAGTTACTACTAGTGCTTGCCTTGTATTTGGGTTCGTTTGACAGTTGTTAATATTATTTCCTAGATGAGGCTATTAGGCTGTTAGTACATCAGTTAAGTCAGGTTAAGTAGACAGGGGGTGAATATTATTATGGCAGTGCACTTTTATGATTTAGTATCTTGGTGATATGTGAGGGTGAGTGGTATAATGTTTGGAGTTGTATATATTTTGGGGGTGGCTGTATGGAAAAGTTAATCTACAGTGATTAATACTAAAAAGGAGCAGTATGGTAAAAAAAAAAGATTACTTATTGTTGGACTGGATGTGAAGAATCTCTCCCATGTGATAGGTCGATTTTAGAGGACTTCAGATGTATGGCCTTTGTCCCTTAGAGCTTTGCTTGGGTTTTCTTTGGATTCTGTTGAAGTCTGAGTAGCAGTGTATCCTCCTTTGACCACCAGTGAGAGTTTTTGGTGGATCAGAGGGGCAGAGGGGCTGATGGTGATGGCAGAACTCTTCACCTCGGACCTAGGACTTGGCTTAGTGGCCCATCGAAGCTCCAGGGATAGAGGAACCAGACCAAGTCCTGTCCCGGTTGGGCCAGCAAGCGGGCAGGAGGAACAAAGGGCTGGGGCCCAGGGGGTGGCCCAGGCAAACCGGAGGCAACCTCGGTGTTGCCCGGGCTGGCTGGTGAGTGGAGCTGGGACAGGGGGCGACCAGAGGGCTGGGTAACTCACCTGGGATGGAGGACCTACCGAGAGCGAGTTCCATCTGGGGCAGGGAGGCGGGCAGGCTCATATTCATTCTTAATTCAGAGGTTTAGAGAAAATGATTAAAGCATTTCAGATTACTACAGTCTCTTGTTCTCTTAACCAGCTGTGTTTTTCTAGAGGCAGCCACAGTTAGTGTGATTATATAATTTGATTTATATAGTCTCCCACTGTAAGCTTCTAAGCCTCAAAGATATGTCTATATATTCATAAGCTGAAATATGACTTTATGGTTTGAATTTACTATATGATGAAGAAAATATAGTCAGTAACCCTAAAATCATTTCAAGACTTGTTTGCTTTGAGAGCAATTACATTTTTGACTTTAAGGGCTGTATAAATGTATCATAATGTAATATAAATGTTATATAAATGTATCATAGTTCTAATATAAATATATAACATTTATATAAAACTATATCAAGCCAATCATATATGCAACCATTATGATTTACTCTCCATTCCCCTATTGGAAGACATTTGGTTTGATTTCATCTTTTGCAAGCATTGCCAAAATGAATTTCCTTATTCATGTCTCCTTTTTTTTTTTTATAAGACTTTCTTTTTGCCAATATTTACAAATGATTTTTTACATGTAAACATGAGTCTGGAAAATTGTGGATTTTTCTTAACAAAAATTAGAAAGTAGTTTAATAAGAAACCGAGCAGGTAAGACTAATGTTTTGTAATGGAGCAGGGACAGAATGGAAAATCGTGTGAAAAGATAGATACAAACATCTTGTCATTTTCTCCACTAGAACATTAGTCAATTGCCTAAAAGATTTTTATCTTCATAGTACGGATTGCTCAACTGTGGTCATCTTCAAGAGCTATGTACAACTATTTTTGAAGTTGACCCTTGAGATACTTGCATTGGTAACACATATACTAAAATTGGCACAATACAGTAAAGATTAGCATGGTCCTGCACAAGGAGAACACCCACATTCATGAAGCATTCTATATTTCAAAAAAAGAAAAGAAAATTGTCATTAAGGAAGATTTTGACAATTCTTCCATTTTCTTAAAGAAAAGACCAGTAAAGAACGAGTTAAATGTTAAATGCAATAATGTTAAATGTAATATTCAAAAATACTCATGAAGAGTAGTTTGAATAAAACTAAAAGGAATCGTATTTTTTATTAAAAAGCTCTGCAAAATTATTTGTTTTCTACTGACATGAAAGACAAGCTGTCCTTTTTTTCTCCCACATTTTATTTTTTTCCTTATAATACAAGTTCAAGTAGCAGAATTTCATATGCCCCCTACTATGCAGGTTGCACCACAGGGTCTTTGAAGTACTTACTCTTCTCCATGTGGGCCTGAGTCATTAGTGTTTGAGAGAGAGAAAAGTAAAAAAAAAAGTGGAAGCAAGAAATATTAAGAAATATGTTTTAAATATTGAGTTATGCAATTTAAATTTTGTTAAGTATCTTAAACTTCTGAAATACATAATTTTAGGAAAAGTATTTCAAAGACCTTAGTGTCATTGGAAAGCAGTTTTTTTCTTTATAGGACAAGATTTTGCATAGGATTTCTGTAGGATCTGTGAAGAGGATTGAAGCAGTTCTGGCATTGCATGCCAATGAGAAGTTGATGGAAAAAGCATTTCTGAAAATTTATTATAGACTATGTCCATAGTGAAACAGGGGAAGCTACAAAAACTGCTAGGTGACACTAGAAACCCAGGATTCTTTTTCACTTTTTATATTAGTCTTTGATATTTTCATACATGAATACAATGAATTCATGTGTTTTCACCATTTATTACCCAATTCCACTCCATGTTCTGTTCCATTTGTAGATTTTCTTTCTTTTTTTCCTAGTCGGTCTTCTTCCTACTTTCATGTTGCCTTGTTCATGTGGCCCATGAAGATGCCTTACTGGCAAATAACTGAGCACCTAGGTAGTGGGGCATGGATGACATAGCAGTGGGTATATCATTGAGAAACGTTGCTTCTCTTCTTTGTGGGATAGGAGAGTACGTGAGAATGGGTAATAAGGAATGAAAACATACAGATTAACATATATATATTAAAGTATCAAAAATAGATAAATAAATAAAAAATAAAAATAATTAAGTATTGATACACACTTCAATGTTAGGAATGTCAAAGTAATCACTACTAGGCTGGAGATATGGCTCAGGTGTTAAGACACTTGTAAGCAGAAGGTCCTAAGTTCAGATCCCATATTCCACTTAAAAACACCTGGCAGAAATGGCAGTTACCTGAACTTTCTCCTCTAGCAATCAGAGCTTGAGAAACACCAAAACAAACAAAAAGAAGGTAGAAGCAATAAAAGATGACTCCCAAACTCAACCTTGAATCTCCACTGGCACACACAGTTTCCTTAAGTATACACAGACACAGACACAGAAACACACACACTCACACACACACACAACACAAACATATATCGGTGTAAACATTATCATGTAATTATTAAAATGAGAAGGCTCAGACGTTCACTATACATCCTGAATTCTCACCCCAGATCACACATAAAAATGCCAGGCAGAAAAGTTGGCAATCTGCATTTCTGGCACTGGTGGTTAGAGTTTGTTAATTACAGAGCAAAGCAGAAAGGAGGCAGAAACAATGCAGTATGATTCCTGAAGTCACCCTTGGTGCTCCATAGTAACACAGTGACCTCTGATACACACATAACCTCACACACACACACACACACACACACACACACACACACATTAAAAAATGATACAAAATTAATCATTACTGCTGTACATGTCACAGAAAAATGTATAGATTGTGTTTCATGCACGTCAAGTTTATAAAATGAAAACCGTAATGTCAGAGACAAGCCTATTTCCTCAGCAGTTGAATGCAGGAAGGATCAAAGTGACAGTTTCCAAAGAAATATTTTTGAAAGGTAAAATAGTCATTATCTGAATGTGACAAGTTTCTATTAAGTTTATGGAATTATCAAAAGCTATTGATATGTATTTTAAGTAAGTATTGTCTGTTGATTTTGAATATTGATGCCAATAAAGGATTTAATCCCACAAAGTTTAACTTTTGAAAAACAGATTCTTTGGGCAAGAACAGTGTCTTGTCAAAAGGGTTGTGTCAGTTATTTTAGTGGGTTTTAATGACCAGCTTTTTCAGGATAACTTCATTTCAGAAATGAAAGTCTTTTCCTAAATTCTTTTGCCCAGAACCTCATTGCTCAGTTCATGCTGAATCCTGCCTTCTGAGACACAGTTGTGAGAACACCCCACACATGTAGAAACTTTCCTATTTCTTCTTCATAAAGAAGATGCATTGGTAATTTTTAAAAATTTCCTGTTTGCTATTTTTTTAATTATAAATAATTGAATCATTCATTCCATCCTTTGTAAACTGTATATTAGGGATTCCTTGTATAATTTAATTCCATTCAAGAAAAAAAGGTTAAACAGGATAGGAGTGTGGCAAAAGTCTTAAGAATTCAAAAAATCATGATCCTTAATTGAAACTAAAACATAAGATTAGTTGTTCTTTCCAATCCCAATATGTCTTCCACATTAGTGCCCTAATTTGAAATAAAGCATTATACATTAGTATTACTATTGTGATGTCATTATTCATTAGCTTTTATTAAAGAAGAGAATTCGATGAATAAATGCTTCCAAAGTATCCATTTAATTAACACTACTAGAATTTTTTAAAGTGTAGAATTTCAGATATATTCCACAGTTCAATTAAAATCTCTTCATTCTGTATGATTTGCTCAAAAGTTATTGAGAGCATCATCTTATAGTGTGTCAAAATCAAAACACAAACACATGCATATACTCACATGCTCTCACATACACATATTGTTACATACATATATACATTCATTCATACATATATACATACATATTCACATATACACATAAACACTTAATGAACTATATATATATGAACACAGAAACAGACACACATATGCACATACACATGCATACATACACATATATACACTCATATATGCAAACCCGTACTTAATGTCACAAAATTCAATTTCAAGATTCTCTAAAATTCTCCACACTTAACCAAAATATTTTTCCTTTGAAAAACAATATCAAATATAAAGGTATTTATATGAACAATTTAAAATGAGCCATTATTACATTTAAATATTTTTTAGGTAATGGGCTGGAGAGATGGTTCAGATGTTAAGCCTTTGCCTAGCAAACCAAAGGTCCAATCCCAGATCCCATGTAAAAATGTGGAAATAGGCAGTGGTCTGTATTTTTGGCCCTGGAGGGCAAAGCCCGGAAAACCCCAGAAGAAATCCAAAAGGAGGTAGAACAATCCAGGATGATTCTTTTTTTTTTTTTATTGCCAACTATTTTTATTTCACAATAGAATAAAGCTGTTTTGAGAATGCATTCAAGGTATTGCTTACAAAATCTTCAACATAAATTACCAATCATGTAGAGAAAGTAACTTATTACTCAGTCCGCCCAGTGAGGCTTTGATCCCTTCTAAACGTCTTAGAACTTTTCATCAGGTATTTAAAAATTATTGCTCAGCCTGAAAAGACAATGTAAGCATATTTATATGTGAATAATTAAATGGACTTAAAGCATTAGTGAGCGTCATGTAGCCAGGCCTCCCACATGACACCAACCTCAGGTGGGGGTCTGAAACCAGCAAAATAAGATGCACTTGACAGAGTCAGTTATAGGGGCTGGAGAGGTGGCCCAGGGGTTAAGCCTCTGCCTTGCAGGCGGAAGGTCTTGAGTTCGGATCCTCGACCCCACATATACACGCCGGGTGGAAGCGGAAGCGAAAGCGGAGGCGATCCGCGTTTCTGGTCCTGGTGGGCCAAGCCCGTATGATTCTTGAAGTCACTTCTGGGATTCCTCTGCACACACCCATTCATACCCAAATATACATATGCAAAACCAAAAGTGCTTTTAGGTGAATATATTTTGATTTACATATTTTATAAGCAGCATCAGCCTGGTACATGTGATCATCTCATATTATTCCAATGAACATTTTATAATGAGAAATTAGAATCTACTTGCTTTTTCTTTTGCTCTGTACAGATAAGAATTTTCATATGATGTGATTTAGGGGGCTATTTCAAATTATAGAACAAATGAAAATGCTTGTATGCTCTTCATCATTTGGGAGACTACATTTCATGATGTGTTTAACTCAGATTCATAAATAGAATTTCTTGTGAGAGATGGATTTTTATTGGAGATTAATTATGGCTTTTCTGTCTCTAGTTTGAAGACACTGACTTTAATTATTTTAAAACCTTTGTTCATAGAGGCATTTTGTAAATATAATTTATGGAATTTGTTAGAATATTTTTGCATTTCCTATCTAAGGAAGTTTATTAAATAAACAAACCATCCAGAAAATACCATAAGGCATCTATTATTATTTTGTAAAAAATATTTTAATGCTTTCCCCCAAGCAGAGATAGTATCTGCATTTAATAAAGACTACTTCAAAGACACAAAGAAACACATTTGCATGTTCTGAGAGTAGAAGAATTCATGTGCTTAGCTCACAGATATGAAAATTAATTGTAAAATACCACTAAGGGAATTTACCTTTGATGTTTTTTTGTAGACACATATTTTATGTTTTGTGATTAAGCATTTAAAAATAAACCCAAAAGAATATATGTTTTCATTCTCTGAGTAGTGGACAGGGCATAGATACATCTCAAAACAATATTAATTGAGGGCTTTCAAGGATCAGTGTTTAGAATATACCAGAGAATCACATTTCTAGTTATAAATAATGTTAGATTGACTGTTTCAAAAGAAGTTAACACCAGATGACCTTTAAGAAACATAAGCTTTATTTGGAGATAGGACCCTATAGCTGCACAGGCCATTACAGGGCCTTAAGTGCCAAAAGCATTAGAAAAGTATTAAAAGCTTATAGAAGGAGAATAGGAAACAAAACTCCTATGACCAACATGCCTCTGAGAGTGTAGGGGGTATAGATCTAAAGCCTTCAGAAAAATTACTCCAAAGTCTTAGAATTCATGACACCCTGCAATAAAGGGGTTTCCTAACTTTTACAGCTTTGCAGGGAATGATAGGAAGTTACCCATCACCAGATAAAGTTTGGTTTGGCATATGTGCTAGAAAGCAGGGACTTACTGAAAAAGACCGGCTGTTTTATCTTCATTTCTAAGAATCCATCCTGCTTTCTACAAAAAAAGGATTCCTAGAAATATACTATTTTTTTTTCCTTTCTATAAACTTAGTAGACTTAGACCAGTACAAACAAATCCAACTCCATTCATACGTAAGACAAAAACGTAAAATCAAATCCTAGGAAGGGGCTACTGACTATATAAATGGAAGGAAAAATTATTATTGAATTCAGAAAAACAAAAAGTAGCTATTTCTTTTCCTTTCCTTGTCATTGTGAGAAATGTGTAAGACAAACGTTATAAATGTACACTACTATATAACTTATGGCAAACCCCATGAAATACTGACAGTAGCTTCTTGACATGGGATATGATCAGTGGGATAGATATCAACCAACCATCATATGGAATATTGATCCACAATTTTATTCACTTGTAATATGTACATTGAAAGCTTAAAAAAGATGTCTATAATAATGTGAGGCACTGATATTACAATTCACCAAGAAAGATGAAGTATCTTCATGTAATCTCCTGTATTTCATCAATGTTTGGTTGGTTCTTGTATAATAATAAAAGAATAACCAGTTGATGATAAAGGTGAAGTTGGGACAAACTGTAATGCTCTTCCTTCTAATTCCATCATGTCCCTGTTGAATCTAACCATCGTAAATCTAAAAGGCTTCTAGAAAGCCCTGGATTTTCTGTCGTACCTCATTTCCATTTCCCTTTTAGTTTCTTTTGTCACCACAGTGATCCTAATTTCCCCTGGCCTACATAGTGCCAATTCACTAAGGAGATGTCAACAAGCTTTCTCATTTCACTCCTAAAACTATGTTGGCAAATTATCACCATGAATTTAATAGATTTATTGTTCTAACAAGAATTCATAAAACTTTAAATATATTTCAGCTGTCAAGTATGCATAACATGCAGCCATTTCTTACTAATATTAAATCCTTTGGATAACAAGCCTCAATGAGATTTGACTCGATCAATGAAACTTGGTTCCCTTAATCAATATTTCTAGGACTAAGGAAATATTTCTAGATCCAAAGGAAAGAAATGAGAAACAAAGCTTTTATCTTCTGAAAAGTAAAATCAACTATATAGAACTTTCAACCTAACATGTAGCAGCAACTCTAACATGACTAGATGAAATACCAAATGAGGAAGATGGGTGCACTGTGAGATTTGTTCCCAGGGTTCCTTCAGTAATTAAATTTTTCCTGGTGGAAAGTGAGTGGGATGCACAAGGATCATTTCCAGGTAGTCTACTGTCATAGGCTTTTTGTTATGCTGATCATTTAGATTACACTATTCATTCATTCATTTGCTCAAATACTAACTAATGTGCTATTTAGGAAGAAGAAGAAGACCAGAGGAAATTCAGAAGTGAGGTAAAAGAAGACAAGGTAGGGGAGAATGAACATGAGGACAATATATTAGTCATATATTATGATGTCATAATGAAGGTCATTATGTTGCATAATTAATGTATATTAACAAAAAGATAATTAAAAGCAATATCTAGGCATTTGTTGTGAAAGGATGTTTCAGACATATAAATCAAGTTTCTAATTCAATGAATTTAAGAGACAGTACCTTGTGTAATCTGTGTGATCTGGCATGAGTTTGAAAATCATAAAACTGAGCTGAAACTTCCTAACTTTAGATATAAATGACAGTAATAAAGACAGAGATGGAGATAAAAGAAGAAGAGAAATTAATACACAGTGCCTTATGCTATGCCCACTAAGGTCTATGTGGTCCATGATTTCTTCCTGAAGGCCTGTATTTTTATCAGTAGAAAATCATTCAAAAGTAAAAATATATATAACATATAATTATAATAAATTGAATATAACTTAATAAAATAAAAAAAAAACTTGTGTGCATATTGTAAGTATGAACCTATTAACTTTGCTTCTCTGATTTTGTTCCTGGGGTTGCAATTACCTAATGTTAAAATAATCTCTGATCTTCATTTACCCTCTACCTGATGCTAGGAAGAGAAGTCAAACCCATGCCAGTAGAATAGGATTAGCCTGGGTCTCACAGACCAGGACAGTAAGTGGAGTGAAGCTGATTTCTTCTAAATTAACTACCCTTTCTAGAATGTCCATCTAATCATATATTTTTATAAGACAAATAGACATTTCTTTTGTTTGAGAAGTGATGGGTTACTTTGCATATTATAGAGACTCATTTTAAGCCATTGTTATAAGACTATGATTTTATTGAATAGAATGTCATTTTAGGAAAGGTTTGGGTACTTGTATACTTAGTCACAATTATTAAACTGGAAACAACTGAGGCTCAGTTGTTATACTTTTGTATGCTGATGTTTATGTTCATTCCTTCACCATTTCCAGGCATAGTATCTTTCTATAGAAGACTAAACAATTTCCAATATTTGAAATGAAAGAAACTCAGGGAAATATACTTTGAAATGTTTATATCATCTTGACCATCTGCAGGTATGGAAGACTTACATTGATTCAGAACGGGTTCAAACCTTGATATGTCACTGGGTTACCCCTGAGTGAGTAGAAATCTCTTAAAACTTTTCTTCTCTCATCTCAGAGAGACTAATTTCTGCTGATGAAAAATCTTTGATTTCATCTGCCTATTCCTTACAGAGAGGCATAAGAATCAAAGACATTCATTTACTTTTTGATAATGGTGATTGCCAAATAACACTTCAATCCATGTTAAAATTACTCTAACAATTGGCACAAAAATCCCATTTAATGTTGTACTGGGAAAAATATTGTCACATGTAGTCATAGTCGGATTTTTCTGGATGAAGAACTGAGAATTTAACTCTAAATGTATTAAAAACTATTACCTATTTTTCCTTTTTTCCAGCATTTGAAATTGTTTCAAATAAGTTCAATTGTCTTAATAAATTTTGCCTCAGAAGATAATGCTTAACATATATCTTTGAAGTGAAATAATGTTAAAAAAGTTAGGAAGACACCTTGTAATCATAGTAAATTACATGGAGTTTCTTAATTTCCCCTACATTATTCCATTATTTACAGTTTCAGTGATGTGATTTGTCTTGTTCAAGACTGATTTTCATTAAAATCATGTGGCTTCTGCCTGGATGGGCTAGGAAAGAGGTCTTTAACCATGACTTCAAACTACTATTCCTGTATATTAGTCATTATTGCTTTCTATCCATAGTCTGCTGAGATCAGCTACAAGTTGACCATCTGTAATATAAGCATTCAGGCCTGCTGTGCTGAAACTTCATACAGACACAATGGCAATGTGTAGAAGTAGAATGCTAAAGTGTAACAAACATTATATGGATTTCCTTAAGTAGATCTGTTTAAAAATGCCATTGTCCCAGCCCACCTAGAGACAGTAATTGCAAGGATTATGAACAGGAGGGATGGGGTAAGAGGGCCACACCAGAAATAAGGAGAGAAGGGACCATGTTATAGCAGGGAAAATAGGCCTCCACCAAGGACCCAAATAAGTAATGAGACATCTGATTAAGTTCACAGACTTTTGTTCCTGATCATTTACTACTGAGGGGGTGTGATCTCACCAGAAGAGGAGGGAATATAGTCTGGCAGATAAAAAGTAACCATTTTGCAAATGGGTGATAGACCCCTCCCTTACTGTGGTTTCCCACTTTTATTACATCTACCTTTGAATGTGCTTTTATCACAAGACTCTAAAAGCTTTCTGTCTCTGGCCAGGGGGTAACATACAATGCCCACCAGGATGGAGTGAAGGGCATTGCAGGAGCAGCAAAACTGCAAAAGAAAATCAACAAACCACAATCCAGAACTTCAGAGACTCTATATCAACCACCTAGAACTAGGCCAGCTTAGTCTCTCCCCATCTTGAAGCTCAGGGAAATTTGCGGAAGAGGGGGCGGTAAGAGTGTAAGAGCAAAAGGATGGGAGGAGCAATGATATGTAAAATCCTCTATACTAGTTAGGGCTGAAGCAATCATAATTGGACTTGGCATGCCCTGCGCATTGTCCACCACACTGTTGACCTCACAAAGTCTAGCATCTGCTAAAGGCACCAAGATCCTTGGAGGCAAAGGATTGGCAGCCACAGCAGTGTTCCTATACCTAAGGGGAACACGGGAAAGGGTTCAGGGAAAGGCCACTGGGTCCTTGTACGTCATCGGAGAGGAGGGCCCAGAGGAGAGTCAGACATGTACAAGAAAGGACTCTCTGGGAATTGGGGTGGGAGGCACTGGGGGATGGGGAGGGAGAGTGATGGGAAGGGGGAGCAGGGTGTACGGGGGGAGGAGGAGGGAGGGAGGGAACTGGTGTACCTAATAAGTTTGTATGAGCTGAAATAAAAAAAAATGCCATTGTCAGCCTAAAGCATACAAAAGACATTAAATCATCATTTTTGCTTGATGTGCTTCTTACTCCTAATTTCATACACTCAAGTCTATGCTTAGTACCAAAAAGTATAAAACAGGCTTTCTTTTATAGAGCTATTTCAACAACCCTCACCAAAATTCTTTATTTCATAATAAGTTGAAGTATAAAGCAAAAATAAGCAAACTGTTGTTAACTAACATTCAGCAGTGATAGCCTGTGTGGTGTGTACTATGCAATCTGGTGCAACTTGATATCAATTTTTCTTACATATATCATAATTCTTTGATTAGTAATCAGTATCTTATTGTATGTATCATCAAGTATTTTAAGTAATCAATACATAAGTATGGAGTCCATGAGTTCCAACCTTTCTTTTCTCTAATAAACTCTACCTTAATCCTCTACGTGTGTTCTGGTTTCAATCTTTAACTCCAGAACACAAGAAGCCTACGACATTGGGATGGTCAAGACCATTTCCCTACAACATTTGGCACATGAACAGGGAGTGTTTTGATTGTTCTGCAATATATGGTAACCACGAAGGAACTTAGAAAGGAAAGGTAGATTCCATACAGCTAAGATAAAGGAAATCTGGATCTGTCCTCTGCTCACTTTTCTGAACAGGCTCCTCAGGGGGAGGGGGAAGAGAAGGGCACTTTGAAATGGGAGAAGGAATGTCTTTAACCTCCATGTGAATGTGTGAGTGAATGTCTTTCTGAGGTGGGAAACCTGTCACACCTCTGTGCTCGAATTTGTAGTCCCATGTGAGATCCTTAAGATCTTAAAGCCACAGGATTCGATTAGGCCAGTTCTGTGTTTCCATGGTGATAACATATGGTCTAGGGTGGGATCGGATTAGCATCCCATCACAAGTCACGAACAGCTGTACCCACTATGGCTAAGTTATCACCCATGACTCTGCAAAGAGTGTGACTACGCTGGCACTTGAATGATCTCTTCTGAAGGGATTCCCAGCCTTTGTCTGCATCATGTGGTGGAGATCAATGTGACTCTAGTTCTTTGTCTGCATAAGTACAGTGGGGATCAATGTGACTTTAGCCCTTGTTAGTCAATAGAAGGAAATTCCTAGAAATGTTTGCCCTATAAGGAAAGTGCTTCATGTCTGAGACAATAACTATAGAGAGATGCAGGAAGCTTCAGGCATGTGTGGACCATGAACTCTCCCTTTTAGTGCATTGCGTTAGTGGCATGGAGCCCTGGCCCCTCTGACTATGCCATAGGTGGCATTGGGTGGCGCACTGGCCTCCCCTGACCACGCCATGGGCCGCATCAGTGCAGTCTCTGCTAACCACGCTGTATATATAGTGCTTGGCAGAATTCTGCTGAACCATGCATCCTTTCCCCAAGTCCAGATCCACTAAACTGAAGCCAAAAGAGAGATTTCACCTTCCTGTGTCCAGGAATTATCTGGAAAATGTGAGAGCTTAGTTCTACCAACCTGAAAGAGAGTCAACTTCTAGTATATTCTCGGACATACCCTGTATACGTCTTAGACAAGAGATGACCGCAGAAAGATCTTATGTTATAATAGCATACAACTAGACAAACAATGGCAAACAAATGAGAGAAAGTTAAGAGATTATAGAGGTCTGCACCAAAAGTACCAGCTAGTAGTTCAGAAAAAGTTTTGTCTCCCAATAGAAACACCATCAAGACTAAGGTGGAACAGGAATTTCATCTGGTTTCCACATTAGCCAAACTCTCATCTGGAGGACAGTGTCCTCATCTGTCAGGAGGAGACAGACCCCCATCTGGAGGACATCTGCAAGGGAGTGGTTGGCGCACTGCAATCAAGTAGTATACCATTAGGAAACTCGTTTCTGTCTCTGTGATTGAGGAAGTAAAATCCTTTGTTTCTGTTTGTCCTTTTCATTCTGTGTTATCTCATGGGCCCACTGAGGAACAAAATGCACAGACATAGACAACTCCTTTAAACTTATTTTTGGACCATTTTAAGGACTTTAAAAATAGGGCAAATGACCAAGTTGTTAATGTGAAGAAAGGAAAATTCTTTGCCTTTTGCAGGAATGAATGGCCCACTTTCAAGGTAGACTGGCCAACAGATGTGTGTTTTAAACTCTCTTAATTCTGTCAGTGACACCTACATTCTAGTTTCTAAAGCAACTAAGAAACAAAGAAATCAACACTTGACATTTGCCAAAGGGGATAGATAGAATACCAACAAACATGCCCAAGCAGATCAACCCAGGACCCTTTCTAACAGGGGAAAGATGCTCTGAATATGACCAGATGGGGCACTTTGAGATGGTTGCAAGCATAGGAAGCTTCCATGTGGCCTATGTCCCAACTATGGGAATCTCCACTGGAGGAAGATTACCTCCTGAACCCCAGGGCCAGGGGTCAAGCCATCTGCTGGGGACCAATAAAATGGCCTGAAGCTCTTAGCTTCCCTCAGATGTGAAAAAGAGTTTGCTGCTGATATCCAGCAAAAGAAAGCCCAAAATACTAGGTTGAGCATTTCATGAGAACCTTGGGTTTAACATGCAAATGGGAAGCCTCTTTGTTTCTATGTTAATGGACAAGGGAGCATGAAATTTTAGTGCTCAATTTCCTTCCTAAGTTTTTGTCAATCTTTGATTTTACTAAAATGTTAATGATCAGGGAAGTGACAGGTTCACCAGCCACAGACTAACTACAGAGATTCCTTACATACTTAATAGTAGTGTTTTATAGGCATTCTTTTGTTTTCATGCCTGAATGCCTGAATATCCCAGGTTTAGGCTTAATAGAATAAAATATTTTATCACTGTTATAAAGTCATCTACATGGTTCTGTTTTTAGATACACCAAAGATGCTAAAAGAGGAAATCATAGATCCAAGAAAATGGCAGAATCCAGATAGCATGTAACAAAAGCCTGCAGTTTAAAGACCCTAAGAAAGACAGTTTGTGCTGTAGAACTAATATCAGACACGTTTAATAAAGTTCTGTCCTCATCTTAAAAGCTTGCCTAAAGTTAAACTCAGTGCTTGACAGAGGGAAAGTACAATGACAAACTTAAGGAGTTAAACCAGGAAAAAACAGCAAAACTCCAGGTGTTAGGCAGACTACAACAAATCAATGCTGGCTTTTCATTTAGATCTGAGGAGTGGTCCTACCCCAAAGATGAGATAATGCTTACAGACCCATAAACCTTTCCATGTCAGGAAATAATTTCTCCTACATGCTTTTAAAAACCCAAAAAGGAGGGCAAATTCAGATTGTTCTATACAAAGAATCAGACAGTTCATTATTTTTGGACAAGTTTTAAAATGTGATCTTAGAGATTTACAATAGCCAGAGGAAAAAAGTCACCAATATGTAAATTACTTATAGCTCTTGGCTTTTATACCTTACAAGCATGTGTTCTTTACTAACTCTTGCTTGTACCCACAGTAAGACAGCTAAGCTTATTTGGTTTATCCCTTGTGTCTTCTCAATTATAATGGTTTAATTCTTGGGTAGATCTTGGAGGTTCAATTTATCTTTTGTATCTTTTAGACAGACCTTGAAGTAATAAAGTCATCTATAAAAGACCTCTATACCATCCCAGCATTTCATAGATGAGGACATCAGACTGCTCTTACTTCCTTTGCCCCAACTCAGCAGGAAGCAGCCAGAGCAGTCACTGCCCTTTATCCCCAGAGCAGTCTGATTCCTCAAATAGGTTTATGAAGGAATAAGGCAGGATTAGAGCAGCCATGCTGGGATGAGTTTCTCAAGGTCTTTGGAATTCCTGAAGGCCATCCTCCATGCTGGAATCACCCTGAAGGAACACTCCTGCTGAGGAACTGACTCCTCCCAGAGATAAGATGGCCAACTTCCCTATGAAAGGATTATGGAGATGAGCTCTCCATAACAAACAATTTGACCTCTAGCCCATATGGGCTCCAGAGCAACTAACTTGGGCCCCAAAGGGTATTAACCAATGGGAAAAAGCCAGTTTCCCAGGCTTTGTCTAAGTGTATAAATATACCTGGCCCTTGGCAGTCATCTTTAGCTCCTTAGCTCCTCATGGCACATTTTTAGTACCATAAGCTCTGTTACATGTCTGCTTCTCATGGAGGTGACTTAGCCCTTCATGGTACTCAAAGTACCATGAGTTCCATTTCCAATAGCCTGCTTCTCATGGGGGCGCCCTAGTACCTTGTGGTGTGGAAGAAAAGAAATTTTTACAGAAATTGTGACAAATAATGAGGTTATGACTAACAGCTTGGTGGTCAGCAGTTTTCAGAGTTCTAAAAACAAAAGTCTAATATGGGTGGCTAGATACTGAAAACATCTCCACTCTCAAGGTCCCTGTGAGAAGGCCAGATGCCAAACCACCCAGACCCAGATACCAAACCACCCAGACCCCCCCCAAAATTTGGTTCCAGGAATCTTCCCCCTTCAAGGTCTCGGAGAAATGTTTTCAGTACATGCAGATGCTGCCTAAGCTCACTTGCCCCCTCCCCACACAGAACTCCGGGAAATGCTCCCCCTCTCAAGGTTTAATACGTACAGCTATGCCAAATACCGCCAAAGCCTTTATATTATTATTGTAACTAATATGATAGCCAACAATTCTGTAAACATTATGTAACCTCCCTGCGAGGAGGGTATAAAAGGTGTATGCTTCTTGGGCTCGGGGTCGTCTCTCCCCCTTGTGTATGGGGCGACCCCTGCTCGCTGGAATAAAATCCTCTTGCTTTTGCATCAAACCCCGTGTCTGTGAGTATTCTGTGGGGGTCCACTTCCTGGTGGCCTTTGGGCTTCGGCCCTTTGGGTCTAACATTGGCACTCCATGTCTGGAGTCCATGAGTTCCATCCTTTCTCTTCTCTAATAAACTCTACCTTAATCCTCAAAAATAAAAAGCTCAAAATAGAAATTAACAAATGTTGAATAACATTCCTAAGGTATATGTATTGATTTAGCATGGATTATTGAACCTTTTCTCATAGTACTATCATTTTCCTTTTGGCTATCTCTATATAACTATATGGAAGTAATAAATTACAAAATAAAGGAAAACACAGGGTATGGATGAAAGGAAGCTAGGTGGCTTGATCTGAGACTAGACCACTTCTGCATGGGGCCTTAGTAACCTGCAGTTACTAAGCTAGAGTTTGGGAAAAGGTTGGAGCAAATATTGTGAAGTGGTATTATGTATAGGTAAACACTTATTTTTCTTACCTTTTCTACCATGAAGAGTTTCAAAAGCAAGAAATTGTGATTTCCAGGTGGAAAAATAAGGGTACAGTGGTAGATAATACTTTCTTAAAATCAGTGTGTGTGCGTGTGTGTGTGTGTATGTGTGTATATGTGTGTATTGTGTTTGCATATTTGTGTGCAACTGTATGTATCAGCGGGTACTATGTATGCTTGTATGTTTGCAATCATTCTGGATTTCTCTATCTCCTTTGAGACTTTTCAGGTTTCACTCTCCAGAGTTGGAGTATAAGCCACTGCAATTTCTGCCTGGCATTTTAACACAGGAGCAGGGATCCTTCTACTTCCAAAGAAGAGTTTTAACCCCTGAACTATCTCTCCATCACCTGTAGCCAACACTTTTGTAAAACTTCCTATATGATAATTATTGTAAATATTTTCTATGATGTAAACATATTGTAAACAATTAAGTTACTAACTCAGTTGGTCATCACACCCACTAATAAATAAGGGGAAGTTTCTTTTAAACAAAAAGTAAGGTGAATGAGTTATGAAAGTAACTTGCCCAAGATCAAATGTTCAAGAAATGACCCAAACTGTGATTTCAAATTTGTCATAGTTTAAAATGTGTCCCTCACAGACTCATGTTTAGGAAGGTCATGGCATCTTTAGGTGGTGAAGCCATGCTTAAAGTAGACAGTCACAGGGACTGGACCTTGAGGTTTATTAGCTCCACCCTAAATCAAAGAGAGACCTGCACTTTTAGTTGGCAATCTTGCAGCTCTCAGCCTTATAAATGGGTGTCACTTAGCCTGTCTTCAGCTTCTTCTGTCAACCATGCCACTTCCACCATGATAAGCTATATCTCCACTCTTTGACTGTATAAGCTTAATAAATCTCCCTTTCCCTTAAGTTGCCTGACTTTGGGTATTTTCTCACAGAAGCACAAAGAGTAATTAGTATAAAAATTGGTACTGGGAGTGGGGTGTTGCTGTGGGAAGCTAAGAGAATCAAAAAAGTGAAGTCATGTTTATGAAGCCGAGTGAATTTTGTAACTAGCAATATAGCCAATACTGTAATGTGGCTAATGTGCCTTTGGATCTATTTGTTGGGATAAATACGGAAAATATTGGTACTTTGCACTGGAAAAGTTTTGCGTCTTGAACACAGAGCCAAAAGAGCCTTTCTTGTGAGAACTTGGAGACAGAAATGTGTGAAAGATGCAGGCAGTGGAAGCTCAGCTTATGATGGTCCAAAGGGGACCAGAGACTGTATTTGGAACTGGATGAGTGGTAAGTGGAGTCATATATTGGCAGAGAACTTAGTGAAGTTTGCCCTTATCTTGAGAGCTTGCTTGACATTAAATTCAAGTGCTTAGAGGAAAAATTTTCAAGGCAAAGTAGTCTTGACAATGTGACATGGTCACTTTTTAGTGTTCTTGTTCAAATATCAGCAAGGTATCAGACAGAAAAGTAAAAACTGTGAATTTTGAAGAAAAATGTGAGGACAAGCCTATAGTGAAGACAGCAAAATGACTATTTTTAAAACAGAGTAGCTCCATTAGTAAATCAAAGCCTGCTCTTCATTTGTATAATAATCCTACCCTGAGTGCATGATTGTCAGAGAAGGCTTCTACCCATAAGAATGTAAATTCTTTTGGATGGAAAGAGCTGAAGGACATAATTCCAAAGGACAAGTTTCTCCTCTAAACCAACTGCCCAGGAGAGAGAGAAATTTTCCTTACATTCAGAACAGAGAATCGGAATGTATACATTTTACATAATCCTGTAAAGAATTCGGCCCTGAACTTCTTTGATTTTTTCCTATAAATACTCATGTATGCTACAATAAAATTGGCTTAGAAGATGGAGGACATCCTTGGCTCCCTCTGACCTGATGCCTTATCAATTCCTACCTCTCCCACTCCTGTTTCCTGCATGTAAGTTTGTGTTTATGCTGGTTTGTGGGCCTGGATAGTGATGATGGCTTAAGAGGCATAAAAGATAGAAGGAAGAGAATTTTTTCAGAGAATGGCAGAATCCAAGCAACATGTGGCATGAAGCTTGTGCCCAGGAAGAGCGTTTTTGCTGTTGCCAATAAGAAGTGAAGATGTTAGAGATGCCAGAGCCAACTTTGGACATGTGCTAAGGAGAGCTATATACCACAGGAAGAGTCTCCACAAGAGGATGATGTGTTCTATGGACAGTTGTATTAGAAGGGTGAAACCAATGCCCTTTGAAACTGCTTTGATTTTAACAAGAGGCTCACCTGTTAGAAATGGAGATACAAGATTCAGTTTTTTCTGCTAGTTTTCAGTCTTGTTATAAACCAATCTTTCCTGGATATACCTCAATTCCTTTCTTTTGGAGTGAGAATATTTATTCTGTGCCATTATTTGTTGAAAATATGTAACTTATCTTTTGATTTTACAAGAGGCCTTGGATTTTTGACTTTTGGACTATGTTAGGATTGCTGATGTAGTCTATGAGAAACTTTTAAAGTTGGACTGAGTATCTTTGCATAATGAGATGGCAATGAGCCTGCGGAGGCCAGGGTTAGAGTGTCATGTTTTGAAATGTGTCCTGCAAAGTCATATATTTGGGAAGGTCATGGCATTTTTAGAAGGTGGAGCCTTATTGGAGAAGACAATCATTAGTGGTGGACTTTGAGGTGGATTAGTCCTACCTTACTTCCAAGAGAAGTCTGCTCTTGTACCTGGCAATCTTGCAGTTCTCAGTCTTCTGGATAGGTATGACTTTGCCTATCTCCAGCTTCACTGCTGGCCATGCTACTTGTGCCATGAAAGACTCTATCTTCCCTCTAGAATCATGAGTTGAATAAATTTTCTTTCTCCCTTAACTTGGTCAATTGAGTATTGTCTCACACTAACACAAACAGTAACTAGTACAAAATTCCATACTCTTAACTACCTATGCTGTTAAGATCATTTTGGTGTAAGAATACCTTCTGAATACTAGAGCTCCATTTCAGTATTGTGTATTTCAGTATGTTATAGCTAAATATGTGAAACAGACTCAATCAGTCCTAAATGCATACAGTTTTAGAACAAGAGGACTAAATAGAATGTGTAAGAAATGTATCTAGCCAAGTACACTGAACAAAAAATATGTAAATTTAGTTCTGAGGACTTAATAGCAAAGTGGTTGAGTTCTCTGGAAGTTGCAAGTCCTGAAAGTTACACTCTGACCTCCATCAAGCACCATTGACCCCAAATATCCATGAAATTCATCTCGAGAATAAATTATTTGAATACCATGAGAAGGATATACATTGACTTGGCAAATTATATGTGGGATGAATGACTAACAATGCCAACCTAACATGAGTATCATTAAATATAAATATGGGTAAAATATAAAGATGGGAAATGTACTTTAGAGGCTGTAACTCTACATAATTCAGTGGTGCTGTTCTCAATTAATGTGTGAAGCTCTTGAGAAAAGTTCCTAGGAACCAAAAAAGAATGAACACTTTCGTAAAAGAATAACCCAGATGAAGGGCACAGGTATATGAATTGAGAATCATAGGGATTCCACAGAGAAATCACCCCCAAATACATGATTGTAGAAAACTAGAGTGACAACAATTGGTATAAAGTACATTGATGAAAAAGAATTCACTATGACTTTCACGCCATGCAAACATCATGATTAAAGATATCCTGAATGATACAACAATGAAGAACAACTGAAAAACAATGAACAAAAGCATAAATAATCTGTAATGAAAATTAATATGAAAATACTACATTATGATATGGTACATATTTTATTACTTCCTTATGATTCTGCAGCTTAGTTTTTCATTTTTTAATACCTAAATATCTATATTTAAAAATTCTACATTTAAGCATTATTTCTTTAGTAAATATCTAAATCTTATTTACTATAAGCTAGGATATCACGACATATCATACTAACTTTTGGCATGCACCCATAAATTGTTCTTAAAATAAACCAAAGGTGAGGACTCTTACTTTTTCAGTATTTGTTTTAGGAGCTTAGAAATTATTCCTGAATATATTGAAATAATTGGACCAATAATTGTCATACCATATAGTTTTTATGTAGAAAAATGTATGTCATGAAATAATAAAATACAGCTTTCACAATTTGTGAGTGATTTTTATAGACAAAGTTTGTAAATGTAAATGGAAAGCAAATGTTTAAATGAATTTATGTGAATTTTATGTACTTTCTCATAATTGATATAATCAATTTCTATATATTGTGCTATATAATTAGAATTTTTCTCCACATCTTAATTATAATATTAGTTTTTCCATATGTCTTTACTATACAGCATTCAGTTCAAAAAACAACTGTACATTTCTAAACTATATGAATTAATCCTGAGAACAAGATAAATCTGATATGTAGCTTAAGTGCTATTAATGGATACTTGTGTGTTTTGTACAATATAGAATTTCATCGTTATCCATGGTTCCTTTTTTTAGAATAGAAAATAATCAAGTTGGGTATTAACAAACATCTGATAATTTACAAAATGAATATTAAAAATTTCTTTCCAACCAATCTCATTACAAGATGAAAAATATTAGGCCATAAATTGCATGTCACTGTGTTAAGGCAGAAATATAATCAAGAATACAAAAATAGAAGAGAAATATGCTGGATCTTGAAAGGAAAGAAAAATTCACACTGTGTCTTTCGGGCACATCTGACACTATTTTGCACTGTCTACATAAGTAATGTATAAAAGATGACACCCATGTTTTTCTAAGTACCTATCAACCTTATATTGACAGTGTTTGACACAGAAACAGGAATATAGAAACTCTCTTGTATAGAACTTATTTTCAGTTCTCATTATGCTTTTGTACATACACACATTTTTGATTGTCTTTACTAATAACATTATTTGTGATACTATCCAATGTTTTTATTATCTCAGTGCTTAATACATTGTCTTGCTGATAATAACTGCTAAAAATTTATTGATTCAAAAAACCTTCATCTGTAAAAGCTTTGTAATAATAGAAAGTCTGTCACAAAGCTTTTTGTTACTTTTAAGAGAGTTGGCTGAAACAAAGATATGTATAACGTTAATAAATTCAGAATGACAAATTAACTTTGGATCCAGTCTGATCATAAGCATTTCAGAAGTAAAGGAAAGATAACTATAATTAAACAAAACACAGCCAGAAAAATTAACATATTTAATCCTCATCTTTATTATAAAATCACTGTTGTATTTAGGGTCAAATAAGTAAGACAGAAACCAAGACTAAAAGTCATGATGTTTGCACTATTTTACCTAGGAATTACAAAAGAAAATATATTTTTCAAATATGACACGTTTCACAAAGAAAACAGAAAAATTTACAGAATAAGGCAGGAATGCTAAATTCAGAATTCCAATGAACTATGTGATTTAAAAAGCTCTCCTTCAATTTCTCAAATTCTAAGGTGACTTAAAATCTGAAGTCTCTAAAATCTTTCAGGGAACTTTGAAGTGTTTAAACATACAGAATGTTAATAGAAAAAGAAATGTGTTTTTTAAGAGTTGAAAAAATTTAGAAGTACTCAGATATTCATCAGAGATGTGGCCAAATTTCTGACAAGCAAACTCTGATATGTATTCTCACCAACCTAAATTAAAATATGATTGTATCTCAAGCAGCTTTATATGTGTGTGGGTTCCGGCCAACATGCAGCTGAATCTTGCTTCTACAGATGTCTGTGGTCTTCCAGAGAGACAAGTGAAGACTGCCCTCAAATTAGAAGTGCAGAGAATGCCATCATTAAAGCAGGGTGAATAAATTATGAAGACCCCAGAAGAGCATCTTTATAACTGAACACAGACCCACAGACTGCATTAAACTATGAACTTATTTCTAAATTGGAACAGACAGGACTTTTAAAAAAATTAAAGTTGATATCTTTTTTTTATTAACATATTTTTATTATTATTTCAGCTCATACAAACTTAATAGGTACACCAGTTCCCTCCCTCCCTCCTCCTCCCCCCGTACCCCCTGTTCCCCTCCCCACCCCCCTCCCTTCCCATCCCCCAGTGCCTCCCGCCCCAATTCCCAGAAAGTCCTTTCTTGTGCATGCCTGATTTTCCTCTGGGCCCTCCTCTTCGATGACGTACAAGGACCCAGTGGCCTTTCCCTGAACCCTTTCCCGTGTTCCCCTTAGGTATAGGAATACTGCTGTGGCTGCCAATCCCTTGCCTCCAAGGATCATGGTGCCTTTAGCAGATGCTAGACTTTGTGAGGTCAACATTGTGTTGGACAATGCGCAGGGCATGCAAAGTCCAATTATGATTGATTTGGCCCTAACTTGTGTGGAGCATCTTACATATCATTGCTCCTCCCATCCTTTTGCTCTTACACTCTTACCGCCCCCTCTTCCGCAAATTACCCTGAGCTTCAGGATGGGGAGAGACTAAACTGGCCTAGTTCTAGGTGGTTGATATAGAGTCTCTGAAGTTCTGGATTGTGGTTTGTTGATTTTCTTTTGCAGTTTTGCTACTCCTGCAATGCCCTTCACTCCATCCTGGTGGGCATTGTATGTTACCCCCTGGCCAGAGACAAAAAGCTGTTAGAGTCTTGTGATAAAAGCACATTCAAAGGTAGATGTAATAAAAGTGGGAAACCACAGTGAGGGAGGGGTCTATCACCAATTTGCGCAATGGTTACTTTTTATCTGCCAGACTATATGCCCTCCTCTTCTGGTGAGATCACACCCCCTCAGTAGTAAATGATCAGGAACAAAAGTCTGTGAACTTAATCAGATGTCTCATTACTTATTTAAGTCCTTGATGGAGGCCTATTTTCTCTGCTGTAACATGGTCCCTTCTCTCCTTGTTTCTGGTATGGCCCTCCTACCCCATCCCTCCTGTTCATAATCCTTGCAATTACTGTCTCTAGGTGGGCTGGGTGGGTTTGGTACTAGGAGCCACCTATTAGGGAGTACATACAGCGCTTAATTTTCTGGGTCTGGGATACTTCACTTAATATAATTGTTTCTAATGACATCCATTTCCCGGCAAATTACAGTAATTCATCATTTTTGATGGCTGAGTAGTACTCCATTGTATAGATGTACCACACAGTTTCCTTATCCACTCGTCAACTGTTGGACATTTGGGTTGATTCCATGACTTTGCTATTGTAAACAGTGCTGCTATGAACATGGTCGTGCTTGTGCTATCGAGGTGAACCTCTGCTGTATGGGGGGTTATTCCCAAAAGTGGAATAGCAGGGTCATATGGCATTTCAATCTTTAATTTCTTTAAGAATCTCCAGACGGCTCGCCAGAATGGCTGTATGAGCCTGCATTCCCACCAGCAATGTAGGAGAGTTCCCCTCTCTCCACATCCTCTCCAGCATTTGTTGTTGTTTGTATTGTGGATTTTTGCCATCCTGACCGGGGTGAGATGATATCTCAGGGAAGTTTTGATTTGCATTTCCCTGATGGCTAAGGAAGTGGAGCATTTTTTAAGATATTTGTTAGACATTTTAATGTCATCCCTGGTAAAGTTTCTTTTAAGTTCCAGGGCCCAGTTTTTAATTGGGCCATTGGTTTCCTTGGTGTTTAGTTTTCTAAGTTCTTTGTGCACTCTGGACAGCAGAGTTCTATCAGATGTGTGGTTAGCGAAGATTTTCTCCCATTCTGTGGGTTGCCTTTGAGCTCGTCTTACAATCTCTTTATCTGACCAGAAGCTCTTTAATTTCACAAGATCCCAACTGTTGAGAGTTGGTAGCAGTGACTGTGCCACTGGATGTCTGTTTAGGAAATGTTGACCTATCCCAATCAGCTCGAGGGAGTTCCCTATCCTTTCAACTATGATTTTTATAGTCTCTGGCCTGATATCAAGGTCCTTGATCCATTTGGAATTAAGTCTTGTACATGGTGACAAGTACGGGTCCAGCTTTAATCTTCTGCATGTGGAGATCCAGTTTGGCCAGCACCATTTGTTGAAGATGCAGTTCTTTTTCCATTGGATTTTTTGGGCCCCTTTGTCAAAGACCAAATGGCTGTAATTTTGTGGGCTTATATCTGGGTCTTCAACCCTTATCCATTGATCTGTGTGTGTATTTTGGAGCCAGTACCAGGCTGTCTTTATAACTATGGATTTGTAGTATAGACTTAGATTTGGTATGGTAATACCTCCAGCTGTGTTTTTGTTACTCAGGATTGTCTTTGCTATCCTGGATCTTTTGTGCCTCCATATGAACTTTGAGATTGTTTGGTCAACTTCTTTGAAGAATTGCTTTGGGATTTTGATTGGTATAGCACTGAATCTTTATATTGCCTTTGGTAGGATGGTCATTTTTACGATGTTGATTCTGCCAATCCAGGAACATGGGAGGTCTTTCCACCTCTGGTGTCTTCTGCTATTTCTTTCTTGAGGGTTTTAAAGTTTTCATTGTAAAGGTCTTTTACCTCCTTGGTTAGGTTTATACCAAGGTATTTCATTTTCTTAGGGGCTATAGTAAATGGGATTGTTTCTCTCAAGGCTTTTTCACTTCTTTCATTCTGGGCATATAGGAAGGCCCCTGTTTTTTGCACATTTGTTTTGTATCCTGCCACCCTGCTGAACTTCTCAATTAGTTCCAGTAGCTTCCTGGTGGAGTTTTTGGCATCACTCCGTATAAGATCATGTCATCTGCAAATAGGGATAGCTTGACTTCTTCCTTGCCGATTTGAATCCCTCTTATGTCCCTTTCTTGTCTTATGGCTTCAGCTAAGACTTCAAGTACAATATTGAATAGAAGTGGTGAGAGTGGACAGCCTTGTCTAGTTCCTGATCGAAGTGGGAATGCTTCCAATTGTTCCTCATTGAGCATAATCCTTGCTGTGGGCTTGTTGTATACAGCTTTTATTATATTGATAAGGTTCCTTCCATTCCTACTGTCTCCAGCATTTTGATCATAAAAGGCTGTTGGATCTTGTCAAAAGCTTTTTCTGCATCTATTGAGAGTATCATGTGGTCTTCACTTTGGACTGGTTTACATGATGAATTACATTTATTGATTTGCGTATGTTGAACCAACCTTGTGTGCCGAGGATGAAGCCTACTTGGTCCCTGTGAATGATCTTTTTAAAATGTTTTTGAATCCGATTTGCTAAGACTTTGTTGAGAATCTTTGCATCTGTGTTCATCAGAGAGATCGGCCTATAGTTTTCTTTTTTAAGTGAATCTTTATTAGGTTTTGGGATTAAAACGATATTAGCTTCATAGAAGGAATTTGGTAGTTTTCCTTCCTTTGCTATTTGATGGAACAGTTTAAGGAGTATTGGTGTTATTAACTCCTTAAATGTCTGGTAGAACTCTGTGCTGAATCCATCTGGTCCAGGACATTTTTTGGTGGGAATATTCAAGATTACTTCCTCAATTTCCTTATATGTTATAGGACTATTTAAATAATTCACAACTTCCCGATTCAATTTAGGTAAGTTGTGTTTACTTAGAAATTCATCCATCTCTTTTATGTTGTCAAACTTCACAGAGTATAAGTTTTTGAAATATGATGTTATAATTCTCTGGATTTCTTGGGTATCAGTAGTGATAACTCCATGTTCATTTCTAATTTTGTTAATTTGGGTTTTCTCTCTCTTGCTTTTGGTTAATTTAGCTAGGGGTGTATCAATGTTATTGATTTTTTCAAAGAACCAGCTTTTTGACTGGTTGATTTTTTCTATCATTTTCTTAATCTCGATTTCAGATATTTCTCCCCTTATTTTGCTAATCTCCTCTCTTCTCCTACTTTTGGGATCAGATTGCTCCAGTTCCTCTAAAGCTTTAAGCTGCATTGTTAAGTTGTTTATTTCTGATGTTTCCATTTTTTTGATGTAGGCATTAAGAGCTATGAACTTAACTCTTATAACAGCTTTCATTGTGTCCCAGAGATTTTGGTAAGTCATATTTTCATTATCATTGACTTTCAGGAAATCTTGAATTTCCTTTTGAATTTCTTCCTGAATCCAGTTCTCTTTCAGCATCATATTGTTAAGTTTCCAGGAGTTAGTGTATTTTCTCTTGTTTGTTGTGTTGTGGATGTCCAGCTATAGGCCATGGTGGTCTGACAGGGCACAGGTTAGAATTTCAACTTTTTTGTACATGTGTAGATTCATTTTGTGGCCCAGTATGTGATCTATTTTGGAGAAAGTTCTGTGTGCTACTGAGAAAAATGTGTATTCTTTGGTGCGTGGGTGAAAAGTTCGGTAGAGATCTGTAAGGTCCATTTCTTTAAGGGTTTGATTGAGGTCCAAAGTGTCCCTGTTAAGTTTTTGACCTGTTGATCTATCCCATGTTGAGAGGGCGGTGTTGAAGTCCCCAAGAATTATCGTTTGAGGGTTGATTTCTTGCTTTAAAGCTGTAGGGTTTTCTTAATGAATGTGGAGGGGCCCGTGTTGGGTGCATATATGTTCAGTATTGTGAAGTCTTCCTGGTGAATTGTACCTGTGACTGAAATGTAGTATCCATCCGTGTCTCTTTATAATTTTCTTTGGTTTGAAGTCCACTTTGTCTGATATCATAATGGCTACCCCTGCCTGTTTTCTGCTTCCATTAGCTTGTAGAATTATTGACCAGCCTTTCATTTTTAAGGCATGCCTATCTTTTGTATTGAGATGGGTTTCCTGCAGGCAGCAGATTGATGGATTGTGATTTTTAATCCAAATTTGTAATCTGTGTCTCTTGATCAGTGAGTTAATTCCATTAACATTTAGTGTTATAATGGTGAAACTATTTTTGATTCCAGACATTTATTATGTTTAGTAGTTTTTATAAGTATATTGCTTTGCTTTTAATGGTGTTATACTTGCGTTCTGTTCTCCTGGATATGCCTGTTTTTTTCTTCACGCTTGAGTATCATTTCTAGCATTTTTTGAAGGCCTGGTTTGGTGGACATGTATCCCTTCAAGTTGTCTTTGTGCTGGAAGATTTTTCTTTCTCCCTCGATCATGACTGATAGTTTTGCAGGGTAAATCAGCCTAGGTTGACATTTTTGCTCATTCAATACTTGAAGTATGTCTCTCCAAGCTCTTCTTGCTTTTAGTGTTTCCATTGAGAAGTCATTTGTTATTTTAATAGGTTTACCTTTAAAAGTGACTTGTCTTTTCTCCCTTGAAGTTCTCAACACCAGTTCTTTATCTTGAATGTAGAGTGTTTTGACTATTATTTGCCGTGGCGAGCTTCTGTTTTGGTCATATCTGTTTGGGGTGCGGAATGCCTCTCTTTTTTTAGATGAGGAAAGTTTTCCTTGATGATCGTTTGAAAAATTTCCTCAGGGGTGGTATTTTGAGATTCTTGCTCTGGTATTCCATGAATACGCATGTTAGGCTTCTTCAGGGTGTCCCATATCTCTTGGATATTTCTCTCAAGCATCTTTTTGGCTTTAACAATCTCTTCCATTGAGCTGATTAATACTCCCACTTTATGTTCAAGGTCTGAAATTCTGTTCTCTGCTTCCTTAGTTCTGCTGATAAGACTCTCTGTGGAGTTCTGGGTTGAAGATAACTTGTCTTTTTAGCTCAGTTTTAAACTCTGCTTGAGTCTGCTTTAACTGCTCTATGCCAGTTTTTGATTTTTGCACTGTTTTTCTCAGCTCCTCCATGTGTCTCTTGTGTTCCTCCTCAATGCGATTGATTCGATTATTTAATTCCTCCCGGATTTCCTCTTTCATAGTATTGAACATGGTAATGATCATATTTTGAAGGTCGTTATCCTGGGTCAGGCTTTCTTGGCCATTTTCCATGGGTTTGTTCTGGTTGGAGTCTAACATTATGGGATTAATTCCTTCAGTGGGAGATTTGTTTACTTGAGTGTTGTTTCTCATGGATTTGCACTTATGACTTTGGCATTGTCGTTTTAACTCTTAAGATGACTTTGGGATTGTCGTTTTAACTCTTAAGATCTTCTTTTAATTTCTGTGCGTTTTTCACTAAACTGAATTATTTGGCCTGGGGCTCTGGGGGTGGGCAGGGACCGAGCTTACCTGTCTCAGCGTGGTGAGGCCCGGCTGGACCGAGCGCGCGCGTCCCGGGCGGCGGAGTGGAGTGGAAGGGGGGGTGGGCCGTCGGCAGGGCGCTATTTAAATCCGGGGCACCCGAGGGCGGGGCCGGGCGCAGAGGGGGTGCCCTCTCCTCCTCCCAGGCCCTGCGCGCGCGGCTCCTGCTGGATGGTGGGAGGAGCTGCGTCCACTCGGGCGGCCTGGGGCTCTGGGGGTGGGCGGGGACCGAGCTTACCTGGGTCGCAGCCTGGTGAGTCCGGCTGGACCGCGCGTGCCGTCCCGGGCGGTGGAGTGGAGGGGAAGGAGGGTAAAGTTGAAATCTTAATCTCATAAGATTTATTTCTATTTAAAGTCCAAAGTCTGTGCCATTGTTAGGCTGTTGAGTGAAAATCAAGATTAGTAAAATGATTTTTGACTGTGAAGTCATACGATTTCAAGTTTTTAATTTGGTACTTGAGATTTTATAACTGGATTTTGTTCGGTACTTTTTCATGTAAATTAAGATTAAAATTTTATCCATTTTGAGTCTCCAGTATTCTACTTACTGTTTGACTGATAAAGCTCCTGAAATGTTTACATTGTAGACATTTAAAAGAGATGCTTACAAGTTACTTTAAGGCATGCTGCATTAGTTGACAGTTGTTATAAATCATTAATAAATCAACTTGGAGAACCCATAGGAGGAAAATTTTTGAAACTAATGGAACTAGAAACAGAAGCAGGTGAAGGATATGAGTGTGCACTTCAGGGCTAAATAGGTGCAATGCAGACACTATTTACAGGAGTGGCAGAGTCCCAGAAACACATTAAGCAGTTCTCTGTGTGTTACAAGTGTATTTGAACTGTATACTCACCTCAGAAATTTTAATGGAGACTTGGCAGCACCAGCAATGTTAACAGCAAGGCTAGAGGAACTGGCAGTGAGAATGCTGCCGGTAGGCACTTGTACAATGAAGCACGTAATTGGCACTTAAAGTTGAAATCAACATGTACATGAATCGTGCCTTTCCAATAAAGCTGTTAGGCATTGGCCACCTATGTAACTGCTTAGAGGTTATGATTAGAGGAAGTGATGAAGAAACAGGGGGGCAGGTGGTCAGAGCAAACCGCAGGAGAGGCATGTTTTCAACTTGGAATGACTCACACACAGGCAGGGAAGTAGGATTTTGAGCCCCCAGTGCAGGTGCTAATTATTCTTTCAGAGGCACAGTGAGGTCAGACAATTGGAGGCTGATTTATAGCAAATTTTTGTTGTGTACTGACCAGGCTTAAGTACCAGATGGGGCAAGGGAGAGGCTCAGCAACAAAGAGCTGTGATAAATTTTGATGAAAATTGTTGCCCCTCTGTCCTATTGCTCTTTTTGCTAAGTAAGGATTATTCTGAGTTATAGAATGTGGATTTGTGCTGACAGGGGCTTTGAAGCTTAAAATTTCTTCTGTGCAGTTTGTGCAGTGTATCTGTCTTCTTCCCACTCACATTTTACCTGTTATTTTATAGACATTGTAGAGCACTTAAATGACAAAACATCTCTTAGAGTAAGGTAAACTTAACTAACTCTAGTCTACATCTGGCTGTAAAGAAAAAAATGAAATCTGAAACAAAATTGTTCTTTAGTATTTTTCTTTCCAACTTTGTTTCCCTGTTTAGTTTGGACCCAGATGAATTCAAGGCCTGATGTCAATGCCTTGTGCAGTGTCAGAAAGCATGTGCTCCCAACCTCCATCTCAAAAGGAAGCAGGTTTACAAGGCTTTTTCTTTTTCTTTTTTTATTATTCCCAGATAGCATTCATAGGATATCCCTCTTGGCAAGGGATTTTTCTCAGCTGCGTTGAATTGATACAGGGATTTCCAGGTTCTTGTGTTCCCAGGTTGAAGAATAACATCAGAACACATGAGGAGAATTAAGACAAGATTTATCAAATGAGAAAAAGAAAGGAATTCAGGGCAGGGAGTATGGGGAGAGTATTTATGGGCTTTTGATTAGGGCTTTTGATCTCCTCTGTGCTGACTAGTCCTTGTAGTCAGCTGGGTCAAACTCCTGCCCAAACTATTTCATTTGAAGAGCTTAATTTATCTGCATTTGAGGAGCTCATCTGCATATAAACAGGGAGTTGGGAAGTTGTAGACTTTATGAGGGATTTCAGCCAGCTGCTGCTGACTGGCAGGATGCATTCCTTTAGGATAATCCCAGCAGTTGGAGGTGACCTTCAAGGACCTTCCTGGTCTTGTCTAAGTCTAGTCTAAGACTGCCTAGAAAAAAAGCAATTCCAGCTGAAATTTCTATCCTAACTATTCTTTCTCTCAGAATGAGTAGATAAGTACATAGATTGTTGGATTTCAAATGGATGATAGATACTTCCCCAGAGAACACTTGTAGAAGATAAAGGTAAAGTTTATTAGAGGAGAGAAAGAAGGGAACTCAAGACTCCAGAGATGGAGTGCCATGAGGGGCAGATGCCAAAGATGGCTGTCAGTGTTTAATATATTTATACACTTAGGCAAGCCCAGAAAAATGATTTTTCCTCATTAGTAGCTCACATTGGGGGTCAGCCCAGTTGATCTGGTGCCCACCTGGAAGTGGGGCTGTTTCTTTTGATGGATTTAGTTTATCTGCTGAATTCACAGAAATAATCTCCATCTCCTTTTAAAAGCAAAGGGTTGGGGGATGTCATAGTTAGGCACAGGTGTCAGTTTGACAGTTGAGGGTTTGAGCTCTGGGGACATTTGTAAATAATTAGTGGTTGAGTTGGGTCCAGAGCAAATTTGCAGGAGATTGTCTGGCTGATAGGAAAAGGTCCAGCCCATGGTGGGTGGGACTAGGCCCTGGAATAAAATACAGACATCTGGTTGACAGAGTCAGCATCCTTCTGTATGCTTGGCCAGATATGCTGGTCTGGCAAGTAAGGATCATCCCTTTCTCAACTGTTGTGTAGAGATGGTCTGGCCAGTTCCCTTGGTCTTGGTGTTGGTGCATGCTCTTCCATCAAGCGAGAATGAGAACTGTAACCAGTAATCCTAAGAGAAAATAAGCCCTGTTCCCTTAAGCTGTTTGATGGTCATTTATCAACAACATGCAGGCGAACTTCAACAGGGGAAGTTGACCACCTTATCTCTTGTGGAGGATTGAGTTCAATTCCTATCTATCTGTGGGGTATTCCTGCAGAGTAATCCTGGCAATAGGGGATGACCTTCCAAGATCTTCAGAGATCATCCTAGCATGGTTGCTCTAAAATTGCCTAAATGTTATTATTTTGCTTTATTTTTATTTTTTATTTTTCTAGTTTTATGCACTTACGTGATTGTCCATTCCTTCCCTTCTTTCCCTCTGCTTTTCTCCCTTCTTCCTCTCCCTTCCTCCATTGCTTTCACCAACCTATCTGTCTCCCTCCTATCCTACTCCTTATTTGCTTGTGTGGTTCCCTGGTTTCCCTTATGTTGTCTACTCTAGTAGGGACTCAGAGCTCTGAGGCAGATTAAATGGCCTTTCCTTGGGTAGACTCACTGATAGGGGCACTTCCCTTCACGGGTTTAATCCCTAGTCCCTAAGGTTCTTCCTGAATGCAATTGTTTCTCCCCAGTCCCTCACTAGTCTATAGGGGAATGCTGATATGCCAGCTACAGTGAAGGTCTGGTGAGGATAAGTCTCATTGCAGTGAGTTCCTGGTTAAAGTGTCCTGGCTAGCAGTGAACTTCCCCTTTAGGCTATAAAATACATGGTTTCCTTTGGAAGCCAATGACTGTGTAATGTAGTGCATATCAAATTCTTATGAGAGCATTTTTGACATTTGACCATATTGACATTTGAGTTTTTCTTTAATGGGGGCTTCCCAGAAGTGCTGCTCAGTCAGGATGGCATTGCTAACATTGGCAGATGCTGGGATGTGCTGAATTTCTAGATTTGTATGTCCTTGGAACAAGGGATTGGGAGTGGCATGTATAGCAACAGAAGCAGAAATTTTAATAAGCAAGGCTTCCAAGAAAGTAAGTATTCAGAGCAGGGGAGATAAGAAACTCAACAGGCCTTGCAGCAAGGACTGTTTGTTAGTCAGTTCCACAGAGCAGGCTTCTTCAAGCATGTTCTGCTACAAGTGGGCACTGGAGTAGGGGAAGCATCTTTTCAACCTTCCTCTCTGTCAATCTTCCTTTGATTTCTGTATATGACAAGTCTGGACCCAGGGTGTGAAGTATTTTGGACCTCACTCTCTGTTTTAATACCTACCTGAAAGTTGAGGAACTCAAGATCCATGTTCCATCTTCTTATAGCTATTTTCTGTAATGGAGGATTGTGGTCCCTTGTTAAAGGGGACCATGACATACAGCCCACTTTATCCATCCCTTGTGCTGAGGGGTTTTATGTACAGATTCTTGTCAAAGACTGAGACCACAACACATGTAGAGGATTAAGGCAGATTTTATTAGAGGAGAGAAAAGAACAGAACTGAAGGACATGGAGCCTGTGAGGGGCAAGAAAGTCAGAAAAAAACTCAGACATGGAATTTGTGAGGGGCGAAGGAAGACAAAGATGATCGTAAGGGTCAGGGTTATTGGTAGGGTTAGGGAGGCCCAGGAGAAGTGGCTTTTCTTTATTGGTTAGCTCCAGTTTCTGCAAAACTAACTGGGACATTTGGTCTTCTACATATCATTGATCTGTTCTTACTGGGTCCCAGCTCAGTTGATTTTGTGATTCACCTCATAAAGAGCTGTTTTTTTTTTTTTTTTTTTTTTTGAGGAACTTAGTTTATCTGTAATGGAGAGCTCATCTCTATATTCTTTCAGAGGAACGGAAGGATTAGAACCAGTTCCTCCAGATTCGTGGGGGGCGTTCCTTCAGGATAATCCTAGCAGTGAGGGATGCCCTTCAAAGACTTTCCCAGCATGGCCTTGTTCTAAAACAGCATAATTGGAGATCAAATGATTGAATCTTCTGTAGTAGGATTTGAAGCAATTCACTTAATGATAGGTAGCTTTTAACAGTAGGAATACCTGCACCACAGGGAGGTTAGTCTGAAACTGCTTTATCATAAACACACTTTGAGGCCAGTGAGATGTGCCAGTTTCTAAAATTGCCTGCACATAAACCTGGCAACTGAATCCCCGGTGCAGTGAGAATCAACACTGAAAAGTTACCAAATGACTTCACAAGCACATACCTGTGCGTGTGCTTATTCTTTAGCTCTGCCCCACCTGTCTCTTTTTCTCTCATAAATATTGTTAAGAAGTCTTTAAGAAGACACAAATGTTACAAGGAAGATAGAAATAAAAGTTCTATCTTCTATCTAACAGATAATATGATTACACCAACCAATGACCCCTAATGGAACAAGAACTAGGAAATCCATGATCCTTCTGTAGCTTGCTTCCAAAAATTAGATGCTTGATTAATTTGTGTGTGTGCGTGTGTGTGTGTGTGTGTGTGTATGAGAGAGAGAGAGAGAGAGAGAGAGAGAGAGAGAGAGAGAGAGAGAGAGAGAGAGAGACCACTGTGTGTCCCTGTGGAGGACCAAGAGTGACTTTCAGAATCATCCTAGATTGCTATTTCCTTTTTGCTTTTCTCTGGGATGTTCAGGCTATGCCCAGCAGCACCAGAAGTACAGACTGCTGCCTACATTTTTACAAGGGACCTGGAATCCAAACTGAGAAACTTCTACTTGCCAGACAGAGTCTTAATCAACTGACCATCTCTCCAACCAGGTTAGTTTCTATCATAAACTTGTTTTCAATTTTGGAGTGACATCCTTCAGCCTATAGAAAAGCATATCTATGATATAACATTGAGAATGTCATCAAACAAATAAACATTTTTAAGAAGCAACTCAATGGGGGAATCAAAATTCTAAGGAAAAACAGTTCCATGTTGTAATCATTTGGTATCTTCATACCTATAGGGCCAAAGAAAGACCTATAACTTGAAACAAAAAGCAAAGTTGCAGTTACTACTCACTTTCTTGTTTAAGAAGTAAAGGTGCTCTTTCTTATTGGGAAAGAATTTTTTTTTTAAGTCTTTCGCCATTTGGAGGCATATGTGGCCTAGTCTTTGATGCTGATGAGGTTGTAAAGACTCATAAAGGTGAAGTTTTATTTTCTAAATAAATTTTTGAGTTCTTTCAATCTACTAAGACAGAACTCTGTCTACCCTCAGAAACTGACAGCAAGCATCAAAAGTTATTCACATTCTTGTTAAGGCTCATCTCTTAGCATCACTTTATCCACTTTAGTCATTAGGCCTCCTAGACCTTTCTGTGGTCTAGGAGCTTTGGTCCTATTTTATGGATGAGGATTTCCAATGTCAAGGGTTGTCATCCTATAAGTAGGGCAATTTTCAAAGCTAGAGAGGAGAAACAGTTTCTTTGGCTTTGAGGATTCCCCTCACCAACACTTGTTAGTACTGTAGCCAACAAAGGATTCTGGGTTATCACATAAGGTAGAAAACAAAACCTTGATACTGGAAAGAAAAAAAAAATGTCAGTTTTGCTTGCATGTTGGTCATAAAGTACCACAAAACAGTGCATAGTGACTAGAGATTTTATTCGCACTTACAATTTTCCGGTTAGTCCAGCTTCTCAGAAAAAATCATACCAATACCAGGAGCCAAAAGAACTGGCCACACCATGTTCATAGGACTGTTGAGAGAGGGACAAACCTCACTTGCCAGACAACATGCCTGTCCAATTACACCAAATATTGCAAACTTCCTGAATTAGCCCCCTCCATTTTATCAACCTGCCCAGGAAAGTCTCACCCACCTTGGGAAAGATCTTCTTTCATTAATTAGACGATCTTTTGCAGGTTTGTTCAAGGCTAATTCTTTGAAGTGCCCAGTGTTCCAGCCTTGGATTGTCAACTAGACACCTGTATCTAACTATCACAATATTTCTACCTGCTATGTCAAGAGTCACCTAATGCCTCTCAATGATCCTCTGCAGGTGCTGGAGAGGGGCTTTACTAGGGAGCCTTTGATCTTTAAGGACATGGAGAAATGGACCTACAGTTGCATCCTGTCTTTGAAGGGCCAGACATTACTCTTTACAGTTGTTTTCTATTTGCAGAAGGAACAAAGCTGTGTTTCTTATCACCTGCTGAGGGCAACTCTCTTCAGGTGTCCTGATTTTCAGTAGCTGTGGAGTCATTGCCTCTTTATACGCTGTTTTCTTCAGCCTGGGGATCTCTGAGACAGTAGGTTCTTCTCTGCCTAAGGAAATATTTCCAAGGTTAGTCTTACCAATTGAAGTTGTTGCTGAATCAATGATCATTTGCCCTTGGTCTTTAGAACTGCACAAGTTTATTTTTGCTGTTGAAAATCCTAAAAGCAAAATTGAAGGTTAACTTGGAATGTTTGGGGAGTCATTGCTTCCTTTTTTTTTGTGGGGCAGATTGACCCTAAGCCACACATGGCAATTTTAATTACCCTTAAAATTTTTATTATATAGTATTGGAGAGATGGCTCGGATGCTAAGCCTCTGTTTCCCAAGCGGAAGGATCCAAGTCCAGATCCTAGTACCCATGTAAAAACACTTTGCATAAAAGATCACGAGCTGTATTTCCAAACCTGGAAAGTGGAGCCTTGGAAAATCCCATAGCAAAGCTGGAAGGTAGAAGAGCAATCCAGAATGATTCTCAAAGTCACCATCGGGCCTCCACAGATACACACACACAAATGCACACACACAGGCAAAGCAAATTAATTAAATAAAATTTTAAAAAGTTGTATTACATATATATGTACATGCATAAATATATTCTCTATGTTTTAGTTTTTATAATTTGTGTAACTTCCTTGGACTTTCTGCAATGTGTTTAATTTTTCTGGTTTCATTATTACTTTTTTATATTTTAGCAATCTTTAAGGACAAAATTTCCATTTATAATTCTTTCTCATTGAAAAGCATTTCCTTCTCTTAACCAAAATAGGTTTCATGGCCATGATTTCCCATGTTTCTTTATTACTTCATGGTTCTTTTTCATTCTGATTTGTCTTCCTTAATAAAATCCCTGTATTTCAGTTACTACAGAGGAGACTATCTGAAACATGGGCAAAAATGTTACAATCCTCCAAGCATTTCTATTTGTTTCTTCAACCAGTGATAGGATAAAAGTCTGGCATCTTTTTTCTCTTTTCTTTGGGGTATCTGCTAGCTTCTATACATAACAGCCATAACCATGTCATTTTGTAAAGTCACCTTCTCCCTAACTCTAAGGACTTCAGGAATTGATCAAAGGAGATTTTCTTTTTTTTAATTTAAAAAATTTTTTTTATTATTTATTCAATTGTGTGCATATATGTGTGTTTGTGCATGTATGCGTGTATGTGTGTGTAGAACCACGGACGAATTCGGGAACCACCATGGACGCCTCCACCTCCTCCTTGTTTACTCTGCCCGGCGATTCACAGGCTCCGCCCTACCAGGACCAGAAACGCAGGCCGCCCCCACTTCCGCCTGACGTCTATACGTGAGGTCTAGGATCCGAATTCAGGAACTTCCGCCTGCAAGGCAGAGGCTTAACCCCTGAGCCACCTCTCCAGCCCCCAAAGGAGATTTTCTAATCCACTTCTAAACCCCTGGCCTCCCCACCCTAGTAGTATTGAGAGAGGACTATCCTTTGCTAGACATTCTTTCATTCTTTACCTCAACACTGACATATAGCAATGTGTAAAGGCCACAAAGAGAGTTGCCCTCTTGCCCTTGCCTTCCTATCCTGTCCAAGGGATCTCTTCAGACTTCTTCAGGTCATGCTGCCCATGATGGCTCTCTCTTCTTTCTCTTTCCCTTTAAGCTATTTCTTCTGTTCTAGTATTCTCCCATCTTAAGTCTAAACTAAGGTTTCTTTAGGAACCACGCCCTCAGATCTAATTAATACATAGTTCTTAAGTCTCGCTTTTATGTTAACTTCTCCAATGGACCTCCAGGTTGTCCTTACATGTTGTTGGAGTCACTCTCAATCTATTTCGCCTGCTGACCTAACAATAACCTTGTTCAAGAACAGAGTTGAGTTACTGTCTCAGCTTGTAGATTTCAGGAACTGCAAAGGCTAAGAAGGTCAGCCTCCAGATGAGGGCAATTAATTATTAAGGCAAGGCTGACCCCTGTAGTAAGTACATTCATCTCCTGAAAAGCATTCTATCCCTCTCTGATCATAATCAGATTTATTTTTAAAGACTATTTTGCAAACCCATAACTGACACAGTGATCAACTTGATAACTTCCTAACCAAGGCATTTCAGCTACAAGTACATTTAGACCACTGTTTTAATTTTTTAAGCTTGAATTGAAAGCTCATGTGAGTACCCCAAAAATAGCTCTGTAATCATCATATTTCTCTATTTCCTTTTTCCAATATGAAAACATTGGCTGAATCTCTTTTCCCTGCTCGAATCCATTATTCTCTTTCCGTAATTGGCATACTGGTACAGGGGAGCTAATCTTAGACACTTGCAATAAGAATTTTTTAAAAACAGCTAATTCAACAATTTTAATTAGTGAAAACATTCATTTATAAGACATTTTGGTACCATTTAAAATATCAAAGTATAAACACATGTAATTATTACATGTATATTAAAATATAGCCATACATAATGGCAAATTTTTAAAAAATCAAGGTATTAAGCTTTAATTTAGAGCTATCATCTGCCAATTTTCAAGCCAGACTATTGTTATTTTCTTCATTATTAAGCAAGCCTTCATTCAAAATATGTAATTCCGAAGACATGACTTAAATTAGAAAATTAGATCTCAAGGACACAGAACTTAATCTAGTCATCAATAAAGCCTGAGCAGGTATCTAGTAAAGAAAAAAAAATCAAAAACCTGAATCTTGTTATGTATACTTAAAATAATCTCTTTCCTTGTTAGAGAGATGAACATCTTGGGGGGGAGACAAAGGCAACTTAAGCAACCTTAACTTTTGAAAGATCTTAATTAGCATGCTGAGAAATGAGGCAAGATTTTCCCCCTTAAGTGACAACACTGATCTTACAGGTTTCTTTCTCACAATTTTTACTTTTGCAAGGAGACCCTCTATCATGAGGCTTCATAAGTCCCTGTTGAGAAGTTGTAGTTCAATCCGTAGCTTCCTCATCTGAGACATTGTGTTCTCCAGAAAAATAAGCAACAATTCAAATTCACATCTTCCACCTTTGTTTTAGATTCTATCCCAGCATTACAGCAAATACTCAGAACTGAGGGCAGTTCCTTCCACTTAAGATAAAAAGCCTAAAATTAAGGGCTGAAAGTTACTAGTACATTGTAATATGTCACCAAAAGAAGCTTCCCAGCTTTCCTTGCATTGCTGATTGTCAGTGACTGAAAAAGGAACATGGACTCTAATTGTTCCCCTGTGCCAATACTTCCTTGGGCAGAATGCTGTTGCCTAGGATTGCGTGGATGGCAGCATGTTCTGATCTTTTTGTGTTCCACAACACTTGGTTCTTTCTTTTCTGGAGTCTTGGAATAAATGGTAGCATATAGAATTATGTTGGGGAGAGATATCTCATTGTCTCAGACCCTTTGCCCTTTGTTTTTCTTTGGGATATGAGATGTGAGCACAGAATTCTCCCAGGACATCAGAGGAATCTTCCTTTTATCTCCATGTGCACAGTGCCCTCTTCTGGTAGACTACCATGAAGCCCTAAATATAGGCACTTTTATAGCAGTCATGCTAGATCTTTGAAGAGGTTTGAAGGTCCTGAAGGTCATTCTCCAGTGCTAGGATTATCATGAAGGAACACACTGCACTAATCTGGAAGAACTGGTTTTAATCCTTCACAGAGATAAAGTTGACAACTTCCTCAAACCTCTGTTTATGAAGGATATAGAGATTAGTCCTCCATTGCAGATAAGCCTTATTATGAGGTCAGCCAAAAGATCAACTGGGTTGGGCCTCAATGAGATGTAGAGGACCAAAAGCTCCAATCAGGTTTGCAGAAACTGGAGCTAACCAATGAGGAAAAGCCACTTTTCTAAAGCCTGCCTAGCTCTATAAATAACCCTGAACCTGGCTCCCTTTTCCCTCAGGAATTCCATGTCTACAGTCCATAAATTCCTTTCTGCTCTTTTGCCCCTCACAGCCTCCACATCTGTGAGTTCCTTTTCTGGTTCTTTTGATCCTCATGGATTCCAACTCATGGAATCCATGAGTTCCTTTTTTGGATCTCTCTCATTTTCCCCTCATATATTCCATGTCTGTGATTTCTTCTGAACTCCCTTGCCTCTCATGGGACTCCAGTCTGTAAGTTCCTTTCATTCCCCTTGTCCCCTATGGATTCTATGGCTAGGGTCTGTGAGTTCTTCATAGCTCTCTAGCCCCTCACAGAATTCATGTCTGTGAGGTCTGTTTTCTTTTTCTCTTTTCTAATAAACTCTGCCTTAATCATCTATATGTGTTCTGGTTTTAGTCTTAGACTCCTGAACACAAGAACCTGGAGACATAAAGACCTCAGAGACCTGCATCAATTTCTACAATGTAGATCCAGCTGTAGGATGGAATTATAATTTCAGCTTTTGCTGCTTTGACTACTGTTGCCAGTGGTGGTGGTGGGGGGGGGAGAAGGGAATTGGTGGGGAGTATTAAAATTCTGATATCCCTGTTCCTTTGAGCCAATGCAATATAATCATTGTTGCTACTGCTATGGCCCAAAGCTAACTGAATTAAGTATCTCACCAGATGTTCAAATTTGGAATAACTCCACTAGAATGAGTAAAGGATTGAAAAGTTGTAACTTTATCTCCTGACTGACTCACTTGATACTGAAGTTCAATCAGTAGGCACTTGATTGGATTTCCAGGTTGTTTTGTCTTAGAAAAAGTAAATAGAGTTATGTAGATAGTAGCCAAAACAGCAAAAGCTTATACAAAGAAAGAAAGAAGAAAAAAAAAGAAAATAAAAAAGGAAGGAAGGAAAGAAGGAAGGAAGGAAGGAAGGAAGGAAGGAAGGAAAGAAGGAAAAAAGGAAGGAAAAAAGGAAGGAAGGAAGGACAAAAGGAAGGAAGGAAAGAACGAAGGAATGAAGGAACAAAGGAACGAAGGAAATTTCCAAAGAAGAAAGTTGCCAGAGCAGGGAAGGATTGGGATTTTTTTTTAATGGAACATTTGCATAGTGAAGATTTTTCTCCTTTCATATGCTAATTTTCACTATTTGAACTCTCTCATGCCCTACAGCATGGTTAGTGTTGTTTGAAAACTTGTGAGAATTGAAGATAGTTCTTTATTTCTATATGAGCTCTTTTTAAGCTATCCCTCCATAGCCACTCCCCTCTTCTTAATGGTCCCTGCTAGTTTCTTGACTTTTACAGGTATTCCAAGCACACAGATCTGAAGTTTCAAAGTAAGAATCCAAATATAAGAAAGATACATGTGGCGTTTGTCTTCAAGTCTAGCTACCTCCCTCAATATAAAATTCTTGACATTTGAAAGTGAATTTCACACTATTTTATAGGTTCATTAAAAAAAGTTTAAACAGAGCTATCATACTATTGTGTGAATTACTTTTCCTGGGAGATGCAACACAATCTTCTACCCACCCCAGATAGTAGTTTTACCACAGACCAAAGTAATGTGTATGCTGCTGGATCATTTTCCTGGGGTCTGTTTGTATCCAAGTTCTTGTGTTCAGAAATCCAAGACTGAAACCAGAACACACATAAGAGATTAAGGCAGAGTTTATTAAAGAAGAAAAGAAGGGAACTCACAGACGAGGGACAAGGATGCCTTGGAGAACTCATGGATCCAGGCATAAAATCCATGAGGGGCAAAGAGCTGGAAAAGAACTACAGGACTCCAGACATAGACTGCCATGAGGAGCAGGTACCAAAGATGGCTGTGAAGGTCAGGTATTTTTATACACTTAGGTAAAGCGTGGAGGTGGAGGAGAGGAATGACTTTTCATCATTGGTTAGTTCCTGCTTGTGTAAACCAGACTGGATCTTTGATCTTCTACATCTTATTGGTTTATTCATATTGTGGCCAACCCAGTTGTTCTTGTGCCTGACTTCCCAGTAGGGATTATTTGTAATAGAGAACTAATCTCTATATCCTTTCATGAACAGGGGGTTAGAGAAAGTTATAGAAGGGTGTGTTTCTTCAAAGTAATCCCAGCAATGGGGGATGGCCTTCCAAGATCTTCAGAGATTGTCCCAGCATGGCTGCTCTAAAACTTGCCTAACTTCCTCCAAGGTCCAGTGGGTTTATTGGGGATAGTTGTACGAGTATGGCAAGGGTTACTGACAAGAGCAGAGCCAATTCAAAGGCACCCCTTGAGCTCTGTGCTATAATTGCTAAGAGTCTCTTCTGATTTCCTGGGCTGCTTTGACTACTCCACTTTAGCCAGCCTCTGCTGATTGGCCTGCTCAGCAGTCTCTCCTAGACTTCTGCTTCAGGTCTTCAAACTGCTTCAGCTCCTCAGAAGTATCCTGCTTGGCTGGCCTCTTCCAGCTGCTTGGCTGTTCAGCAGTCTCTTCCAGGCTTCTTCAGTGCTGGAGGTCTCCTTCAGATTGGTCTGGCTGGCTTGGGTGGCAGTAGAGTCTCTTTCCACATACCCCTGCTGTTTATTCTCTTCCCACATCTTAGAGGAAGCCCACCCCCTGTCTTGTTATTTTCAGGAACTTCTTGAGACTAAGGAGTTGTTTATTTAGAGTCTGGGGCAAAGGGTAAGATGGCTGTGCAGAGGAAAAAGTGTCACAGGACAACTATACAGGAGTAAACTGATAAGGGCTCTTGAGTAAGGGCTTCCAAAAATAGAGTTGAAAATTGCTGCTAGAATGTGTTGAGACCCTGTTGTTGAAGACACCACCCACTTAGATCACAGGACATGGAAAAAACAAATTGGAACTGGAGCTCGACAACATTAGATAGAAATATTCTAAAGGAATGCTTGTGTCACACCCCTCCACTTTGACGATCAGACTGTCAAAATAGTGGACACAGAGTAATTGGAATTTCGCCAGGAATCACACTTTGGGAAAAGACAAAGAACAGCTGAAGGCAGCCAGGAAAGGAAAAGAACTTAACAGAGTGCTGAAAATTTGCCTGATCTGATGTCAACAAGAGGAGAAATTGGTCTTCCTGGAAGTGATTTCACAAATTGCAAAAAGAAACTGGAGCTTTAAGTCAGACTATGATGGTATAATGATGGGAGGAGCTGGACAATGATGTAGAAGCATAACTTTAGCAAACTTTGCTGGCAAGGCATAATTCTCACGTTCTAGTTAAACCTGAATTTTGTATCAGAACTTCAAATATGGACTTTGACTATTGGATATATTTCTTCCCAATATGGCCACATTGAATAAACCTCCTTGTTCTTTTTTTCATCTTTAACTTAGTTCTTTTTTTATCTTAATTTAAGGGCAGATGGCTGAGCTGAAGCATAAGCATTACCACAGCATTGGTCACATTTAGATTTTAGACCTATTCTAAATGAGAAAATTCATTTTCCATATTATAAATCTCTGTAAGAAAACTTGGATGAAGAGATCACAGGTCATAGGGGAGAGTCTATCAAACTACTGTTCTCGCTAAATGGGCATGACATAGAACTGCCTTGAAATTTAGCAGAGCTAATCTCAGTCTTGTTCCAAGAAGCCTCTTTTCACAATGGATGACAACGGGTCAAAATGTGAAGATCTTAGGCCTAAACAGAGCATCTGCATTACCATCTCATCAAGACTCAGGAATTGCCAAGAAAGAGGGAGTATAAAAATTGTCAGAGGCAGAGCGAGGGAGGAGTGCTGTCACGTGTTCTGCACATGATAGTGTTGTTAAACATCTAAGTTCACTACAACTGTGTTTATTGGCAAAGGCATGCACACAGTTTGCCCTGTTAATATTTTATTATGGAAGAAGGAAAAACTCATGGGCCTTCAACTTTCATGAGGGAGGGTTAATGCTAGTGCTAGAAAGGCAAGACACTTTCTTCAGTGTTGTAGCCACTGGTATATTGTCCATCTCCAGCAAATAACCAGTCACATCTTAATACAGGCCACCTTTTTTAAACTCAGGGAACAACATATCCAAGAGAAGAAAGGAGAAGGAAAACTGGGGGAAAAAAAGAAGATTTTCAGTGAAAATGAGGAAAGATTATATAGGGTAATATTGGGTGAAAATGGTTTAAATTTGTTGTAAACATGTGTGAAACTGTCTAAGAATATAAAAGAAATAAAAGTTACTTGAAGTTGAACTGTTAGGTCAAAGGCTCCTTAAATGAACTCCAGGAACTTGTGCTGTATGAAGCCTCCAGAAGATCCAGCTGTGAAAAGAGTTCTGAAACCACTGTGAGAATCAGTGAATATAACTCTAGAGTGTAACTGAGTCATTTTAAATGCTTCATATCCTGGGGTATTGCTCAAGTGGATTCAGTGTTATGGTTCACTAAAAAATAAAAAGAAAAATTCATGTGTAAGCATACATGTGTTTAAATGAGAGAGGAGAAAGAGAGAGAGAGACATAATGAACAAGAAAAGCAAAGAAAAATTGAAAGAGAAAAAGTGTGTTATCATAGTTTGATATAGGTGTCAACTTGGTAATTGAGTATTTGATCTCTGGACACATTTGTGAATTACAAGCCTGCAGGAGATTGTCTAGTTGATGGGGAAGGTCCAGACCACGGTGGGTGGTACTGCAGCGGAAGTTTTATATCCAGGATCTTGTGTTCTGGAGTCAAAACTTGAAACTAAAACACACATAGATGATTAAGGCAGATTTTAGTAGAGGAGAAAAAGAACTAAAGTCACAGACATAGATTCTGAGAGGGACAAGAGAGCCATTTAATGGGCTAAGCCAAAATGCTGTGTTCTTGTATTCAAGGATTAAATCAGGAGAGCAGCATAAGAAGATTAAGGCAGATTTTATTAGAGGAGAGAAAGAATGGAACTCACAGACATCCAGTCGATGAGGGGAAAGGGAGGCAAAGATGGCTGGCAGGGGAGGGTGGTATTTATAGGGTTAGGTAGGACCAGGAAAAGTGGCTTTTCCTTATTGGTTAGTGCCAATGTCTGCAAATCTGATGTTGAGTTTTTGGTACTCTGCATCTCATGTTCTCTTTATATGGAGGCCCAGCCCAGTCAACATTGTATCTGACCTCATGATAAAGCTGTTTCTTTTGAGGAAAGTAACTTAACTGCAATCGAGAGCTATCTCCATATGCTTTCCCACTAAAAACAGATTCTCCAGATTAATAGAGTGTGTTCCTTTAGGATAATTCCAGCAGTGGGGGATGATTTTCAAAGACATTCAAAGACCATCCAACATGACCCTCTTCTAAAACTGCCCAAGTCGGACTTGTCTCTGTTCAGATGAATAAGACTGAGGGAGCTGATTAAGAAAAATTGGCTATCTTCTGTATACTTGGCCAGACATGCTGCTCAGGCAAGTGAGGATTGTCCCTTTCTCTCAGCAGTCCTGTAGATACAATGTATCCAGTTCTCTCAGCTCCTACTGTTGCTTTTAGTTCTGAAGGTTAAACTAAAATTCAAGATGAGAATTTTGTAGTATGTGTTTTGTGAAATGTTAACAGGAGAGAGCTGAACAAAAGTAACACATTATAAAGCTTAAAACTGGCTGAATATTTAGGATCCACTAGCACATTTATCTTTTAGAAACTCTGAGTGGTAAGTAGTCTTATAGATATAATCAAAGAAATTATGGCAGAAAGTGGTAAGATTTGTGACCAATTCCACATAGATAGGCAACATTGGATGCAAATCGAAACTCAGCTCAGCCTGTTCAAAAAAGCAATTCAACCAATTTTGTTCTCAGTATAATAGCACTTCTTAAAAATTCAGGAACAGAAAAATTACAAGTGATTCCTGATTTATTCTGAGGCTGAAAGAATCGGCAGAGTTGGATGAAGCAAAGTAAGTTTAGATGAAACTATAATAAAGTGGTAGAGAAATATGAATGTCAGGTTAAAGCTACACAGTTCAACTTCTGAGTAGCAGGTTTTCCTAAAAATCCAGATAATCTAAACATTTTTTAATGCAAATGAGAAATAGAGGTGAACAATTAAAAATACTGTTCTGTGACTGAGAAGACTTGAAATATTATGACTTTGAAAAATCATGGGTGAATTCATGAAAGTAACTACATCGAAGGAAGTCAGAGTGCTGAGGGGAATAATTGTGACGTTTAAGTTGAAGCTTATGTAGAAATGCCAAGGAATGGCCAGGAATGAGCAAGTACTGCAGTAGGTGTGGATGCAGCCAAGGTATTCGGGATGGGCAGAGAATAGGTGAACTTGAAATAATAAAATAACAAAAAAGGACAATAAGTTCAAGTCTCCCAATATGGAATATCTTATGGAATTAAGTAATTCATTATGTATTCTTAAATTTTTAATGAAATTTTCACACATGTATGAGTGTTCTGCCTGTGAGGGTGGCCATGTGCAAATTAAGGACAACTCAAGGGAGTTGGAATAAATGTGTGGCCCTTCAGAGTCTAGAAAGGACTGAAACATGGCTTTCAGTAAGAGTGAGTATTTGAAATAATTTGAGGTACCACCAAAAGGTAGTTGATTCACATTTTCTGTTCTGATAGAGTATCTCAGTCTATGTAGATTTCTATGATAACATATTATAACTGTGTTGTTCAATATTTACAAAATTATTTCTGCCATTTGTAGAAGTTACAAAATTTAAGATAAAAAGCTTACAGATTTGATTTGTGGATCACCTCATTTCTTGGTTCGTAAGTAATACCACATGGCTTTCACATGGCAGAAATGACAAATAAGGCCAAATTTATATAACCTAAGGCACAGTGTAACAATTACTCTTAAATATTGCTGTGAGAAAGCATTCAAAGTCAACTAACTTAAGGGAGAAAGAGAGATTTATTCAGCTTAGGGTTCCAGAGAGGAGAGTCTTTCATCGTGGAGGCGACATGGCAGGCTAAGTCACTGCAGACATCCTAAGAGAGTCTTTCTTTTTCCCAGTTTTCTGTTCTGTGGTTCCTTTCATCTGGTCCACTACTGTGAGGTTCCAATCAGATGTAGAGCTGGTCTTTGTATTGTAAATGTGTTGATCCAGATAATCTCTTCAGGTGGTCTCAGAGCTGATCTTAGGTAATACCAAGTGTGGTCAAGTTGACACCCAAGATTAACTATCACACACAATTTTTAATGGCATTAGACAGATAAGAAGGAAGATGAAACCTAATAGGCAGTTTCAGACAAGGGCATCAAAAGCAGCAGTCCCTTTGTTGTCCTTGATTAGTTCCTAGCCTGAAACCTAGAATGCCAGAAAAGAGTCATGCTTCTCATTCTACTACCAACAGGAGGAGTTCCCAGAGCTGTATGTAAAATCCAAAGGGAAGACTAGAAGCACATGACCACTATGTGAATTGCGAATGCACTGATCATTGCCTCACACTACATGCCAGTACATGACAAGACTCATAGCCTAACAGCTCTGCAGTATATACTTTCTGAAGATTCCCTCCTGCTAAACAGGTACTGTGTCCTCTTACTTTTTCTCAAAATTGCACCCATAATTCTATAATTAAACTTGCTTTCTGAACCTACTTTCCCTTATGAAACCCTTTATGTGGTCTGTATTTCACATTTTTCAAATTCATGAGTGAGAACCCTGGGGGAAACTGACCAAGTATAAGTTTTATATGACCATGAGCATCCAGCACCTCAACTTCTGAGCTAAATCCCTCAGAGTCTAGGAAGCCTCTGTTGATATTGTTGAATTAGTTGGGTTTTTAGGAGGATAAATGAGTTCTTTTATTTAATATATAACATATATGTATGATTTATGTGCACATGATTGAGAAAATGTGGCATTTTTTTCTGAAATTAAGTTAGATATATTTTACCAAAATTGAAAATTCACTTGTACATCAGGACAAACATCTGGAATGAAAGTGGGAGTGGGAGCTGGAGAGAGAAGACTTTTACTTTGATTTAAGATCTTGCAAATTTGACTCCACTAAGTGTAATGAATGATAACATTTAATGATCTCAGAAGTTGCATTATAAATTTACATAGCTATGCAATGCTTTGTCATATGGTAAGATGATCTGGATTTTATTTTTTGTAAGGTAGAACACAATTCTTATCATAACAGAACTAAATCTTTGTCATAGTTTAAAATGTGAGTTGTCACCCACAGGCTCACGAGTTTGAATCTTTAGTTGTTTGGGAAGACTGTGGCAACTTTAGGAGGTGGAGTCTTGCTAGAGGAAGTTACATCACAGAGAATAGACCTTCACGTTGCTTAGACCTTCCCTATCTGCCCTTGCACCTTGCAGTTTTGCAGCTCTCAGCCTCCATGATGGATGAGACTTAGGCCACCTTCAACTTCTGCCAGCCAATCATGCCTTTCTCAACATAGAAGAGTATCTCTCCTCTCTGGAACCTTAAGCTGAATAAATTTCCTTTTCTCCCATTTTGTTGTTTGATTTTTAAGTCCTGACTCACAGCAACAGAAAAGAATAATAGGTAGAATGTTAAATGTTGACAAAATGGCACATTCCAGGATAGCACTGTGAAGAAAACTTTTTAGTTATGCTGCCGTGTCTGTCTTGTATTTGACAGTTAATGAACCAAAATGATATACTCATTTTTCCATCTTATTCACTCCTTTTCAGTTTTCTCAAGGGTACTTTAAGAGTATAAGGGCCGATACTGGAACATTGGTGTAAGATCTTCAGAATATGAGTCTTAACAGGCCACAAATACCATCAAGTGCCCTTGAGTCAGTCAATGCATACAAATGAATTTCAGAATAATGAGCCACTACTCCTCCAATTAGTATAGATAATCAAGACATGATTGCAAAATTATGAGAACAGAAATCTAGTTTTTCTTTGGACCATTGCAAATAGTTTTTATTTTAAGATTTCACTGCCTAGATATCATGGCTCATAACTTGTCTAACATTTTTCTCTAAGAATATTTAGTCCATTGCCTCCACAGCAAGTTGACCTTTGCCCTCTCCACCTGCCATTGTTATTGGCCCCAAAGTGAAGGAAGAAATAGAACCAAAAGATTCATTATTGAAAATGCAGTGAACTGTAAATTTCTCTTACCGTTTGATAGAAACCTCTCTCTTTGCAAAACTGACCTTTTCTCCCATTAAAATCTCTATTACAATGTTCTTAAAGATTTTTGAAGCATTTGATCTATAGCAGTTATGAGTTTGCTACAATGTGGAATAGGATAAATAGTATTTCATTGATTTTTATCACTGCCTTTGACATTCCAGAACAGTAAATATTTGACATTTAAGAGTTTATTGTAAAATATTCAATCTATATGAGCCCAGGTCCTATCCTACATTAGACTGAATCCTTCTTGGTTGAAAGTCATAGAAAGAAATAAAGAAAAAGTCATGCTTCACAACAGCCTTCAAATTGATATATGTGCATTGTTTCCTGTTTTGCCACAGATGATACCAGATCTGCAAAACTATGAAGCAGCTGACTTGGTTTTTTCCTCTACTGCTCACTGACCTTCAGATCCTTCATAAAAAAGACATATTTCCATACTGTTTTCCAATGAAGTCTAAACAGTTGTCTATTCCACTGTCATATTTAGGTATAGGTGTCAATTTGAAGGTTGAGGGTTCAAGTTCTGGGCACATGTATAGATAATTGGTGGTGAATTAAGCTCATTGTGAATCTGCAAGAGATCATCTAGTTGATGAGAAAGGCTTAATCCATGGTGGGTGGGACTAGGCCCTGGAAAGGTGAATAAAGTACATAGAGCTGATTAAGAAAGTCGGCATCCTTTTGTATACTTGGCTAGATATGTCAGTCTGTAAAGTGAGGATTGTCCCTCTCTCAGCTGTTATGTAGTTACGGTGTGGCCAATTCCCTTGGCCTTTTGCTGATGATGCATGCTATCCTGCTATACTGTACTAAAAACTATAACTGGACCATCATAAGAGAAAATAAACTTTGTTCCCTTAAACTCTTTTGTCATGATTTATCAGCAACATGAGAACAATGGCAACATTCACCTTATTTGTGCTAACTCTCATTCTCCTAAGGCACTCTCCCTTCCCCGGAAATTTTATTAATCAATGATTTTAGTTTCCTGAATCCCATTGCAATTTGGACACTAAAAAACTACTCACAGTTCCTCATTTGAGTTCTACTCTTTGAGGAGAAAGTTATGTTTGTTTTCCTATGCATGGTCAACAAAGTCTATCTAAATACAGTGAATATTGAAAGTACTAAAACAGCATGTGATCTTTGAAAGATTAAATGTACTGTGCTATGAGTTGTTTCAATGCAGAATTATGACAAAGTTATTTATTTAGTCATTAACAAGCTTTTGAAGTACCACTATATATATATATATGTATATGTATATAATTGTTTTCTTTCTCAGTGTCAGTTCCTAGTTTCATGACAAAAAATGAACAAGTCATGAGTAGAATGACAAATACTACATGATCTCACATATTTATGGAATCTAAAATATTTGAACAAATAAAATCTAGAGGTTTTCACTAGAAGTTTGAGAGGCAGGGTATGGGAAAATTTTGGCTGATTGCTGCTCAGCATGTCACCGTAATTAATGGCTATAATCTACACTTCAAAATTGTCCAAAGAGTAGATTGTAATATTTCTAACACAAGAAAATAGTATTAAGACTATGTATGTTAGCTAGCTCCACTTGTTCCTTGTGTTTTCTATGCATGTAGTAAAAAATTACATTTTCTCCATAAATACACTAAATCATTTATCAAGTATTTTTCTATTTTATGTGTGAGTGTGCAAAGGTATATTCATGTGTGTATGTGAATGTTTACATCTGTGTGTGTGAGAAAGAGAGAGAGAGTGTGTGTGTGTGTGTGTGTGTGTGTGTGTGTGTGTGTGTATGCATGTATGTATGCGGAGACCTGATGATGACATTTGGAATCACCCTTGATTGCTCTTCTGCCTTTATTTCTGAGACAAGCAACTCTAATGCAATCCAGAGCTCACTGAGCTAGTCAGCTTATTCTGTGAATATTCTGTCTTTGTCTTCTCAGGCCAGAATTATAGATAAACTGCTACACCCACCAAGATTTTAGTGAGTATTCAAACTGTTGTCTGTTTGCTTGTGCAGCAAGTTCTTTAGTCATTGAGACATCTCTCCAATCCCTTGAATAATATCTTACTTAAAATATAGTATGGATTTGGAAACTGACTATGGAACAGATTTTCTGTAGTCCCTCTGATTATCTTGTATTTGTGTGTTGTCTGAGACCGTTCCTGTGCTCCTTTCTATCTTTCAATATTATTTGATCTGTAACTTGGAAAAAAAATTGGCTGTTGCAAATGCCTGTCTATCTGTCACAACATGGATGAGCGTGGATGGCATTGGCATCACCCTGGTTGGTATTTACTTCATTATTTTTTCCTTTTGTACCAGACACATACCTCCTTTTTCTCAAACTACTGTCCACTAATAAGATTGTTTAAAAAATCTTATTTATAGGAAATTTTAGTATGTCATGAAACTCATCTACCCCTTTATATTTTTCTATAGAATACTGTATGCATTACCAGCTCAAAACAAATTAAACCTATCTGAGATTTACTTTTCTTGTCTTTACAATGAAATTCATTGACTTAGACATTCTACATATTCTCTTCTGCTTCTATATTCAGAAGTTCCATAGCATAAATCTCCCTATGCATTCAGCTCCTCTCATTCATGTTTAAAGATGATTACTTTTTAGCAAGGCACCAAGGAAACTGTCTTATAGTTGCCGTCATGGTAGAAAGTACAGACTCCCATATGCAAAAATTCTGACAACTAAACAATGCATGAACAAATATGTGTTTTGTGAGTTTTATTTCAAAGTTTGCAATCAAAGTAGGTTATTACATATTGCTATGAGTAGCTAACTACTTGGATAAGAGAAGACAGAAACTGATGATAAAATGGTCTCATTAAAATGGGATTTAGCTTTATGCTGATTGCCACATGTGCAGATTCAGACTTAGAGCAAATATGAAACCACAGGCAGCTACAGTATCTCTGTCTTTTCTCATTCCTCTGTATATTTTTCTTTGCTCACTGCTAATATTTGTTTCCTCACAATGTACTTTGCCTAATTATGAGCTCTCAAAGAAATGAATCATGTGAAATTTTTATTAAAGTTTTCAGTAAATTTAGGATGCTTTCACAGAATCAGTAATGCTTCATAAATAATATAAGCAGACACTTGGCTCTATACTTTATAACTTATCACATTTTATTGATTATCTGTTTCAGTTGAAGAAGTTGCAAATACTGATAACACAAATCATGGAAGGATGTGAAATAACATATTTCATCTGGATTCCATGTCTACTACTTCTTCATAGCAAATTTGTGGACTCATTGACATTAGAAACTATCATTTGTCTACTACAAATGGTCTAGAGTTATAAGATTCTGAACAAGCCTATATACTGTTATAGTAAACACAGGTGTACAGATGTTTTCAATGAAGTAATCACATTTATACAGCTGAGAATAGGATTTCTAAAATATGCATTTTCCCTTATTTTTTATAATGGCTATGTGCAAGTTCCATAGCAATATGCAAATATTTCTTTCCCTCTCCATCAATTCACAACTTCTTGTTAATTCTTTTGATAAAACCATTCTTACTAGGGAACTGTGGTACACAGTTATATTTTTCATTTGAAATTACTTATTTATTAGATAATATTGAACAAGTTTTACATACCTGCTTGATAATTTGCATGCTTTCTTCAGAGATAGTCAATTGTCTAATGCCTAACTAACTAAATAATTAATTAATTACTGTTGAGTTTGGGGTCCTGGATTCTTTATATTCATAGGAATATCTTCTTAGATGTAAATTTTTTCTTCTACCTTTTATTTTTTTTCCAAATCATGCAAGCTCAATAGGTACCCCTGTCCTCTCCCTCCTTCCTCCCCTCTCCAGTCATCCCCGATTGCACTTTCCTTTCTCCCTTGTTATAACCTCCCTCCCTCCCTCTCCTTTTCCTAGTGCCTCCCCCTTTCTCCCTCCCATCTCCTGCAACATCCTTTTGTATGAATGTCAAACCTACCTCTGAGTCCAACCCTAGTGAGGAGTAAGGATCCAGTAACATAGCTCATGAGCCCTTTCTTGGGCTCCCCATTAATATGGGATCTCTATTATGACTGTTAATCCCTTGCCTCTAAGAATCCTACTGCCTGGAGCCATCTCCCCTGTGATCCATGCTAGACTATGGAGGTTGTTGACATGTCAGCCATTGTGCAGGTCAGGCAAAGTCCAATTCTGGCTGTTGCAGCTCAAACGTGTGGAGTATCTTGCATATTGTTCGTCCTTCCAATCTTTAGGCCCTTCCAATTTTCCCACACTTCTTCCACAAGGTTCCCTGACCTTCAGGATGGGGAGAGATTTGGCTGGTCTGGTTCCAGGTGCTTAATGTAGGGTCTATGGTATTCTAAATTATGTTTTGTTGTTTTTTTTAGTTTTGCTTTTCCTGCACCGCCCTTGGCAGCATCCTGATTGATTATCCAAGGTCACCTCCTAACCAAAGATAAAAGGCTGTTTAAATGAAGATCTTAATATAAGAGGAGACTCAAAGAATAGGAGTAGCACATAGCAGTGTGTGTGGGGGGGGGTGGCTGAGAGTCCCATTTGCTGGTTGGTTACCTTCTATCTGCCGGTTCCTATACCCTCCCTAATTGGTGAGATCAATCCTGTTCAGTTGCAAGTGACCAGGGAAGTGAGAGTGAGCTGCACCAGATGTCTTGCTACTTACATGCGATACTGGACAGTAACCTATTTTCTCTACTGAAGCATGATCCCCTCTCTCCTTATTTTCTGGAAGGCCCTCTTTCCCCTTCCCTCCTGTTTACAATCTTTGTGATTACAGTAGGTACTATAGAGATTTACCTTTGAATATGTCATTAAGTGGGTTGGAACTAGAATGCAGCTATTAGGGAATACATATGGTATCCAACTTTTGGGTGGATCTGGATGGATTTTGGTGTCTGGGATATATCACTCAATGTAATTTTTTCTAATTCCATCCATTTCCTGGCAAATTTCATTAGTACATCTTTTTTGATTGCTGAGTAGTATTCCTTGTATAAATGTACCACATTTTCATTATCCTTTCTTCAACTGTTGGGCATTTGGGTTGGGCTTTTGCGTTGATTACATGACTTTGCTATTGTAAATAGTGCTTCAATGAACATGGTTGTGCTTGTGTCACTGTAGTGAATTTCTGCATTATGGGGGATTATTCCTAATAGTGGTATAGCGGGATCATATGGCATTTTAATCCTTAACTTTTTTAGAAATTTATCACCAGAGTGGTTGTATAAGCCTGGATTCCCTCCAGCAGTGTATGAAGTTCCCTTCTCTCTACATCCTCTCCAGTATTTGGTGTTGTTTGTATTGTGGATATTTCCCATCCTGACCAGGTGAGATGATATCTCAGGATAATTTTGATTTGCATTTTCCTGATGGTTAGGGATGTGGAACATGTTTTAGGATATTTGTTAGACATTTTGATTTCATCCCTGGAACAGTTTCTTTTTAATTCTGAGACCCATTTTTTTTAATTGGGTCATATATCTCCTTGGTGTTTAGTTTTTTCAAGTTCTTTGAGCACTCTGGATAATAGAGCTCTTTCAGATAAGTGGTTAGTGAAGATTTTCTCTCATTCTGTGGGATGCCTTTTGCAAAGCATCTTTTTTTAACACTAACAAAGTTATTCAATTTTATTTTTCAATAAGATACAAATTAAATAGATCATGTGATACTACTACAACTATACAGAATTGCTAGTGAAGATTTTCTCCCATTCTGTGGATTCCCTTTTTGCTCGATTTACAATCTGTTTACCTGAACAAAAGCTCTTTAATTTCATAAGATCCCATTTGTTGAGTTTTGGTTCTAGTGCCTATGCTCTTGGATTTCTGTTTAGGAACTTTTGGCTTAGCTCAATCAGCTCAAGGGAGTTCCCTACCATTTCAATTAGGGTTTTTTTAATAGTTTCTGGCCTAATATTAAGGTCCTTGATCCATTTGGAATTAATTTTTTGTAATGGTGACAAGTATGGGTCCAGTTTTAATCTTCCGCATGTAAACATCCAGTTTTGCCAACACCATTTGTTGAAGATCATGTTCTTTTTCCATTGAATTTTTTGGGCCCCTTTGTCAAAGATCAAATGTCTGTAATTGTGTGTGCTTATATCTGGATCTTCAACCTATGTCAGTTGATCTACAAGTCTATTTTGTAGCCAGTACCAGGCTGTTTTTATTACTATGAATATGTAGTTTAAGGTTTGGTATGATGATACCTCCAGCAGTGTTTTTGTTACTCAGGATTGTTTTTGCTATACTGGGTCTTTTGTGTCTCCATATGAATTTTGAGATTGTTTTGTCAATTTCTTTAAAGAATTGCTTTGGGATTTTGATTGGTATAGCATTGAATCTGTATATTGCTTTTGGTAGGATGGTCATTTTTATGATGTTGATTCTGCCTATTCAGGAGCATGGGAGATCTTTCCACCTTCTGGTGTCTCCTGTAATTTCTTTGTTTAGGTTTTTAAAGTTTTCATTACATTGCAGGAGCAGCAAAACCGCAAAAGAAAATCAACAAACCACAATCCAGAACTTCAGAGACTCTATATCAATCACATAGAACTAGGCCAGCCTAATCTCTCCCCATCCTGGAGCTCAGGGACATTTGCGGAAGAGGGGGCGGTAAGATTGTAAGAGCAAAAGGATGGGAGGAACAACGATTTGCAAGATTCTCAACAATAGTTGGGGCAAAGCAATCATAATGGGACTTTGCATGCCCTGCGCAATGTCCAGCGCACTGTTGCCCTCATAAAGTCTAGCATCTGTTAAGGGCACCGAGATCCCTGGAGGCAAGGGATTGACAGCCATAGTAGTGCTCCTATGCTTAAGCGGAACAATAGAAAGGGCTTATGGAAATGCCACTGGGTCCTTATATGTCATCGGAGAGGAGGACCCAGTGGAGAGTCAGGCGTACACAATAAAGGACTCTCTGGGAATTGGGGGGGAGGTACTGGGGGATGGGGAGGGAGAGGAGGGGGAGGAGGGGTTTTGGGGGAGGAGGGGGGAGGGAGGGAACTGGTAAAAAATTTTAAAATGTATAAATACATTTTTAATAAAAAAATCAGAAAAAAAAAGAAATGCATTCAGGAAAAAAAAGTTTTCATTACCAAGATCTTTCACTTTTTTGGTTTGATTTATTCCAAGGTAATTCCTTTGTTTTAAGGGATATAGAAAATGGGATTGTTTCTCTAAGGACTTTTTCACTTTTTCATCCTTGGTATACATGAAGGACACTGATTTTTGCATGTTTTTTTTTTTTTTTTTTTTTTTTTTTTTTTTTTTGTAACCTGACACTCTGATGAACTTATGTTCCAAGAGTTTTCTGGTAGAGTTTTTAAAATCACTCAAGTATATGATCATGCCATCTGCAAATAGAGATACCTTGACTTCTTTCTTGCCAATTTGAATCCCTTTTATCTCCCTCTCTTATTTTATGGCTCTAGCTAAGACTTCAAATACAACATTAAATAAAAGTAGTAAGAGTGGATAGCCTTGTCTAGTTCCTGATCAAAGCGGGAAGGCTTCAAGTTTTTCCCCATTGAGTATAATCCTCGCTGTTGGCTTGTTGTATACAGCTTTTATTATGGTGATAAAAGTTCCTTCCATTCCAACTGTGTCTAGGGTTTGATTATAAAACTAGCTTTTATTGCATCTATCGAGAGTATCATGTAGTTTTGGACTTTAGATTTGGTTATAAGATGGAATGTATTTATTGATTTGTGTATGCTAAAGCAACCTTGTGTGCCTGTAATAAAGCCTACTTTATCACAGTGAATATCTTTTTAATATGTTTTTGAATCTGACTTACTAATATTTTGTTGAATCTTTGCCTCTGTGTTCATCACAGAGATGGGCCCATACTTTTCTTTTTTAGGTGTATCTTTATTAGGTTTTAGGATTAGTATGATATTAGCTTCACAGGAAGGATTTGGAAGTGTTCCTTCATTCAATTATTTGTGGAACAGTTTAAGGAGTAATGGTGTTACTTGTTATTTAAATGTCTTGCAGAATTCTGTGCTGAAGCCATCTGGTCCAGGACAATTTTTGGTGGAAATATTCAAGATTACTTTCATCAGTTTCCTCATTTGTTATAGTATTATTTAAATAATTCAAAACTTCCTGATTCAATTTAGGTAAGTTGTACTTACTCAGGAATTCATCCATTTCTTCTGTGTTACCAAATTTCTTGGAGTTTAAGTTTTTGAAATATGACCTTGTAATTCTCTGAACTTCTTGGATAGCAGTTGTGATAACTCCATTTTCATTTCTAATTTTGTGAATTTGCTTTTTCTCTCTCTTGATTTTGGTTAATTTAGGGAAGGGTATATCAATTTCATTGATTTTTTCATAGAAACAGCTTTTTGACTGGTTGATTCTTTGTATGCTTTTCCTTATCTCAATTTTGGATATTTTTACTCTGATTTTGCTAATCTCTCTTCTGCTTCTTTTTGAATAGGATTGCTGTTGTGTCTCTAAAGCTTTAAGCTGCATTATTAAGTTATTTATTTGTGATGTTTCCATCTTTTTGATATAGGCATTGAGAGCTATAAATTTGCTTCTTAGGACAGTTTTCATGGTGTCCCAGAGATTTTGATATGTTGTATTTTCATTATCATTCACTTCTAGGAAATCTTGAATTTACTTTTTGACTTCTTTCTGAACCATTTCTGCTTCAGCATCATAGTGTTTAGTTTCCAAGGGTTAGTGTATTTTCTGCTGTTTGTTGTGTTGTGGATGTCAAACTTTAAACCATGGTGATTTGACACCTATATGACCTATAATTTCCTGTATATGTGGAGATTCGTTTTTAATTCTTTTCATAGGCATTTTCATAGGGCATTTTTGTTTTATTTTTTATGTTCTTCTTTTTGTTTTTGTCTGAACTGAATTAGACAATATTACTACACTTGAGTTGTGGCCCAGTATGTGGTCTATTTTGGAGGAAAATCATGGCCTGCTGAGTGCTGTTCGATAACGATCTCTAAGGTCCATTTATTTCAGTAAGGGTTTGATTTAGTTCCAATGTGTCTCTGCTGAGTTTTTGACCTGTTGATCTACGTATTATTGTTTTGGGGTCGATTTCTTATTTTAGATTTTGTAGCATTTACTTAATTAATGTGGAGGAGCCCATATTAGGTGTGTATATGTTCAGTATTGTGAAGTCTTCCTGGTAAATTGTACCTGTGACTAAAATGTAGTATCCTTTTGTATCTCTTATGATTTTCTTTGGTTTGATGTCCATTTTGTCAGATAGCATAACTGCTACCCCTGGTTCCATTAGCTTGAAGAATTTTTGACTGGCCTTTTACTTTTAGAATGTTCCTATTTTTTATGGTGAGATGTATTTCCTGAAGGCAGTAGTAGATAGATGGGTTGTTATTTCTAATCTATATGTGATTGGAGAGTTAATTTGGTTAACAGTTAGTGTTACAATAGAGAAATTACTTTTAATTCCTGATTTTTTTGTGTGTTTAGTGACTTTCAGAAATGTATTATTTAACTTGTAGGTTTTGGTGAATGGTTTTAAGTTTTCCTTTTGTCCTCCTGGATATGCATGTTCCTTTCTTCAAGCTTGAGTATTTTCAAAGAACTGTTTTGATGGTCATGTAAGCCTTCAAATTGTCTTTATGGTGGAAAATTTTTCTTTTCATCCTGGATCATGACTGATAGTTTTGCTGGGTATATCAGCCTGGGTTGACATTTTTACTCATTCAATACTTGAAGTAAGTCTCTCCAAGATCTTCTGGCTTTTATTGTTTCCATTGAAAAATCATTTATTATTTTAGTTGGTTTACCTTTAAAAGTCACTTTTAAAGGTAAACTCTCAGCACATTCTCCTTGTCTTGTGTGTGTAGTATTTTGAATATAATTTGCTATGGTATGTTTCTATTTTTGTCATATCTGTTTGGGGTGCAAAATGCATCTCATACTTGTATGGGCCTCTCTTTCTTTAGATGTGGAAAATTTTCCTTTTGATAATTTGAAAAATTTACTTGGGTATGTTATTTTGAGATTCTTGTTCTGGTATTCCACAAATGTGCATGTTAGACTTCTTCAACATGTCCATAACTCTTGAATATTCCTCTCAAGTATGATTTTGGCTTTAAAAACATCTTTGACTGAACTGGTTAGCTTTTCCACATTGCTTCCAGATCTGATATTCTTTTTTATAAATTTTTTTATTTATTATTTATTCAATTGTGCATGTATGCGGGTGTGCGCATGTGTGAATGTATGTGTATGTATGTGTGTGTGCGTGTAGAACCACGGACGAATTCGGGAACCACCATGGACCGCCTCCATCTCCTCCTTGTTTACTCTGCCCCGGGATTCACAGGCTCCGCCCTGGGATTCACAGGCTCCGCCCTACCAGGACCAGAAATGCAGGCCGCCCCCGCTTCCGCCTGGTGTCTATACGTGGGGTCTAGGATCCGAACTCAGGACCTTCCACCTGCAAGGCAGAGGCTTAACCCCTGAGCCACCTCTCCAGCCCCCTGATATTCTATTTTCTGTTTGATTTGTTCTGCTGATAAGACTCTGTTGAGTACTGTGTTGAAGGTAGCTTGTCTTTTAGTTAGAGTTTAAACATTGCTTGAGATTGCTTTAACTGCTCTATGCCTATTTTTGTTTCTTCAACTGCTTTTCATATGTTCTCCAAGTGCCTGTTGTGTTCCTGTTCAAAGTTGTTGATGCGGTTTATTAAACTCCTCCTGGCTTTCCTTTTTCATTGCTTTGGTCATAGTAAATATTAGTGTTGAAAATCATTATCTTTGGTATGACTTTCTTGGCTATTTTCTGTGAGTTTGTTCTGGTTGGAGTCTATCATTATGGGGTTAATTCTTTCTGTAGAAGATTTGTTGTCTTGGTTTTTGTTTCTTATAGATTTGTGCTGTGACCTGGGCATTTTTGTTTTATTTTTTATGTCTTTCTTTTTGTTTTTGTATGTTTTTGGCTGAACTGAATTAGACAATATTACTACACTTGAGTGAGAGTTGCCTTGGAGTTGGTTATGCCTGTCTGGTGTTGGTGCTATTGGACTGTTAGTTCATCAATAAAAGGTAGGTTTAGTAGATGGGGATTAAAGATTAGTGGTAGTGCACTTTTCTGACTTACTTCCTTGGTGACATGTGAGGATGAATGATACTGTCCCAGAAGTTGTATGTTTTGCATTGCTATTTGGAAATGTTAGACTGTAGTGAGTAATAATTATGAGGAACAAGATGGTAAAAATGTTTACTTATCTTAGAGCTGCATGTGAAGATTCTCTCCCATATAATGGGATGATTTCAGAAGACCTCACATGAATGGTATTGGTCCCCTAGAGCTTTGCTTGCGTTTTCTCTGGACTCTATTGAATTATGAGGAGCACGAAGTCCACCCTGGTCCAGGTCTGGGTCCCAGGCAGAAAAGTCAGATGTAAATTTTTAAAAACTTACTGAGAGACAGAGAGGGAGAGATATGCGAACAATAGTGCAAGGGTGAAAGTTATATGTCACTTCTCTCTTTTACCCCTGTGTATTTCCAGGGATCAAATTCAGACCACCACGTTTGTATGAAGCCACATAACCCACTGAAGTATTTCACAGGCTCCTCAGATGTGAAATTTCCAATGATTTTCTTCTACTCTACAGATTTTTCTTTTTGCTCTGTTGGCTATTTTCTTTGTTGTGTAAAAGTAGTTTGATAGAAATTTTATTTGTTTATTTTTGCTTTGTATTCAATACATTTATAAGTTCTATGAAAAAAACCCTTTTTCAATTTCAATGCCCAAATTATTCCCTGAGGATTGCTTTGCAGAGGATCCATCATTGCAGATCTTACATTTCTCTCTTAATTACTTGTTGTCCATTTTGTTTACTAATGATTGACAGGTGTATATTTTCACTCTGCTACATATGGACCATTTACCCAGCCTCATATTTTGATAGACAGTTCTCTTTTGGACCTGACTCTTGGCCACTTAGGTGGATGTCAATCGGCAGTTTATGACACAGATTTGCTTCTCTTTTAATACTTGACATCACACAACGGCTTTTATAGAATTAATATATTACTTTTAATTTTTGCTTTAATTTTGAAAGTATGTATACAAAATGATGACTTTTCATACGTGTATGCTATTATGTGTGGTTCTTAAGCATTCCCTACCATCCTCCATTGCTCATTCCTTGGGTGTTGATGATTCCCTCCCTCAATTTCACCTTGCATGACAATGCTACATGCACCATTCTTTTCATCCCTTCTTATTTTACGCTGACCTGTTTCCTGTGTTTGTGCATATACATATTTATGTATATAACAAATTTAACTCAAGGATCTATTTGACAGAGAACAAGTGCTGCTTGTCTATGAGTTTGTCATATTTTATTTAACATAATAAATTTCATTTCTATCTGGTTTCTGATTTTTTAATGGCTGAATAAAATTCTATTGTAAGCATGACAGGGATACAATTTTTACAATAATGATGTCTTTGGTAAAGACAAATTTTCTCATAAAATAGTCTAGGCACTGCAGAAGTTCTTCTCCTACAGTGTGAGAAGCTGCCAGGCACAGTTGAGCAGACCCACAGAAAGGTTGTCCACTCACCTTTTATACCTAACACAGGGAGGTTTTGTGTATGTTTGACAAAGGAATTATGAGCCTTTGGAGGAGGAGTCATGCTTCTTTGGTTTTTCATATTCTCTATGCATCTGTGTTGAAATATTCAATCTGTTCATTTGGATATTTATTCCAGTTTATTTGGAATCCTTATGGGCAGATAACTCTTATACTATTCACAGAGGAGAAAGCAAACAACTGTAATATAAATAACATAAAATTGTGTGAGATATAGAAGTACATTTGATACTTGATTCTCTCCTCTGAAATACCAATGATCACCACACAAAAAGTAGGAAAATGGTGTAGAATGTGTCATGAATTTAAAAATTATTTAAGTTAAATACTAAGTCATTTAATGAGATAAAAGAAAGGGAGAAAGAAAAGCGAAAGCTTTAGGAGCAAAGTTAAATAAATGAAAGGAAAAAGAGAGGCATAATGGGGAAGAAGGTTGGTTAGAGAAGAATAACAGTAAAAAATTCAAACATTAGTTGTAAAAAGAAACATTTTCCAATAATAAGAAAGTTCAAAAAATGCTCACAAAGAAAAGAAAGGAATAAAAATTTCATAAGAGTTTTTTTAGTTAATAACATGAAGTCAAAATATGACTAAAATGGAGCAAAATTTTTGTTTTTGTCTGAATTTTATAACTTAATTTATTTTTATTACATTTTTTGCCTAATCATACACGCTCAGTAGGTGCTCCCCTTTTTCTCCCTTCTTTCTTCCTCAATTGTCCCCCATTCCATGTCCCCCTTTGTCTGCTCCCCTCTCATCCCTTTTCCCTTCCCTCTTCCTCTCTTGGTACTTCCTGATTTCTCCCTCCCATCCTCCAGAGCATCTGTTTATATGGACACTGAATTTTCCTCTGTGTCTTCTATAGTATTGAGGGTTCAAGACTCAGTGGCATAACTTGAGGCCCCTTCTTGGGCTGACCACTAGTATTAGAATTTTATTATGACTGTTTAACCACTTGCCTTTAAGGGTCCCACTGCTTGAAGCCTTCTCCCCTATGATGCTAGAGTTTGGGGACAGGTCAGCTATTGTGCAAGTCAGGCAAGGTCCAATCGCATTGTGGCTTATACACTGCTACATCCCTGACTTGTGTGGAGTATACTGCCTATTGTTGGTCTTCCCTATCTTTAGGCTTTACAATCTTGCCACCCCCCTCTTGCACAAGGTTTCCTGGGCTTCAGGTTGGGGAGAGAACTTGCTGGTCTGGTTCCAGGTAAACAGTGTAGGGGTCTTTGGTGTTCTGAATTATGGTTTGTTGTTGTTTTCAGTTTTGCTGTTCCTAGTTTTCAGTTTTGCTGTTTCAGTTTCAGTTTTGCTGTTCAGTTTTGTTGTTCCAGTTTGGCTGCATCTTGACTGGTTGTCAAGGTCATCTCCTAACGAAAGATAAAAGACTGTTTAAGTGGGGCTGGAGAGGTGGCTCAGGGGTTAAGCGAGTTCGGATCCCAGATCCCACGTATAGACTCCAGGAGGAAGCAGGGATGGCCTGCGCTTCTGGTCCTGGTAGGGCGGAGCCTGTGAATCCCAGGGCAGAAGGAGGTGGAGGCGTCCATGGTGGTTCGCGAATTCGTCCGTGGTTCTACACATACACAGACACAGACAACACACACAGACACACATGCACGCGCGCGAGCACATACACACACACATGTACACAGTTGAATAAATAATAATAATAATAATATAATAATAATAATAATAAAAGTTTAAAAAAAAAGACTGTTTAAGTGAAGATCTCAATATAAAAAGAGACTCAAAAGTAGATGGAAGAATAGGAGTAGGACACAGCGCTGAGAGGGGTCAGTCTCCCATTTGCAGGTTTGTTACCACCTAACTGCCAGTTCTTACCATCTAACTGCCAGTTCCCATACCCTCCCTGACTGGGGAGATTAAACTTGTTTTATCCCAAGTCCTAAGAGAGCAAGAAAGGAAGTGAGAGTGAGTTGCATCAGATGTCTTGCTACTTGACCTTGGCCTAATTTTTCTATTGAAGTATGCTCTTTTCTCTCCTTTCTTTTGAGGTCTTCTTTCCCTTTCTCTGCTATTTATAATCCTTTGTGATTATAGTGGGTACTACAGAGATAAAATTTGTGTATCTTGTCAAGTGGGTTTGTAACTAGGATCCACTTATTAAGGAGTACATACTGCTTCTAACATTCTGTGTCTAGGATACATCACGCAATATAATTTTTTTCTAATTCTAAACATTTTCAAGAAAATTTCATTAATTCATCTTTTTTGATGGCTAAGTAGTATTCCATTGTCAAATATACCACATTTTCATTATCCATTCGTCAATTGGGTTGATTCCATGACTTCGCTATTGTAAATAGTGCTGCAATGAATATGGTTGTGTTCATGTCACTGTAGTGAATTGTTGCACTTTGGAATATTATTTCCAGCAGTAGTATAGCAGGGTTATTAGGAATTTTAATCCTTAACTTTTTTAGAAATTTCCATACTGATCTCCAGAGTGGTTGTATAAGTCTGCATTCCCAGCAGCAATGTATGAGAGTTCCCTTCTATCTACATCCTCTCCAGCATTTGGTAGTGTTTGTATTGTGGATTTTTATCATCCTGACACTGGGTGAGATGATATCGCTGGGTAATTTTGATTTGCATTTCCCTAATGGCTAGGGATGTGGAGCATGCTTTAGCATATTGTTAGACATTACAATTTCATTCCTGGAATGGTTTCTTTTGAGTTGCCAGACCCATTTTCTAATTGGGCTATTTATCTCCTTGGTGTTTAGTTTTTTAAGTTCTTCGTGCACTCTGGGTAATAGAGCTCTATGGGATATGTGGTTAGTGGAGATTTTCTCCCATTCTGTGGGTTCCCTTTTTGCTCAATTTACAATCTCTTTATCTGAACAGAAGCTCTTTAATTTAATAAGATCCCCTTTGTTAAGTGTTGGTTCTAGTCCTGTGCTATCTAGTGCCTGGAGCCCAATAAGTTCAAGGGAGTTCCCTACCCTTTCACTTAGGGTTTTTATAGTCCCTGGCCTAATATTAAGGTCCTTGATACATTTGGAATTTTTTTTTACATGTGACAATATGCCAGTTTTAATTCAGTTTTAATCTTCTGCATGTGGATATCCAATTTTCCAGCACCATTTATTGAAGATGATGTTCTTTCTTCATGTTTTTTTGGGCCCCTTTGTCAAAGATCAAATGGCAGGGCAGATTTTTTTGATCCTTCTGTGACTCTATGTGTTGTACTCTCTGGAATCACCAATCCTCTGGGGGGGGGGCTCAGTCTAGGTGACCTCAATAATCTGGCAAGGTTAGACAAAGAAGTTTTGATGGAGGAAGTCTGCAGGGTAGCTCAGGATGTTTTGACCAGCTCAGGGGAAGTCAGGAGGGGGCAGCTCAGGATGTGTTGAATAGCTCAGGATGGAGGAATAGCTCAGGATGGAGGAAGTCAGGAGGGTGTAGCTCAGGATGCTTTGAAGACATTTTGCTACATTCAGCCTGTATGCTGGCTTGACCTTTAAGATGATTGGTTGCCCGTTTCCCCACCCTGGAATTCTCATTGGGGTTTCCTTTTAAGATGGCTACATACTGTCACATATTGATTGTCCTCAGGAAGTAAGGGCTAGGAGCAGGAGGACAGCACACTCATCTTTCCCCTAATCCCCCATGTACAGGACCTGCAGGACTGACCTGCAGTATGGAGCTGTGATTCCTGGGGACCCCTGTATTTGGTGCCCAACGAGGGGCATGAAGAACTCATGGAGGGTTAAAGAATTTGATCGAGGCCAAATGGTCTGCGAGGTGAGTGAGACCCTAAGAGATGGATAACACAACTACTAAGTCTGAAGACCCAGTGCTTAAAGCACTGAGATATATACTTAGGAGTAGAGGGTTCTCTGTTCTTTAAAATAGTGGGCAACCTTCCCTCATATTGCAAGAAGCCCCAAATACCTGTCTTAAAGTCTCTCCTAGAGACTAGAGGCCTCAAGGTTAAGGCTGCTGGCTTAGAGGAATTTTAAAATGAGGCTATGGTTTTAGCACCTTGGATTTCCCCAGAGAATATGTGGGAACTGGACCTATGGATAAGGGTGCTTTTCCTTGCTAGGTGTTTTTCATAATTAAACTAAGCTGCCGGATTTAACTAAAGAGGTATTGTTTTAAATAAGGTTTTCCTAAATGTTAATCTGCCTTTGATAAAGCTTTCAAGGGTAATTTTAAGGCAGGTGCTGGTAAATTGTATAGCTGTGGGTAACATATTGTTTATGTGGTTGTGTTTGCATGTTTTATATTTACATGTTGTATGTCTTGTGTTTAAACAAAAAATCTGTGGCTACTTAAATTTTTTTCATTTCTGTAACATGCTAATACTGAAATTTTGGCATGCCATTTTTAAATACATGTATACTTATTTAAAAACAAGAACAAATAATTTTGATCTGTTTTCAGACAGACTTTATGTAATTAATCTCCTCCCTGGGCTGCTAAATTCTCACATTTGCCTGGACAAAAACCCCATTAATGATTCAGACCCAAACTCTCCTTAGGGAGAGAAAACACCTAATCTTCTTACAGCACCTTAGGGAATATCAAGGACTATGCAGGTTTTTATCTCAAGGTAATGTTGAACCAGATAAAATGAGCTCTGCTCGTATTTTATCCACCAATTTGAAAGGGGCCCAAGGTCTACATGACCTCACTCATTAATTGGAAGGGGCTTCACAAGAATTTCCCTCAAATTCCTATCAAAGACCTAGAGAAAATTGTGTGCACCTACAAGTCTTGCCAGCCATTCTCTCAGATGGCCACCATTGCAACAACCAAGGTAAATCCTCATGGACTGAGGCTCAATTCTCTATGGCAGGCTAAAATGACATGTTATTCTCCATTTGGTAATCTTAAATATGTTTTTGTATTTATTGACACATTCTCCCAGACCTGTTAGGCTCCAGCCCACACAGGAGAAAAGTCTAAACATGCTCAGAGATAAGTCTAAACATGCTCAATCTCCTTTTTTACAAAGTTTTGCTACACTAGGACTTCCACAATAAATAAAAACTATTAATGGGCCATGCTTTATAAACAAAAGCCTACAAGACTTCTTTGAGCACACTACAGGGATTTCTTACAATCCACAGGGCCAAGCTGCTGTAGAACGTAATCATCAAAATATTAAGGCCCAATTACAAAAACAAAAAGGGGGAATAATCCCCCACCAACAACTAAATATGGCCTTGTTCACTACTAACATTAGAGTCCTGCTTCTAAAAACATGGGGGGCGACAAGACCAGAGACCTAAAATACAGGTGAGATGGAAGGACCCCATCCCGGGATAATGGAGGGGCCCAGACTCATTAACAATGGGTCGAGGCTTTGGGTGTGTCCACCCTATAGGAGGCTCAAATCCCATATGGGTGCCTGCTAGAAATCTTAAATTCTGTTGTCTGGGGGACGATGACCCCAACCAACCAGAGTCAGACACCGCTAAAGACTAATAAGGACAAAAAGAAAGAATGGTGCTATGCACAGGCTCAGCAGGCTCTTGACTAATACTTGTAAAAGGGGGAAAAGAGAAAAAAGAGAAACATAGACCTAAACAGATCCATGGGCAACACCGCCCTTGAGATAGATTTTTCTTATCTCCTCACAGGCCATGGTGAATGCGGCATGGATCATTGCATTGATCCTCATCGTAAGGGCCATTGTTGTGGGGCTTACCTTGCTTGATCCTGCTCCTGACTACTTTCAACCTAATCCATATGCTTGGAGGAATCAACTCAACCTTTTGAGAGAGACCAAAATCATCTTGGTGGTGTTCCTCACCTGGACATACTTAATGCTATTCTCATGGATCATCCAAGAAGGCTTAAAGGCTACGGACTTGTGATACTCTTGCTACTGCTGTGGGTAGAACTTGAGGGGTTGGGATTGCTTCGGAGCTATGTAATTAATCCCGGTACGCTGCAACCAAAGGATTGGGACTTCGTCTTCCAGCCCATGGTCTGTATTGTTGGCCTTGCTTTGCTGTAAGATTATATACACCATAATCATACTACACAACAAAAGATGATTATGCTTGCACAGATCCTAGAGGAGACACCTACCTGCTAGAGGCTTTCAGGACTCTTGGATACAATTGGCCCTTCAAGAGGTTGCTCGGGTTCCTCAATAGAGACTACTACTCTAATGGTGTAGCTCCTTCATGAGGTGATCCCCTGGGGTTAACTCGAGGAACAACCCTTTGAGCCCACCTCATTACAAAACAAAAAAGGGGGATATGTGAGGGCCTCAGTCTAGGTGACCTCAATAATCTGGCAATGTTAGACAAAGATGTTTTGATGGAGGAAGTCTGGAGGGCAGCTCAGGATGTTTTGACCAGCTCAGAGGAAGTCAGGAGGGGGCGGCTCAGGATGTTTTGACCAGCTCAGAGGAAGTCAGGAGGGGGTGACTCAGGATGTGTTGAACACCTCAGGATGGAGGAAGTCAGGAGGGCGCAGCTCAGGATGCTTTGAAGACATTTTGCTACATACAGCCTGCGTGCTGGCTTGACCTTTAAGATGATTGGTTGCCTGTTTCCCCACCCTGGAATTCCCATTGGGGTTTCTACCTTTTTAAGATGGCTATGGACTTGCAATAAAAGAGTTCCTGTTGGGGCTGGAGAGGTGGCTCAGGGGTTATGCCTCTGCCTTGCAGGCAGAGGGTCCTGAGTTCGGATCCTGGACCCCACGTATAGATATCGGGCAGAAACCGGGGCGGCCTGCGTTTCTGGTCCTAGTAGGGTGGAGCCTGTGGATCCCGGGGCAGCGTAAACAAGGAGGTGGAGGCTATCCATGGTGGTTCCTGAATTTGTCTGTGGTTATACACACACACGCACACATATATCATGCACAATTGAATAAATAATAAGCAATAAAAAATTTTTTAAAAAGTTCCTGTTTAACTAGACTCCCTGTCATGTCTGATTGTTCTCAGGAAGCAAAGGCTGCCAGCAGCGCACTCACCTTTCCCCGATTCCCCATGTGGAGGACCCACGGGGCTGGCCTGCAGTATGAGCTGTGATCCCCGGGGACCCCCACAATCCTGTAGCTGGGACTTGTCTCCAAAGCACATTGAGAATTGCAGAGGCAATTACAGCACTATGATGTGAACAAGTGTTGGACTTTGTATTTTAAAGTTCTGAGTATTGGTGTTCCTAAGAAAGGATTATGGATGTCATATATCTTCCTGGAATTTCAGAAATTTGAAACTTTACAACAGTAAAAGATTTTAGGTGCATAAGACTATATCTTACTCTGATAATTTTTATGTGAGCATTGGATTGGACACATTTTTAATCTTAGTAAATATCCTCAGAATAAAAAATGGTTTTACATATTCAGATTCTAAGTAAGCAGGCATTTCAATAAAGAAATTTAAAGGTGATAGAAATAGGTACAGGATCATAGGGTGAGGTCTTCAGAGAGAATTCAGAGACTACCCATGAAGGTCAGCTTCAGAGAAGACAGGAAGCCCCTTCCTTGCCTGGGCCTCATTGAACCAAGAGAACATGCCCCATGCCCACCAACTTTGGGAGGTTTATTTTCATCCAGATATATTCTTTTCAAAAAGTCTTTTCTCTTGTTTATCTTTGTGGTAGTTAGCCGCAGGTGTTGACTCAACTATTGGAAGCACAGGTTCTGTGCACATTGTAAAGAATTAGTTGAGTTAATTCCTGGGAAAGACTGCAGGAGATTGTATAGTGCAATCTTGTGACTACTCCTTGTATAGTTGGAGATTTGGAGGGAGATGATTCAATGAATTTGGCATTCTCTGGTGCTCATTTCTGTTGCTGTGAGACAACATCTAAGTCAAGCAGCTTAAGGAAGAAATGATTTATTCAGCTTCAGTTTACTATTCAGATTAGAGAAACAGTCCTTCAAAGTAGAAAAGGCATAGCTTTCAGCAGAAGCAGAAGCCTAAGTTAATATCATCTATGGAAGTATTGAGTTGCTGAATTGTGAACTGTTAAGAGCAGACCTTTCCTGAAAGTAGGGTGGAACTAATCTACCACAAAGCCCATACACTGTAAACTTCCTCCTACAGTCAATCTCCATCTTTTAAGGCTGCCATGACCTTTCCAAACAACTAAGGATTCGAACACATGAGCTTGATATTTCAGACATGACTTTTAGCCAGAGATTTGTGCCTCTTGGAGTAGTTCTGAGAATATGGCTGTGGCCAATTCTCTAGCTATTGTTGTGAGTTCTCCTGTCAATCTGGAATTTAAAAAATGTAACCATATAACTGTAAGCCAAAATAAAACATGAATTTATGTTGGCATGAATTTATGGATAGCACACAGAGTAACTGGAACAGTCTTTAATTTTTTTTGCCATGTAAATCATTATTGGGTGAAGAAAACAGATCCAATTCCAAATTCTTAGATGGTAAAATCACTATCCATGTGTGCCTTTTCAATTCATGGTACAGTGACACATGAACATGTATATCACGAGACTGTCCTACAGAACCAAACCCTGCAATACAATATTCTTAAGCTTCCAGGTACCCAATAATCCTCTGTAGTTATTATGCAAATAGTGCATCACATTGTTCTCAGTGTTAATCTTTCATTAACAAAATCATACAGTGAAACAATTATTGACACAAAAAATGCAAATTAAATGAATTAAAAAACTAATCTTTTCTGAAAGTAGAGGTCTATAGTCATGTGACACTCAAGAGTCAGAAGCCAAGAAGCCAAGAAATCTCTCCTGGCTTAGAACTTAGGCAAAAATTAATATACAACAATAATACACCACAGAATTTTAACATTTTGAAAAAAACTGTATAAAATAGAAAAGATTAATATTCTGAGAATTAAGCTATGCAGATTAGTGTGAAACAAAACTGAGTGGAAAATTATGGAATAAGGTATGCACATACAATTGATTACTATTAGTATGATTTTGATCATAAGAATGAATTAAGTAGTTACAGGATGCCAGACACACAGAACTAGTGATTAACAGGTTGGGAGAAATAATCTATTTATACAAAGAAAACCTTTGGATGTGGCCTCTCTGTCATATATGGAACCTGAGTATGGCCATGGCAGGAAAGACTCATTTGTAAATGGGACATGGAATAGGAAAGAAGGGAAGGAATTAAGGCAGGGATAATATGAGCTATGACTGTGCTCAGAGTTCATTGTATTAATGAAAGGAAATTTAACAATAAAACTTCTTTCTTTGTACAATTAAATTTGTTAAGGAGTGACATACATTCATAAAAGAAACAAAAATATTTTATTCTACATTAAATGGTGTGTTTGCATTAGAATCTGTCTGATGTTTCCTTAATGATTTTGAGGTTTCTTTCTTTTACTAGATCATGCAGATCCCCAGTAAACTATATAAGGAGAGAAGAGGAAATGAAATAGATGAAATGGAGTGCCAAAACATTTAATATTGCAAGAAGCTTACTCATACTTAAATTGTTGAAGTCCTGTCTTTATCAACAATGATAAAACCTGCTGATATATTTAAAAATTTTATGCTAGCCGTGGAACACACTCCTGTAAACTTAGAACTTGGAGGCACAGATAGGAGGATTACGGGTTCACTGCCAACTTTGGTTACATGGTGTTTCAGGCCAGCCTGGGATATATGTGACTCTTCCCACTCTTTTTACCCTCGCCCCCAAAAAGAAATGCTTTGTCACATAGAGTAAATTTTTCATAGTTTGTGAATACATTTCACAGTTGATTCAGTAAATGACATTAACATTGTGGTTAGAGGTGATTTTTTTTTATTTTTGAGCTATCAGGTAGGAAATATTGAAATTAAAGGAAAATGCAGGGTTTTCTAGTGACACTGGTAGACTAGAAATCACTACTCACGAATTTCTAAGACCAAATCATGTTTTCAATTTAAAAATCTTATATTTGAAATCTTCATTGAAATTATTAACACTATTGGGATTTCTTTACCTTTCACCCAATTTCAGATTTAAGCAGGCAGAATTGATACTTGAATGAAAGCAGAAATAATATCTGTACTCATTTTAAAACTGTTCCAATAGTAATTTTTTAAATGAGAGTATCTGAATTTGAGATGTAATGTGGTTATATCTAAAAACGCGTTTTCTTTTTCAAGTGATAAAAGTGTCCCTTTCCTCTCTTGATCATTCCCTCTTCCTGTCTTTTCTGACCTTTCTCATCTTTCTTTACACTTTCTCCCTCCCCTCTCTTTCTTCTTCATCTGCTCTCCAAGTATCTTTTTTTCTTTTTAAATCGATGTAGTTGAACTAAGAGGACAGCTAGTTTCATCTGTGTCCTTTGTTGCTTCCCTGTCTTGTCTTGCCCAAAGCTCTGGTCTTGGGATCTTAGGAACTATGCACTGCTCCTCAGTTTCCCTGGGGTCTCTCAACCTACTTTTACTTTCTTCATCTCCTTTTAATCACTAGTCTTCTATCACAAGCTCATGGAGAGGTACAGTGCATATCTTTTCCTTAATGGAATATTTTCCCCTATGAATATTGTATATCAAGTATTTATTTTACAGAAGACTAAGCTTAATATTTTGATCAAAGATTATCAAATTACTTCCATGGACTAAAATCCTATCAACTGCCTATTTTACTGTGGTCCTAGTTAAGAATACTGTTGACGTATTAATTATATATTGAAGCATAACATTTCATATTATGTGGGTATTACATAGATTTAATTCAATGTTCATAAGTAATACTTTATTGAATCACTGCCATGCCCTTTTACTCTGTATGCAATGGCTATTTCATGCCAAGAAATGGTGGAATAGTTCAAACATAGATAATTTGGCCCTAAGTCTACAATATTTACAATTGATCTTGCAAAACATAAGAAATATTTTCTGGCACTTGGTTTAGGATACATATTTTGAAATGGAGAAGATCCAAATAAAGAAACAATAGACACTGACTGGGGGTACGAGGAGCATTGTAAAGTGTGGATTAGAAACTTATTATGTCTCTGGCACTCTATAAAGACAGGGATTAACTATGATATGTAGTTTCTTGTCAGAGAAATAAGTGTTATTAGTTTTTTAAAAAATATTTTATTTATTGTGTGTGTGTGTGTGTGTGTGTGTGTGTGTGTGTGTGTGTGTTGTATGTGTGTGTGTATGTATTAGAGGGCACTGTTTGTCCCTGTGGAGGACCAAGGGTGACTTGAGGAATCATACTGGATTGCTTACACCTCTTTGCTTTGCTCTGGGATTTTCAAGGCTCCGCCTAACAGGGCTGGAAATTGAGGTAGCAGTTGTTTTTGTCTGGCATTTTTTACACAAAGGACCTGGGATCTAAACTCAGGACCTTCTGCTTGCAAGACAAAGTCTTAATCCCTGAGTCAACCCTAGTTGGTATTTTTTGAGGAACAAAATGTAAAAGAAGCTGGGATGCTTTTTTAATTTCTATTGTATAATTTCAGATGATTGTACTGAGAAGTCAAGATCGTGATCATCAGTGAAAATAAACCAATGCACCCTTATGGCTGAATAGAAATGATATCAATGTGGTAGGAGGTTGCAGTTTGTTCTCTCTGCCATGTAACAAATTATAGGACATAAAATAGCTGAGGATAAAAGCCAACATTTGTTTTAAGTGGCAATAACAGGACTGATAAAAAAAAAAGAATCAAGTTGAAATAACATAGGTGACAACATTTTGTAACTTTAGATGCATCCCTGTAAATTCCTAATTCTGTAATTTTCTTCATTTCTCTGACTTCAGAAAAATCTCTTGCACAAGAGATATCTGGAAAAATAAATAATTCCGTGGCACTAGGATCCTTGGAGGCTTTGACTGACAGTCACAGTAGTGTTCCTAAGCTTAAGGGGAACACAGGAAGGGGTTCTGGGAAATGCCCCTGGGTCCTTGCACCTCATCGGAGAGGAGGCCCCAGAGGAGAGTTTGGCATGCACACTAAAGGATGCTCCGGGGATTGGGGGGGATACACTGGGGGTAGGCATTGGGAGGGGAGGCACTGGGGGATAGAGAGGGAGGGAAGAGGGGAGGGGGGTCAGGGGGAGGTGGAGGGAGGGAGGGGACCGGTGTACCTGTTAAGTTTGTATGAGTGGAAATAATAATAATAATAAAAATATATAATATAAAAAAATCTGGGGATGCAAGCACAGAATCCTGGCAGCTACCTGGAAGAAGGAGATAGGCAGGGAAAGCATGTTTAAAATAGAGAGAAAAACAACATTGCTCACTGAGCTTAGTGTTCATAGAGTGAGTGACTTACAGTGATGCCTGTTGCTGGCCTGCATCCAGGGTCTCCCCAGACAGAGAAGAATGCACATACTTCTTTAGTTTCTTCAGCATGCCCATGTGTCAATCAGATTTCCTGGGGGAACAAATCCTGGAAAATGATTGACAATCCAAAATGAATTAACTTAAGGAGTCCATTGTAGGTGTAGTTTAGAACTCAGACTCCATTCTAGTTTTACTTAGGAAATGGAAGGCGAGGTTTATCTACAGGATAAAGGGGGCTAAGTTCTAAAATTCCATTGCACATTCTGGAAACTGTTTCCAATATGTAGGACACAGAAATGAAAGAGGATGGCTTATATATAGAAACCATAATACAAAGCATTGAAAAAAGAAATGCAACAGTTACCAGAGAACAGAAAAAAGTGGCCGAAGGAAAATATGAAAATATTCAGGCTTTTGCCTTCAACACATCACTGGATTTGGGATTCACAAAATTTTCTTGCTACTGAAGAAAGTTCAGAAAACAAAACTTTGATTTGATGTTCAGGAGAGACAAAAGTTGATAAATTTGTTTTCTTTAGGGCCATGGATTAAAATTCTGCAATTAATTTATTGTTATACCCTGGCTGAACAAATACATAAATATATTTTTAGCAATGAGGAGTTGATTTTATAGCATCTAACAAAGCAGGCACAGATGAGTAAAGGAAAGACCTAGCTAAAACAGAGTGAAAATGATTAAACAAACTCATTTTTGGATAGATGTCTTAAGAGACAGGTGGGTGGATGATGGTTAGATAGACAGCAACACTAACAATGTAGCATCCATTCACACATATCCAAGGTCTACAGCTTGTTTTCTAAATATAATTATCAAAATGGAATTTGGGATTCTTGGAAATGGCTATTTTCCCCAAAACATATATGGAAGAAAATACAAGAGGCTGTCTGGGAATCTTAGGTTGTGTGACTTTAGAATTTTTTTTTTATAAAAGCAGGTTTTTATTGTTTTTTTGGGGGGGTTACAAGTATCTGGTTTGTAATGTCAAAGAGCCATAGGATCCTTCCTTAAACTTTATGCAAAAGTCACCATTGGAAGATTTTTGAATGATAATGACATTATTTAGCACAAAAACTGAATTAAACACCAATGGGTATTATAATAGAATATAAATCAATGATGAGAAGTGAAGAGTGTTATGGGTTTTGGATAGCTCAGAGGTTTACCACATTTATGCTTAAAGTTGTTTTATCAAAAGCTTTATTTCAGGAGCTGGCTAACAATCACACTCTGAGTGTCAGGATATCAGAGTGAGGACCCAAACCTGGGATATTCAGATCTTTTAAAGACAAAAACCACATTCTAGTAGGTTATGTCTACAGTTAGGAGAGGCAAAGCAGTTGGACTACTTGTGCAATACAAAGCATTTTCAAAAGCTAAGATCGGCAGTTTTGCATAGAGACACTTTTCTTTTTTTAATTTTTTTATTGTTTATTATTTATTCAATTGTGCATGTATGTGTGTGTGTGTGTGCGCACGTGCGCGCGCGCGCGCGTGTGTGTGTGTGTGTGTGTGTGTGTGTGTGTGTGTGTGTTTAGAACCACGGACGAATTCGGGAACCACCATGGACCGCCTCCACCTCCTCCTTGTTTACTCTGCCCAGGGATTCACAGGCTCCGCCCTACCAGGACCAGAAACGCCAGGCCGCCCCCGCTTCTGCCTGGTGTCTATACGTGGGGTCTAAGATCCGAACTCAGGACCTTCCGCCTGCAAGGCAGAGGCTTAATCCCTGAGCCACCTCTCCAGCCCTGAGACTTTTCTTTTCTATTCTGCTTGGACAGGACCAAACCACAAGAATTCTTCCAGGAAGGCCAGGCCTTGTTTGTGTTTTAAACTGTGAGAAGGAAGGATGTTTCTGTGGTTAGGGTACTTACCAGCAGCCGTTTTATTTTTCCTTTTTACAAAGAGAATACTTTTCCTGTAGAACAGTTACAAATTTAAATGGTGAAAGGAAAAAAAAATAATCGAGTCCATTCACAGATGGATAAATTAGTCAACAACAGCCTAAGCAGAAATGAAGTACTTGCTCATAATCTCAAAGTATCTCTGGTAAAATATTTAGAAGTAATAGCACTTATGGCAGGAACTTCATAGTGGGAGAATCTAGGTAAACAGCTATTTTCAGAATGATCATATTTAAAACAGATAATAGGACACAGGGAGATTGGCCTCTCCTCATACACTGCAGAGATGCTCAACTCTGAGATACTGGCACAAATAATTCTTACTTTCAGTGTACTCACGAGAGAGAATCAGTTCAGGTCTACTGGATGACACATGGAGGGGATTTGAGAATGGAAGAGAGACAGGTTGGAACCTAGAACCTGAAGGGAATGGGGGATGGGTGAGTAGTAGGGGGTTAAAATATGGAAATACTTGCATATGATAGCTCAATGAATGACAGAAATTAATCCTAAAAAGTAAGAAATAAAAGTAACTGTCTGGTACTTTCTGAAAAGGGTTAAGAAAATAATATATAAAGAAGTCTCCTAAATTGGAGAAAAGTAAATGAAGCACAACAAATGGAATGTGAGAAACTGAATTAGATCCTGGCAGAAAAAAACTATTGCAAGTCAATTAATGTCTGCATTTTAGCTAACAGTATGATTACTAATCTCTTGGTTTTGTAAGTTGATTTTCTACTTGCTTTCAAGGGTTGCTGACCTAAAGGAAAGCAAGTTGAAATACATATACCAACTCTCCAGTTTTTACACTTTTGTGAGTCAAAAATCATCTCCACATAGATAACTTAAAAATAAGATTCCCTGTGGCTCTCTCTCCTTTTACCCAAGGAGCCCAGAGAGTACTGAGAAGGTGAGTTTTGCCTTATTGAGTAGTCAGAGAGTGGTAAGAAAAACAACCCAGATAACTTATAAGCTGCTTCTTAAGCTTCCTGACACTTCCTATTTCCTTCAGGAGAAGCCTTATGTAGCCTGAAGAAACATGAGCAGAAGTCAGAGCGGCTTATACTCTCTGAATGCCCCAAAGGAACAAGAAAGACAGTTCTTCGAATTTAGCAACAGAACAAGAAAGCTGCATGTCTGCATCCCTCTATTCTTCATTGTTTTCAAATAAAAATTATTTTATTGCCAAAGGAATATTTTGCAAGCAATAAAATCTGGGCATTGTATAAAAAGCAATTCAAACAAGATGATCAGCATTTTTATCTCTTGTTCTTCATAGGTGTTTAGACAGAGTGAAAGCAAATGTTAGTATCATTCCCTGTTGTAAAAGGAGATGATTGGAATAACACTGCATGCAATATTAATTAATGAAAGACTAGCCATGCTATGATTTTTAAATAATCTAATTAGAACATATTTTTAATTTAAATGTATATTTTGTCTAAATGTTATAAATAGCTTCTTGATTTCTTTATTCTCCAAAACAGAAACAGAATAAATGGTAGTAGTCATGTAGCAGTAGAAATTGCATTTGTATGAGAGCTTGTCTCTGTCCCCAATAAGTATTTTAAACAAAATCGTATGCCAAAATAGATTGAATGAATGACAAACTACCCCTTAAAATTATTGGTGATATCTTTTTATCTTCTCTCTACATAAGAAAGGCAAGTTCAGAAACACACAGGACCTGCAAACAGATAACACAGATCACCTCAGACTATGGTGGGCACTGCCAGACAGAATAGCCCTTTCCTTTTCACAATGGCAGCCATTTATAAGTCCCAGCTATTTTGTACTGTGCAGGAAGACAAACACCAGCTTTTAAGTTTTGTTTCAAGAGAGAGCAAAACCAAATATTTTTATTTGAAGAGTCTAGCCTATAGCTGCCTCTCTCTCCCAAATTCACTGCAGTTTGTTCTTCCTAAGGACAGAACAGTCAGCAAGGGCTCAGAGAAAAGATAACAAGGGAGTGGACACTGGTTCTCAGTGGAAAACTGCAAACTTGGTAGGTTTTCTTTTTTTTAAGTCTTCGGTAAGTATAAAGGTGTAAGTGTGAAATAGGATGAAATATTAATAAAAGTCTATACTATATAGAAAGTTTGTGATAGCCCCCCTCCTTTCTACTGGACTGAGATAAGAGGCTGGGGGGAGAAAGCTCACAAAAGATAAAAGTCCAAGGCTTTTGCCCTTGACAAACATCAGTTTTTCTAGTATCTGATTACCTCAGTATCTGTTCTTGCTTCCTTTCCTTATTAGGTATATAGCCATCTGGGAGACTGTCACATTCCTTAGGTAGATTGTTGAGAAGAAAGGACTCCTTTTTTCTTTTTTCTTACTCTCTTTTGTTTAAACAAGATTTGTATATATTGTGTGTACCCATCTTTTGTGGCTTCTGACTCATGTTTTTTGACCAGAGAGGTGAGCCTAATAAATAAGCTTTTCCATCTGCATTTGCATCTGGTGTTTCTGTTCCTGGCACCCAGTCACCCCATAATAAGTCTTAAGAAAGGTTTTATTTTCTATTGAACACATTCAGGATAATTTATACAGAGAAATACATGGCAATATCTATGTGGAAACAATTTTCCAAGGCTTTCTAAAGCTTAAAAAGAAATTTTATCGTTTGGAGAATATAAAAACCTGCAACCCTTTATCTTAATATGTATTTAAAAGGTCATGAAGGGAAGCAGGGAGATTGCTCTGTCCATAAAATGCCTGTGCCTGCTATGTAAGCATGAGGATCTCAGTTCAGTTCCCAGCATTCACAAGGGATGCTGTGCATAGTGGAATACATCTATAACTCCAGCACTGGAATAGAGGTGAAGGCAGATCACTGAGGCTCAGCTTGCCAGACAACCTAACTAATCAGTCCACCCCAGATTCAGATGAGACCCAGTCTTAAAAAATAAGGTGGCAAAGCAACTGAGAAAAATGACCAACATAATCTCTAACTTCTACATGTACACACGTCTGCATGTAAAACGTGCATGCGTGCACGTGCACACAACACACACACAACGTGCAGGTAAATAAATTTAAGCAATGTTTAAATTTTATATAGTTCTTTTAGACATTTCCATTTCACTGAATAAATGTGGTCCATTTCTGTGGCACTTTTCATGTTTTAGGATTGCCATCTAAGTTTGATAAGATGGGACCATCATAGTGTTTTACACTGAGCAAATGTGAGTAGCAATCTTGAATGAGCCGACACAGATGTTTTGAAAGCCTTTGCCTGCATGTCTGATTTTGACACTCCAGTCTGTTCTCCACACAGCGATTATGTCTCAGCACTCTGTAATCACGCCTCATCAGCTCACGCTGGTTCAGTGTATCCTCAGTGTGTTTTGTCTGTGAACCTTGCTCTTCCTAGCCCTACTCCAGCTGGATTTGACAGCCTGCTGAGTGAAATTTGATTCTCTGAATATGTCCTTCCAAGAGAAATCTCCATTTCAGTGTGTTTGGATGAGTTTATATGTGTATATGCTGCTTGGGCTTTTTTGTTTAAAAAAAAAGATATTTTATGCTATTGATGATGAAAAGTCTCAGAGTTGTCATTTTAATTTTCTTTTTAGGCAAGCTCTCTTTGTAATCTAGACTGGTGTCAAATTCCTTATCCTCTTGCCTCAATCTCCCAAATGCTGGGAAACAGACTGGCAGCATTTGCCTGGCTTGAAGTTCCCTTTATCTGATGATTTAACTTGTCTGCTACTTGTTAATTACATTAACTTCAAAATGTCAACAAAATATTGGCTCATTTGTTTTATTTTGGGAACATTGATGTCATTGTGAATAGACATTCCTACCCTTTCCCAATTGCAAAGCACTGCCTTTCAAATTGAAAGCCCTTTAGTTTATCAGTGCCACTTGTTAAAGCTTAGTGTTGGGGTTGGATTGCTGAGAGGGTTACCACAGTGAAGAGGGAACATCACAATTTGCATTTCCAACAGGCACTCAGGTGGTGATGATTTTCTAGAGCATTGTTTTCTGTAAGGCTCCTCTCTGAAATTCTGGCCACAGCATCATTCTATGCTTTGTGCTTCACCACATACCAGCCAAGTACCTGTTCTTGTGTCATAGAACTAACAGCTTATAAAATTACAGGAAGTAAACATGGAAGACACAATATTATAGGCCAGGAATTTGATCTTAGACAGGCTTGAGTTTTGAATCTTATTTTATTCTATAATCTCCCTGAATCTCAGTTTAACTCATTTCTGAACTAAAAAACATAAATGTGCTTGTTTCCTAAAGACATAGCATAGTAAGGGAATTGTCGATAAAAATGTTTGTGACTACTAGATTTCAGTTTCTCCTTTACCTTTACCACCTTCTTGTTTTACTAAAGTGGTTTTTTGTCTACGATCAACATAGTACTACACTTTTATAATTTTAATGTTTAATAGATTACTATAAGATATTAAATCAGGGTGTGACGTACTCAATTAACTACCCATTATTGCATAACTAAAACACAAGTGGTCCCTATTTCACCAATATGATTCTCCTAATCACAAATCAATGCAAATGTAACCTTTGTGACTTTGCTAACTGGATTCAGTGAAACTAACTAGTGCAGCTACTCTGCATGTTGCTGATGCAATCATGATAAAGCAGATTAAAGAAACAACGGCTTATTTTCTCTTATGATAGTCTCTTGGAGCTGCTTGTCCAGCTTGGCAGGAGAGCTCACATAACACCAAGGGCCAAGGGAACTGGCCACAAGATATTAGCACAATGACTTGGAAAGAGACAATCCCTACTTGTCAGAACAGCATGTCTGATCAAGTATGTAGGAGGATGTCCCTTTTTCAACCAGTTACCTTCATTTTTCTTACCTGCCTGGGGATTAGTCCCATCCACCATGGACTGGGTCTTCCCTATCAACTAGACAATCTCCTGCAGGTTTGTTCTGGGTTTCATTTAACCACAAAAATCTCTAAAAATGTGCCTAGAGCTTGAAGCCTCAACCATAAAATTGACACCAACTAGTGAGTTACAGGCAAATAACTTAAGTTGCTTCAATTCCACATCATACCGTTAATGTAAAACATCCAGACATACAAGGTAACATTCTCCATTCATGATGTATAGTTTGGTGGTTGGTAATAACTGGGAACAGTTAAAACTGCCAGTTATGGGTTTGGTTCAGTGTGATCTCCTCCTTGTGGCTGCTCAGATTTCCTCACAACTGATTCAAAGAACACACATGTTGTGTCAAGGGGGAATGAGAAATATATTATTACAGCCAGCCAAGGTAGTTCATATTTATAATCCCAGCACTCTTTTTTTTATATACAATCAATTTTATTTTTTTTTATTAAAAATTTAATTATACATTTTAAAATTTTTTACCAGTTCCCTCCCTCCCCCCTCCTCCCCCTCCCCTTCCCCCAGTGTCTCTCCCCCAATTCCCAGAGAGTCCTTTATTGTGTACGCCTAACTCTCCTCTGGGTCCTCCTCTCCGATGACATATAAGGACCCAGTGGCATTTCCATAAGCCCTTTCTCTTGTTCCCCTTAAGCATAAGATCACTACTATGGCTGTCAATCCCTTGCCTCCAGGGGTCTCGGTGCCCTTAACAGATGCTAGACTTTATGAGGGCAACAGTGCGCTGGACATTGCGCAGGGCATGCAAAGTCCCATTATGATTGCTTTGGCCCCAACTATTGTTGAGAATCTTGCAAATCGTTGCTCCTCCCATCCTTTTGCTCTTACAATCTTACCGCCCCCTCTTCCTGCAAATGTCCCTGAGCTCCAGGATGGGGAGAGATTAGGCTGTCCTAGTTCTATGTGATTGATATAGAGTCTCTGAAGTTCTGGATTGTGGTTTGTTGATTTTCTTTTGCAGTTTTGCTGCTCCTGCAATTCCCTTCACTCCATTCTGCTGGGCACTGTATGTCACCCCCTGGCCAGAGACAAAAAGCTGTTAAACTGGAGTCTTGTTGTAATAGCACATTCAAGGGTAGATGTAATAAGAGTAGGAAACCTCACTGAGGGAGGGGTCCATCACCCATTTGCAAAATGATTACTTTTTATCTGCTAGACTATATGCCCTCCCCTTCTGGTGAGATCAGGAAACAACGTCTGTGAACTTAACCAGGTTTCTCATTACTTACTTGCAGACCTTGATGGAGGCCTATTTTCTCTGCTGTAACATGGTCTACTCTCTCCTTGTTTCTGGTGTGGCCCTCCTAACCCATCTCTCTTGTTCATAATCCTTGCAATTACTGTGTTTCATAGGTTTACTTTTGAGTGTCTCAATGTGGGCTGGGTGAGTTTGGTACTAGGAGCCACCTATTAGGGAGTACATACGGTGCTTAATTTTCTGGGTTTGGGATACTTCACTTAATATAATTCTTTCTAATGACATCCATTTCCCAGCAAATTCCAGTAATTCATCATTTTTGATGGCTGAGTAGTACTCCATTGTATAGATGTACCACCTTTTCCTTATCCACTCGTCAACTGTTGGACATTTAGGTTGATTCCATGACTTTGCTATTGTAAACAGTGTTGCTATGAACATGGTCGAGCTTGTGCTATCGAGGCGAACCTCTGCTGCATGGGGGGTTATTCCCAAAAGTGGGATAGCAGGATCATACGGCATTTCAATCTTTAATTTCTTTAAGAATCTCCAGACGGCTCGCCAGAGTGGCTGTATGAGCCTGCATTCCCACCAACAATGTAGGAGAGTTCCCCTCTCTCCACATCCTCTCCAGCATTTGTCGTTGTTTGTATTGTGGATTTTTGCCATCCTGACCGGGGTGAGATGATATCTCAGGGAAGTTTTGATTTGCATTTCCCTGATGGCGAAGGAAGTGGAGCATTTTTTAAGATAATTGTTAGACATTTTAATTTCATCCCTGGTAAAGTTTCTTTGAAGTTCCAGGGCCCATTTTTTAATTGGGCCAGTGTTTTCCTTGGAGTTTAATTTTCTAAGTTCTTTGTGCACTCTGGACAGTAGAGCTCTGTCAGATATGTGGTTAGTGAAGATTTTCTCCCATTCTGTGGGTTGCCTTTGAGCTCGTTTGACAATCTCTTTATCTGAACAGAAGCTCTTTAATTTCACAAGATCCCAACTGTTGAGAGTTGGTAGCAGTGACTGTGCCATTGGATGTCTGTTTAGGAAGTGTTGGCCTAGCCCAATCAGCTCGAGGGAGTTCCCTATCCTTTCAACTATGGTTTTTAAAGTACTCTTATGGCTGAGGCAAAAGGATTTCTTGAGTTCAATGCCAGTTTACCTGGACTACACAGTGAGATTCCATCACAAACAAAACAAAATAATCTATTATATATAGAATAATCTTTTAATAAAACTACTTGACTTGATCTGTTTTTATTTTGGTTAGCCTGTTTTTATTCAGATGCTTCGTAACAACATTATACACCGGAAGTGGACAACTCTCTTCAGAAAACTTCATTCATATGGGCACAGGAACACTTACAAAAGGTACTGAATCAGAGCTGATAATGTGAGATGTGACTACATGGTAGAACCAAATAGAGCATTTGAAAGAAAACTTTGCTTTCATTAGTATCTAAAGTTCATCTGAGTAATTATCTAAGGAAGGTTTTTAAGAAGACAAGAAAAGTATGACAATAAAATAATAAAGCGATTCTGAACAAATATATCATGTTAAATACATAGCATGTTATGTTAAACAGTTTTCTAAAATAGTCAGAATAGTTTGAGACCCATTGTTTTCAATGTTTCTCTCAACCAGGAAATAATACATAATGTACGACTCCTTTCACTCATGTCTGACTTACAGGACATGCATTTGAACACAGAACTTAATCATTCTCATACTGAAATAATTGGTTTTTATATTATCTAAGGTTCTCTGAAGTAAACAGAATGGATAGATTTAACATATATTAAAAACAGATATATTAGATTACCTAATTCAAGCCAAATCTAGGTAATATAAAAATGGCTACCTAGAGATGCTCAGTTTGTAAAACTGGATATCTCAGTGATCCTTCGTGTGCTGAAAGCTGAAGTTTCTTGCAGAGCCACAGGTTTACAGTCTATATTGGAAGATAAAAAATATGGGGTATAATGTGGTAACCACAAGAGAAAATGAACTTTCCATCATAATGTGCTTGTGAACAGGCAGAAGCAGTAGGTTTTCTTTCTCAGATCTTCTTTATTTGGGAAGTCACTGGAAGGGACTGACCATATTTAATGTAGTTCTTCACATTTCACATATCTTGATTCAGAAAATAAATTAGAGGTATGTCCAGTGGCTTGTCATTAGTAGATTTCAGATCCAGTTGACCATGAAGACCACCCCAGTTTTCTGCTAGGTTATAACTACACTGTCACCCCTTTTGCTGCTGAGTCAAAGGCTGGCATCAAAGGCTGGCACAACTGTCACTTGACCAACACAAGCAGCATCAAAAATTTGAGCGTCCTCTATAACTGGTCCAAATGACTCTTCGTGAATTTCAGAGTTCAGTGGGCATCCCTTGACTTATACTAATCAGACTTTTTATTGTTGTGACATCTGGAGAAGCAGTTTAAAGGAAAATGCATTTTTTTAAAATCATGGTTTCATACATTTCTGGCCCAAATCAGACAATGGAAGAGTAACTGCACCAAACCTCACAGTGGGCAGAACTACCATGATAATTTGACCAAATCCTCCAGCCAAAGTGAGGTATCTGTGCAACAGGCCTGAATAGGTCCCATACTCTGCCTCAAGCACAACACCCCAAGTGGATTCTTTAGCCCACTGGGACTATATCATTAGTTCCAACAACAATTTGGGCCTGGATGTGCATTCACTGCTACACAGCTCTGCTTCCCGGACTGTCCCTGGCCACCCACTCCTACTGAGTTCTGTGCCATAAGTACCAGGGATATAGAGCAACTTATCTTCCATAAGGCTTCTCAAAGCCAAACACGTTGTTTACACTTGAAGAAACTAAAGGGAGGCACAATCATGGCAGTCAGCAAAAACCAAGGCCAACATTACATCTTAGCAAAAAGACTCTCAGGAGACATCAGGAGATAGCTAGTTACCATGACAGAAGCATTATAGAAGTAGTAGACATGACTGATGTTATATTTCAAAATAGGTCAAAATATTTTTCTAAAGAAGTTGACATTTCCATAAAAATAGTAATAGAGCTCAAACACAAGGACAGAGGTAAAATGCTACATAAAGAATGTATATAAGGACATTGACTGACGTTCAATAGAACACAAGAGTTCAACTCAATGAAATTGCAGAAAACAACTCAAAAATTCATCTAAAAGAGTACTTGAACAACAACGAAGCACAGTTGTTTGTGGAAATGAAAACAGTAAATTAAGCAAGAAATATTATGCCTAGCCTCAGCAGTTGAATAGATCAAAAAGAATAAACATTAGCCAAGCATGAAGATAATTCTTTCAAATCATGTCACTTAGACAAAACAAAGAAAATGAAAAGGAATGAAGAGACTGATTGTTTATTATCAAGCAATCTTCTTTTCCATGCTGATATTTGCATCACACCTAATATTGAGAAATTGCATAATACTTTAGCTTTTTTGAGTTTAGAAGTTCAAGTTTTCTTTCCTTTTAAGAAATATTTTATTTATGAGAGAAAGATTACTGAAACAGGGTAAGTATAATTATTGTATATTTCAATGTAAGTAGAAAATATTTGGTTGTTGTTTATGCAAAGAAATGATTGTTTTTTGAATCAATTAATGAGCCATTTGCCTTGATTTGATCACATTGTTATAGAAATATATTGAAAAATAATACTCAGAAAACATATACTTACATGTCAATTAAAATGTCAAGATAAGCTGCATCATCTTTCAAAAACTTTAAGTACCAAATAACTGATTCTGAAATATTTGGAGTTTTACTCTGCATGTAATTTAAAATAGTTATATCCTGTTTGAATTTACGCTCTGTTCTGTAAATTATGTAATTTGCCTCCAGAACCTTCTTAGGTCAGCATAAGCTCTCTTTATTAGAATCTTAACATATGAACTTCATGCACTCTTTCATTGAATGCTATGCTAATACATTTAACAGAAGTAAAATTTCAGGATTTGAAAATTGCTTTTGCATTGCAGTCAAAAGTAAACTGAAATGTGTTTTTTGAAAGGGTATTAGAATAATTAGTCTGAGTCTTTTTTTTTTTGAAAGGGGTGTTAGAAGTATTTGTCTGAATATAGTGTTCAAACCTAAAATTTTCTATGTACTATGTACTGATGTAGAGGTTAAGACAGGAAATTTAGGCTGGAAAGATGACTCAGGGATTATTGAGGAAAAAATCCTCTTTCCAAATTGAGAAACTGAGTCCACTCAAAAGTATTACAGGAGATTTTTAATTATACATGTGGGTGAGAACCATGAAGGATTCTAGCGAGGATATTTAAATTTATAGCCTGTTTTATAGGAAAAAAAAAACATTAATCAAGGAGAGGAGGGAGTAGTTGAGATCACAAGCAGGTTTTACATTTTTTAGATATTTACAAAAGAAGTCAGTGTGGTAACCATGGTTCCTAGACTTGACATCCTTCCTATCTTACAGCTGTAGGAAATTACTCAGACTGCTAGATTTGGAGGGTTCTGAGCTCTGACGGTTAGACAGGAAGGTGGATTCACTCCTTTTTTGCTGCTTGCTTTTGAGGGACAACAGTTTTAACCTAGTTTCTGCTGCAAAGATAAGCCTCTGCCTTGCAAGCAGAAGGACCCGAATTCAGAGACCAGATGCCATGTAAAAACACTGGGTAGAGATGGCTGTGGCCTCTGCTTCTGGACTTGGAAGGAGGAGCCAGGGAAACCCCAGAGCAAAGCCCAAAGTAGGTAAAAGCAATCCAGGATGATTTCTGAAGTCATTCTTAGGACTCCACAGGCACAGCAAGTGCCCTCTGACTCACAGACACACACGCGCGCGCGCAAGCACACACACACACACACACACACACACACACACACACACATGTAACTGTCTGGTACTTCTTGAAAAGGTCAAGATTTCCAAAGAAAGTAAAGGGTAAAGCAGCATTCTAAATTTGTTTATGACAATGGAAATGATTTGTAAAAACTGTATTGTGGTCTACATGGAGATACATGTTTATTTTTTAAGATCATAAAAAGTCATTTGGACGGGGCTGGAGAGGTGGCTCAGGGGTTAAGCCTCTGCCTTCGCAGGCAGAAGGGCCTGAGTTTGGATCCTAGACGCCACTTACAGACACTGGGCAGAAGCGGGGCTGGCCTGCGTTTCTGGTCCTGGTAGGGCGAAGCCTGTGAATCCCCGGGCGGAGTAAACAAGGCGGAGGTGGAGGCGTCCATGGTGATTCCCGAATTCGTCCGTGGTTCTACACACACATACACACACACACACACACACACACACGCACACGCACATATACATACACGCATGCACACACATGCATACATGCACAATTGAATAAATAATAAATAAAAAAGTCATTTGGACATTTATATTAAAACATTTTCATTGATAACTTTATGCATCAAATACATAACAGTCTCATTATATGAAAATTTATATTTTTCTAGCATTTTCACAACTATAATTAGTCAATGACTCCTAGGAGATGTATTCTCCTTAAAGAACAAATTTCACTTAGCTAATTTATCATTATTGATAGTCCTTAGAACAAATAATAAAACGATCTTTGCTCTGATTAGTGGTCACTAAACACAAAAGAAAAGTGAATGTATAGATTTAAATAAGATTTAAAAGTTTACTTTTACTAGATAGAATAAATGCATCTTATCTTTTGATCTTTAAAAAATCTCCAAAATGGGTTATAGCTTTCCTAATTTTGGTTAAAATAGTACACAGACATGACCTTCCTTTTACTTTGTTTCCTGTACTACAAAGATACTTTTGAGAGTGTGGTAATCTTTGCTTTGATACTTTTCCTTTATTTCTTTTTTTAACCAAGATTTATCTGTATCTCTTTGTAGATTCTCTGGCTTCCTTTAAATCAGCATCCATTTCCACTAATTATTTTTCTTTCAGCAGGACAGAGAAAAGAATATTTACTTTTTTATGTTCAGTGTTTCTAAATATCAATTTATTTTTCAGTTATAAACTCTTCATCCAGTTCAATACTCTGTTCCTCCATCCTGACAGAAGAAATCAGTATAAGGAGCACCAATGCTTAATCATTCCAATGTTAGAAAATCATATAAAAGCAAGAATTTTGGACATGCAAATGCATTCATAACTGATCTAATCTCAATTGTGTTGAGAAAAACAAAGATAAACAGAAAAAAAATCAGGATGGAGACCTAATGGGAAGATAGTTACCAAGTTAAAGGGTGCAGAGCACAATAGAGTAAAATGTTTATAAGGTGAAAAGATTGGAAATGTGCAGACTAGTACAAATATTACATGTAGATGTATAAACACTCCTTTAATGGAAAAATCATCCAGGCAATGCATGGATGAATCCACCTTTCTCTCATATATGGTGAAGCACACAAGCTAATGCAGTGTTTTTCAATACATGTTCAAGCAGAGATTAAATAATATATTGCCATTCTGGGTTTATTGAGCCCACTAACATGAATAGAATCCAAGACTACTGAAACAATGTTACCAGTCAGCACATGTTTTTGTTGCCTGACCTTCTTTCTGTTCTCCTTAGGCTAATGACTTACCCCATCTCCTATTCCTGGAGCAGAAGGAAAAACCATCTAAAGTGCATGGGAAGCTTTGATACTTAGCTAGATATAGTGATATGGTCTTATCTATCAACTGATCTTTGGACAAATCAAATTCTGTGGACATGTCTAACAATAACAAAGAATGGTTATATAGCCTTCCAATTTAGTAAAGATAAATTTCATTGAAAAATTGACAAGTCTTTTAGATTTTATAAAAACCAATGTATTAAGATGCTACTGAGTTTGTCATTACTTGACACAATATCAGAGGAAGTCAACTAAAGAGCAGTTTGCTTCAGGGTTTCAGTAGTTTCAGTCTGTGCCTCTTTAGCACTGGTGCTTTGGGTCTGTGGTAAGGAAGAGCAACACCCAGTAGGAGCATGTAATAGAAAAGATGACTCACCTTCTGACAGCTGAGAAAATAGAAAGGAGAGCCAGGCACAAGATTCTCTCTTGCAAGTTGCATCTTCAATTACCTAATTCTTTTATCCATGTCCCCATCCTAATCATGCTTTTACCTAGGAATTCATCAATTAATAATTCAAATAACTAAGGTCCTTGATCTAATCTAAATTGAATTTGCAAACTGACAAGTGAACCTACAGCATAGACCCTTGAGTAACAATTCATATCAAAGCACAACAATGGCAAAATGTATCCTGTACGATCAAATTTACAAGTTAATATTGATATGGAAGCTAGCACATAGGTAAAATTACTAAATAGCTCATCTAGAATGAAAATTTGATTCCAGTCATGTTTTTAATGTCACAGAAAAAAAGCATTAAGTGCATTTTTATGGACATATTTCTTGAGAAACATGTCTAGATTTAAGTTTCTTGAGTTATTACTTTTGCAAATCATAGGTGTCAAATGAAGACAGGAGCTTTTGTGCATGCTATTTGTCAACATACTCACTCAAATCTCAATCTTTTGCATGGATTGCCAAACTGTGGCAAGGAATACAGGGAACTTCATAAATGCAATTGCAGTGTGGTGAGATCCACTGGTCACTGTTGCAATATGTAATCAGCAGGTCTTCTCCCTTCATTGGTAAGCAATTCATTAGAGCTTTAAAAAATTGGATTTCAGTGATATATATTCTCAAACATATAACCATTATATATTAGAACATAGCAATTGCTCTTGACCCATGTTAATAGTTATTTCTAAGACCATTCTTAATAAACGATTTGTATTTTGAGTTTTATTTCAATTGATAGCTTTTATTTCACTATGTTCATAGTTTTTCTAGATCATGTGTTGGGCAGTTTTACATAATTGTCACAAAATAACAGAGGTGATTAACTTTTTATTTGACTTTCTGATTTGCTCTCACAGTGTAACTCAGGCAGGCTTTGAACCCGTGGTCCTCTTGCCTCTGCTTTGAAAGGGAAGGGATTATGTGCTTCACACTGGTGACATAATGACTTTATAGGAGAAAATGGGTTTAAGTATGGCAAAGGAATTTGTTATTTATTTTATCTTAGTGTTTATATTATATTAAAAACAGCATAAATTAATGAATAAATTTCTTACTTCAGATATGTTTCATATGGCAAAAAGAATAGAATTTGTAAACACAAGATAGACTTTTTTGGAGATCTAGAGTATTTCTTTGTGAAAATGATACTAATAAATAGCTCAAATTAGCTGAAGTATGGTTAATCATTCTTGTGGTAATCTCCTATGATCTTAATCATCTAATAGCTCTTCTTAAATCTGTACAAGCAAAATCAACTTTCCTCATAGTTTTTACTGCAATATGATAGCACATGTAATGAAACTGCATATTCTCAAAATGGCATAAAAATCTCAGGATCACTTCAGTTATTTTACATTCTCACCTCGGTTTAACTGGAAATTTTGCCCAGAACAAAATTGAATGAACATATAACAATAATGGGAAAAGTCTCAGGATAATTTCCTCACAAAAACCTGAGTGGTGAATTTTTCCCCATAAATCATTATTTCCTGTTAAATAATCATATAGCAAGAAATTCCACAGGAGGGCTTCTATTGCACTGTGAAATAATTTATTGGAAAGTGAAGTAGAAATTTATATTAATCATAATTACACAGTTTTACTTATTTGTATTTGGTAGGGGCTATTAAGCAATGAGAAATATTTACTGAAAATATTGCCTTTACTTGATTTTGCAGTGTCTTCTAACAATACACATTACTCTATTCATGGTTTCACCTGACTGTGTAGATTTAGAAGAAAGCAATCTTTAAAAATTCATTTTTATACACATTTGGGTTTATACACTTTGGAACTTGATGCTTTTCTTTTTTTTAATATATTTTTTATTATTATTTCAGCTCATACAAACTTAATAGGTACACCAGTTCTCTCCCTCCCTCCTCCTCCCCCCGAACCCCCTGCTCTCCCTCCCCTCACCCCTCCCGCCCCATCCCCCCGTGCCTCCTGCCCCAATTCCCAGAGTCCTTTCTTGTGCATGCTTGACTCTCCTCTGGGCCCTCCTCACCGATGACGTACAAGGACCCAGTGGCATTTCCCTGAACCCTTTCCTGTGTTCCCCTTAAGCATAGGAACACTACTGTGGCTTTCAATCCCTTGCCTCCAAGGATCTTGATGCCTTTAGCAGATGCAAGACTTTGTGAGGTCAATAGTGTGTTGGACATTGCGCCGGGCATGCAATGTCCAATTATGATTGCTTCGGCCCTAACTTGTGTGGAGTATCTTGCAAATCATTGCTCCTCCCATCCTTTTGCTCTTACACTCTTACCGCCCCCTCTTCCGCAAATGTCCCTGAGCTTCAGGATGGGGAGAGATTAGTCTGGCCTGGTTCTAGGTGGTTGATATAGAGTCTCTGAAGTTCTGGATAGTGGTTCGTTGATTTTCTTTTGCAGTTTTGTTGCTCCTGTAATGCTCTTCACTCCATCGTGATGGGCACTGTATGTCACCCCCTGGCCATAGACAGAAAGCTGTTAAACTGGAGTCTTATTATAAGAGCACATTCAAGGGTAGATGTAATACTTATACCCAAAATTGGAATCGCACGGTCATATGGCATTAGGCAATGGGAGGGGTCAATCAGCCATTTGCAAAATGGTTACATTTTAATCTGCCTGACTATATGCCCTCTCCCTCTGGTGAGTTCATATCCCCTTAGTTGTAAATGATCAGGAATGATTTGTGAACTTAACTAGGTGTCACATTACTTTCTTGCAGTCCTTGATGGAGGCCTATTTTCTCTACTGTAACATGGTCACTTCTCTCCTTGTTTCTGGTGTGGCTCTCCAACCCCATCCCGCCTGTTCAAACTCCTTGCAATTACTGTAGGTAATACATAGATTTACCTATGAGAGTCTCAAGATGGGCTGGGTGGGTTTGGTATTAGGAGCCACCTATTAGGGAGTACATACGCGCTTAATTTTCTGGGTCTGGGATACTTCACTTAATATAATTGTTTCTAATGACATCCATTCCAGTAATTCATCATTTTTGACGGCTGAGTAGTACTCCATTGTATAGATGTACCACCTTTTCCTTATCCACTCGTCAACTGTTGGACATTTGGGTTGATTCCATGTCTTTGCTATTGTAAACAGTGCTGCTATGAACATGGTCGTGCTTGTGCTATCGAGGTGAACCTCTACTCTATGGGGGGTTATAAGCAAAAGTGGAATCGCAGAGTCATATGGCATTTCAATCTTTAATTTCTTTAAGAATCTCCAGACAGCTCGCCAGAGTGGCTGTATGAGCCTGCACATCCACCAGCAATGTAGGAGAGTTCCCCTTTCTCCACATCCTCTCCAATATTCGTTGTTGTTTGTGTTGCGGATTTTTGCCATCCTGACCTGGGTGAGATGATATCTCAGGGAAGTTTTGATTTGCATTTCCCTGATGGCTAAAGAAGTGGAGCATTTTTTAAGATATTTGTTAGACATTTTAATTTCATCCCTGGTAAAAATTTCTTTTAAGTTCCAGGGCCCATTTTTTTAATTGGGCCATTGGTTTCCTTGATGTTTAGTTTTCAAAGTTCTTTGTGAACTCTGGACAGTAGAACTCTATCAGATATGTGGTTAGTGAATATTTTCTCCCATTCTGTGGGTTGCCATTGAGCTCGTGTTAAAATCTCTTTATATGAACAGAAGCTCTTTAATTTCACAAGATCCCAACTGTTGAGAGTTGGTAGCAGTGACTGTGCCACTGGATGTCTGTTTAGGAAATGTTGGCCTAGACCAATCAGCTCGAGGGAGTTCCCTATCCTTTCAACTATGGTTTTTATAGTCTCTGGCCTGATATCAAGGTCCTTGATCCATTTGGAATTAAGTCTTGTACATGGTGACAAGTATGGGTCCAGCTTTAATCTTCTGCATGTGGAGATCCAGTTTTGCCAGCACCATTTGTTGAAGATGCTGTTCTTTTTCCATTGGATTCTTTGGTCCCTTTTGTCAAAGACCAAATGGCTGTAATTTTGTGGGCTTATATCTGGGTCTTCAATCCTTATCCATTGATCTGTGTGTCTATTTTGGAGCCAGCACCAGGCTGTATTTATAACTATGGGTTTGTAATATAGACTAAGGTTCGGTATGGTAATACCTCCAGCAGTGTTTTTGTTACTCAGGATTGTCTTTGCTATCCTGGGTCTTTTGTGCCTCCATATGAACTTTGAGATTGTTTGGTCAACTTCTTTGAAGAATTGCTTTGGGATTTTAATTGGTATAGAATTGAATCTGTATATTGCCTTTGATAGGATGGTCATTTTTACGATGTTGATTCTGCCAATCCAGGAACATGGGAGGTCTTTCCACCTTCTGGTGTCTTCTGCAATTTCTTTCTTGAGGGTTTTAAAGTTTTCATTGTAAAGGTCTTTTACCTTCTTGGTTAGGTTTATACCAAGGTATCTCATTTTTTTAGGGGATATAGTAAATGGGATTGTTTTTCTCAAGGCTTTTTCAATTCTTTCATTCTGGGCATAAAGGAAGGCCTCTGATTTTTGCACATTTATTTTGTATCCTGCCACCCTGCTGAACTTCTCAATTAGTTCCAGGAGCTTCCTGGTGGAGTTTTTGGGATCTCAATTAGTTCCAGGAGCTTTCTGGTGGAGTTTTTGGGATCCTTTAGGTATAAGATCATGTCATCTGCAAATAGGGATAGCTTGACTTCTTCCTTGCTGATTTGAATCCCTCTTATGTCCCTTTCTTGTCTTATGGCTTCAGCTAAGACTTCAAGTACAATATTGAATAGAAGTGGTGAGAGTGGACAGCCTTGTCTAGTTCTTGATCAAAGTGGGAATGCTTCCAATTGTTCCCCATTGAGCATAATCCTTGCTGTGGGCTTGTTGTGTACAGCTTTTATTATATTGATAAAGGTTCCTTCCATTTCTACTGTCTCTAGCGTTTTGATCATAAAAGGCTGTTGGATCTTATCAAAAGCTTTTTCTGCATCTATCGAGAGTATCATGTGGTCTTGGACTTTGGACTGGTTTACATGATGAATTACATTTATTGATTTGCGTATGTTGAACCAACCTTCTGTGCCGGGGATGAAGCCTACTTGGTCCCCTGTGAATAACCTTTTTAATATGTTTTTGAATCCGATTTGCTAAAACTTTGTTGAGAATGTTTGCGTCTGTGTTCATCAGGGAGATTGGCCTATAGTTTTCTTTTTTAAGTGTATCTTTGTTAGGTTTTGGGATTAAGATGATATTAGCTTCATAGAAGGAATTTGGTAGTGTTCCTTCCTTTGCTATTTGATGGAACAGTTTAAGGAGTATTGGTGTTATTAACTCCTTAAATGTCTGGGAGAACTCTATGCTGAATCCATCTGGTCCAGGACATTTTTTGGTGGGAAGATTCAAGATTACTTCCTCAATTTCCTTATATGTTATAGGACTATTTAAATAATTCACAACTTCCTGATTCAATTTAGGTAAGTTGTGTTTACTTAGAAATTCATCCATCTCTTTTGTGTTGTCAAACTTCACAGAGTATAAGTTTTTGAAATATGAAGTTATAATTCTCTGGATTTCTTGGGTATCAGTAGTGATAACTCCATGTTCATTTCTGATTTTGTTAATTTGATTTTCTCTCTCCTTCTTTTGGTTAATTTAGCTAGGGGTGTATCTATCTTATTGATTTTTTCAAAGAACCAGCTTTTTGACTGGTTGATTTTTTCTATCGTTTTCTCAGTCTTGATTTCAGATATTTCTCCCCTTAGTTTGCTAATCTCCTCTCTTCTACTACTTTTGGGATCAGATTGCTCTAGTTCCTCTAAAGCTTTAAGCTGCATTGTTAAGTTGTTTATTTCTGATGTTTCCATTTTTTTGATGTAGGCATTCCTTACCTCTTAGAACAGCTTTCATTGGGTCCCAGAGATTTTGGTAAGTTGTATTTTCGTCATCATTCACTTTCAGGAAATCTTGAATTTTCTTTTTAATTTCTTCCTGAATCCAGTTCTCATTCAGCATCATATTGTTAAGTTTCCAGGAGTTAGTGTATTTTCTCTTGTTTGATGTGTTGTGGATGTCCAGCTTTAGGCCGTGGTGGTCTGATAGGGCACAGGTTAGAATTTCAACTTTTTTGTATATGTGTAGATTCGTTTTGTGGCCCAATATGTGATCTATTTTGGAGAAAGTTCCGTGTGCTGCTGAGAAAAATGTGTATTCTTTGGTACGTAGGTGAAAAGTTCGATAGAGATCTATAAGGTCCATTTCTTCCAGGGTTTAATTAAGGTCCAAAGTGTCTCTATTAAGCTTTTGACCTGTTGATCTATCCCATGTTGAGAGGGTGGTGTTGAAGTCCCCAAGAATTATCGTTTGGGGGTTGATTTCTTGCTTTAGATGCTGTAGGGTTTTCTTAATGAATGTGGAGGGGCCTGTATTGGGTGCATGTATGTTCAGTATTGTGAAGTCTTCCTGGTGAATTGTACCTGTGACTAAAATGTAGTATCCATCCGTGTCTCTTATAATTTTCTTTGGTTTGAAGTCTACTTTGTCTGATATCATAATGGCTACCCCTGCCTGTTTTCTGCTTCCATTAGCTTGTGGAATTGTTGACCAGCCTTTTATTTTTAGGGCATGCCTATCTTTTGTGGTGAGATGTGTTTCCTGCAGGCAGCAGATTGATGGGTTGTGATTTTTAATCCAAGTTTGTAATCTGTGTCTCTTGATCGGTGAATTAATTCCATTAACATTTAGTGTTATAATGGAGAAACTATTTTTAATTCCAGACATTTATTATGTTTAGAATTTTTTATAAGTATATTGCTTCACTTTTAATGGTGTTATACTTGCCTTCTGCTCTCCTGGATATGCCTGTTTTTTTCTTCACTCTTGAGCATCATTTCTAGCATTTTTTGAAGGCCTGGTTTGGTGGACATGTATCCCTTCAAGTTGTCTTTGTGCTGGAAGATTTTTCTTTCTCCTTCGATCATGATGGATAGTTTTGCAGGGTAAATCAGCCTGGGTTGACATTTTTGCTCATTCAATACTTGAAGTATGTCTCTCCAAGCTCTTCTTGCTTTTACTGTTTCGACTGAGAAGTCATTTGTTATTTTAATAGGTTTACCTTTAAAAGTGACTTGTTTTTTCTCCCTTGAAGCTCTCAGCACCAGTTCTTTATCTTGAATGTGGAGTGTTTTAACTATTATTTGCCTTGGTGAGCTTCTGTTTTGGTCATATCTGTTTTGGGTGCAGAATGCCTCTTGTATATGTATGGGCCTCTTATTTTAGATGAGGAAAGTTTTTCTTGATGATCCTTTGAAACATTTCCTCAGGGGTGGTATTTTGAGATTCTTGCTCTGGGATTCCATGAATACACATGTTGGGCTTCTTCAGGGTGTCCCATATCTCCTGGATATTTCTCTCAAGTATCTTTTTGGCTTTAACAACCTCTTCCATTGAGCTGGTTAATACTCCCACTGTATCTTCAAGGTCTGAAATTCTGTTTTCTGCTTCATTAGTTCTGTTGATAAGACTCTCTGTAGAGTTCTGGGTTGAAGATAAACTTCTCTTGTAGCTCAGTTTTAAACTCTGCTTGAGTCTGTTTTAACTGCTCTATGCCAGGTTTTGTTTCTTGCACTCTTTTTCTCAACTCCTCCATGTGTCTGTTGTGTTCCTCCTCAAAGCAATTGATTCGATTATTTAATTCCTCCTGGATTTCCTCTGGATTTCCCTGGATTTCCTTCCTTCCTTTGTTCTGGTTGGAGTCTAACATTATGGGATTAATTTTTTCAGTGGGAAATTTGTTTACTTGAGTGTTGCTTCTCATGGATTTGCACTTTGACTTTTGCATTGTCCTTTTAACTCTTAAGATCTTTCAATTTCACTAAACTGAATTATTTGGCCTGGGGTTCTGTGGGTGGGCAGGGACAGAGCTTACCTAGGTCGTGCGTGAGGCCCGGCTGGACAGCGCCGAGTCCTGACCAGGGGAGCGGGGTGGGGAAAGGGAGGATGGGTTCGTCGGCATGGAGCTATTTAACCCGAGGGCAGCTGGGGCGGTTCCTGGGCGCAGGGAGAGGTCCTCCTCCTTCTTGGGCCCTGCCCGCGGCTCCGGCTGGATGGTGGGGTTGCAGCCGCGTGGACTTGTTGCTTTTCTAAGGCAAGGCACTTTATTAAATTATCCATGCAGTTTTGATGAAAGAAATCTAAAACTGTGATTAATAATATTTATCATGAAATAAATTAAACCAACAGGTTTAATTTATCAATAAAACTGTAGATAACAAGTCCATACTTAATAATACACAAGAGAGTAAATCAGATATTTCTGCCTCATAAATTTCTTCCCATTAAATAATGTTTATTTTCTATCTATATTCATTTTTGCATTGTATTTTTAAATACTTGAAATAAATACATGTTTTTCTCTCACCTTTATTTACTTTTCCATCCATCCTGCAGAGAATTTATGCATCTTTTATTAGATCTAAATATATGTATATTCAGTAACTCATATTGGAATATACATTTATATGCCAGGAAGGAAATGATGAGTGAGGCAATAAAACATTTTGAAATTTAAATAGTATAATTTGAAAACTAAAATGAAACTGTCATTTCTAAAACTTCATATTGTCCCTGCACAAAAATTATCTTCTTCTTATGTATTGGATTCATGCAAAGTTCTATGTAAAGTTAAATATATTGTGTATCTTACCATAATGGGTATAACTTACTCTTATTGATTTAGCATCAATAAAAAGTGTAATATTGTACATTGGTACTGGAAGTTTACACTCTTGTCTCTTTCATTGAGTTGGTCTGATGTAACATTATGGTAGATGGTCTTTGACAACTGTTTTCAAGGAAGGGTTTTGAGAAATGACTAATGATCTTTTCATTTTCCTGAGATCTCAAGAAGAATGAAAATATTACATTTTTTTCTAAAAGTGTCTTATGAATATGGTAAAAATCTGATATACATGGAAGAAAAAGTGATATTGTGCAGAAAGAAACTCTAAATACATATTGAGAACATATCCATGTGTATTTATTAATGATAATATGTTGTCTCACTGAATCCTTACTGTGAACAAACTTGCAATTTATGTAATGATGTAGGATGATTCTGGGAAATATTGCACAGCTTTCCATCAACTTGAATCAAAAGGAAAGAGAATGGATAACCTTATAGACTTCCTAAATATTTAGGTTAGGAAAGCCCATACTAATATAGCTAGAGATCAGATCTTAAATTGAACCAGAAACTGCATTCATGGTAGGATAAAAGGAGCAGTGAAATCACTTTACAACTCCTTTTTTCACCTGTGACTCTTAAATACTTGCTACCTCAGAATCTCTAAAAATTTCAAGCTGACTCTGGACTTGGAATAGTCTTTGACTCTTCCGCTGTACTGACTCACATTAATAAATGTTAGGTAGGACTGTGATAAAATTTGCTTCCTAATAAAGTAAACTGTAGCCTAAAAGATATTTGTTCTTTTATTCACTCTCCTGACTAAAGTCGATCTATGAAATATCACTAGAATTTTTAAAATTAATGTTGTGTTATTTTTATTGGAAATTATTCATTGTTTAAATAATTTTTTAACTTTTGTTTTTTTTAACATTTTTTATTATTATTTCTGCTCATACAAGCTTAATAGGTACACCAGTTCCCTCCCTCTCTCCTCCTCCCTCCGACCCCCTGCTCCCCCTCCCCTTACCCCTCCCTCCTCATCTCCCAGTGCCTCTCCCCCAGTCCCCAGAGAATCCTTTAATGTGCATGCCTGACTCTCCTCTGGGCCCTCCTCTCCGATGACATACAAGGACCCAGTGGCATTTCCCTGAACCCTTTCCTGTGCTCCTCTTAAGCATAGGAACACTACTGAGGCTTTCAATCCCTTGCCTCCAAGGATTTTGGTGCCTTTAGCAGATGCTAGACTTTGTGGGGTCAATAGTGTATTGGACATTGCTGCAGGGCATGCAAAGTCCAATTATGATTGCTTCAGCCCTAACTTGTGTGGAGTATCTTGCATATCATTGCTCCTCCCATCCTTGTGCTCTTACAATCTTACTGCCCCCTCTTCCGCAAATGTCCCTGAGTTTCAGGATGGGGAGAGATTAGGCTGGCCTAATTCTAGGTGGTTGATATAGAGTCTCTGAAGTTCTGGATTATGGTTTGTTGCTTTTCTTTTACAGTTTTGCTGCTCCTGCACATGCCCTTCACTCCATCCTGATGGGCATTGTATGTCATCCCCTGGCCAGAGATAAAAAGCTGTTAAACTAGAGTCTTGTTGTAAGAGTATATTTAAAGGTAGATGTAATAAAAGTAGGAAACTGCAGTGAGGGAGGGGTCAATCACCAATTTGCAAAATGGTTACTTTTTATCTGCCAGACTATATGCCCTCCCCTTCTGGTGAGATCATACCCCTCAGTTGTAAATGATCAGGAACGAAAGTCTGTGAACTTAACCAGATATCTCATACTTACTTTCAGTCCTTGATGGAGGCCTATTTTCTCTACTGTAACATGGTCTCCTGTCTCCTTGTTTCTGGTGTGGCCCTCCTACCCCATCCCTCCTCTTCATAATCCTTGCAATTACGGTGGGTATTACAGAGATTTATCTCTGAGTGTCTCTAGGTAGGCTGAGTGGTACTAGGAGCCATCTATTAGGGAGTACATACGGCCCTTAATTTTCTGGGTCTGTGATACTTCACTTAATATAATTGTTTCTAATAACATCCATTTCCCAGCAAATTCCAGTAATTTATCATTTTTGATGGCTGAGTAGTACTCCATTGTATAGATGTACCACATTTTCCTTCTCCACTCATCAACTGTTGGACATTTGGGTTGATTCCATGACTTTGCTATTGTAAACTCATTGTTTAAATAATTTTTAAAATGAATATTATTGCTTACTTCTTTTTTTCCAAGTTTGCTGTTGGTATATAGAAATTATACTTTTAAAGGTCAATTTTGTTTCTTTCTACATCATTGAATTAATTTACAAATTCTATTTTTTATCTTTTCTAGCACATACTAATTGCATATTATCATAAGTTTCATTATGACATTTTCAAGCAAGAACTTGACCTTTTTTAGTTCTCTTATTCATAGCATTATGATGTTCATAAATATGGATAAATTCAATTTCATCTTTTCCACTCTGGCTAAGTTTCATCTATTTCCCTTGCTTAATTTGTCTTGTAAAGTCTTTCTCTGTTTTAATAAATAAGTGGCACGAGTGCATGTGTTTGTCTTGTTTCCAATCTCAAAAGAAACATCTCCCTATTCCTTCTTTTAATATGATATCACCCATTTAGATGATGTAAATTTAGATGATATCCATTTACAATTTATATATTTGAGGTGCATTCTTCTAGTTCTAATTTGTTGAGAGGTGTTATCATAAAAATTTGTTGAATTTTATCAAATGATTTTCTGCCTCTGTTGAAATGACTGATTTGTTTCAAACCCAAGTTCTGTTAATGTAAGTACACATTTATTGATTCATTTAAGTTGAATTATCCTTCAAACACTGAGATGCTTTCACCTGATCATGGACTATCATTTGTGCATGTGTGTGTGTGCGTGTGTGTGTGCGTGTGTGTGTGTGTGTGTATCATAGGTCACTGTTTATTCTTGTAGAGATTCACAGGTCGCTTCAGGAATAATTCTGGATTCCTCTACCTCCTATTTGTGATGCTCTGGATTTTCCAAATCTCTCCCCTTCAGGGCCAGAATACAGGTCACTGTCATTTCCACCAGCATTTTCACAAACTCAGGATCTGAGAGGTGAACTCAGGTTCTTCTGCTTGTGCCGTGGAGGCTTAATTCCTGATCATATCTCCAGTCCCCATTTTTTAAAATATGGGAACCCCCCCACACACCTCCTTAAGTAGAGGCTTAATCCTCAAACCATCTCTCTAGTCCAGAATATCATATTTTCATATATGCTTTTGATTTCAGCGTGATAATAATTTATTGATATTTTTGCATCTAGGTACATCAGAGATATGCTCATTAACATAATATATGTGGTTTCAGGAGATATCTCAGTAGGTAAAACCACTTGTTACACAAGTGTGAACACCTGAATTTCAATCCCTAAACTGATTTAAAAGTAGAGTGCATAATGTGATCAATTGTAAATTCCAGTGCTCCCACAGGAAGATGGGAGGTAAAAGCAAGAGACTCTCTGAAAGTATGTACACCAGCTACGTTGGCTTCTACAGCACAGAAATTAACAGACAGACCCTTTTTCAAACAAAGTGGAAGGTGAGGACTGTCACTCGGTGTTTCCTTTGACTTTCACAAACACACTATGGCATGTGCATTCCTGCATTTATGTACAAGAATGATCTCTCTCACACACACACACATACACACACACACATGCACACACTCACACGCACACACCATAGGGGAATCATTTCAATAAATTGATATGAGTAATGTTCTTATTTATTTATGTATTTATTTATTTATTTATTTGTGTGTGTGTGTATGTCCATGGAGTTCTAATCGTGACATTGTGAATGACCCTTTTATCTTTGTTTTGTTCTAGAGCTTCCCAAATTCTGCCTTTCAGGAGAGGAAGTATAGACCTCACCCTTTTCACCTGACATTTTTATGTGGCATCTCGTTTCTGAACTTGTGCCACAGAGGCTTAAGTCCTGACCATCTCTCCAGTCCCCATTTTTTAAAATGAGACCCAACACGCACACACACACACACACACATACATACACATATACACTCAAGAAAGTAAATAAGTGAGTTTAACCCAAACTAAAATCATTCTGCACAAGAAAGAATGAACAGGATTCAGAGACAACCTACAGAATGGGAGAAAATACTTGTACATAGTACAGTATGACAAGGACTAATGTCACAAAGAAGATAAAAATGGGAACTAGAACAGAGCAGGACAGAGTGGACCTGTTAAATTGATATTATGCATTAACCAAGTAGGAACAGGTGTGTAGATAAAAGATCTGAATGAACTAAAGAGTTTGAACACTGGCTTGCTTGGTTTGGGTTTGTGGCATTCCTTTCTGGGCTACCAGATGTCTGTCCCAATCCTTGACTTTTCTTTATAAATTGTTGACACTCATTTCTTTGGTCCTGGAACATTCAAGTTGAAGTTCATGCTCTCACAACAAGGCTATTTGTGGGAGGTTGGTCTGCAGATGCTGAAGATGCTGCAGACGACTCTGAGCAGGTCAAATCACAGATGCTGGTCACATGTATTGGAGATCACTTGGGAGTCTGGTTCTGAATACTGACCCCTCCACACAACAACCGTGTTACAAGTTCCCAGATAATGGCCCTATTTTCATAAATGGGATTACAAATGCTGGTTCTACCCAGGAGAAAATCTTCCTGATTTCTGTTATGCTACCTGGAGCCTGAATCTGCATTTCACTGGAGAGTCTGGCTCTAGCCATGCTTCCTTCATACTAAATACTTCATGCTTTTAATATGAAAGTTCTTCCCCACAGTTTAGATGTACTTTGTTAGCTGGATTTCTGCATGTATTTCTGGTTAATTATTCTGAGTTTCCCAAGTGTATGTGGCTCATGGAGAGTATTGGAACTGCCTGTGTCTCAACTCCTCAGGGGTCTTTGCAAATGGCATCTCTTGGTTGCCTCAATTAAGTGACAAGAAGTGAGGGTCTCCCTGGGTTTGCTCCTATCTCCAGAGCCACTGCCTTGCATCTTTGTCTGTCCCCTTCTTTCCCTGCTACTTTAAATGAGATCCACTATTGAAAATTCAGTGCAAATTTTCTGATAATTTCTGTGTCAAGCCGTGGACCTTGCTGTGTACAGTTGGCTTTCCACATAGTAGAAGCAAAGGATTCCTCAAACAAAGCCAATCTTTCACATGTGGACTTAGGACCTTCTCATTTCATCTTATTTCATTATAAAAGCTAGAGATAGCTGGATATGTTATTTCTGATAACTGTTATTCACTTATTCCTGGAGATTAAAGAAGATGTTTTCCTATCATTTATAATCTTCCAAGTCCCAAGATATGAAATATTTATCTTTCTGGTTTCTAACTGTACATGCTTATACCTGTAAAATTCCTCTCAGAACTGTCTTATTTTAGCTGTTGTGATAGGTTGTACTATGATTTTCACTGATTCTAGATTTTTTTAAATTTCCTCCCTAATTTTTCAATGACCCGTGTCTCTGTAATTTCTGCAGTTTCTCTTTCTGTTGAATTCAAGTTTTCTCCTTTGATGGTTTGATAAAATGAAATAAATCATTTCATTTTTTTGTATTTGTTAAGAATTATTTAGTATGGGCTGGAGAAATGGCTCAGGGGTTAAGCCTTTGTTTTACAAGCAAAAGGATTTGAGGTGGTTCCCAGGTCTTATATAAAAATGCCTTGGGAAACGGCAGCAGACTGAGCTTCCTGCCCTGAAAGGCAGACCCTCAGAGTCTAACTCCAGAACAAAGCAATAAAGAAGTAGAACAATCCAGAAAGGCTCTGGAAGACACCCGTGCACCTTGATCCTCCACTGGCACACATAGTTCCCTTTTCGTCCCGTCTCCACATATACACCCACAGCTATACATGCAAAAACAAAAAAACAAAAAACAAAAAAACTTAGTTTGTGACTAAATATGATTGATTTTTTGAGATGTTTCCATGAGCCATTACAAATATATATTAAAATATATATTGTAGATTAATTGGAAGGATATCTTATTTAGCTGCAAGTTTCCTTTGCTGATATTTAGTTTAGGAGACCTATTTAAAGATGGAAGAAAGGTACTGAAATCTCATGTTAGAATTCACTAGACCTTTAGTGCCTTTTGATGTTTGTTTTATGAAATTCAGAATCCCAAAATTCAGTTCAAACATACTTAAAATTGTAATAGCTTTTGGGTGAGCAGTTCCTTTATTGATATGCATTGATTCTTTATTAATATACCTTCTTCACTTTTTTCTAACTAGTTTAAACTTTAGTCCACTCTTCCTGTATGAATGCCATCCTGCCTACTTATTCATAGCTTTTTCACAGAGCTGTGCAATCTAAAATACTGTCTAGCTCAACTTTCTTTCTGGTGTTTAGGTGATGAAGCTTTGAGTAGGGACTGAGTGTGTGAGCAGTCTCAGAAGATGTTTTCTCTTAACTGGTTCAGCAAGCACTTTGGATTTCCTCCCATCTGATGCAGAGTTATCAGGTAGTCACTATTTCTCTTCTGTGAAAAGGACAGATTCCATGTAGTACTTTTGCTTGGATTACATGTTTACATGCTGAAATGAGAAACTGAATATTGAGTATCATTCAAAATGACAACTATCAACCTGAGAAAACAGTGTGTTTCATATTTAGGAAAAAATTGAATGATATGGCATATAGCACAAAGCAATCTAATACTTTAGAATTAACTGGAAACTGCACTTTCAGGGAGACAATTTATGCAGTAAATGATACTACACAAATCATGTTTTTAGATAAAATTTTATTAAACTATCTACTGCTAAAGAAGATACACCTCAGTAACTGAATATAAGAACAAGTGTCAGGAGCAATAGGTTGCCTTTTCAGCCAACAGTTCAGACATTGAGACCATTTAACTGTAAACCTCACATGTTTTATCAATGGCCGGGAAAATTGTTCTCATAGTTATTGAAGTTCAAAATTTCTCATTCTATTTTAAAAGTATGAGTGATATTTTAAGGACGTGTTACTGATAAACCTTTTTTATTTATCTCAAAGGATAACCTACTATCATATGACTTTGTAATCTGTATTCTGAGAGATTTTTTTCTGAAGGAGCTTTTTATTCCCCTATGAAATGAGCCAGATGGTGGCATCCTTTTCATTCAAAAATTATCTTTGAACTTTATCATCTAAATATTTTGGTTGTTCTTGTCTCAGTAGGATCTGAGTGGTATTTTAATGGCACATTTCAGTTTCTACAAATTGATCAAATGTCTACTCTACTTCAGGTATGGTGCTAAGTGATTGTGATAAGAAGCTAAATGCTGGGGCTGGAGAGGTGGCTCAGGGGTTAAGCCTCTGCCTTGCAGGCGGAAGGTCCTGAGTTCAGATCCTAGACCCCATGTATAGACGCCAGGCGGAGGCGGGGCAGCCTGCTATTCTGGTCCTGGTAGGGCGGTGCCTGTGAATCCCGAGGCAGAGTTTTACACACACTCACACACATGCACGCACGCACATATGCACAATTGAATAAATTTTAAAAAATTTAAAAAAAAGGAGATGAATGCTGTCTTATGTTCCAAAACATATTTTACTGGCAGAGCTAAAACTCCCAAAGAAATAGATAAAATTGTGATTTTTTGTAAGTTTTTATGCAAATGTGCAAAAACTATAAACAATACCAAATATATTGATTATTTTCATGTATTTTTAGCATGGAAGTTAGATAAAGCATAAGTGGTAGACACACCTGACTTGGATGCTAAGGAAAAGAAGTCAGTCTTTGAATAGAACTGAAAGCCTGTATAAAGTTGTGGTGTATATGAATTTATTCACAGAAAAGTGTTATGGAATATCACAATATGCTACTAACACATCAAAATGCAAAGTTAATAAGGGTTCAGAATCTACTCACTTCAATGTTGACAGTACACATTAGAAGAAGCCAAAAGATTTATTCAGGAATAGATTGTGACTCATTTTGGGTTGTTGTCAAGGGCAACAACAAGTTTTGATGCTAGAATGCCATAACCTGTGGACCTAACCTGTGGACTGGGGGACTGTTGAACATTTATCATTAAGATGTCTTCATCCTACATTGTCCTGGTGAAGAGATGGACTTCAGCGATACTCTGTGTTGAGTCTAGCGTATGCCTTCCAGCTCAGACCTTGTGACTGAAAGAATACCAGTATAAGCAAGCACCATCATGAGGCCAAGAGACTATATTCCATGTATGCTTTGGAATCTGTATAACCTGCTAGGCCTTGGAACCTCATCTAGATTTGGCGGCTTTGCTGCTCTGCAGTGGTTCCATGGAATTTTGAAAAGGATCAGACTTCAGAGTGCCGTCTTGGACAAGTTAACCTTTACTTTTACATATCCTCTGTGTCTAGAAAACATCCTGACATAAATGAGCATGATATTTTCATTATTATTTCCCTTTGACTATCCTTTAGTCTGTGGTAATGCTGACATTTAAAATCAACCCTGCTTGACTTTTCAACATACATCTTTAAACATTATGCTATGAGACTTGAGTATAAATCAGTGTGTATTCACTCATTTTGTACTTCTCATCTCTTTCTGAAGAATGTAGAATAATAAAGGATTTTTTTTTGCTCTTTCCTTAAAGTAGTAGAACTGATATTACCAGGAAAGAGTAAGAATTATTCTTTCTTTTTGACTGCACATATAAAATGCATGATTGAATGTAATGAAATTGTTAAGATATATGTGCATAAAGCTATGAAGCATGATTAGCATATTTTTGGAATAAAAACTTCTTTGGATTAAAGACTAAACCAATGGCATGAGCATGTGGAACAGATGTATTTTTGTAAAGTCAGATTTTACAGCTGATGGCTAGGAGGTCAGTTCCTTGCAATATGAATTGATTTTTAGCTTAAAAATAAAATAGAAAGGGCTGGAGAGGTGGCTTAGGGGTTAAACCTCTGCCTTGCAGGCGGAAGGTTCTGAGTTCGGATCCTAGACCCCACCTATAGAAACCAGGTGGAAGCCGGGGCGGCCTGCGTTTCTGGTCCTGGTAGGGCGGAGCCTGTGAATCCCAGGACAGAGTAAACAAGGAAGAGGTGGAGGCAGTCCATGGTTGGTTACCGAATTTGCCCGTGGTTCTACACACACACACACACACACACATACACACACACATACATGCACATGCGCACACACACACATACACACACAGTTGAATAAATAATAAATAAAAAATAAAAAAGATAGAAAATTGAAAAAGCATCGAGATAAAAAGGCATAAATATAATGAGATAAAAGAAAACACAGAAGTGGAGCATTTTTTAAGATATTTGTTAGACATTTTAATTTCATCCCTGGTAAAATTTCTTTTAAGTTCCAAGGCCCATTTTTTAATTGGGCCATTGGTTTCCTTGATGTTTAGTTTTCTAAGTTCTTTGTGCACTCTGGACAGTAGAACTCTATCAGATATGTGGTTAATGAAGATTTTCTCCCATTCTGTGGGTTGCCTTTGAGCTCCTGTTACAATCTCTTTATCTGAACAGATGCTCCACTTCTTTAGCCATCAGGGAAATGCAAATCAAAACTTCCCTGAGATATCATCTCATCCCAGTCAGGATGGCAAAAATCCACAACACAAATAACAACAAATGCTGGAGAGAATGTGGAGAGAGGGGTACTCCCCTACATTGCTGGTGGGAGTACAGGCTCATACAGCCACTCTGGCGAGGCGTCTGGAGATTCGTAAAGAAATTAAAGATTGAAATGCCATATGACCCTGCTATTCCACTTTTGGGTATAACCCCCCATAGAGCAGAGGTTCACCTCGATACCACAAGCACGACCATGTTCAGCAGCACTGTTTACAATAGCAAAGACATGGAATCAACCCAAATGTCCAACAGTTGATGAGTGGATAAGGAAACTGTGGTACATCTATACAATGGAGTACTACTCAGCCATCAAAAATGATGAATTACTGGAATTTGCCGGGAAATGGATGTCATTAGAAACAATTATATTAAGTGAAGTATCCCAGACCCAGAAAATTAAGCGCCGTATGTACTCCCTAATAGGTGGCTCCTAATACCAAACCCACCCAGCCCATCTTGAGACACTCATAGGTAAATCTATGTATTACCTACAGTAATTGCAAGGAGTTTAAACAGGCGGGATGGGGTTGGAGGGCCACGCCAGAAACAAGGAGAGAAGTGACCATGTTACAATAGAGAAAATAGGCCTCCATCAAGGACTGCAAGAAAGTAATGTGACACCTAGTTAAGTTCACAAATCATTCCTGATCATTTACAACTAAGGGGGTATGAACTCACCAGAGGGAGAGGGCATATAGTCAGGCAGATTAAAAAGTAACCATTTTGCAAATGGCTGATTGACCCCTCCCATTGCCTAATGCCATATGACCGTGCGATTCCACTTTTGGGTATAAGTATTACATCTACCCTTGAATGTGCTCTTATAATAAGACTCCAGTTTAACAGCTTTCTGTCTCTGGCCAGGGGGTGACATACAGTGCCAATCATGATAGAGTGAAGAGTATTACAGGAGCAACAAAACTGCAAAAGAAAATCAACGAACCACTATCCAGAACTTCAGAGACTCTATATCAACCACCTAGAACTAGGCCAGACTAATCTCTCCCTATCCTGAAGCTCAGGGACATTTGCAGAAGAGGGGGCGGTAAGAGTGTAAGAGCAAAAGGATGGGAGGAGCAATGATTTTCAAGATACTCCACACAAGTTAGGGCCGAAGCAATCATAATTGGACATTGCATGCCCGGCGCAATGTCCAACACACTATTGACCTCACAAAGTCTAGCATCTGCTAAAGGCACCAAGATCCTTGGAGGCAAGGGATTGACAGCCACAGTAGTGTTCCTATGCTTAAGGGGAACATAGGAAAGCTTTCAGGGAAATGCCACTGGGTCCTTGTACGTCATCGGAGAGGAGGGCCCAGAGGAGAGTCAGGCATGCACAAAAAAGGACTCTGGGAATCGGGGTGGGAGGCATGGGGGGATGGGATGGGAGGGGTGAGGGGAGGGGAGGTAGGCAGTTGGGGGGGAGAAGGAGGGAGGGAGGGAACTGGTGTACCTATTAAGTTTGTATGAGCTGAAATAATAATAAAAAATGTATTATTAAAAAAAAAAAAAGAAAGAAAACACAGAGATCAGCCAGCGGGAGCCTGAGCCACAGGGCCGGGGAGGAAGACCCCCTGTCCCTGGGCCCCGCCCCCAGCCCCCCAGGTTAAATAATGCCCCGCTGACACCTCATCCTCCCTTTCCCACTCTGCCACCAGGGATGCAACATCCAGCCTAGACACCCAGCGACCTAAGTAAGCTCCACCCACGCCCACCCCCAGGACCCCAGGCCAAATAATTCAGTTCAGTGAAAAACACACAGAAATTGAAAAAAGATCTTAAGAATTAAAACGACAATGCCCAAGTCAAAGTGCAAATCCATGAGAAACAACACTCAAGTAAACAAATCTCCCACTGAAGGAATTAATCCCATAATGTTAGACTCCAACCAGAACAAACCCACGGAAAATGGCCAAGAAAGCCTGACCCAGGATAATGACTTGCAAAATATGATCATTACTGTGAAAGAGGAAATCCCGGGAGAATTAAATAACCAAATCAATCGCTTTGAAGAGGAACACAAGAGACACTTAGAGGAGGTGAGAAAAACAGTGCAAGAAACAAAAACAGGCATAGAGCAGTTAAAACAGACTCAAGCAGAGTATAAAACTGAGCTAAAAGACAAGTTATTTTCAACCCAGAACTCCACAGAGAGTCTTATCAGTAGAACTAATGAAGAAGAAAACAGAATTTCAGACCTTGAAGATAAAGTGGGAGTATTAATCAGCTCAATGGAAGAGGTTGTTAAAGCCAAAAAGATACTTGAGAGAAATATTCAGGAGATATGGGACACCCTGAGGAAGCCCAACCTGCGTATTCATGGAATACCAGAGCAAGAATCTCAAAATACCACCCCTGAGGAAATTTTTCAAGCGATCATCAAGGAAAACTTTCCTCATCTAAAAATAGAGGCCCATACATATACAAGAGGCATTCCACACCCCAAACAGATATGACCAAAACAGAAGCTCGCCAGGGCAAATAATGGTCAAAACAGTCCACATTCAAGATAAAGAACTGGTGCTGAGAACTTCAAGGGAGAAAAAACAAGTCACTTTTAAAGGTAAACCTATTAAAATAACAAATGACTTCTCAGTCGAAACAGTAAAAGGTATGAGAGAGCTTGTCGAGACATACTTCAAGTATTGAATGAGCAAAAATGTCAACCCAGGCTGATTTACCCTGCAAAACTATCCGTCATGATTGAGGAAGAAAGAAAAATCTTCCAGCATAAAGACAACTTGAAGGGATACATCTCCACCACACCAGGCCTTCAAAAAATGCTAGAAATGGTACTCAAGCTTGAAGAAAAAAATAGGCATATCCAGGAGAACAGAAGGGAAGTATAACATCATTAAAAGTGAAGCAATACACTTAAAAAACTACTAAACATAATAAATGTGTGAAATTAAAAATAGTGTCTCCATTATAACACTAAGTGTTAATGGAATTAACTCACCGATCAAGAGACACAGATTAAAAACTTGGATTAAAAATCATAATCCATCAATCTGCAGCCTGCAGGAAACCCATCTCACCACAAAAGATAGGAACGCCATAAAATTAAAGGCTGGTCAACAATTCTACAAGCTAATGGAAGCAGAAAACAGGCAGGGGTAGCCATTATGCTATCGGACAAAGTGGACTTCAGACCAAAGAAAATCATAAGAGACACGGATGGATACTACATTTTAGTCTCAGGTACAATTCACCAGGAAGACTTCACAATACTGAACATATATGCACCCGACAGGGCCCCCCTCCCACATTTATTAAGCAAACCTACAACGTCTAAAGCGAGAAATCAATCCCAAAACGATAATTCTTGGGGATTTCAATACCACCCTCTCAACACGGGATAGATCTACATGTAAAAAATTTAACAGAGACACTTTGGAGCTTGACCAAACCCTTACTGAAATGGACCTTAAAGATCTCTATCATACTTTTCATCCACGCGCCAAAGAATACACATTTTTTTCAGCAGCTCACGGAACTTTCTTCAAAATAGATCACATATTGGGCCACAAAACGAATCTCCACATATACAGGAAGGTTGAAATTCTAGTCTGCACCTTATCAGACCACCACGGCTTAAAGCTTGACATCCACAACACAATAAGTACTAGAAAATACACTACTTCCTGGAAACTTAACACTATGATGCTGAATGAGAATTGGATTCAGGAAGAAATTAAAAAGGAAATTCAAGATTTCCTGAAAGTGAATGATAATGAAAATACAACTTACCAAAGTCTCTGGGACACAATGAAAGCTATCTTAAGAGGTAACTACATAGCTCTTAATGCATACATCAAAAATGGAAACATCAGAAATAAATAAATTAGCAAGGCAGCTAAAAGCTTTAGAGAAACTAGAGCAATCTGATCCCAAAAGCAGTAGAAGGGAGGAGATTAGCAAAATAAGGGGATCAATATCTGAAATCGATTAGGAAAATGATAGAGAAAATCAACCAGTCAAAAAGCTGGTTTTTTGAAAAAATCAATAAGATTGATACACCCCTAGCTAAATCAACTAAAAGCAAGAGAGAGAACACCCAAATTAACAAAATTAGAAATGAAAATGGAGTTATCACTACTGATACCCAAGAAATCCAGAGAATTATAACATCATATTTCAAAAATTTATACTCTGTGAAGTTTGACAACACAAAAGAGATGGATGAATTCCTAAGTAAACACAACTTACCTAAATTGAATCAGGAAGTTGTGAATTATTTAAATTGTCCTATAACGTATGAGGAAATTGAGAAAGTAATCTCAAATCTTCCCACCAAAAAATGTCCTGGACCAGATGGATTTGGCACAGAGTTCTACCAGACATTTAAGGAGCTAATAACACCAATACTCCTTAAACTGTTCCACCAAATAGCAAAGGAAGGAAAACTACCAAATTCCTTCTATGAAGCTAATATCGTCTTAATCCCAAAACCTAACAAAGATACACTTAAAAAAGAAAACTATAGGCCAATCTCTCTGATGAACATAGATGTAAAGATTCTCAATAAAGTCTTTGAAAATCGGATTCAAAAACATATCAAAAAGATCATCCATGGGGATCAAGTAGGCTTTATCCCAGGCACACATGGTTGGTTCAACATACGCAAATCAATAAATGTAATTCACCATATAAACCAGTCCAACGTTCAAGACCACATGATACTCTTGATAAATGCAGAAAAAGCTTTTTACAAGATCCAACAGCCCTTTATGATCAAAACCCTAGAGAAAGATGGAATGGAAGGAACCTTTATCAATATAATAAAAGCTGTATACAATAAGCCCACAGCAAGGACTATATTCAATGGGAAAAACTTGAAGAATTCTCACTTTGATCCGGAACTAGACAAGGCTGTCCACTGTCACCACTTCTTTTCAATATTTTACTTGAAGTCTCAGCTTAACAATAAGACAAGAAAGGGCCATAAAAGGGATTCGAATTGGTAAGGAAGAAGTCAAGTTATCTCTATTTGCAGATGATATGTTCCTATACCTGAGTGATCCCAAAAACTCCACCAAAAAGCTCCTGGAACTAATACAAAAGTTCAGCAGGGTGGCAGGATACAAAATAAATGTACAAAAATCAGTGGTCTTCCTATATGCCCAGAATGAAAGAAGTAAAGAAGCCCTGAAAGAGTCAATCCCATTTACAATAGCCCCTAACAAATAAAATACCTTGGTTTAAACCTAATCATGGAGATAAAAGACCTTTACAATGAAAACTTTAAAACCCTCAAGAGAGAAATTGCAGAAGACACCAGAAGGTGGAAAGACCTCCCATGTTCCTGGATTGGCAGAATCAACATTATAAAAAAGGCAATATACAAATTCAACTCTATACCAATTAAAATCCCAAAGCAATTCTTCAAAAAAGTTGACAAAACAATCTCAAAGTTCATATGGAGGCACAAAAGACCCAGGATAGCAAACACAATCCTGAGTAACAAAAATACTGCTGGAGGTATCACCATACCAAACCTTAGTATATACTACAAATCCATAGTTGTAAAAACAGCCTGGTACTGGCTCCAAAATAGACACACAGATCAATGGATAAGGGTTGAAGACCCAGATATAAGCCCACAAAATTACAGCCATTTGGTCTTTGACAAAGGGGCCCAAAGAATCCAATGGAAAAAGAACAGCATCTTCAACAAATGGTGCTGGCAAAACTGGATCTCCACATGCAGAAGATTAAAAGTGGATCCATACCTGTCACTATGTACAACAATTAATTCCAAATGGATCAAGGACCTTGATATAAGGCCTGAGACTATAAAAACCTAGTTGAAACTAGGGAACTCCCTCGAGCTGATTGGGCTAGGCCAACATTTCCTAAACAGACATCCAATGGCACAGTCACTGCTACCATCTCTCAACAGTTGGGATTTTGTGAAATTAAAGGGCTTCTGTTCAGATAAAGAGATTATAACACGAGCTCAAAGGCAACCCACAGAATGGGAGAAAATCTTCTCTATCCACACATCTGATAGAGCTCTACTGTCGAGAGTGCACAAAGAACTTAGAAAACTAAACACCAAGGAAACTAATGGCCCAATTAAAAAATGGGCCTGGGAACTTAAAGAAATTTTTACCAGGGATGAAATTAAAATGTCCAACAAATATCTTAAAATATGCTCCACTTATTTAGCCATCAGGGAAATGCAAATCAAAACTTCCCTGAGATATCATCTCACCCGGGTCAGGATGGCAAAATCCACAATACAAACAACCACAAATGTTGGAGAGGATGTGGAGAGAGGGGAACTCTCCTACATTGCTGTTGGGAATGCAGGCTCATACAGCCACTCTGGCGAGCTGTCTGGAGATTCTTAAAGAAATTAAAGATTGAAATGCCATATGACCCTGGTATTCCACTTTTGGGAATAACCCCTCATGCAGCAGAGGTTCACCGCGATAGCACAAGCACGACCATGTTCAGAGCAGCACTGTTTACAATAGCAAAGTCATGGAATCAACCCAAATGTCCAACAGTTGACGAGTGGATAAGGAAAAGGTGGTACATCTATACAATGGAGTACTACTCAACCATCAAAAATGATGAATTACTGGAATTTGCCGGAAATGGATGTCATTAGAAACAATTATATTAATTGAAAGATCCCAAACCCAGAAAATTAAGCACCATATGTACTCCCTAATAGGTGGCTCCTTGTACCAAACTCACCCAGCCCAACTTGAGACACTCAAAGATAAATCTATGTAATATCTACAGTAATTCCACGGATTATGAACAAGAGAGATGGGGTTGGAGGGCCACACCAGACACAAGGAGAGAGGGGACCATGTTACAGCAGAGAAAATAGGCCTCCATCAAGGACTGAAAATAAGTAATGAGACACCTGGTTAAGTTCTCAGACTTTCGTTCCTGATCATTTACAACTGAGGGGACATGATCTCACCATAAGGGGAGGGCATATAGTCTGGCAGATAAAAAGTAACCATTTTGTAAAAGGCCGACTGAGCCCTCCCTCACTGTGGTTTCCTACTTTTATTACATCTACCCTTGAATGTGCTTTTATAACAAGACTCCAGTTTAACAGCTTTCTGTCTCTGGCCGGGGGTTGACATACAATGCCCATCAGGATGGAGTGAAGGGCGTTGGAGGAGCAGCAAACCTGAAAAAGAAAATCAACAAACCACAATCTAGAACTTCAGAGACTCTATATCAACCACTTAGAACTTGGCCAGCCTAATCTCTCCCCATCCTGAAGCTCAGGGAAATTTGCGGAAGAGGGGGTGGTAAGAGTGTAAGAGCAAAAGGATGGGAGGAGCAATGATTTGCAAGATACTCCACACAAGTTAGGGCCGAAGCGATCATAATTGGACTTTGCATGCCCTGCACAATGTCCAATACACCATTGACCTCACGAAGTCTTTAGCATCTGCTAAAGGCACCAAGATCCTTGGAGACAAGGGATTGACAGCCACAGTAGTGTTCCTATGCTTAATGGGAGCACAGGAAAGGGTTCAGGGAAATACAACTGCGTCCTTGTACATCATCGGAGAGGAGGGCCCAGAGGAGAGTCTGGCATGCACATTAAAGGACTCTCTGGGGATTGGGGGGGAGGCACTGGGGGATGGGGGGAAGGGTGAGGGGAGGGGAAGCAGGGGTTTTGGGGGGAGGAGAAGGGAGGGAGGAAAGTGGTGTACCTATTAAGTTTGTATGAGCAGAAATAATAATAAAAAATATTAAAAAAAGAGAACACAGAGAATCTAAATATGAGCCTGAATCAGAATCCATTCCAAGGTTCAAGGTTTCCAAATAAGTTGGGTATCATGGATGCCTCATGAGTTGCATGATTAAAAATAGTGAAAGTTAAAATATTGGCAATGTATTCTATTTAATGTTTTACTTATGACTGTATATGTATTATCACATGTGTGTGTATGTATGTGTTCGGCATCACATGCACATAATTTCCATACATGTGAAAACCCAAGATTGACATTGGACATCATCTTTGATTGTTCTTCCAGCTTAATTCTTTTGATATAGGGTCTCAAATTAAATGCAGCTCAACAAAAGTTCTAGTGTCTAAGCATCATGCTCTGGGCAGTCCCACTATCTGCGTTTTCGGACTATAATTTCAGGGGGACAGGATACCGCAAAAAAATAAATTTGGTTTATTATGTGGGATCTGAACACTCAAAGTCCAATCATTCTGTTTCTATAGCAAACTTTTTGTTTTTGAATTGTTGAACCATATTCCCAGTTCAGTGCAAAATTTGAACTGTGGTTATAATTCTCTTTTTCTTTTTCTTTTTTTTGATTTTATCTTCTAAATCTTTTTTTCCCCACTCATACAAACTTAATAATTACCCTGGTCCCCTCCCTCCCTACATCCTTCCCTGGATCCCCTTGCTCCCTCACCCTTTTTCCCCTTCTTTTCACCCCCTCCCTCTTTTTCTCCAGTGCCCCCCCCAATCCCTGGAGAATCCTTTAGTATGCATATCAAACTTCCCTCTGGGTCCTCCTCTCTGATGAGGTATAAGGACTCAGTAGCATTGCCTAGAGCCCTTTCTTGTGTTCCCCTTTAGTATAGGAACACTATTGTGGTTGTTAATCCATTGCCTCTAAGGATCCTAGTGCATGTGATTCATGCTAGACTTTGGAAGGTCAATGATATGTTGGTCATTGTGCATGTCATGCAAAGTCCTATTATGATTACTTTGGCCCTAATTGTATGGAGTATCTTGCATATCGTTGCTCCTCCCCATTTTTAGTCTCTTACAATATTACCTCCCCCTCTTTTGCAAATTTCCCTGAGCTTTAGGATGGGGAGAGATTAGGCTGTCCTGGTTCCAGGTTATTAACGTAGTGTCCTGGTGTTCTGAATTATAGTTTGTTGTCTTTTTTCCAGTTTTGCTGCTCCTGCACCACTCTTGGTTCCATCCTGATGGGTACTGGATGTCACCTCCTAGCCAAAGATAAAAGGCTGTTAAAATAGAGTCTTACTAGAAGAGTAGATTCAAAGGTAGATGGAATAAGAGTAGGAGACTGCAGTAGGGGGGAGGGGTCAGTCTTCCTTTTGCAGGATGGTTACCATCTATCTGCCAGGCTCTGTGCCCTCCCTGACTGGTGAGATAAAACCCATCAGATGCAAGTGACTAGGAAAGAAAGTGAGTGAGCTTAACCAGATGTCTCACTACTTACTTGCAGTACTTGATGGTGGCCTATTTTCTCTGCTCTAGCATGATCTCCTCTCTCCTTGTTTCTGGCGGGGCCCTCTTTCCTCTTCCCTCCTATTTATAATCTTTGCAATTACTGTATGTATTAAAGTAACTCTCCTTTTCTTTTGGAAGGTTTCCAAGTGGACAAGTAAAACAAGTTTATGACTTCGTAAAATCAAAAGAAGACAAAGATGGAATCCAGTAGAATTCTCAATTTTCTGGAGGTTTGATATATGCTGAGAACATTAGCCAAGAGAAATGATATATTGGAAAAATATGTTCTTTGTGAAAATGATGATATTTAAGGGCTTTCTGATCATTAATCTGCACTTAGATGGAGAAATTTAGTTGCATGTGTAAATCCAAAGGTAGATCGATTCATGTATGAGGTTGAGAATACATAAATGACAATAGTTAATGTCCTACAAACCCATTAGAAGGACCTGGAAATTCAAGAAGACAATGGTTTCCTCTAAAGAAAACACAAACTTGTGGAAAGTTTCATATATATACATTTAGGCATTGACTTATTATTTCAACATGTTTATTGTTTTCTATAATTACCTATCTCTTATATTTTAGAATTTTCTAAACTACAACAAGTCAAACATTAAATTTCATCTATTTAAGCCACTCTTACTTAGGCTCATTACCCTAAGTTTCAGAAATATTTTTATGCACTTAAAAACTATATACATATTCCATGTACCCTCCTCTGACTATATCTGAAAAAATTAAGTTACTTGAAAGATTATTTTTAAGTGTAAACTTGCATCAAATTAAAATATGAGGTATTTTGCTATAAATTTAATATTTTGCATATGAGTATGCTGTAATTGGGGCAGGATGTACTATCCATGTATATTCAATATAGGGACATTTATGTGGTTATACTTTATTAAATGCTTACTAAATGTAAAAACTAGTACACTTAATTCTGATATTAGTATTAAATCATCCACACAGAGTTTTAGAGGAACCTGATTCTTAACAAGGCAATGCAATGTTTTCAGTTATAAAACTTTGTTTTCTTTTTTTTTTTATTTCAGCTCATACAAACTTATTAGGTACACCAGTTCCCTCCCTCCCTCCTCCTCCCCCCGTACCCCCTGCTCCCCCTCCCCACCACTCTCCCTCCCCATCCCCCAGTGCCTCCCACTCCAATTCCCAGAGAGTCCTTTCTTGTGCATGTCTGATTTTCCTCTGGGCCCTCCTCTCCGATGACGAACAAGGACCCAGTGGCCTTTCCCGAACCCTTTCCCGTGTTCCCCTTAGGTATAGGAACACTGCTGTGGCTGCCAATCCTTTGCCTCCAAGGATCTTGGTGCCTTTAGCAGATGCTAGACTTTGTGAAGTCAACAGTGTGTTGGCCAATGCGCAGGGCATGCAAAGTCCAATTATGATTGCTTCAGCCCTAACTAGTATAGAGTATCTTACATATCATTGCTCCTCCCATCCTTATGCTCCTACACTCTTACCGCCCCCTCTTCCGCAAATTTCCCTGAGCTTCAAGATGGGGAGAGACTAAACTGGCCTAGTTCTAGGTGGTTGATATAGAGTCTCTGAAGTTCTGAATTGTGGTTTGTTGATTTTCTTTTTCAGGTTTGCTGCTCCTGCAATGCCCTTCACTCCATCCTGGTGGGCATTGTATGTTACCCCTTTTTATCTGGCAGACTATATGCCCTCCTCTTCTGGTGAGATCACTCCCCCTCAGTAGTAAATGATCAGGAACAAAAGTCTGTGAACTTAATCAGATGTCTCATTACTTATTTGGGTCCTTGATGGAGGCCTATTTTCCCTGCTGTAACATGGTCCCTTCTCTCCTTGTTTCTGGTGTGTCCCTCCTACCCTATCCCTCCTGTTCATAATCCTTGGAATTACTGTCTCTAGGTGGGCTGGGTGGGTTTGGTACTAGGAGCCACCTATTAGGGAGTACATACGGCGCTTAATTTTCTGGGTCTGGGATACTTCACTTAATATAATTGTTTCTAATGACATCCATTTCCCGGCAAATTCCAGTAATTCATCATTTTTGATGGCTGAGTAGTACTCCATTGTATAGATGTACCACCTTTTCCTTATCCACTCATCAACTGTTGGACATTTGGGTTGATTCCATGTCTTTGCTATTGTAAACAGTGCTGCTATGAACATGGTTGTGCTTGTGCTATCGAGGTGAACCTCTGCTGTACGGGGGGTTATTCCCAAAAGTGGAATAGCAGGGTCATATGGCATTTCAATCTTTAATTTCTTTAAGAATCTCCAGACGGCTCGCCAGAGTGGCTGTTGAGCCTGCATTCCCACCAACAATGTAGGAGAGTTCCCCTCTCTCCACATCCTCTCCAGCATTTGTCGTTGTTAGTATTGTGGATTTTTGCCATCCTGACCGGGGTGAGATGATATCTCAGGGAAGTTTTGATTTGCATTTCCCTGATGGCTAAAGAAGTGGAGCATTTTTTCAGATATTTGTTAGACATTTTAATTTCATCCCTGGTAAAGTTTCTTTTAAGTTCCAGGGCCCATTTTTTAATTGGGCCATTGGTTTCCTTGGTGTTTAGTTTTCTAAGTTCTTTGTGCACTCTGGACAATAGAGCTCTATCAGATATGTGGTTAGTGAAGATTTTCTCCCATTCTGTGGGTTGCCTTTGAGCTGGTGTTACAATCTCTTTATCTGAACAGAAGCTCTTTAATTTCAGAAGATCCCAACTGTTGAGAGTTGGTAGCAGTGACTGTGCCATTGGATGTCTGTTTAGGAACTGTTGGCCTAGCCCAATCAGCTCGAGGGAGTTCCCTATCCTTTCAACTATGGTTTTTATAGTCTCTGGCCTGATATCAAGGTCCTTGATCCATTTGGAATTAAGTCTTGTACATGGTGACAAGTACGGGTCCAGCTTTAATCTTCTGCATGTGGAGATCCAGTTTTGCCAGCACCATTTGTTGAAGATGCTGTTCTTTTTCCATTGGATTCTTTGGGCCCCTTTGTCAAAGACCAAATGGCTGTAACTTTGTGGGCTTATATCTGGGTCTTCAATCCTTATCCATTGATCTGTGTGTCTATTTTGGAGCCAGTACCAGGCTGTCTTTACAACTATGGATTTGTAGTATAGACTAAGGTTTGGTATGGTTATACCTCCAGCAGTGTTTTTGTTACTCAGGATTGTGTTTGCTATCCTGGGTCTTTTGTGCCTCCATATGAACTTTGAGATTGTTTGGTCAACTTCTTTGAAGAATTGCTTTGGGATTTTGATTGGTATAGCACTGAATCTGTATATTGCCTTTGGTAGGATGGTCATTTTTCTGATGTTGATTCTGCCAATCCAGGAACAAGGGAGGTCTTTCCACCTTCTGGTGTCTTCTGCTATTTCTTTCTTTAGGGTTTTAAAGTTTTCATTGTAAAGGTGTTTTACCTCCTTAGTTAGGTTTATACCAAGGTATTTCATTTTTTTAGGGGCTATAATAAATGGTATTGTTTCTCTCAAGGCATTTTCACTTCTTTCATTCTGGGCATATAGGAAGGCCTCTGATTTTTGCACATTTATTTTGTATCCTGCCACCCTGCTGTACTTCTCAATTAGTTCCAGGAGCTTCCTGGTGGAGTTTTTGGGATCACTCAGGTAGGTATAAGATCATGTCATCTGCAAATAGGGATAGCTTGACTTCTTCCTTGCCGATTTGAATCCCTCTTATGTCCCTTTCTCGTCTTATGGCTTCAGCTAAGACTTCAAGTACAATATTGAATAGAAGTGGTAAGAGATTACAGTCTTGTCTAGTTCCTGATCGAAGTGGGAATGCTTCCAATTGTTCCCCATTGAGCATAATCCTTGCTGTGGGCTTGTTGTATATAGCTTTTATTATATTGATAAAGGTTCCTTCCTTTCCTACTATCTCTAGCGTTTTGATCATAAAAGGCTGTTGGATCTTGCAAAAGCTTTTTCTGCATCTATCGAGAGTATCATGTGGTCTTGGACTTTGGACTGGTTTACATGATGAATTACATTTATTGATTTGAGTATGTTGAACCAACCTTGTGTGCCGGGGATGAAGCCTACTTGGTCCCCATGAATGATCTTTTTAATATGTTTTTGAATCCGATTTGCTAAAAGTTTGTTGAGAATGTTTGCGTCTGTGTTCATCAGGGAGATCGGCCTATAGTTTTCTTTTTTAAGCGAATCTTTATTAGGTTTTGGGATTAAAACCATATTAGCTTCATAAAAGGAATTTGGTAGTGTTCCTTCCTTTGCTATTTGATGGAACACTTTAAGGAGTATTGGTGTTATTAACTCCTTAAATGTCTGAACTCTGTGCTGAATCCATCTCGTCCAGGACATTTTTTGGTGCGAAGATTCTAGATTACTTCCTCAATTTCCTTATATGTTATAGGACTATTTAAATAATTCACAACTTCCTGATTCAATTTAGGTAAGTTGTGTTTACTTAGAAATTCATCCATCTCTTTGGTGTTGTCAAACTTCACAGAGTATAAGTTTTTGAAATATGATGTTACAATTCTCTGGATTTCTTGAGTATCAGTAGTGATAACTCCATGATCATTTCTAATTTTGTTAATTTGGGTTTCTCTCTCCTGCTTTTGGTTAGTTTAGCTAGGGGTGTATCAATCTTATTGATTTTTTCAAAGAACCAGCTTTTTGACTGGTTGATTTTTTTTCTATCGTTTTCTTAAACTCAATTTCAGATATTTCTCCCCTTATTTTGCTAATCTCCTCTCTTCTACTACTTTTGGGATCAGATTGCTCTAGTTTCTCTAAAGCTTTAAGCTGCATTGTTAAGTTGTTTATTTCTGATGTTTCCATTTTTTTGACGTAGGCATTAAGAGCTATGAACTTACCTCTTAGAACAGCTTTCATTGTGTCCCAGAGATTTTGGTAAGCTGTATTTTCGTTATCATTCACTTTCAGGAAATCTTGAATTTCCTTTTTAATTTCTTCCTGAATCCAGTTCTCATTCAGCATCATATTGTTAAGTTTCCAGGAATTAGTGTATTTTCTCTTGTTTGATGTGTTGTGGATGTCCAGCTTTAGGCCGTGATGGTCTGATAGGGCACAGGTTAGAATTTCAACTTTCTTGTATATGCGTAGATTCATTTTGTGGCCCAATATGTGATCTATTTTGGAGAAAGTTCCGTGTGCTGCTGAGAAAAATGTGTATTCTTTGGTGCATGGGTGAAAAGTTCGATAGAGATCTGTAAGGTCCATTTCTTTCAGGGTTTGATTAAGTTCCAAAGTGTCTCTGTTAAGCTTTTGACCTGTTGATCTATCCCATGTTGAGAGGGCGGTGTTGAAGTCCCCAAGAATTATCGTTTGGGGATTGATTTCTTGCTTTAGACGCTGTAGGGTTTTCTTAATGAATGTGGAGGGGCCCATATTGGGTGCATATATGTTCAGTATTGTGAAGTCTTCCTGGTGAATTGTACTTGTGACTAAAATGTAGTATCCATCCGTGTCTCTTATAATTTTCTTTGGTTTGAAATCCACTTTGTCTGATAGCATAATGGCTACCCCTGCCTGTTTTCTGCTTCCATTTGCTTGTAGAATTGTTGACCAGCCTTTTATTTTTAGAGCGTGCCTATCTTTTGTGGTGAGATGGGTTTCCTGCAGGCAGCAGATTGATGGATTGTGATTTTTAATTCATGTTTGTAATCTGTGTCTCTTGATAGGTGAATTAATTCCATTAACATTTAGTGTTATAATGGAGAAACTATTGTTAATTCCAGACATTTATTATGTTTAGTAGCTTTTATACGTATATTGCTTCGTTTTTAATGATGTTATACTTGCCTTCTGTTCTCCTGGATATGCCTGTTTATTTCTTCACCCTTGAGTATCATTTCTAGCGTTTTTTGAAGGCCTGGTTTGGTGGCCATGTATCCCTTAAAGTTGTCTTTGTGCTGGAAAGTTTTTCTTTCTCCCTCGATCATGACTGATAGTTTTGCAGGGTAAATCAGCCTGGGTTGACATTTTTGTTCATTCAATACTTGAAGTATGTCTCTCCAAGCTCTTCTTGCTTTTACTGTTTCGACTGAGAAGTCATTTGTTATTTTAATAGGTTTACCTTTAAAAGTGACTTGACTTGTTTTTTCTCCCTTGAAGCTCTCAGCACCAGTTCTTTATCTTGAATGTGGAGTGTTTTAACTATTATTTGCCGTGGTGTGCTTCTATTTTGGTCGTATCTGTTTGGGGTGCGGAATGCCTCTTGTATATGGATGGGCCTCTCTTTTTTTAAATGAGGAAATTTTTCCTTGATGATCGTTTGAAAAATTTCCTCAGGGGTGGTATTTTGAGATTCTTGCTCTGGTATTCCATGAATACGCATGTTAGGCTTTTTCAGGGTGTCCCATATCTCTTGGATATTTCTCTCAAGTATCTTTTTGGCTTTAACAACCTCTTCCATTGAGGTGGTTAGTACTCCCACTTTATCTTCAAGGTCTGAAATTCTGTTTTCTGCCTTGTTAGTTCTGTTGATAAGACTCTCTGTGGCGTTCTGGGTTGAAGATAACTTGTCTTTTAGCTCAGTTTTAAACTCTGCTTGAGTTTGTTTTAACTGCTCTATGCCACTTTTTGTTTCTTGCACTGTTTTTCTCAACTCCTCCAGATGTCTGTTGTGTTCCTCTTCAAAGCGATTGATTCGATTATGTAATTCCTCCCGGATTTCCTCTTTCATAGTATTGAACATGGTAATGATCATATTTTGAAAGTCTTTATCCTGGGTGGGCTTTCTTGGCCTTTTTCCGTGGGTTTGTTCTTGTTGGAGTCTAACATTATGGGATTAATTTCTTCAGTGGGAAATTTGTTTACTTGAGTGTTGCTTCTCATGGATTTGCACTTTGACTTTGGCATTGTCATTTTAACTCTTAAGATCTCTCAATTTCACTAAACTGAATTATTTGGCCTGGGGTCCTGGTGGGCGGGGCGGGCGGAGACTTACCTAGGTCATGGGGTGAGGCCGGCTGGACCCCGCGAGCGTCCCGACCGGCGGAGCGGGGTGGGGTGCAAAAGGGGGGATGGGGGCGATGGCGTGGAGCTATTTAACCCGAGGGCAGCTGGGGCGGGGCCGGGAGCAGGGGCCAGTTCTAAAACTTTGTATACATCAATCTTTTTTCTTATTTGGGCTCAATTCTTATAGAATCACGTAAACATCCCTCCTAACATTGATTTTGTTATTTCTCTTCTGGCTTATTCCAGTCTTCTGGTAATATTTGCTTTAAGTCCACCAGATCACCTTTGTCTTAGCGATATTCTCTACATAATTCTGTGTGAAATATAAATCTAACCATGTAATTCTGAATAATGGTTCATTCCCCCTCAGAGAGAAGGGAGTTAGCATTGACATTCACTGTCCTGTGGGAGAAATACAGGAGTCTTGTATGGATTGATTGAACTTCATTTGCCTCATTGTGCTGAGATTTTTATGGAACAGAAAGAAGGAACAGCATGTAAATGTGCAAACAGAAATAATTACAAACAAAATACATTATGAGTGAGCTTTTTATAAAAACTGCTTCAGAAGAACAAAACCAAACACTAACCAATCTGCATATGAGGCAGTGCTTAAATCAAAGAATTCTAACAAATTTGGTGAGACTTTATATAGGATTACCTTCCCTCTTCTTCATCTCCTGTTTCTACTTTTGCTTCATATATCTTTTTGCAGGATTTCACAACACAAAATATTTTTCACTCTTGCACATACATCTTTCATCCCATAAAATAGTTCTACTTAGAGCTAACTCTATTTTGATTTTTATAAAAATTAAATAAATGAATAGGCGATAGATATATAGATAGGGAAACAAATCATTCCTTAGTTTTGTGTCTCTGTTGCTATAATAAATATATGACCCAAACAATTTATAGGCCAGAATGATGACAGGAGGCTAATATCAACATTGAGAGCCAAAGGCTCTGGTCACACCATATTCAAAGGCAGAGTTGACAGAGGAACATAATTTCTATCTTGCCACCTTAAAAAAATTTACACCAGAACTCTGTCTTATCCACCAGGGAATGGTCCCAACCGCTGTAGGCAGGTTCTTTCCATGTAAATTAGCTAATATCTAAGAGACGTGCCATAACTAAATAATTCTTTACAAGTGTACTTATAGAATCAATTTTCAATTGTCAAGTAGACATAAACACACAAGCACGTACTTGACCACTCGTGATCCTAGATCTGTTATTCTTTTTCTTCCCAACCATCCATACAAAGGATTATAGATGATCCTCCAAATGTTTCAGATTCTCATTAGTTGTTGAAACCACCACTTTCTGGCTTTACTGAAATATTTGTCAAATAGTAAAAGTGCTCAATAATTTCTTCAGACTTACCACAACTAGCAATTATTTGAAATCGCTTATGTTTCTCAACAGCATTCAAAGTCATTCACACTTCTTACATCTTGAAGTTTTCTGTTCCATTGGATTTAAAGCTGCCAACATTTCCCTGCTCAACATGACCTTTTTGGTAACTATCTGTCCGTGTTCAAAGCTGGCTGCTGATGCAATTATAGCAATTACTCTTTTGATGAAATCTGTTATATTTACCTCTACAGACAAACCACAAGTTGAGTTTTTATCTACAACTGGGCACTGATCATCATGATTTTCTAACATTCAAATGTGCTGTATTTGGACTGGGAAAAAAAGTAGCTACTATCTACCTGTGGCTACAAATCACCTGGGATCTGCCCTACAGGATATAAGACCTGAGTTTTCAATTTCTCTTAAATAACCATATATGCCAGGTGCACCAATTAGACTGTACTGATTTCAACTTCTTAGATGTCTGAAAATCTCTTCAGATAAAAGGAGCAGGCTAAATCAACCTTTCCTTTATATTGTGAGTGATTTTTCAGATTTCACTACCTGTCTAGTGATCTTAGTTGAAACTCACCAGAGACATCAATTTTAGTTTCTTTGTAGACATTCCCATTAAGCAACTCTTGATTCATCCCACATCTCCATTTTTATGAAGAATCATTGCCAAGCCTAAACTATAGGTATTGATGCCTCTGTTGTTGTAGCAGAATCTCTATCTGATGGTGTTGGAACATTCATGTACCTACATATATTTCTTCCATTTAACTCATCCCAAATTCAATTCTTTTTTATTTTTATATTCATATGTAACTTTATGTTCTGAGTATATGTGAGTGTATGCATGTTTTTGATTTTGTGGGCACATGTGTATATGCACCTGCATATGTGTGTGTGTTTGTGTATGTGTACATGATCGATATGATATCAGGAATCATGATCAATTCATTGTTTGTGTGAAGGCAGGTTCTCTTATTTAAACTAAGATTTTGTGTCTATGGCTAGTCTCATTAGCCAACTTGCTCTATAGATCCCTTGCCAGGACCTTCTGAAGCTAAAATCACAAGTAGGATATCAAATCTACCTCCCAGTTATGTGGGATCCGGGGATCCAAATTCTGGTTCTCTTGCTCACTTGGCAAGTACTTTAAATGTTGAGCCTAGTATTCAGTCCTGCAACATAATTTTCTTTTTCAAAATTTTAATTTTTTTAGTTCTTTGATTTTTTAATAAAAAATGCAATGAATTTAATGTGTTTTTACCACTTATTACTCAGTGCCATCGCTTTTCCTGTCTAACTTCCTATTTTATCTTTTTCAGTCAGTCTTCGTCCTGCTTTTTTTATGTGTGTGATTCTCTGGGTTTCCTCTGGGATGTCTGTACTGGTAAGTGACTGATTACTTGCTAGGGTATAGGATGATTTCTCAGTGGGTAAATCGTTGAGTAAGAAGCTCCCATTTTCCTGTCTGGAAATGGCCTTAAATAGTCTCTCAAGGGCAAAATGTTGACAGATCAATAATTGTGCAGGTCTTGTGGAAATGACATCATTGCCATAAACTCTTGGATGCAGAATCAAGTCATGACTAGAAGATACTATTTGGCAACAACTTTTCATAACTTTAGGCTCTTATATTCTTACTGTCCCTCTTCCACAGGTTTCCCAGAAATGTTGGATGCTAATATAATTCTTTAATATTTTCAAAATTAATTGTGACTCTGACTTCTAGTCTTCTAGAAATAACTTTATTTTATAGTTTTTGCTTGTCAATTTGCATTATTGGATTTGATTGTTTAGTCATGTCTTTTATTTGGACTTCAATAAACCAACCTAAAAATCTGTGCATTCTCTTTAATATAGTTTTCCTACAATGTGTTTCTCAAGATTACAGGCTATTTAAAGTTCAGAGTTGAATGTTCTACAAAAACAAAGTCGTAATTTTTTAAAAAAATGTTTGTTTATTTATTGTGTGTGTGTGTGTGTGTGTGTGTGTGTGTGTGTGTGTGTGTGTATTAGAGGGCACTGTGTGTCTAACCCTGTGGAGGAACAAGGGATACTTTGGAAATCATTCTGGATTGCTTCTACTTTCTTTTTGCTTTGCTGTCAATTTCTCAGCTCTCCTTACAAGGACCAGTAGTGCAGGCCACCATCATTTCCACCTGGAGTTTTTATGTGGGACCTGGGATCCGAATTCAAGTCAAAGTCTTAGCCATCTCTCCAGCCCCAAAGTCATAACTTTGTATGTGAACCTTCATGCTCTTAAGTTTTTATTAAAGCCCTTGAAATCTACATTTAGATTAAGGCATTAAGTGGAATCAAGTGAATCGCTTCAAATTAGGATAAAATGTAATGCATTATGGCTAAACATCTTAAATATTCTTTTATATATTTTGGGCTCATTTACATTTTTTACTTGAAAAGCATCTTTGAACTAATTTGTTCAGTTATTGGTTATTTGTCAATTGGTATTTAATTTTTGAGTTCTATGTATATTTTGGATATAGTCTTCAACTAAACAAGGTTTTCTATAGTTCTGTGAATTGTTTTCTTTTATGATCAGAACTTTGCAGTGTGATGTAATACCATTCATTAAATCTTATTTCTCGCTCTTTTTCTCTCTCTTTCTCTTTCTCTCTCTCTCTCTCTCTCTCTCTCTCTCTCTCTTTCTCTCTCTCTCTCTCTGTGGGAGGACTAAGGGTAACTTCAGGAGTCATTCTGATTGCTTCTACCTCCTTTTTGCTCTGCTCTGGCATTGTTCAAGCTCTGCCCACCAGGAGTGGACATGCGGGTCACAGCCATTTCTGCCTGGCATTTTACATGGGATTCAGTATCTGAACTCAATTCCTTCTGCTTGCAAGGCATAGTTACAAACTCTGAGCCAGTTCTGTAAATCTTATTATTTCTTATGGACATTCTCATCAGAAAGCCATTGTGTGTGCCTATATCTGAAGTATTTCTCCATATATTTTCCTTTTAATTAGGCATTTTAACATTACAAGTATCCATTTTGAGTTGACTTTTCCATGAAGTGAGACTTGGATCTAGTGTACACACACACACACACACACACACACACACACACACACACACACACACACATATATATATGGAATCTTACATATATAGACCTCCAGTTTACTCAGTACTATTTGCTAAAGTGACTGTCTTTCCTTTATTATATTTTTCATTTTCCTAAGAATTCATGTGACTGTAGTGTGTAAACCTATTCCTGATTACAGTGATTTTATTTGTTTTTTATGTGGATATCATCTAGAATTTGCTTCTATGGCTCTGTGGTATAGCTTGAGGGTTGCATAGGAAAACCTCCAGTTGTATTTATTTTACCCGATATTGCTTCTGGCTCTTTGATACATACTGCACATTGCCATAGGAGTTCTGAAGTACTAAGGAGACCACATAGAGTGAAGATGAGTGTTAATTAAGAGGAAAAGAATACTATAAAAGCATCTAGTATTCACATAGGGATTTGTCATAAAGAAATACACCATTTTGTACAATTAATAGACACTGATAAAATAATTATAAAAACATATGATTAAAATCTAATAAAGCTTGAGAGTATGAACGAAAACCCTACATTTTACATAGAAACTTCACTTTGTCCTCTGCAAACAAACTTTCCAGGGGTCATCTGTAAGGGGTTTTTCTAACTAATCACCATAGAATCTTATGTTATGAACTTTCAGTGTTTGTGTCCAGTGAAGTATTACAAGGGCAGTCAGAATTTTATGTGTCATAATGTGAGTAATTAGAAGATACTCTGTGCATAAAGACAATGAGAGCGAGAAATCTCAAATACTCAAATATCTGAGTGTCATGCATGACTGTGTACGTCAGAACAACTTTCAGAAATTGGTTTTCTTCTTCCACCACATGGATTCTAGAACTGCAATTTAACCCAGGTCACCAGATCTGTGCACACTCCTCTTCATCCATTGATTCACCTCCTCAGGCTACAAGTGGTTTTCATTCTTTTGTTATTAATAGAATCTATATCTGGGATGTGTTTCCCATTTTATCTTTTTTCTAATATAATATTTTATAACATTACTTTATTATAAAATTTCAATTTGAAAGTTAGGTATAGTAGTTACTTTATAACAATTGCTACAATTTATATATGAATTAACTGGATCCTCTCCTTTAAGCACTGAAATTAGGCTGTTCACTTGTAAACTGTAATTATTATGAATACACATTACATTTCTTCTTTTACTATATTTTCCACATTTTTATGACATTTCATGTATCATATATATTCTGAAAATCAAATTTTCATATATACAATTATGTGCAATTCCACTCACAAACATTAGAAATAATCACATCTACTTTGAGAAAAATATAGCTGTTTTGCAACTATGAGCCTGTGGTTTACTTAATTTTTTGTTATATTTTTGATTGGCTATTTTTTGTGGAAGAAATATATTGATTTTTGTACTGTGTTGATTCATACAAACTAGGAAGCATGCATTCATTATTCTTAGTCTATTTTTATTGTGCTTATTTTTGATAGCATAGTTTTTCTGAAAATTTTGTCTTCTTTTCCAAGCATATATAAATTTAGTATATGTAAATCATTGTGTGATGACTCCAGTCTTTATATATTATGAAATATTTATATTTCATATATTATTATTATTCTTATATTATTATTCCTCTATATTATGCTGTCTAATTTATAATTTAAACTTTAATCACTTCAATTATGATTTTGTGAAATTATATTTCTTTCTTTTTCCAATTTCATATGCTTGCACATGGAGGATGTATGTGTGTTATGCTTGCTTGTTTGCAAACCTGATACTGATATGGGGAAGCACCCTTGAATACTCTCCACCGTGTTGTTTATGAGACATATCACTAGTCAAACACAACACTCACTGTTAGCATTTGAATGATTGGCCAAGTTTCTCTGAGCATTCATTATTGGTTTTAACCTTTTGAAACTAGAATCACAGACAGATGGCCACCCAAGTACCCAGCATCTGGATTTTGCGATTTGCACAAGTTCTTTATCTGCACTCCAAGAATTTTATGTCTTGATGATGATGATGATGATGATGATGATGATGTGTGTGTGTTTGTGTGTGCGTGTGTGTGTGTGTGTGTGTGTGATTGTCTGTGTGTTCTTATGTTTATGTATGTTGGAGTGCATTCTGTGAAGGCTGGGGGTTGACCTGAAGTATATTCTTTAATCAGTTTCTAAATTACCTTTTCAGACATGATCGCTCACTTAACTAGAAACTTGCCCTTGTTGACAGGCTAGATGGTTGGAAAGTCTTGTGGGTCCTCCTGCTTTTTTGTAACTGGTGCTAGGATTGCAGATGTTCACTACCAGGCCCTGCTCACTGTGTGAATGTGGAGAATCCAAGCTCAATCTTGATTCTTTGACGCAATCATTTTGCTTGCTGAGCCATCTCACCAGCCCTTAATTATGTGGATGTCCTAGTTAAGCACAGGTGTCAACTTGTCTATTGAGGGTTTGAGCTCTGGGCACATTTGTGGAGAATTAGTAGTTGAGTTAAATCCAGAGCGAACTTGAAGGAGATTGTCTTGCTGATAGGGAAAGCCCATCCTAGAGTGGGTGGGATTAGGGCTTAGAATAAATCACAGAAAGCTGGTTGAGAAAGTTGACATCCTTCTGTTCACTTGGCAAATAAGAATCGTCCATCTCTCAGCCGTTATGCAGTGATGGTATGGCCAGTTCCCTCGGCCCTGGTGTTGGTGTGTGCCCTTCCGTAAAGCTGGACTAAGAACTGTAACCAGGAATCATAAGAGAATAAACCCTTGCTCTCTTAAGCCATTTGATGGTCACTTATCAGCAACCATACAGGCAGACTGCAACATGGATTTCTAAAATAATCATTTATTTTTAGTTGATTGTGTTTTTTAGTTCTTCATTTATATGTCAGATCTTATGCTTCTTTTCTTTTTGGTTAATTTCACTGCCTTATTTTAGATGCAGATATTCTTTGATCATCCTTTTAAGAGAATATGTAATGTTTTAAATCTAACCCCAAAACTTCACAGAGCTTTGAAAATATTTTTAAAACAATGCCATCTGATATCTAGTGCTGCTAACTTTATTTCCATTATAATTGAAACACAGCTTGTTTTGGAAGGTTTTATCAACTTCGTAATTCTTAGTTATAATCTTTAATATATTATTACAGATGTTTACATGCTTATGAGCATACAGATATTTATGCACAAGAATCAAATTCTCTCTCTTACACACACACACACACACACACACACACACACACACACACACACACACCCTCTCACACACACACATTATTTTTAATTATTTTTAAGAAGCATGCTCAGCCTACTTAAATGAATTACCTGTATTTTAACTGTAGGCTTTTATTTTTAATCCCATGTCCTGAAGAAGGTTATCTACTATTTCTTCTTTTTAAAACAGTCATTAATAGACTGGAAAGATGGCTCAAGGTTTAAGACTGTCTTGAAAGCAGAAAGTCCTGAGTTTAGATCCCAGGTCCTATGTAAAAACACCGCGCAGAAACAGCAGCTGCATACATTTTTGGCCCTGGTTGACAGAGCCTGGGAAAACCCAAAGGAAAGGAAAAAGGTGCTAGAATGAATCCAGAATCCAGGATGATTTCTGGAGTCACTCTTGGTGCTACATAGGGACACACAATGCTATCTCACACACACACACACACCGCAAAATAAATTAAAGTCTTCAAAATATACACTTGAAAATACATATCTTAGTATTTTATTCAAAAATCCTTTTTGAATTACCATTATGAAAGGCTCTAAGATCATAAAGGTAAATATTAAGTGTTACTTCTTGAGATGCTGAGGTAGCTCCAGGGTTAAAGCAACTTGGCAAGGCTGATAGTCTAAGTTTAGCCTGGGGATGTAAAGACAGGAGAGAATGAACTCCACAAAGATGCCCTCTGACTTCCACTGCACACCATTATATGAATGGCTCCACAAGCACATTTGAACACACAGATGTACAATAATAAAATGAAAATTATATTAAAATTATATCTTAAGATGTTTGAATTTTGTCTTGTAAGAATTTTTTTTAAGTTCTGTAGCCCATTTTTTAATGGAGTTGTTTACTTCCTTGGTACATAATTTTTAAGGTCTTTGTGTACTGTTAATATTAGTCCTCTACTGGATATGTAGTTAGCGAAGATTCTCTCCCATTCTGTAGGTTGTCTTTGTACTTGGTTAGCATTCTCTTTTGTTGAGTAAAAGCTTTTGAATTTCATGTAGTCCATTTGTTTAGTGTTGAAATTATTCCCTGTGCCTTTGGGTTCTATTGAGGAAATGCTGGCCAATAGGATATTCCCTATTTTTTTCAAGGAGTTTTATAGTCTGTAGTCTAACATTGAGATCTGTTATCCAATTGAAGTTAATTTTTTGGAAGGAGACAAATAAGGATCCAGTTTCAGTCTTTTTCATATAGATAGCCAATATTGCCAGTACCATTTGATGAAGATGTTGTCCTTTTTTAAATGATTTTTTTTAGGCATACCACTCCTGGAAATATTCCCAAAGTACACTGCATCCTGTATCAGGGACATGTGCAGACATGTTCATAGCAGCCCTTTTCACAGTTGCAAATAAATGCAACCATTTGACTAATGGTTAATGAAAATGTGGTACATATATAAATAGAATACTATACAACTATCAGGAAAGATGAAATAATGAAATTTGTCAGTAAATGGATGCAACTGGAAGAAATCCTACTGAGGGAAATGTCTCTGATGCAGAAAGACAGATGCTGTATGTTCTCCTACATGAGTAGATCCTAAGATTAATCCTTCAGTTTGATGTAATCAAATGGAAACTCTTAAACACCACAAATACAAAGGAATACAAGGGGTGGTAGTGGTGGAAGAAACCCAAAGAATAGAAACAAAAGAATATGGAAAATCAGTGGAGAAAAAACTTTTCTGTAAGAAAATTATTAAAGAGTCAGGAAGAACAGGAATAGGACACAGTAAAGAGTGGGGTTAGCCTCCAGGTAACCAGCCACCTGCTCATTAGTGCCCCACTCCAAACCCCATGACAAGGAACACATGCCCAGCATGGTAAATCTGTCTAAGCAACAACAGATGGGAAGAAAATAGACAGTGAACAGGATTAGATGAATTAATAAATGGCACATACCTTGAGAGTAAACTTCCATCTGAACATATCTCATCTTATCTTTAGATAAAAAAGATATCAACCCCCAAACAAGACACAGCTTAGTACAATGGATGGACAGTGAAATAGACAATAGTAATCAACCAGAATGCAGAGCATGAAGACCCTAAAACACTCAGGCAGAACCCTATCCTGGGGCTCAGGGAATCTTGCAAGAGATGGGGTGGTAAGAACATGAGCCTAAAGATGCAGAGGTGCACCATAGTCTAAGACATTGCACTCATGGCAGGACTGCTGCATCCAAAAACTTACTGAAATAAGACTTGTCCTCACTTGTCACAGGGCTGATATATCAACATGCCCCCCAACTAAAAAGGATCTCAGGGTTTTGGGTTAGAGAAGTGAAAGGGAGTGCCTCTGTTAGTGAATCTACCCAAGTCATTTAATTTGCCACAAAGGCCTGGGCCCCTAGGGATGCAAGAAATACAAAGGGAACCCTGGGGCATACAGGAGGATGAAAGGGAATGGCGGCATGGATTGATGAAGGGTAGGGGAGAGTGGGGAGTTAAAGGGAGCAGAGATGACCACTATTGTTTTGTAAAACTAGAAAAAATATATCTTATTCCTGGCACAGGGTTAAGTGAATTGAATGATGTGAACCCTGTACTGCCTGCTACTAAGGACACAGAATGCATTCTTCAGGCATCGGCATTCTTATTGTGCACAAAGCCTCTTATCTGACCTCTGCATTCAGCATTCAGAAGAACTGGAAAATTAAAGTTGTTTGAGAGTATACATCAGTTCTATGTGAGGAAGCATAAGAAATGGTTTCATAAACAAGAAGAGCTCACTGTTTCAATTCACATCATTCAATTCACTTAACAGTTCACTCAACAGTTGCAGGTTGAGATTTGGGTCCATCTGTGAAGAATTGATAGTTAAGGCAAGTTCTCAGCAAACTTGTAAGAGATTGATGAGAGAAGACCCAGCCCATGGTGGGTAGGTGGGAGTTGCCTATGGATGGGCATGTTAGATGAAGGAGCTAGTAAAGGAAGCTGCCATTCTTCAGCATGTTTGGATGGATTTTCAGTCTGGTAGGTAGGGTTATTCTCACTCTTGGAAATTATGTGGCCAGTTCTCTCCTCTCCTGGTATTGATATAAACTTTCTTACCAAGCTGGACTAAGAGATGTAACAAAACAATCATAAACCAGAATAAACCCCTTGTTCCCATAAGCTGTTTATTGTAAATTTACTGGCAACATGCAGGCAAACTGTGGCAATGTGCTTATGAAATGAAATAGTTTTAAGCAGAGCAAAATGTTATTAGGAGCTTAATTTTTCACACTTCTGAGAATACTTGACATAGTTACACCCCTGTGAAGAGAAAATTGGTGGACGCAGGGAAGGGCTTACCCAAGGTCTGCAAAACTCAGCTGATAATGGTCCAGAAGGCTGTTGCCTCTGTTTGTGATGATTGGCCTCACATCATCATCATAGTTCAGTAAAAGAGATAGACATGATATAACTATGTGGAGAGTGAGGGAGGCAGTGTGCTTGGAATCAATAATAGCAATTGGAATCTGAACAATCGAATTGGAACCAAATGTGAACTGGAACCCATTCCCATCTCTTGTGATATTTAATTCTGATGATATCAGATTAAAGGCCTGCAAATAATTCAAAGTCCTTTTTTTACACAGAGCTTTTCATGTTCCAAAGAAGGAGATCCTGGGGGTGTAGACAGACTTATAATATACTCCTGCTCCTTGAGCCAGGATTCAATAGAAGATATGAAATGCAGGAAAATATGTGGTTGGCACTGATATTTCTGGCAGCATTTGTCCTTCATCTCTGCATTCTGAATGGAGCTCAGGTCTTTCTTAGTCCAGAACCTAAATAAGAACCATGTAAAAAAATAGAAAAATCAGGCAGTAAACTTCCAACTTTGACGTAACAGAAAAGAATGCCTTTGAAATCCCAATGAACTATGCAACAATATGTACTTAAAGAAATGCATTGATGAAAAATAAAGAATTTCAGAGGGTCTTCACATTAGTGAATTTCTCTGCTGTAGACCATGTGCATGTCAACTCCACAGATACATTCACTTGAAAATGTCAGCACAATGAAAATTTGTTGTTTTCCCCCCTCTAGAATCATAGAAGTCTCACTAATATAGGTGCAAAAATCATAAAACACTTTGTCATTTTATTCTTTAAACTTATTATTTTCTCTAGCAATTTTAAATACCACAAAGCTGTAGCCTGTTGAAGATAAAATGCTCTTAGCTTCAAATAACTTCACCTAAGAAAGTGTACTGGTTAGGCAATTTTTCTGTAATTCTCACAGCTATCTAGATCTAGTTCCTTTCTCAGTGTCTGACCTAAATGTATTTTCCTTAAATGGAACAAACCTGAAGAACAAGGCCTTAGGGATATGGTAGTACCTGAGCTATTCAATCTGAGCCAAGGAAAACATAAATATATTCTTTCCAAGGCAGTGTATTTTTGTGAGGCACTGTAAATTGTTTTGTGATAGATGAACCCTAGGAAAACACATTGACTCTGTTAGAACAATCAAAGGACCAATATTCGAGTAAAGAAACGCACCCTAGGGTACATAGAGACATTATATTATGAAGCTGATGGCTGAGGACCTGTGTAGCTATTGTGAGGCTAAAGACACTGTTAAAATTCTGTATGTAACACTGTACTTCCTGAGAGTAGCTGAAACCTACAAATCGGAAAACATTAAGAGAATGGAGGTGGTCATGTGACCAAAATTCTATATCGAGAAAGTATGACGAGTTTGACTTCAAATATAAATGGTCATATTAAAAACTTGCAATTCTGGGAAAAACATACATTTTATGTAATTTTTTAAAATAGTCCATTTGATTGACTATTTGATGAAGAAAACACATGCCCATGTATTTCAGTTATTAATGTTTATATTTGAAAGTTATAATATTCATCATACCTTATAGAAAAAGAAAGACAAAGTAACATTTTACATTCAATTTTCCCATACTGTCTTTATTTTAGATAATCACTTACACCGGGTATGATACTTGACTTGTTTTCTTTATAAATTTATCAGTAAAGTTAAGATTATTTATGTTAATGATTTTGAATAATAAAAAAATAGGATGGTAGACATATTGATACATAGCAGTGAAATTGTACACATAATATAAAAATTTATTGTATTAATGCACTTAATAGTATAGAATATATTCATATCTTAATATTTATGTAGATAAATGTACGTATTTTAAATACTAGAAGTACAAATTTATATTTTCTCTTTTCTTTCTGATTGCACTGAGTGATACCATAAAGAAGTATTGGAGATAGCTTCCTAGATATTGAGTACTGCTTGTGAGATAGATGATATCCTGAATAATAAAAGAGAGCATAATTTGACTTTCAGGAATAAATTCTGATTAATGCAAAATTATTATATGAAAATAAGAGTATTGAATAATGAAGGGAATCATTTGATGAGAAAATACAAATGCCTAATGGACTAGAGTTTTACTATATGTGTGTGGTATTATAAAAACATATGTATATTTTTTGTTTAAAACATATGTATATTTTTTGTTTAAATACAGAAACAACCTCTAAATGTGATAATGATAACAATAACTATAACTCTTTGAAAACATAATTCCATTGGACTACAAAAGTGATATTTTGTAAAACCAAAACCATTGAACCACAAAAAGTTCATAATTAAAATGAAAAGATCAGTGTAAACTTAGTGGAAATGTTTGTTGCAATTATAAAAATGGGTCAATAACTCTAATGCGTAAGTCATTACCAATTAATGAAGACACATTAGCTTCAGCTATATAAATGAAAGAAAAAACAAAGAACAGTTACAAGAAGGGAGATTCAAATAGCCAAACAAGGTTATGCTCGACAAAATTCCCAGCTTACCTAGTGTTATCTCCAGTTGGAGACCATGATTACCTACACAGAGAGATCCTATGTCAGATGTCAAAATAAAAACAGCACAAAAAAGAAATAAATTATCAAATGTTTTTCTTCTGCCTCCTCTCTTCCTTTTCCTCTCCTCTACTTCTTTGATTCAACTAAGAACATGGTACATGCTAACCACATACTCTTACATTGTTCTTCATCTCTAAAATTATTCTATAAAAGAAATAAACAATTACAATTAAAATGTTTATTTTTCTCGACTAGCTAGTTAGGGAGCATAACACAAACCACAAGCAAAACTTCTGTTGTCACAATTCAGCAAGTTACCACTGAGCAGCAATGCATATGCTTCTTGCTTTCCTCTCTTGGTTCAAGTACTGTCCTGGCATCTCCAAATCAAGGTTGTATCCTATCGACTATCAGAGAATGCATTATAAATGTCTCAGCCTCATTTCTAGGATTTCCATGCTCATCTATGGTAGCATGGCTATTTAAAAAATCTGAAGATATTTCATAGAAATGAGACAATGAATTTTAGTTAACATTAACATCACCACTAAAATAATATTAAATAGTATTAACAGAAATTATATAGAAATTTAAAAGAAATTAAAATCCCTTTATAAAATTATTATTTGTTAAATGTATAACTATTTTACTGTATTTAATTTAACATAATTTTATTTCTGAAAATTATCTTAGACCATACTATTGATACTGGTTTTAATTCAGAAACTGTCAGAAAGTACATTCTATGAGTTAGAAATGGGCAAATGCCAGCTATTGGACATTCTGTAATTGGTTACCTGATAATACAAAGTTACTTTGAAGAAAAGTCAAGTTTAAAAGGAGAAAACATGCTGACTGGCCTTCTGTTTTATATGTGCCCACCCAAGGAAGATGTAATTGAATTAACATGTAGCTCAATGTTACTCCAAGTACCTCTAGCCAGGTATTGTGTTTTTGGATATTTTGGTATTTTCTTTTTTTTCCTTCTGCTATCTGAAAAAAGAAGAAAATGAAACCCTGTTTTATACATTGATCAAGGACTAAGCAAATGGATAGAAAACAACTGAAAGTCAACAAGGAGATTTTAGAAGAAGCTTATACAAATAAGAAACTCCTTTGACTAAACTTCACTTAATACGATCAGTGGCAATGAGGATTTGTTAATAAATGTCTTTGTTAATTCATACACACCTCTCAATAAAACAAGAGGAATTAATTAATTATTTTTTGCATTCTTCTCACAAGATGGAAATATGCTTGCTGAAGGAGTATTGTAAGACTCAAGGATAGATGTGCTGTCTCTAGTCCAGGTTTTTCAAAAATTGGCCCAAAGAAACTTCATTCCTGGTATCTAACTTCCCACGTTTTCATGAATATTATGAATCAGTACCTTACTTGGCACAGCCATTTCTCAGAGGCAAGAAAAGCATGTCTTTGCTGATGGACATCTCTTTTTCTGGATTATTGACATTAGTCTAATATCATTATTGGTTAATTTACTAAATATAACAAATTTGTGATGTTATAAATTGTATTTTAATATTCTTTGACACTTTTATGCATACATACAATGAACTTATGTGTTTTCACTCTTGCTTATTGCCATTTTTCCTCCTGTCTTACTTCATATTTGTTTCTTTCCAACCAGTCTCCCTCCTACTTTCATATTATTTGGCATGTGTGGCTGACTGACTGGGTGTTATCTGGGATGCCTGTACTGTCAAGTGTCTGGACACTTGCTGGGACATAGATGATTTATAAGTGAGTCATTGCTGAAAAGAGTCAGTCATTGAGAAAATAAGCTCCCCTTGTCCTGTCCCTTATTAGGCTTCAATAAATTCTCAGGGAAGTGTAGTATTTTTTGAGATCTTCCTTCAAAATGAAATGTCAGTAGGGCAACTATTGTTCAGCTCCAGCGAAAGTACACAATATTTGTGACATTTTAAAGAGTTGAACTTTTAAAAAATTTAGTAAGTGAATATTAGCCTAGAGCCTAATGCATATTTTCAGCCCTGAATGGAAACATCACTTTAGAATTGTTCATGTGTTTATTAGCAAAATTAATACAGATTAATATTGAAATGAATATTAATCTAATATTTTCAAGGTGCATGCTTCATAAATTAATTTATACTTACATGATTTTCATATATCCTTACCAGTGCATATGTTGTGAATAGAAAACTAGTTCAGGATTTTGAAATCAACTAGAATATCACAATATTGACTATATGAAAAAATTTACTTAAAAGAAAAAGACATTTTTAAAGATGGAAAAGACATTCATTAGTAACAAACTATATTTTCTTTTGAAAATGTCCTAATAAAATAATGACACCCAGTATTTGAAAAGTGCATGATGAGTATTACATGCAGCTTATGTTTATTAGGGATGAAATATGAATAGAATGTATTCATATTTGTAAACAGACCAGAATTTTATTCACTCAGGAAATGATAAATGAAGAAGTTACATACACACCTAATTTTTTTCTCCCACATTTTATTTTTTTCCTAATCATATAAGCTCAATAGGAACCCCCTTTCTTCCTTGGCTCCCCAGTCATCATCTTTCCTTGCACTTTCCCTCCTTCACACTTCCTTTCACCAACTTCCTCCCTCCTCCTTTTCCAGTGCCTCCTTTTTCCTTTCTCTGATCCCCTGAAGAATCCTTTTGCATGAATATCAAAACTCCTGCTGAGTCCTCCACCCTAGTGAGGGGTAAAGACACAGTGACATATCCCAGAACTCCTTCTTTGACTCCCCGTTATTGTGGGAACTCTATTATGCCTGTTAATTCCTTGCCTCTAAGGATCCTCCTGCCTGAAGCCTTCTCCCATGTGATCAATGCTAGACTCTGGGGGGGGGTATTGACACATCAGACATTGTGAAAATCAGGCAAAGTCCAATCCTGGATGCTGCAGCCCTAACTTGTGTGGAGTATCTTGCATATCTTTGATCCTCCTCATCATTAGGCTCTTACAATTTTGCTGCTCCTCTTCTACAAGGTAAATGGAAGAATAGGAGAAGAAGCACAGCAGTGAAGGGGAGGGCAAAGTTGCATTTTCAGGATGGCTACCATCTATCTGCCATTCCTTATACCTGCCATGATTGGTGAGATCAGTTCAAGTGACAAAGAAGGGAAGTGAGAGTGAGCAGCACCAGGTGTCTCATTAATTACATGCAATACTTGATGGTGACTAATTTTCATTACTGAATCCTGATCCCTTAATCTCCTCTTTTCTGTGAGGGTCCTCCTTCCCCTTCCCAACTGTTTATAATCATTACTATTACAGTAGGTATTATAGAGATTTACCTTTGATTATATCATTAAGTGGTTTGGAACTAGGATCTACCTATTAGGAAGTATATATGGTGTCTAACTTTCTGTGTCTGGGATACTTCACTCAATATAATTTTTTTCTAATTCCATCCATTTCCTGGTAAATTTCATTAATTCATTTTTTCTGTTAGCTGAGTAATATTCCATTGTGTAAAAGTACCACATTTTCATTATCTTTTCTTCAACTGTTGGGCATTTGGGTTGATTCCAAGACTTTGCTATTGCAAATAGTGCTGCAATGAACAGTGCTTATGTCACTTGTAGTGAATTTCTACATTATGGAGGATTATTCCCAGAAGTGGTATAGGAAGGTCATATGGCATTATAATCTTTAACCTTTATAAAATCACCATACTGCTAACCAGAGTGATTGTATAAGCCTGTATTTCTGCCACTAATGGATGAGTGTTCCCTTCCCTCTACATCTTTGCCAGCATTTGATGATGTTTGCGTTGTGGATTTTTGCCATCCTGACCAGGGGGTGACATAAATTGAAATCAATTTTGTCCCTGGAAAAGTTTCTTTTGAGTTCTGAGGACCATCTTTAATTGGGTCATTTATCTCCTAGGTGTTTAGTTTTTTTTTTTAATTCTTTGTGCACTCTGCATAACAGAGCTCTATCAGATATGTGGTTAGTGAAGATATCATCCCATTCTGTGGGGTTCCTTTTTGCTAGGTTTACAATCTCTTTATCTGAACAAAAGCTCTTAAATTTCACAGGTTCCCATTTGTTGAGTGTTGGTTCTAGTGACCATGCTATTGGGTTTCTGTCTAGGAACTGTTGATCTAACCCAATCAGCTCAAGCTCAAAGGAGTTCCCTACCATTTCAACTAGGGTTGTTATAGTCTCTGGCCTAATATTATGGTCCTTTATCCATTTGGACAAAGGATATCCATTTGGAAAAGACTTCGAGTACAATAGTGAGTAGAGGTGTTGGAAGTTGACAGCCTTATCTAGTTCCTGATTGAAGTGGGAATGGTTCAAGTTTTTCCCCATTGAGTATAATACTTGATGTTGGCTTGTTGTATACAGCTTTTATTTTGTTGATGTAAGTTCCTTCCATTCCATTCCATCTGTCTCTAGGGTTTTGATCATAAAAGGATGTTCAATTTTCTCAAAAGCTATTTCTGCATCTATGGGGAGTATCATCTATTCTTGGACTTTAGATTGGTTTATATGATAGATTACATTTATTGATTTGGGTATGTTGAATCAACCCTGTGTGCCAAGGTTAAAGCCTACTTGATCAAGTGAATGATTTTTTGATACGTTTTTGAATATGATTTGCTAATATTTTGTGAGAATCTTTGCATCTGTGCTCATCAGAGATTGGAATATAGTTTTCTTTTTTAAATGTATCTTTATTAAGTATTGGGATTAGTATGATATTAGCTTCATCAAAAGAATTTGGAAATGTTCCTTTCTTTGCTGTTTGATGGAGCAATTTAAGGAGTACTGATGTAGGTTTTTTCCTTAAATATGTAGTAGAATTTTGTGCTGAATCCATCTGATTAACCACATTTTTTGGTGGGAAGATTCGAGATTACTTCATGAATTTCCTCATTTGTTATAGGACTATTTAAATAATTCAAAACTTCCTGATTCAATGTAGGTAAGTTTTGCTTATTTAGGAATTCATCCATTTCCTTTGTGTTATCAAATTTCCTGGAGTACAAGTTTTTGAAATATGATCTTATAATTCTCTGAATTTCTTAGGTATCAGTTGTGATAACTCCATTTTCATTTTGAATTTTGTTGATTTGGGTCTTCTATCTCTTGATTTTTAAAATTTTTTATTATTATTTTTTTTCCACTCACACAAACTTAGTAGGTACCCTGGCCCCCTCCCTCCCTCTGCCCCTCCCTGGACCCACTTACTCCCCCCCTTTTCTCCTTCCTTTCACCCACCTCCCTCCCTTTTTCCCAGTGCCTCCTCCCCAATCCCTGGAGCATCCTTTACTGTAAATGTCAAACTTCTCTCTATGTCCTCCACTCTAATGAGGTGTAAGGACTCAGTAGCATTGCCTAGAGCCCTTTCTTGTGCTCTCCTTTAGTATGGGAACACTATTGTAATTGTTAATCCCTTGCATTTAAGGATCCTAATGCCTGTGATCCATGCTAGACTTTGGGGGATCATTGATATGCCAGTCCCTGTGTAGGGCATGCAAAGTCCTATTATGGCTACTTCGGCCCTAACTTGTGTGGAGTATCTTGAGTATTGGTGCTCCTTCCCATCTTTAGGCTCTTAAAGTCTTGCCGCCCCCTCTTCCTTGAGTCTAGGATGGGGAGAGATTTGGCTGGCCTGGTTCCAGGTGATTAATGTAGAATATCTGATGTTCTGATTTATGTTTTTTTTTTTTTTTTTTTTTTTTTTTAGTTTTGCTGTTCCTGCACCGTCCTTGGATCCATCCTGATGGGTATTGGATGTCACCTCCTAACCAGAGATAAAAGGCTGTTAAAATAGAGTCTTACTATAAGAGTAGATTAAAAGGTAGATGGAATAAGTGTAGGAGACCACGGTGACGGGGGACAGTCTTCCATTTGCAGGATGGTTACCATCTAACTGCCAGAGTCTATCCCTCTCTGTGACTGGTGAGATCAAATCCCCTCTGTCACAAGTGACCAGGAAGGAAAGTGAGTAGTGATGTCTCACTACTTACTTGCAGTAGTTGATGGTAAAGTATTTTCTCTCTTGCAGCATGATCCCCTATTTCCTTGTTTCTTGGGGGCCCTCCTTCCCCTTCCCAACTATTTATAATCTTTGCAGTTATTGCAGGTATTACAGAGATTTATGTTTGAGTATGTCACTAAGTGTGATTGGTACTCGAATCCACCTATTAGGGAGTACATGCGACACTTAATTTTCTCTGTCTGGGATACTTAACTCAATATAATTTTTTCTACTTCCATCCATTTCTCGGCAAATTTCATTAATTCATCATTTTTGATGGCTGAGTAGTATTCCATTATATAAATGGAATGTTGTATAATTGTATAAATATAGACGTTGGGCATTTGAATTGATTACATGACTTTGTTATTGTAAATAGTGCTGCTGTGAATATGGTCATGCTTGTGCCATTAAGGTGAATTTTTACTTTATGGGGGATTATTCCCAAAAGTGGAATAGCAGGGTCATATGGCATTTCAATCTTTAATTTTTTAAAAAATCACTAGATGGCTTACTCAGAGTGGTTGTATAAGACTGCATTCCCACCAACAATGTAGGAGAGTTCCCTTCTCTCCACATCCTCTCCAGCATTTGGTGTTGTTTGTATTGTGGATTTTTTGCCGTCCTGACCAGGATGAGATGATATCGCAGGGAGGTTTTGATTTGAATGTCCCTGATGCCTAAGGATGTGGAGAATTTTTTAAGACATTTGTTAGAAACTTCCATTTTGTCCCTGGTAAAGTTTCTTTTGCGTTCCCAGGCCCATTTTTTAATTGGGCCATTTATTTCCTTGGAATTTAGTTTCCTAAGTTTTTTGTGCACTCTGGATAATAGAGTTTATATAATAGAGATAATAATAATAAACTTTATCAGATATGTGGTTAGTGATGAATTTCTCCCATTCTGTGGGTTGCCTTTTTGCTTGGGTCACAATCGCTTTATCTGAACAGAAGCTCTTTAATTTCACAAGATTCCATTTGTTAAGTGTTGGTTGTAGTGACTGTGCTATTGGATTTCTGTTTAATAACTGACAATTACATAGTGACAAGTATGGGTCCAGTTTTAATCTTCTGCATCTAGTTTTACCAGCACTATTTGTTGAAGATGTTGTTCTTTTTCCATTGGATATTTTAGGATCCTTTGTCAAAGATCAAATGGCTGTAATTGTGTGGGCTTATATCTGGGTCTTCAACACTTATCCATTGATCTATGTGTCTATTTTGGAGCCAGTACCTGCTGTTTATTACGATGGATTTCTAGTATAGATTAAGATTTTGTTTGGTGATACCTCCAGCAGTGTTTTTGTTATTCAGGATTGTTTTTGCTATTCTGGGTCTTTTATGCTTACATATGAATTTTGAGATTGTTTGGTCAATTTCTTTAAAGAAATGCTTTGGGATTTTGATTGATACAGCACTGAATCTGTATATTACTTTTGGTAGGATGGTCATTTTTACGATGTAGATTCCGCCAATCCAGGAACATGGGAGGTCTTTCCACCTTCTGGTGTCTTCTGTAATTTATTTCTTTAGGGTTTTCATTATAAAGGTTTCTTACTTCCTCGGTTAGGTTTATACCAAGATATTTCATATTTTAGGGGCTATAGTCAAAGAGATTGTTTGTTTTATATCTCTTTCACTTCTTTTATCCTGGGCATATAGGAAGGTCACTGATTTTTGTACATTTGTTTTGTATCCTGCCACCCTGCTGAACTTCTGTATTTGTTCCACGAGTTACCTAGTGGAGTTTTTGGGATCACTCAGGTATATGATCATGTCATCTGCAAATAGAGATAACTTGACTTCTTCCTTGCCGATTTGAATCCCATTTATCTCCCTTTCTTGTCTTATGGCTACAGCTAAGACTTCAAGTACCATATTGAATAAAAGTGGTGAGAGTAGGCAGCCTTGTCTAGTTCCTGATAGAAGTGGGAATGCTTCAAGTTTTTCTCCATTGAGTACAATCCTTGCTGTCTGTTTGTTGTATACAGCTTTTGTTAATTTGATAAAGGTTTCTTCCATTCCAACTGTCTTTAGGGTTTTGATCATAAAGGGCTGTTGTATCTTGTCAAAAGCTTTTTCTGTATCTATCAAGAATATCATGTGTCTTAGATTTTGGTCTAGTTTATATGGTGAATTATATTTATTGATTTGCCTATGTTGAACCAACCTTGTGTGCCTGATATGAAGCCTACTTGATCACTGTGAATGATCTTTTAAATATCTTTTTGAATCCAATTTGCTAAGACTTTGTTGAGAATCTTTGCATCTGTGTTCATCAAAGAGATTGGCCTATAGATTTTTTTTGAAGTGTATATTTATTAAGTTTTGGGATTAAGATGATATTAGCTTCTTAGAAAGAATTTGGTAGTGTTCCTTCCTTCACTATTTAATGTTACTCTTTAAGGTGTATTGATGTTATTTGTTCCTTAAATATCTGGTAGATCTCTGTGCTGAATCCATCTGTTCCAGGACATTTTTTTTGGGAAGATTGAAGATTAATACATCGATTTCCTCATATGTTATAGGACTATTTAAATAATTCAAAACTTCCTGATTCAATTTAGGTAAGTTGTGTTTACTTAAGAATTCATCCATCTCTTTTGTATTGTCAAATTTCATAGAGTATAAGTTTTTGAAATATGACATTATAATTCTCTGGATTTCTTGGGTATCAGTAGTGATAACTCCATTTTCATTTCTCTTTTTGTTAATTTGGCTCTTCTCTTTTGTTTTTGGTTAATTTAGCTCTGTGTGTATGAATATTGATTTTCTCAAAGAACCAGCTTTTTGACTATTTGATTCTCTGTATCGTTTTCCTTATCTCAATTTCTGATATTTCTCCCCTGATTTTGCTAATCTCCTCTCTTCTACTGCTTTTGAGATTGGATTGCTCTTGTGTCTCTAAAGCTTTAAGCTGCATAGTTATTTATTTTTGATGTTTCTTTTTTTGATGTATTCATTAAGAGCTATGAACTTACCTCTTAGGACAGCTTATATTGTGTTCCAAAGATTTTGATAAATTGTATTTTCATTATCGTTTTCTTCCCGGAAATCTTAAATTTCCTTTATAATTTCTTCCTGAACCCAATTCTCATTCAGCATCAAAGTGTTTAGTTTCCAGGAGTTAGTGTATTTTCTGCTATTTGTTGTTTTGTTGATGTCAAGTTTTAGATCATGGTAATCTGATGGGGTACAGGATAGAATTTACACTTTCCTGTGTATGTAGAAATTCATTTTGTGGCCCAATATGTGATTTCTTTCAGAGAAAGTTCCATGTGTTGTTGAGAAAAATGTGTATTCTTTAGTGTATGGCTGAAAAGTTAGATAGAGATCTTTAGGGTCCATTTCAGTAAGAGTTTGAATGTGTCTCTGTTAAGTTTTTGTCCTGTTGATCTATCCCATGTTGAGAGGGCGGTATGGAAATCTGCAAGAATTATCATTTTCGGGTTGATTTCTTGCTTTAGACACTATAGCGTTTGCATAATGAATGTGGAGGAGCCCATATTAGCTGCATATGTGTTCAGTATTATGAAGTCTTCCTGATGAATTGTACCTGTGACTAAAATGTAGTATCTATCTGTGTCTCTTATAATTTTTTTTTGTTAGAAGTCCACTTTTTCCAACAGCATAATAACTACTCCTGCCTGTTTCCTGGTTCCATTAGCTTGAAGAATTTTTGACCAGCCTTTTATTTTTAGGATGTGCCTATCTTTTGTGGTGAGATGAGTTTTCTGAAGACAGCAGATTTATGGGTTGTGATTTCTATCCAAATTTGTAATCTGTGTCTTTTGATGGTGAGTTAATTCCATTGACATTTAGTGTTATAATGGATAAATTACTTTTAATTCTGGACACTTTTATGTTTAGTGGATTTTGTAAGTGTATTATTTGGCTTTTAGGTTTTGGTGGCATTATACTTCCCTTCTGTCTTCCTGGACATTCTTGTTCTTTTCTTCAAGCTTGAGTATCATTTTTAGAATTTTTTGAAGGCTTCGTTTGGTAGACATGTAAGCCTTCAAGTTGTCTTTGTGTTGGAATACTTTTCTTTCCCCCTCAATCGTGACTGATAGTTTTGCTGGGTATAAAAGCCTGGGTTATATTTTTGTTCATTCAATACTTGAAGAACGTCTCCTCAAGCTCTTGTTGCTTTTACTGTTTCCATTGAAAAGTCATTTGTTATTTTAATAGGTTTATCTTTAAAAGTGACTTTTTTTCCCCTTGAAGCTCTCAACACCTTTTTCTTTGTCTTGAATGTGGAATGTTTTGACTATTATTTCCTGTGGCAAGTTTCTATTTTGGTCATATCTGTTTGGGTTGCAGAATTCCTCTTGTATTTGGATGGGCCTTTCTTTCTTTAGATGAGGAAAGCTTTCCTTGATGATAATTGAAAAAATTTCCTCAGATGTGTGGTATTTTTGTATTCTTGTTCTGGTATTCCATGAATGCGCATGTTAGGCTTCTTCAAGGTGTTCCATAAGTCTTGAATATTCCTCTCAATTATCTTTTTTGCTTTAACAATCTCTTCCATTGAGCTGGTTAGTTCTGCCACTTTTTCTTCAAGATCTGATATTCTATTTTCTGCTTCATTAGTTCTGTTGATAAGACTTTCTGTTGAGTTCTGGGTTGAAGATAATTTGTCTTTTAGTTCAATTTTAAACTCTGCTTGAGAATGTTTTAACTGCTCTATGCCTATTTTTGTTTCTTCAACTGTTTTTCTCATCTCCAAGTGTCTGTTATGTTCCTGTTCAAAGTGGTTGATACAGTTATTTAACTCCTCCCAGAATTCCTTTGTCATAATATTGATCATTTTAATGATCATGCTTTGAAAGTCATTATCTTTGGTCTAGATTTCTTGGCTATTTTCTGTGAATTTGTTCTGGTTGGAATCTATCATTTTGGGATTAATTATTTTGGTGGAAGTTTTGTTTTCTTGGGTTTTGTTTCTCATGGATTTGCACTGTGACCTGGGCATTGTTGTTTTATCTCTTAACACCTTCTTTCAGTTTCTTTTTGTTTATGACTGAACTGAATTAGTTGGTGCTACTACTCTTGAGCAGTTATTACTAGTGTTTGCCTTGGAGTTGGATATGCTTGTCTGTTGTTATAGTTATGTCCTAGATGAGGTTATTAGACTGTTAGTATATCAATTAAATCATGTTTATTAGACAGGGAGTGAAGATTAGTATGGAAGTGTACTTTTCCTATTTAGTACCTTGGTGATATGTGAGGGTGAATGGTATAGTAAGTTGTGTATGTTTTGGGGGTGGCTATATGGAAAAGTTAAACTACATTGACTAAAAATTGAAAGGAACAGGATGGTTAAAAGAGGTTTACTTATCTTTGAGCTGGATGTGAAAAATCTCTCTCATATGATAGGAAGACTTTAGAACACTTCAGATGTATGGCATCTTCCCCTAGAGCTTTGTTTGGGTTTTCTTTGGTCTCTGTTGAATTCTGAGAAGCAGTGTGTCCTCCTGGACTGCACATTCTGGTCTAAAAGGGCAGAGCTTCTAGTTCCGGTGCAGTTCACCTGGGACCTGGGTGTAGCCTAGGGTACTTCACTAGCCCAAAGTAGACAGGGTGCTGCACCAGTTGGCTGATGGGAGGAGCTGGGACAAGCAGATAACCTGGGGCTTGGGGGTGGGCTAGCAGGTTTACCTGAGGAGCAGTGTATCCCCCTGGATCTCGTGTGTCCCAGATAGAAATCTCTCAGTTGATTTTGATTAATCTTGCTAGTGGTTTATCAATCTTACTGATTTTTTTCAAAGAACCAGATTTTCATCTGGTTTATTATTCATATTTTTTTCCTTATTTCAATTTCTTATATTTCTCTCCTGATTTTACTAATCTCCTCTCTTCTACTGCTTTTGGGGTTTGATACCTGGTGTGTCTTTAAAGCTTTAAGCTCTATTGTTAAGCTATTTACTTATGATGTTTCCATTTTTTTGATAGGCATTAAGAACTATAAACTTACTTCTTAGGACAGCTTTCATTGTGTCCCAGAGGTTTTGATATATTTTATTTTCATTATCTTTCACTTCTAGGGAATCTTGAATTTCCTTTTTGATTTCTTCCTGAACCCATTTCTCATTCAGCATCATAGTGCTTAGTTTCCAAGAGTTAGTGTATTTTCTGCTGTTGGTTGTGTTGTAGATGTCCAGCTTTAGACCATGGTGGTCTGAGAGGGTACAACCTATAATTTCAACTTTCCTGTATATGTGGATATTCATTTTGTGGACCAGTATGTTGTCTATTTTAGAGAAAATTTCATGGGCTGCTGAGAAGAATGTGTATTACTTGTTGATTAGATGGAAGATTCAATAAAGATCTGTAAGGTACATTTCAGTAAAGGTTTGATTTAGTTCCAATGTGTCTCTGTCGCGTTTATGGCCATTAGTCTATACCATGTTGAGAGTGCAGAACTGAAATCCCCAAGTATTATCATTTTGGCATTGATTTCTTGTTTTAAGCATTGTAGCATTTCTTAGTGAATGTGGAAGAGACCATATTAGGGGCATATATGTTCACTATTGTGAGTCTCCCTCTTGAATTGTTCTTTGTAGTATCCTTCTGTATCTCTTATGATTTTCTTTGGCTTGAAATCCACTTTATCAGCATAATTGCTACCCCTGCTTGTTTCCTGGTTCCATTAGCTAGAAGAATTTTTGACCAGCCTTTTACTTTTAAAATGTGCCTAACTTTTGTGGTGAGATGTGTTTCCTGAAAGCAGCAGATGGATGGGTTTTGATTTCTAATCTATGTTTGTAATCTGTGTCTTTTCATTGGTGAGTTAATACCAGTGACATTTAGTGTTATAAAGGAGACATTACTTTTAATTCTTGACTTTTTTGCATTTAGTGGCTTTCATAAGTATATTATTTAACTGTAAGTTGTTGTGGTATTATGCTTCCTTTTGTCTTTCAGGATATGCTTGTTCTTTTCTCCAAGCTTGAGTATCTTTTCTAGCATTTTCTGAGGCCTTTTTTGGTGGTCATTTAAGTCTTCAAATTGTCTTTATGGTGGAAAATTTTTCTTTCATTTTTGATCATGATTGATAGTTTTGATAGGTATATCCAACTGGGTTGATATTTGTGCTCATTCAATATTGAAGTACGTCTCTCCAAGATCTTCTGGCTTTTTCTGCTTCCATTGAAAAATCATTTGTTATTTTAATAGGTTTACCTTTAAAGGTGACTTTTTTTTTCGTGAAGCTCTCAGCATATTCTTTTTGTCTTTATGTGTATGTTTTAACATTTATTTGCCATTTGTCATATCTGTTTGTTGTGTGGAATGCCTCTTGTCTTTGGATGGGCCTTTCTTTCTTTAGATGTGGAAAGTTTTCCTTTGATAGTTTGAAAAAAGTCCTCAGATGTGGAATTTTGGTATTCTTGTTCTGGTATTCCATTAATATTCATGTTAGGCTTCTTTAAGGTGTCCCATAACTCTTGAATATTCCTCTCAAGTATCTTTTTGGTTTTAACAACCTGTTTGTCTGAACTGATTAGTTCTTCCGCTTTATCTTCAAGATCTGATATTCTATTTTCTGCTTCATTAGTTCTGTTGATAAGAATCTCTTTTGAGTTCTTGATTGAAGATAGCTTGTCTTTTAGTTTGAGTTTAAACTCTGTTTGAGATTGTTTTAACTGCTCTGTGCCTACTTTTGTTACTTCAACTGCTTTTTGCATCTCCTCCAAGTGCCTGTTGTGTTCCTGTTCAAAGTCTTTAATGTGGTTATTAAACTCCTCCTGGAGTTCCTTTTTTATTGCTTTGATCATAGTAAATATTAGGCCTTGAAAATAATTATCTTGGGTATAGCTTTCTTGACTATTTTCTGTTTGTTCTGGTTGGAGCCTATCATTATGGGGTTAATTCTTTTTGTAGGAGATTTCTTGTCTTGGTTTTTGTTTCTCATGGATTTGCGCTATGACCTGGGCATGTTTGTTTTATCTTTTATGTCCTTCTCTTTGTTTTTATGTGTTTTTGGCTGAACTGGATTAGACAGTATTTCTACATTTGAGTGGTTTTTGCTAGTGTTTGCCTTGGAGTTGGGTATGCCTGTCTGGTGTTGGTGTTATTTACTAGATGAGGCTATTGGACTTTTAGTACATTAGTAAAAGGTAAGTTTAGTAGACAGAGATTAAAAGTTAGTCTGGTAGTGCACTTTTCTTGTTTACTTCCTTGGTTAATTGTGAGGGTGAATGATATAGTCCCAGAAGTTATATGTGTTTTTGGGTTGTTATATGGAAATGTTAAACTACAGTGACTAATAATTGTGAGGCATGAGATGATAAAAAGTGTTTACTTATCTTAGAGCTGGATGTGAAGATTCTCTTCCATATGATGGGATGATTTCAGAAGACCTAACACAAATGGTGTTGGTCCCCTAGAGCTTTGCTTGGGTTTTCTCTGGACTCTGTTGAATTATGAGGAGCAGGGAGTCCACCGTCATCCAGGTCCAGGTCAGGGTTGTGGCAGAAAGGCAGAGTGGTGTTGGAGTGCATAATAACCTGGAACATGGGACGTGGTCTAAAGGTCTTACCTGAGGAGCAGGGGGGAGTCTTCCCTGGTTCTGGTCCAGGGCAGAAAGGCAGAGTGACTAGTGGGGTGTGCAGATAACCTGGGGTCTGGAGTATCATCTAGGGGTCTTACCTGTGGAGCAGGGATTCTGCCTTTATGTATCTAATGTTATATGAAGGTATTAGCTGATGTCATTTCACACACCAGTAAAAATCTGGGGCATGTTATCTGTAATGAGTAAGCTTTGAGAGCACAATTGTGTCAAAAAACTCAAAATATTCAAGGAAAACCTAATACCAAAAAATTAGAAAATTAATAAAATGCAAAGCTTTAAAGTAATATACAATATTCACTGATTCTTTAAAATAGTGTCAGTTTGTTTAGCAGTAGTAGAAAACATAATTTAATGACAAAGCAAACTAAAAAAAATGTACAGTCAAAAATTTAAAATAAAACAGAAGTCTCATGTAGTGACTGTAGTGAAATATTGGCTTTCTTTTTGTTTGTGTGCATGCTGTGTGCATTAGAGAGAGAGAGAGAGAGAGAGAGAGAGAGAGAGAGAGAGAGAGAGAACTGTGCATGCCTGTGTATGACTGTTGAGTCACCTAAGGGTGATGCATATAAATTCTATCAGTTTTGCTCCCCTAGAGAACCCTAACTAATATAATGTTCAAGTGGAGAAACTCCTACAAGAAAGAATAGTGAGTATAGTAGCACTGATAGACTTAGCTAATGATTTTTTTTTTTTAGATAGAACCCAATCTGCACTGGAAATAAGACTAACAATCAACAAATAGTATCTCATAAAATTAAAAAGCTTCTGTTTGCAAAATAAATAATCAAACATGCCAAAGGAAGATGGAATATTAGTATTCAGAAACTACAAAAAGTAAAAAAGAATACTAAACACCAAGAAAGCCAACAACCCAAAAAGAAAAATATGTCTAGAACTTAAAAGAAACATTTTATATAATGAAATTGAGATGTCTAATAAATATCTCAAAAGTAGTTAACATCTCTAGCTATCAGGAATTTGCAAATTAAAACAACTCTGAAATATCATCTTATCCCAGTAATAATGACTAAAATAAAATATAAATAATAACAAATGCAGGAGAGTGTGCGTAGAGGAAGGATTCCTTATATATTTTTGGTGTGACTGAACTCTTGTACAACCTCTGTGGAAATCAGTATGGAGGTTTCTCAAAAAGTTAAAAAGGACTTATTAAATCATTTGCCTATACCACTTCTTAGAATATAACCAAAGGATGACTCATGTCCTTACAGAGACACTCATATTACTACATTTATTGTAGCTCAATTCACAATAGCAAAGAAATGGAGTCAGCATAGAAATCTAATGTTATGTGTATAATAAATATATGGCACATGTACACAATGGATACTAGTCAGCCATCAAGAAAAATATTGTTTAATTCTCTGGTAAATGGATACAAATGCAAAAGATAATGCTGAGTGAAGTATCCCAGTCACAAAAGGACAAATACTGGGTGTTTCCCCTATATGCAAATATGAACACTAATTCTTCAAAGTAATACTCTTATATTATAATCAATTTGAAGTTTTAAAACTTAAAAAATTAAATTAATAACAAGAAACATTAGTTGGGAGATAGGGTGATGGGAGAAGACCCTAGAAGAGGAGAAGTAATAGAACACATGGGTAAGAAGGTGGAAAAAAAACGAGAGGAATGCCTTAAGAGGGATAGACTTAACAGGATAAGAGATAGGAGGTCAAGAGTAAAATATATATAAAGCATAACTAGACAAAACCCTCTACTGTGCAAATACATTTGAAAATGAAATCTAAAATAGTGTTAGCCAATATACCCTATACATCCAAAGGCAAAGAAAGGAAGAGTCAGAGAGAGAGAAAAAGAGAGAGAGAAAGAGAGAGAGAGAGAGAGAGAGAGAGAGAGAGAGAGAGAGAGAGAGAGAGAGAGAGAGAGAGGTTGATTTGAGACGTTCCTGCTAGAAATGGTGGGTGATTAATTAGATTTACCACTACAGGAAAGTGATACTTACTAAAGACAGAAAGAACTCAATAGCCCCAAAACAAAATAAGCATTTGCCATTGCTATTGGTTGTCCTCTAGAAATCGATAGTAAAATTCTACTGCTAAAAACAGCACACAAAACAATTATTTGACATGGGAGAAAAACAAGCTGAAATGGAGAAGGAGGCTTCCTCCACCCCACCTAGCCCTGTAGAAGCTGAAGTTATGGTATAAGATGTCAGGGAGAAGTAGAAATCAATAACCTTGCCCAGCTATGATTGCGGAAAGCTATAGTAGCAATACCTCTGCCAGGAGGAGTCTAGTAGGACAATCATGGTTTGCAATGTGTTGGGCTAACTAGTAGCTTTCTTATTGGCATTAAGGCTCCTTTAAAAGCAGGGAACACATGCCTGGCTCTGAAAAGCAAGTCAAATATCCGCAGGGGGGGACACTATAAGCACTAGGTAGTAATGACTTTTTAGTGTTAACTGTAAACACAGACACAATCTAAATCTGTACAATACATACTTACATAACTACATACATCTTATAAGCTATATATTTATAATTACATAAGCTTATATATATGAGTACACTAATAACTATAACACAGGACATACAAACTTAAACAGTATGCTGCCATCTAAACACTTAGCATTTTATCCATTGATCAGAGATGTTCCAAACACTCAACAAACAACTACCCATGTTCAACAAAAGATGTATAAGACAGTGAACCACATTTGGATAAAGTACAACATAAAAACAACTGTGTGGATGGCTCAGCCCTAATCAAAACATGTAAATCACCCCCCCATCTCCGAAGTTCAGGGATCCATTTAGAAGTAGGGGTAGTAAGAATGTATGAGTTGCATGATAGGGAGAAGTAATATCAAACAGTGAACTCTGTTAATATAAGGGTTGCTGTGCCAAAGAACTCAATACAATGATTTCTATTTCTACCAGAGCTCTACAGTAGGTGTAACACCAATATTTTGTCATTGAGGAGAGAAGGCCCCATGAGATACAATGCTATGTACTTAAGAGACTGTATGGGAATGGTGCTGGACAGGAGATAGGGAGATTCTCTTTACACTAGTAGGCTATTTCCACCATTGTAGGTGCCCAAGCACTATCTAGTACAGGTGTTCTAGATGGAATTCAGTGGACGGAACATGAAGGAAGATGTGGGAAAGGGAGATTATGAGGGGTGAGATAGGATATGGGTTGGGTTAGGCAATAGTTGACGAAAACACAATTCAGTTAATAAATTAAAAATCAAAAATTTCATTAAAATCAATGTAGGCAAGAGGTTAAATTAAGGATTTTTCAGCTAAAATAAAGTGGACAATATGGTTTACAGCAGGCATTATTAGAAATAAAAGGTTTTTTGTACACACATACATATGTAAATGAACTTCATGACATTGCTAAATATTCTAATCAATTTGAAGTTTTAAAACTTAAAAAAATAATAACAAAATCTTGATCTAGGTCAAGGAGAATAAAAATTAATAGTACCATGGTTTTCTAATGAGTTTTAGGTAAATGAGGACAATGTACAACATTTTTCAGGAAGAAAGCAAGAACCCCAAGAGAAAAGGAGAGAAGGAAAAGGGGTGAGAGGGAAATGGATGAGCAGGAAGGGAGTGCAATGGGGGACAATGGTGAAAGGGAGGGGGAGGGAGAAGAAGTGGGTACCTATTGAGCATGTATGATAAGGCAAAAATGTAATAAAAAGATCTAGTTGTAAAATTACATATATATATGTAAGTAACACATAGGTATGCATGTTTATACATTTGCATACAATGCAACTTCCCCCAAGATAGCTTCCATGAAATACTAGTTTGTTTTCATAAATTTGGCTAACTCCGTGGTTCCTGCCACACTGTATATCGGTGATAATACCATATATGTATATGTGTATAAAGTTGGTAATGATAAATGTTTGGTCAAGATTTTGTCCAAAGTGACAAAATAGGAGTGTGAAGTCTGCACTGACCACATCTGTCTCTGAGAGATTTGTCACTTATGTTGAATTCATTGTTGACCCAGATTTAGATTATTAGGTTTATGAGGTAAAATGAGTGTGGGATACAAATAGAATTAAACAATATTGCATATTGGAAATAGCATAAAATCTTATAAACCACAGAGGACATTTTCTTCCTCCAACACATTTTAGTACTAGTATTTCCAGGAATGATTTAACACACTGATATTAAAATAATACAATCAAAACTGTTTTCTTTGGAATCCATTTAATCTTGGACATAATTTAAAATATTGCCAGAAATGTTAGCTATTTTTTTATTTCACTTACAATGCTAGAGTTTCATTCCTTCATAATTCTTATTCTTTGTTTCTGTCTCTTTTTTCTTTTCTTTCTGTTCTATCTTTATTTTTTAGTGTTGTATACATGAATATAGTGATTATACAATATTTTGAATCCTTAGCCATAAATTCCACCCTCTCTTTTCCCCTTTAAACTCTTTGTCTTCCTTCTCAGACTCCCTCCTATTTTCAAATCTTTTCACTTCTGTGGCCAATTGTCTCATCTATTCTATGATGAATTATTCCTGATCTGATTCATGCTCCAGCAAATGTTCTAGATCAGCAGATACAACACTGAGGAAAGAAAGCATCCTTCTTTTCTTCTCCATTAGCATTAGTCCTCTTTAGTCTCTCAGAGATGTGTTGAGTTTCTTGAGATCTTTCAGATGTTATATGATATATGACATGATATGATGAAAGCAGTTCCAGTCCAATTGTTATATAAGTATTCATATATACGATGAAATCTTGCATATCACACTTATGTCACATTCAGGAGATAATATCTGTCCTACCACCTTCCAAATTCAGGCTCTTATCATCTTGCTGCCTCTCTTTTGAGATGTTTCCTGGGCTTTGTTTAAGAACAAGCAGTCTGCAGACACTTGTTTTCTACATTTTGGCAGTCATACTTTTCCATGATAAACACTTTGTCTTATAGAAGAAGGCTTCTAAGCTGAATGTTCTTCCAATCTATGAGTATAATAACAAATATTTACAGAGCAGTTTGTTATGTGTTTCTAACTAAAGATTTATAGTCTATTTTTCTCTTATGACCTATTTTTTCCCTTTTACAGTTCTCGTTCTAGTTAACAATAATAGGGATATATTCTATTTTGAGAAACATGCCTTAAATCTAATCAGAAAACTGTTGGTTGTCTCTGATATTCATGTCATTATTACACTGGTGGTCACCTCTTGTCATGGTGCTTTTTATTGTAACTTGCAGATCTCACAGGTTGATGAGACCTTTGATTATTTTTCTCCCCAGTAGCTTCTACAACATTCCTCGGTATCGTGTAAGCTATCCACCAAGGAGGAAGCTCCCAAGCAAAGTGCCAGTTGGTGTATATTGTCCATGTCCTGAGATCCATGTGTGTTGCATCTTCAGTAACAGGGTCTTAATGTTAGTTTTTTTTTTTTTTGGAGGGCAAACAAGATCATTGCAAATGCCTGTACTGTTTGGGGGGCCTTTTATACCTCATTGACCAACAAATTATCAGGAAGTGTCACATTCTTGCTTCTTTTATTACAGTTTTTATTTTTAGTGGGTTTTAAGTGGACCAACTCAGGACATTTTTTGTTTTGTCCTGTTTTTCTTCTCTCCTTGCTCCTCTCCATAGGGACTGTTTGTTCTTGTACCTTTTTTTAAAAAAAATGTTTTTCAACTTAATAGAATAGAGGTTTCTGTGGGGTTTCATCCCACAATCTTTGGATTTTTTTTTCCTTAAGTCCTTCTGTCCCTCCTGAATTCAACCCCCAACATCAGCATTTTCTTGAGAGAAAGTCTTTGGCCTTTCTTCAGACAAGGTAGGATTGATTTCCTCAAGCAAAGGGGGAGATAGCAATTCTACAGAGGGTGGGGTGGCATTTCATTTTCTCCTAAGGGTGAGCAGATTACTTCCTCAGGTGAAATAAATCCATCAGAATTTGAGAGTTCAATGTCCTCAGCTTAAGTTGTATCCGCCCACACATCAGTTTTTGAGTCTGTTAATATTATGAATCACATTTATTGTTTTATATATAGTAAACTGTGTTTGTTTTTCTGGAATGAATTCTACTTGATTATACATGATGTATGATCTTTTGGAGATGAGTTTAGATTGGTTTGCAAGTATTATTGAAGATTTTTACATGTGTGTTCATTAATGAGTTGATCTATAATTCTCTTTCTTTGATGTGTTTTTGGTTTTGGAATAAGAATAATGCTGACTTTGTAGAAAGAGTTTAAGATTATTCCTTTTTTCTCTATTTTATGGAATAATTTGAGGAGTAGTGGTGTTAGTTTCTTTATGAAGATCTGATAAAATTCTGCAGTGAATCCATCTGGTCCAGGGTTTTTTTATTGGAAGACTTGTAATTATTGTTTTAATTATTTATTATTAGTCTGTTTAAAGTATATATTTCATCCTGACTCAATTTTCATGGTTTGCATTTAGGAATTCATCTATTTCCTATAGATTATCCAATTTATGGGTAAAAATTTTGAAAGTACACCCTTATGATTCATTGATATGTATTGTGCTTTCCCCATTTCCATTTCTAATTTTGTAGATTTGAGTACTCTTTCTTCTTTTGGTTAATGTGACTAAGGGTTTGTCAATCATGTTTATCTTTTGAGAAATCCAGCTCTTTTTTTCATTGATTTTTTTATATTGTCTTTTTCAGTTCTAATTCATTGATTTCTGCCTAGATCTTGGATATTTATTCCCATGTGCTGCTTTTAGGATTAGTTTGTTCCTATTTTTCTAAAGCTTTCAGGCATAACCTTAGTTCATTTATTTAGTATTTTTCTTTTATGTGATCTAGGCATTTAATGCTATAAACTTTTCTCTTAGGACTGCTTTCAGTGTGTCCCATAGATTTTGGTAAGTTGGGCTTTCATTTTCATTGCCCTCAAGGAAGTTTTGAATTTATTGTTTTATTTCTTCTTTGACCCATTCCTCATTCAAAAATGTGTTATTTAGCGTCCATGAGTTTTTGTGATTTCTGTTAATTTTTTTGCTATAATTTTCTGCCTTTGTTTCCTGATGGTCAGATTGCATGCAGATTGATTTAAATTTTTTCTGTGTTTATGGAGACATTATTTATGTCCTACCTAATGGTTAATTTTTGAGAATGTTTCATGGGCTGCTGAGAAGAATATGTAATCTTCAGTATTTGGGTGAAATATCTTGTGTATATCTGTAAGGTCCATTTGATTTAAGATTTCATTTAACTCCTATGTTTCTGCTTAGTTTTTGACCCATTGATGTGTCCAATGGTGTGAGCGGCCTACTGAAGTTTCCTACTATCACTGTGCTTGGGTTGATATTTGTTTTGCCTCCTATACTATTTGTTTGATGGATTTGGGTGCTTCTGTGTTTGGTGCATATATGGGTAGGACTATAAGAGCCTCCTGCTGGAATGTTCCCTCAAGTGGGACATAGTATCCATTTGTATCTCTTATGGTTTGCTTTAGTTTGAAGTCTATTTTATCTGATATTAATATGAAAACTCCTGCTTTTTCCTCTTTCCTTAGAGTATCCTGTCATCCTGAGAAAGTATCCATCTTTCATGATGAGGTGCATTTCTTAGAGGTAGAGAGTTGATATAAGAGTGATATAAGCCTGTGTTGATGGATTGGGAAGTTGAGCCCATTGACATTTAAAATTATTGTTGAAAAGTGTTTAATGATTCCTGACATTTTATTGATATTGTAGTGTTTGCATCTTTAGTCCTTCATCCAGTTCTTATGCTGATATTATTTATTCCCATTAGCTTCTTTGATGCATTTATCCTTTTCTTCCACCTTGTGCATTCCTTCAAATATTCTCTGTAGCTTTGGCTTAGTGGTCTAATAATCCTTTATCCTGTTACTGTCATGGAATATTTTTCTTTCACCTTATATTATGACTGACAGTTTTGCTGAATGTAATAATCTGGGTTTGCATTTGTGTTACAACTTATGTCTCTGCAAGCCCTTCTAAATTTTACCTTTTATACTGAAAATTCCGTTATTATTTTGATGTGTTTGCCTCTTTATGTGACTTGTTCTTTCTGTCTTGCAGTTCCTACGATCTTGTCTTTAATGTGGATATATATCTGGACTATCATATGTCTTAGGGATTTTTTTTTTTTGGCCTTGGTATTTGGTGTTCTGCATGTGTCTTGAGTCAGGATAGGTATCTCTTTTCTTAGGTCAGAGAAATTTTCCTCTACTATTTCATTAATTATGCATTATGAATCTTCCTTGTGTGTGTGTGTGTGTGTGTGTGTGTGTGTGTGTGTGTGTGTGTTTCTGGGATATACATGGTCCATTTGTTGGACCTTTCGATGGTGTCCCATAGTTCCTCTATGCTGTATTCAAGTGTGTTTTTTCAATTATCAGTGTCTTTCATTTACTCATCTTATCTTCCAGTTCTGAGATTGTCTTCTATGTATTCACTTCTATTTCTGAGATTCTATTGGATTTCCTATTGAACTATTTAAACTTTTAGTTCCAGTGTTATTTCAGTGTTTCCAGATCTGTTTTCAGGTTCTCTATGTTCATTCTAATTGTGCCTTATTTGTGGGTTTTTTTTGAGCAATAGAAACTTATCTGATTTTGATGGGGTATTGAAAGAAATAGTATAAGCTTGAATTATTTTGGAGGACTTTTGGGCTACCCTGACCAACTATTCATGAGGAGATATCTCATGCTCGACACTGGAAATACTGCTTCATAACCTTTTTTTTTTTTCTAGGAGCAGCATTGTTTCAGCTTTGCAATGTATCTCCCTTGAAATATATATACATTAACTAGGTTATATGATAGCAAGTTTCAATGTGGCATTTCCCCCATCTTTCATTTCTCCAAAGCACTCTCAGATTAAACCAACATAGCCCTAGGATTATTTCCACCATATTTTTATACAATCTGTATTCTACTATCTCCTATCTTACAGAATAGATCCATTCATGGGCCTATACTTGCTTTCCTGACTTGTACATATATTCCACGTTGATCATATGGACTTGGAGATTCAAAACTGGGATCCATATATGAAGGAGAATGTGCAGTGTTGGTCATTCAAGGACTGGATTACTACAATCAGTATAATTTTTTCCAGTGACTTAATTTACATTCAGCTTCCTCAAATTCTTATTTTCATAACTGAATAGATTTGCTATGCATTTGTACCATATGATCACTATCCACATATCAGGTTTTGAACATTTAGCTTCCATTTCCTGTCTATTGTTCATAGAGGAGTGACGAACATGTTTGAGTCAATATATCTGAATATAAAGCCTTTGGTAATATGCCCAGGGTAGATAATTTGGATCATTTAGTTTTTTGAGTTCTAGTCTTTTGGAGAAATCTCCACACTGATTTCCTGTTTACACACCAAACAACAGTGAGTCAAGGTTCATTTTCCTTACGTTCTCAATAGCACATGTGATCTATTGATTTCTTGATGGTAAATAACCATTCTCCTGGGAGTCAAATACAATCTCAAAGTAGTTGCATATCACATTTCCCTAAAGCCTTTAACTTTCAAGCAAAAGGGTCTGAGATTGGATCCCATAAAAATGTTGGGCAAAAGTGGTGACAACTTGTAATTTAGCCTTGGAAAGTAGAGCATCGATGGTTCTACACGAATTAACCCTTGGGAATCCACAGGCACACAGCCACACACACACATGCAAATATGATAAAATATCTCTGCTCTGATCTACAGTTCACTTTGCAGCATTGAGTTAATGCTTGTCAGATGTCTAAATGGTAAATATTTTTATTCCAGTGGGAAGGTGGTTTTCTTCATTTTACTGACAGTTTCCTTTGTCATGCAGATTATTGGATTATAGAGTTCCATTTTTCATTTCTGGTCTTTATTTCCTGACCACTAACATACTACAAAGGAAATCCTTCCTATGTTTATATTTTGTATCATTGTATGTACATTCTCTTGTAGAATCTTCAGTTTCTACTTTTACATTAACATCTTTGACTCATTTCTAATTTATTTTTGTACAGAATAAGAGATGAATGTCTAGTTTTATCTTCTTCAAGTTAATATCCGCATTCCCAGCACTATTTTTTGACTATGCTTTCTTTATTCTGTTGTGCATTTTTGGCATCTTTATTAAAATCAAGAGGCTGTAATTGTGTGAATTTTAATCTGGATCTTTGACTCCATTGCTCTGCATTTGTGCTTTTGTTCCAGCATCATGCTGTTTTTATTACTAGGTTGCTGTACTGTAATTTGAGGTAATGCTTCCAGTATTTCTCAATTTGTTCAGGATTGCTTTGCCTCCTAGGTCCTCTTTTCTTATGAATTTTGTATTTTCTTATTTCTATGAAGAAGACCTTTTTTTAAAAAAATTGGGTATTCATTGAATCTATAAATTATTTTTGGTTAAAGACATGTTAAAATATGCTATAAATAATTTTTCAAAGGGGATAGAGGTTGAAATTTTTGTTTGAATATTAATTTTATTGCATTTATAATCATATTGATAATTTTAGACTTATAAAGGGGGATTTTCAGTTAAGAATATTTAAAGCAAAAATGGTTGATTAGACTGTTATGGGTTGTAATTTGTCACCTCCGACATATATAATGAAGCAAATTCCTGTATTTCTTCATGTGACTGTATTTAACATTATGTTCTTTAAAAAAGTAATGATGTTTAAATTAGGTAATTTTGCGAGGTCCAATCTAAATCTTTTTTCATATTTTTTTATTATTTATTACCCCTCCCTCCCTCTACCTCCCCCAATCCCCTTGTTCCCCCTCCATCCCCCCTCGTCCCCATCCCAAGAGTATCCTTTAATGTGCATGCCAAACTCTTTTCTGGGTCCTCTTATCAGATGAGGTAAAAGAACCCAGGGGCATTTCCCAGAAACCTTTCCAGTGTTCCCCTTAAGATTATGAACACTACTGTGACTGTCAGTCCCTAGACTCCAAGGATCCTAGTGCCTTTAGTCCATGCTAGACTTTGTGGGGTCAATAATGTGTTGGACATTGCACAGGGTATGCAAAGTCCTATTATGATTGCTTCGGTCCTAACTTGTGTGGAGTATCTTGCATATCATTACTCCTCCCATTCTTGTGCTCTTACAATCTTACCTCTCCCTCTTCCGCAAATTTCCCTGAGCTTCAGGGTGGGGAGAGATTATGCTGGCCTAGATCCAGGTTGTTGATATAGAGTCTCTGATGTTCTGAATTATGGTTTGTTGATTTTTTTTCAGTTTTGCTGCTCCTGCAATGCCATTGGCTCCACCCTTATGGGTATTGGATGTCATCCATCGCCAGAGATAAAAACCTGTTAAATTAGAGTCTTGTTATAAAAGTCTATTCAAAGGTAGATGGAATAAAAGTAGGAGACTGCAGTGAGAGAGGGGTCAATCACCCATTTGGAAAATGGTTACTTTCTATCAGGCAGCCTATATGTCCTCCCCTTCTGGTGAGATCATACCCCATCAGTTGCAAATGATCAGGAAGGAAAGTCTGTGAACTTAACCAGATGTCATTACTTACTTGTGGTCCTTGATGGTGGCCTATTTTCTCTGCTGTACCATGGCCCCTCTCCCCTTGTTTCTGGTGGGGCCCTCCTTCCCCATCCCTCTTGTTTATAATCTTTGCAATTATAATCTCTCTTGTTTATAATCTCTGTAGTTATTACAGAGATTTGTCTTTAAGTGTCTCTAAGTGAGTTTGGTGCTAGGAGCTACCTATTAGGGAGTACATATAGTGCTTAATTTCTTGTGTCTGAGATAGTTCACTCAATATAATTGTTTCTAAATCCATCCATTTTCCGGAAAATTGCATTAACTCATCATTTTTGATGGCTGAGCAGTATTCAATTATATAAATGTACATTTTCCTTATCCACTCATCAACTGTTGGACATTTTGGGCAGATTCCATGACTTTACTATTGTAAACAGTGCTGCTATGAACATAGTTGTGCTTGTGCTATTCAGGTGAATTTTTGCTGTATGGGGGATTATTCCCAAAAGTAGAATAGCAGGGTCATATGGCATTTCAATCTTTAACTTCTTTAAGAATCACCAGACGGCTCGCCAGAGTGGTTGTATGAGCCTGCATTCCCATGAACAAGGTAGGAGAGTTCCCCTCTCTCCACATCTTCTCCAGCATTTGGTGTTGTTTGTATTGTGTATTGTATTGCGGGGTGAGATGATATCTCAGGGAAGTTTTGGTTTGCATTTCCCTGATGGCTAAGGATGTGGAGCATTTTTAAAGATTTTTGTTAGACCTTTTAATTTTGTCCCTGATAAAGTTTCTTTTAAGTTCCAAGGCCCATTTTTAAATTGGCCCATTTGTTTCCTAGTGTTTAGTTTTCTAAGTTCTTTGTGCACTCTGGATAATAGAGTTCTATCAGATATGTGGTTAGGGAAGGTTGTCTCCCATTCTGTGGTTTGCCTTTGTGCTGGAGTTAAAATCTCTTTGTCTGAATGGAAACTCTTTAATTCACAAGATCCCATCTGTTGAGTGTTGGTTGTAGTGACTGTGCTATTGGATATCCATTTAGGAATGGTTGGCTTGGTCCAACCAGCTCTAGGTAGTTCCCTACCCTTTCAACTATGGTTTTTATAGTCTCTGGCCTGATATCAAGGTCCTTGATCCATTTGGAATTAATTCTTGCACATGGTGACAAGTACAAAGTACGGGTCCAGTTTTAATCTTGTGCATGTGGACATCCAGTTTTGCCAGCACCATTTGTTGAAGATGCTGTTCTTTTTCCATTGGATTCTTTGGGCCCCTTTGTCAAAGATCAAATGGCTGTAGTTGTGTGGGGTTTATATCTGGGTCTTAAACCCTTATCCTGTATCTATTTTGGAGCCAATACCAGGCTATTTTTACAACTATGGATTTGTACTATAGATTAAGGTTTACTATGGTGATGACTTCAGAATAGTTTTTGTTACCCAGGATTGTTTTTGCTATCCTGGGTCTTTTGTGCTTCCATATGAGCTTTGAGATTGTTTGGTCAACTTCTTTAAAGAATTGCTTTGGGATTTTAATTGGCATAGCATTGAATTTGTATATTGCCTTTGGTAGGATGGCCATTTTTACGATGTTGATTCTGCTAATCCAGGAACATGGGAGGTCTTTCCACCTTCTGGTGTCTTCTGCAATTTCTTTCTTTAGGCTTTTAAAGTTTTCATTGTAAAGGTCTTTTATCTCCATGGTTAGGTTTATACCAAGGTACTCATTTTTTAGGGGCTATACTAAAGGATTGTTTCTCTCAGGGCTTTTTCACTTCTTTCATTCTGGGCATATAGAAAGGCCACTGATTTTTGTACATTTATTTTGTATCCTGCTACCCTGCTGAACTTCTGTATTAGTTCCAGGAACTTCCTGGTGGAGTTTTTGGGATCACTCAGGTATAAAATCATGTCATCTGCAAATAGAGATAACTTGACCTCTTCCTTGCTGATTTGAATCCCTTTTATGTTCTTTTCTTTTCTTATGGTTTCAGCTAATACTTCAAGTACAACATTGAATAGAAGTGGTGAGAATGGACAGCCTTGTCTAGTTCCTGATCAAAGCGAGAATGCTTCAAGTTTTTCCCCATTGATTATAATTCTTGCTATTGGTGTGTTGTATACAGCTTTTATTAAATTGATAAAGTTTCCTTCCATTCCACCTGTCTCTAGGATTTTGATCATAAAGGGCCGTCTTATCTTGTCAAAAGCTTTTTCTGCATCTATCGAGAGTATCATATGGTCTTGAACTTTGGACTGGTTCATATGGTTTATTACATTTATTGATTTGTGTATGTTGAACCAACCTTGTGTGCCTGGGATAAAGCCTACTTAATCCCCGTAATGATCTTTTTGATATGTTTTTGATTCTGATTTGCTAAGACTTTTTTGAGATTCTTTGCATCTGTGTTCATCAGAGAGATTGGCCTATAGTTTTCTTTTTTAAGTGTATCTTTATTAGGTTTTGTGATTAGCTTCATAGAAAGAATTTTGTTGTGTTCCTTCCTTTGTTATTTGATGGAACAGTTTAAGGAGTATTGGTGTTATTAACTCCTTAAATGTCTGGTAGAACTCTGTGATGATTCCATCTGGTCCAGGACATGTTTTTGTGGGATGATTTGAGATTACTTCCTCAATTTCCTCATTTGTTATAGGACTATTTAAATGATTCACAACTTCCTGATTCAATTTCAGTAAGTTGTGTTTATTTAGGAAGTCATCCATCTCTTTTGTGTTGTCAAATTTCACAGAGTATTAGTTTTTGAAATAAGACGTTATAATTCTCTGGATTTCTTGGGTATCAGTAGTGATAACTCCATTTTCATTTCTAATTTTGTTAATTTGGGTGTTCTCTCTCTTGCTTTTGGTTAATTTAGCTAGGTGTATATCAATCTTATTGATTTTTTCAAAGAATCGTATTTTTGACTGGTTGATTTTCTGTATCAATTTCCTAATCTCAATTTCAGATATTTCTCCCCTTATTTTGCTAATCTCCTCTCTTCTTCTGCTTTTGGGATTGGATTGCTCTAGTTTCTCTAAAGCTTTAAGCTTCATTGTTATTTATTTCTGATGTTTCCATTTTTTTAACATTTTTTATTATTATTTCGGCTCATACAAACTTAATAGACCAGTTCCCTCCCCCCTCCTCCTCCCCCAGAACCCCCTGCTCCCCCTCCCTCCCTTCCCATCTCCCAGTGCCTCCCCCCAATTCCCAGAGAATCCTTTATTGTGTATGCCTAACTCTCCTCTTGGTTCTCCTTTCTGATGACGTAAAAGGACCCAGTGGCATTTCCCTGAACCCTTTCTTGAGTTTCCCTTAAGCATAGGAACACTACTGTGGCCATAAATCCCTTGCCTCCAAGGATCTTGGTGCCTTTAGCCGATGTTAGACTTTGTGAGGTCAATAGTGTGACGGACATGGCGCAGGGCATGCAAAGTCCTATTATGACTGCTTCAGCCCTATCTAGTGTGGAGACTCTTCAAATCATTGCTCCCCCCATCCTTTTGCCCTTACAATCTTACTGCCACCTCTTCCGCAAATATCGCTGAGCTTCAGGAAGGGGTAGATTAGGCTGGCTTAGTTCTATGTGGATGATATAGAGTCTCTGAAGTTCTGGATTGTGGTTTGTTGATTTTCTTTTGCAGTTTTGCTGCTCCTGCAATGCCCTTCACTCCATCCTGATGGGCACTGTATAGGCATTAAGGGCTATGAACTTACCTCTTAGGACAGCTTTCATTGTGTCCCAGAGATTTTGGTAAGTTGTATTTTCATTATCATTCGCTTTCAGGAAATCTTGATTTTCCTTTGTAATTTCTTCCTGAATCCAATTATCCTTCAGCATCATAGTGTCATGTTTCCAGGAATTAGTGTATTTTCTGTTGTTTGTTGTGTTATGGGTGTCAAGGTTTAGGCCATGGTCGTCTGATAAGGTACAGGCTAGAATTTCAACTTTCCTGTATATATGGAGATTCGTTTTGTAGCCCAATATGAGATCTATTTTGGAGAAAGTTCCGTGTGCTACTGAGAAAAATGTGTATTCTTTGGTGCGTGGATGAAAAGTTTGATAGAGATAAGGTCCATTTCAGTAAGGGTTTCATTAAGCTCCAAAGTGTCTCTGTTATGTTTTTTACCTATTGATCTATCCCATGTTGAGAGAGCGGTATTGAAATCCCCAAGGATTATCATTTTGGGGTTGATTTCTTGCTTTAGATGTTGTAGGGTTTGCCTAATGAATGTGTGGGGGGGGCGTATTGGGTGCATATATGTTCAGTATTTTGAAGTCTTCCTCGTGAATTGTATCTGTGACTAAAATGTAGTATCCATCTGTTCCTCTTATGATTTTTTAGGTTTGAAATCTACTTTTTCTGATAGCATAATGGCTACCCCTGCCTGTTTTCTGGTTCCATTAGCTTGCAGAATTTAGGACCAGCTTTTTATTTTTTGGATGTGCCTATCTTTTGTAGTGAGATGGGTTTCCTGCAGGCAGCAGATTGATGGGTTGTGATTTTTCATCCAAGTTTGTAATATGTTTCTCTTGATCAGTGATTTAATTCCATTAACATTTAATGTTATAATGGATAAACTATTTTTATTTCTGGACATTTATTATGTTTAGTGGCTTTTATAAGTGTATTGTTTTGCTTTTACATTTGGTGATATTATACTTCCCTTCTGTCCTCCTGGATATGCCTATTTTTTTCTTCAAGCTTGAGTATCATTTCTAGCATTTTTGAAGGCCTGTTTTGGTGAACATGTATCCCTTCAAGTTGGCTTTGTGCTGGAAAATTTTTATTTGTCCCTTGATCATGAGCATATATCAGCCTGGGTTGACATTTTTGCTCATTTAGTACTTGAAGTACGTCTCTCCAAGCTCTTCTTGCTTTTACTGTTTCCATTGAGAAGTCATTCGTTATTTTAATAGGTTTATCTTTAAAAGTGACTTGTTTTTTTTTTCCCTTGAAGCTCTCAGCACCATTTCTTTATCTTGAATGTGGAGTGCTTTAACTATTATTTGCCATGGTGAATTTCTATTTTGGTCATATCTGTTTTTGGTGCGGAATGCCTCTTGTATATAGATAGGCCTCTCTTTTTTTAGGTAAGGAAAGTTTTCCTTGATGGTAGTTTGAAAAATTTCCTCAGGTGTGGTATTTTGTGATTCTTGCTCTGGTATTCCATGAATACACATGTTAAGCCTCTTCAGGATGTCCCATAACTCTTGAATATTTCTCTGTGGTATCTTTTTGACTTTAATAACCTCTTTCATTGAGCAGGTTAATACTCCCACTTTGTCTTCAAGGTTTGTAATTCTATTTTCTGCTTCGTTAGTTCTGCTGATAAGACTCTCTGTTGAGTTCTGGGTTGAAGATAACTTGTCTTTTAGTTCAGTTTTAAACTCTGCTTGAGTCTGTTTTAACTGCTCTATGCCTGTTTTTGTTTCTTGAACTGTTTTTCTTAACTTCTCTAAGTGTCTGTTGTGTTCCTCTTCAAAGTGATTGATGCGGTTATTTAATTCTCCTGGATTTCCTCTTTCATAGTATTGATCATGTTTTGAAAGTTGTTATCCTGGGTCAGGCTTTCTTCGCTATTTTCTGTGGATTTGTTCTGGTTGGAGTCTATCATTGTAGGATTAATTCCTTCAGTGGGACTTTTGTTTTCTTCGTTTTTGTTTCTCATGGATTTGCATTTTGCCTTGCGCATTGTCGTTTTAACTCTTAAGACCTTCTTTCAATTTCTGTGTGTTTTTCAGTGAACTGAATTATTTGGCCTGGAGCAGCTCCTGCTCCAGCTGAATGGTGATTGCCTATGGGTTTGTCTATGGTTTGGGAGTGGCAGGGGGAGCTTACCTAGTTTGCTGTGTGTCCTGGCTGGACTGTGCTTGTCCCAAACGGGTGGGGAAAGGGTGGTCAATTAACCTGGGGAACTGGGGGTCCCAGAGCAGCGCTGGCTCCAGCAGTGCTGGTAGGAGGAGCTAGGACCAGTAGGCTGCCTAGGGTTTGGAGGTGTGCAGGGGGAGCTTATGAGTGTGTGTAGAACCACGGGCAAGTTTGGTAACCACCATGGACCTTCTCCAGCTCTTCCTTGTTTACTAATTCACAGGCTCTGCCTTACCAGGACCAGAAATGCAGGCCGCCCCCACTTAGGATCTGAACTCAGGACCTTCCGCCTGCAAGGCAGAGGTCTGACCCCTGATCCACCTGTCCAGCCCCCTTGAGGTCCAATCTAAAATAGCTTATTCCTTAATATGAACAGGAAACTTGACTATAGATAGATAAACATAAAGAAATGAAACTATATGAAATGAACTAGACAAAGATGGTTGCAACACACCAAATCTGTTAACTTGTAGCTCTTTATAGTACAATCACCAGAACTGTGAGGAAAAGTATTCCTGTTGCTTAAACTATTTGTTATAATAGCCACAGCAATTTAATGCAGATGAGACTGATTTAAAACTTAGGTGTATATTTTATCAAAGTTCAAGTGTGTCAAAGAACCTTAAATGTTACATTTAAGTATTTTATATTTCTTGCTTCATACTTCTTATGGTATGAATCTGAAAAATCGCCTAGACATGTAATTTCAAGCTGGTGTACATTGGGGAAGTGGTTTTGCCCTTCATCAATGGATTACTTACTCATTCATAGATCATAGCATGATGACACCACTGAAAAGTGGTTAAATCATTACTACCTCTCATTGGAGGTAGTGATTAGATCAATGTGTTTGTGTCCTGGAATGATATAACTTCTTACTGGCTCCTCTCTCTCTCCATCCCCTTCCCTCTCTCCCTTGCCCCCTTTCTGTCCCATTTCTGAACACTACTGTGTTTCACCACTTTCTTCTGCCATCAGACTCTGTCTCTATGTAGGCTCAAAAATAATGAAACAACCTTATTCATAAATACAGATCTGTAGTTTGAGAGAGAGAAAGAAAGAGAGAGAGAGTGAGCAAAATTCTCAGGAATTAAAAACTCTTAGACATAATTTTCAATTTTTTTCAAATGTTATTCAGAGTTTGTAATACATAATTTAAAACACTAGGTAATGCAAATTCATATCTCACAGTATCCAGAACAATTAAATTAATAGAAGTTAATACAGCTAGTATTATTACTCTTTTTGTGAATTTCTCTGCTTTTTCTCCTAATTAAATTCTATCTTGGGAAAAGTTCCGTTTGTCTTCAGAATTTTTGCTTTCTATAAGCTCCACAGAAACATCTAGCAGCATATTTACTCTATGTATATGTTGTGATTTGATTTACCCATTCCCTTATTCATATACATCAAAAGTGGGAAATCATTTGGAGCAGGTAATGTCAGACATAGAGAAATAAAAAAAAATAAGTTGAAAGAGTGGCAGGCATACTTTATTAACTTTGATAAAAATAAAATTAAGTAATACTGATATTAATAGTTAGCCATAAAGAAAATAAAATAATCACACTGGCAAAGTAGGCAGTGTATGGGCACATCCAATAAAATGAAGGCAAGAAACATCATGAAATCTAGTCAATTACTTTGATAAAGAAGATTATAGCATAGTAAACTACTTGCATATTAAATCAGTTTACAGAAAATCTATGGACTATTTCTCTGATTTGATATATAACAATGCATACTCTCCAGTACATATTTTAGTCATTAAATTTAATTACATGGAATAATTTTCCTCATTTGATTATGAAACTATAACTTTAATATTATTTTCCAAAAAATGACTCATTATATTTTATCAGCTGCCCATATTTTTAATTTTTTACTTTCTGAGCATAGTGACTGCATTTCTGATTTAATTAAAATTATGAATTATTGGTAGCAGATTCCACTTTTTGTCAAATTGGACATGTTAAATTTCTTTTTTATATTTTAAGTATTTAGTTTATTACAGTAGTGGAGATTGAATACAGAACCTTGCACATACTAGCAAAGTACTTAGCCTCACTATGCTATATCCTCAAACCCAGGGAAGATTATTCTTTTTTATTATTTTTTCTACTATTATGCTTCTGTGGACTTTAGAATTCACTCTTGCTTGTCCAGTCCCGTGTGGGTTCAGGCCTTCACAGTGTAGTAAATTACACTCTCCACTGGTATGTGCATTTACTTTCACTCATCCAGCTTTAGAATCAAAGGTTTCCACTGTGAGTTACCATTCTATGGGTATAACAACAAGAGCTGACTACAGAGCAGTTTGATGCACTGTCTTTCTACCTATAAGTTTATTGGTTGTCTTCCCTATTGATCTATTTCTTTCTCTTTTTTTTAGCTTCCTGAAAATTGAACATGCTGGTTTTGTAAATATTTATCTAAACATAATTATTATTAAATAGACATTTGAGGTAGAAGGAATGAGCATGAGATCATTTAGTAGATAATCTTATCTATAATGCAGTGTAACATTACATTTGGGAAAGCACAAATGTAAAAAATGCAGGCAAAAGGCACTGAGAGATATTTTTATATTCAGAGTGTGGTTCAGTAGCCATATTGAATGAGACCTCATTTACTATCTTTAATTACAGTTTAACTGTATGTTTAAAAGTCATTTTTAAATGGCTGGTTTTATGTATTCATATTCTTTCCTATAATACATTTTAAAAATTTAAATTCATTCTTGATTGAAGTCACAACATAAGGCTTAAATGTTATCTCACGGACCCTAATTTTCTCCACAGTAACTAGTTGTGTGAGTCTACATTTCAATCCCAAAGCCCTTTCCTATCCACTGTAATATATCTTGGAAGATTTAAATCACACATTCAAGAAATAATTGCCATTTTAAATTGAACTCAGAGCAGAACAAACCAATTACTGTAGCTGCATGGGTGTAAAGCATTTTGCTTCTCTGCCGGCTGCAGAAGTGTGCATATTTCCTCTATCAAAATCATTATCACATTACCTCTGCATTTGTATTCACCTCCTGAAGTAGACTGAAAAGCTTCTGAGGGATGAATATCCTTGAAGTTCATATTGGATTTTAATGGTCATAGTTGACATAATTTAACACAGGCGAAATATATAGTTAGTCTACTTTTTACTTCTCTTAGAATTGTTGGCTAAATTCTGATAACATCACAGGTAACAATCAAAACTCACAAGCACACACATTTCATGGTACCAGACAGTCACAGTTTACTATAAACATCTAATTAGGGAGCTAAAAAATGTATATGAAAAAAATTAATGTTAAAAAAAGGTGTCTTACCCAGGCTCAGGAAACAATTGTAGAAGAAGGAGCAGTAAGAGAGTCTGAGCCGAGCAGGTGTGCAGCCAGGTATTATTTCCTGGACATGCCAGGGCTCTGATATCTAAGATTTTACTGCAGCTATATGTACTTCCACAAGAACTGCACAAGAGGGGCTGGAGAGGTGGCTCAGGGTTTAAGCCTCTGCCTTGCAGGCGGAAGGTCCTGAGTTCGGATCCTAGATCCCACGTATAGACTCTGGGCGGAAGCGGGGTCAGTCTGCGTTTCTGGTTCTGGTAGGGTGGAGCCTGTGAATGCTGGGGCAGAGTAAACAAGGAGGAGGTAGAGGTGGTCCATGGTGGTTCGAGAATTCATACATACATACATACACACACACACAACACACACACACACACGCATACACGCACAATTGAATAAATAATAAAAAAATTAAAAAAAAGAACTGCACAAGAATTGTCTTATCAGCATTTAAACATAGAACTGTAAAGATCTCAAGAATTTCCACTCTGCTCCGAGAGACTGATGAGGATAAAAGCTTATGGGAACAGAAGATCCTTTCCTCAGTGGTATACTATTGATACATGTTTCTTACTCCAGCAAATACTCAAGCATATGTCATCAAAGGCAAACCAGAAGAAACCCAGTGGGTCACACATAAGAGAAAACTCAAAAATAAGAGAGAGTGTGGCAGGGGAAAAGAAGGACTTTACAGAGAACAGAAGGGTGCATGAAATCGGAGATAAGTCAAAATGTCTATTTACTATATTCATGTATGTATCATTAAAAGAATAAAAATAAATGAATACAAAAATTAAAGTGTTTTAAGAACTAATGTTTTTTAATATTTAATACATTTTTATTATTATTTCAGCTCATACAAACTTAATAGGTACACCAGTTCCCTCCCTCCCTCCTCCTCCCCTGACTCCTCCCTCCCCACCCCCCAGTGCCTCCCGCCCCAATTCCCAGAGAGTCCTTTCTTGTGCATGCCTGACTCTCCTCTGGGCCCTCTTCTCCGATGACGTACAAGGACCCAGTGGCATTTCCCTGAACCCTTTCCCATGTTCCCCTTAAGCATAGGAACACTGCTGTGGCTGCCAATCCCTTGCCTCCAAGGATCTTGGTGCCTTTAGCAGATGCTAGACTTCGTGAGGTCAATAGTGTGTTGGACATTGGGCAGGACATGCAAAGTCCAATTATGATTGCTTCGGCCCTAACTTGTATGGAGTATCTTGAAATCATTGCTCCTCCCATCCTTTTGCTCTTACATTCTTACCGCCCCCTCTTCCGCAAATGTCCCTGAGCTTCAGAATGGGGAGAGATTAGGCTGGCCTAGTTCTAAGTGGTTGATATAGAGTCTCTGAAGTTCTGGATTGTGGTTTGTTGATTTTCTTTTGCAGTTTTGCTGCTCCTGCAATGCCCTTCACTCCATCCTGCTGGGCACTGTATGTCACCCCCTGGCCAGAGACAGAAAGCTGTTAAACTGGAGTCTTATTATAAGAGCACATTCAAGGGTAGATGTAATAAAAGTAGGAAACCTCAGTGAGAGAGGAGTCAATCACCCATTTGCAAAATGGTTACTTTTTATCTGCCAGACTATATACCCTCGCCTACTGTTGAGATTATACCCCCATAGTTGTAAATGATCAGGAACGAACGTCTGTGAACTTAACCAGGTGTCACATTGCTTACTTGCAGTCCTTGATGGAGGCCTATTTTCTCTAATGTAACATGGTCACTTCTCTCTGCAAATAGAGATAACTTAACTTCTTCCTTGCCAATTTGAATCCCTTTTATGTCCCTTTCTTATCTTATGGCTTCAGCTAAGACTTCAAGAACAATATTGAAAAGAAGTGGTGACAGTGGGCAGCCTTGTCTAGTTCCTGATCGAAATGGGATTGCTTCATGTTTTTCCCCATTGAGTATAATCCTTGCTGTTGGCTTATTGTATACAGCTTTTATTATATTGATAAAGGTTCCTTCAATTCCAACCTTCTCTAGGGTTTTGATCATAAAAGGCTGTTGGATCTTGTCCAAAGCTTTTTCTGCATCTACCGAGAGTATCATGTGGTCTTGAACTTTGGATTGGTTTATATGGTGAATTACATTTATTGATTTGCGTATGTTGAAACAACCCCATGTGCCTGGGATAAAGCCTACTTGATCCCTGTGGATGATCTTTTTGACATGTTTTTGAATCTGATTTGCTAAGACTTTATTGAGAATCTTTGCATCTGTGTTCATCAACGAGATTGGCGTATAGTTTTCTTTTTTCAGTGAATCTCTATTAGGTTTTGGGATTAAGACAATATTAGCTTCATAGGAGGAATTTGCTAGTGTTCCTTCCTTTGCTATTTGATGGGACAGTTTAGGGAGTATTGGTGGTATTAGCTCCTTAAATGTCTAGTAGAACTCTGTGCTGAATCCATCTGGTCCAGGACATTTTTTTTAGTGGGAAGATTTGAGATTACTTCCTCAATTTCCTCATATGTTATAGGACTATTTAAATAATTCACAACTTGCTGATCCAATTTAGGTAAGTCTTGTTTACTTAGGAATTCATCCATCTCTTTTGGGTTGTCAAATTTCACAGAGTATAAGTTTTTGAAATATGATGTTATAATTGTCTGGATTTCTTGGGTATCAGTAGTGATAACTCTATTTTTATTTCTAATTTTGTTAATTTGGGTGTGCTCTCTTGCTTTTGGTTAATTTGGCTAGGGGTATATCAATCTTATTGATTTTTTCAAAAAACCAACTCTTTGACTGGTTTATTTTCTGTATCAATTTCCTAATCTCGATTTTGGATATTTCTCCCTTTATTTTGCTAATCTCCTTTCTACTGCTTTTGGGATGTATTGCTCTAGTGTTTCTAAAGCTTTAAGCTGCATTGTTAAGTTATTTATTTCTGATGTTTCCATTTTTTTGATGTAGAGCTATAAACTTACCTCTTAGGATAGCTTTCATTGTGTCCCAGAGATTTTGGTCAGTTGTATTTTCATTATCATTCGCTTTCAGGAAATCTTGAATTTCCTTTGTAATTTCTTCCTCAATCCAATTATCCTTCAGCATCATAGTGTTAGGTTTCCAGGAGTTAGTGCATTATCTGTTGCTTGTTTTGTTGTGGATGTTAAGCTTTAGGCCATGGTGGTCTGATAAGTGGCAGGCTAGAATTTCAACTTTCCTGTATATGTGGAGATTCGTTTTGTGGCCCCATATGTGATCTATTTTGGAGAACGTTCCGTGTGCTGCTGATAAAAATGTGTATTCTTTGGTGCGTGGGTGAAAAGTTCGATAGAGATCTGTAAGGTCCATTTCAGTAAGGGTTTCATTAAGCTCCAAAGTGTCTTTGTTAAGTTTTTTACCTGTAGATCTATCCCATGTTGAGAGGGTGGTATTGAAATCCCCAAGAATTATCGTTTTGTGATTGATTTCTTGCTGTAGACGTTGTAGGGTTTGCTTAATGAATGTGGGCGGGGGGCGTATTGGATGCATATATGTTCAGTATTGTGAAGTCTTTCTGGTGAATTGTACCTGTGACTAAAATGTAATATCCATCTGTGTCTCTTTTTTTTTTTTGGTTTGAAGTTCACTTTGTCCTATAGCATAATGGCTACCCCTGCCTGTTTTCTGCTTCCATTAGCTTGTAGAATTGTTGACCAGCCTTTTCTTTTTAGGATGTGCCTATCTTTTGTCGTGAGATGAATTTCCTGCAAGCAGCAGATTGATGGTTTGTGATTTTTCAATCCAAGTTTGTAATCTGTGTCTCTTGATCGGTGAGTTAATTCCATTAACATTTAATGTTATAATGAAGAAACTATTTTTAATTCTGGACACATTATTTTTAGTGGTTTTTATAAGTATATATCTTTTTGACTTTAATAACTTCTTTCATTGAGCAGGTTAATACTCCCACTTTGTCTTCAAGGTCTGAAATTCTGTTTTCTGCTTCCTTAGTTCTGCTGATAAGACTCTCTGTTGAGTTCTGGGTTGAAGATAACTTGTCTTGTAGTTCAGTTTTGAACTCTGCTTGAGTCTGTTTTAACTGCTTTATGCCTGTTTTTGTTTCTTGAACTGTTTTTCTCAACTCCTCCAAGTGTCTGTTGTTTTCCTCTTCAAAGCGATTGATGTGGTTATTTAATTCCTCCCGAATTTCCTCTTTCATAGTATTTAACATGGCAATGATCATGTTTTGAAAGTCCTTATCCTGGGTCAGGCTTTCTTGGCCATTTTCCATGGGTTTGTTCTGGTTGGAGTCTAACATTATGGGATTAATTCCTTCAGTGGGAGATTTGTTTACTTGGGTGTTGTTTCTCATGGATTTGCACTTTGACTTGGGCATTGTCGCTTTAATTCTTAAGATCTTTCAATTGCTGTGCATTTTTCACTGAACTGAATTATTTGGCCTGGGGTTCTGGGGTTGGGTGGGGCGGAGCTTACCTAAGTTGTGGTGAGTCCTGGCTGGACTGCATCCGCGCGGGGTAGTGGGGAAAGGGACGATGTGGCACCGGCGGTGCACTATTTAACCTGGGGATGTGGAGTGTGTCCCGGAGTGGCGGGTCCTCCCCAGCCGGGTACAGCTGCGGCTCTGGCTGGTTGGTGGGAGGAGCAGGGTCCCTTGGGGTGCCTGGAGTTCTGGGGGTGGGCGGGGATGGAGCTTACCTGGGTTGAGGTGAGTCCTGACTGGACTGTGTCTCAAGGTCGGCAGAGTGGAGAAAGAGGAAACTAATAAACAATTACAGAGAGATTACAGATAACACACACTTAAGATACAAATATATAGGATAATCCAGTGTTTCATAATAGACAGAAATAGTGTCAATGTACACATGACATATAAGCAGGAATATGCCATGTATTCTTTCTGAGATAGGTCAAACATTACTAAGCACATCAAGGTGAATTTCAAATAAATTATCAATGTTATCTCAAGAAGTGATCAAAAGGAAAATGAATAATTCAACTTTACTTTTACAAAGTATCATTTGATGTACTGTCCAACTTCTCTCATGGTAATTATGTTGTGTCCTTTGCTCTAACAGCAACCCACAACAAGTTAGGCCACCCCACTGCTTTTTTAAGACACAACAACATTGCTTCCTCCATTCAGATATCTGGACCTTCTAATTTTATTTGTATTATTGTATTTTCCTTGCTATCCAGAATGGATGAATGATTTCATAATGTGTACAGTTTGTCCATCCTGAGATGTGACTTTGATTCAGTCACAAGAGATGAGAAATTGTAAACACGTAATGTCATAAAGAATCACTGATTGAGAACAAACCTGTAAGCCCTGTTAGCCAATCTGACTGTAGTACTTGGGAATATTTAAAAGTTTGAATGGATTTGTTTTCTTTTTAACACTGAACTATGTGTTAGTTCGAATGTAGACATTGTTATAATTTCCTGAAATGACCAACTTCTAAGAAAGTATGATTAAATTTGGCTCACATTTGCAGAGGTTTAAATGCAGAATTAGTTGTACCACAGCTTTGACGGTTGTTATAAAATAAGGAAGATATACTGTGTGCCAATGAAAGGCATTGAGAGAGAGAGAAAGTCAGAAAAAGAGAATGGAATAAGGAAAGGAGAGAAAGGAATGAAAGGAAGAAAGAGAGAGAGAGAATGAGAGAAAGAGAGAGAGATTTTTAAGAATTTATCATACTTTTAATGCCTGGTTCCCTTCCACTTTCACCACAAATATTCTAAATATTTCACAAAAAGTCAGATCATGAAGTGTGCGAAAAGTCACCAAAAGTATGATAAAATACATATGAAGGAAGATTTATGGAAACTGTTTGAATAAGAGAAGACATAGCTCATTTTAACAACTATTCATTTTGCAAGAGTATCACAAAAAAGCTTTCATTCCAAGGAAAAGGCCCAAATTTTTAACAAAACACAAACACGCAAAGACCTCCAACATGTCAGAAAACTAAATAGTGTGAAAAAATTGTACTCATATATTTTAAATAGAAAGTCAGAGAAACAATTCCAGTCAAGTTTCATCATTTTGCTTGTTCTTAATGAGACATATGCCAATATTATCTACATACAATGTGTTATTTCAGTGTGTGAAACTTGACATACTATGTGGTTCACATGAGATGATCTACTTAAGAAATATTACTATTATGGTCAAGTTTGTGTGTGAACTTGACTGCAGCCCAGAGTGCATAAACATTTGAATGCATGTTATTGCTAGATGTGTCTGTGAGGGTGTTTTTAGAGATTAACATTCCAATCAATAGAAAGACTTCAGCTGACCTTCTTAATGTATATGATTCTCTTCAGTCAATTGAAGATGTGAGTGAATTAATGCTGCTGGATCCCAGATGACTCCAGATGGAAACTTCCCTTTTCTGTTTTCAGACTCAAACTGAAGTTTCTGTTCTTCTTGGGTTTTAAGTATTTTGATGAGAGACATGCTTTATTTAATGGCATCTCTAGCTCACCCACTAAAGGACCTGGAAATTTCTGCCCTCTGTAATCATGTGAGCCACTTACTTGTAAGCAACATAAGAGCAAATATTTTAATGGCTCTGAATTCCTACATGACCATTATGAATTCTTTTGTATTATTTGGTTAAAATGATCTGTACTCTCTTGTATTTACCCAAATCTTTCTTTTACACAAAAGAAAGTTGTTTGTTTAATATGCACTGCAACTCTTATGTGATTTTTACATTAAAAAAACTACTTTATAACTTTAGTGTATTAAAACCATGTCTATGCCGCCTCCTGCAATGCAGCTTGAAAATCATATTTTTTGTGTTTTTATATAAGTCACTAATGGAAATCTTATTTGGTACAACTTTCCCAAAGTCAATGTTAATTGCAGTGCATCTATCAGCATTAATTTCAAATACAATAAGTGAAAACATTGCAATATTTTCTTCAGTATGGTCACCTTTAAAAAGATCTCAATTTTAGCTTCCTCTCATTTTTGCACATTCTATTTTCTCAGCAATTAGCAGTTTGAAAATGGCTTCAAGTTTTCACTCAGTGTTGTGTAGCAGAAAAGCCTGCATATTTCTGAGCACAGTCATCATCACTGCCCTTATAACTACTTAAGGTGGGGTTGGAGGGATGCTCAGGCAGAAGAATCTGAATTGGGATGCCAGATCCAGTTTAAAAAAATGCCGTCAGAAATGGAAGCAGCTGCACTTCCTGCCCTGGTGGGAAGAGCCTGGGAAATACCAGAGGGAAGCAAAAAGGAGGTAGAAGCTATCCAGGATGATTACTGAAGTCACTTTTAGTCCTGACAGGAACACTCAGTGCCCTTTCACACACACACACACACACACACACACACACACACACCACAAATATTTTTTTGTTTAAGGTAATTGTAATGGTTACTCTTTACTATTACTGTGAGAGAGCATTCAAAGTCAATCAACTTAAGAAAGAAAGGGAGATTTATTCACCTTACAGTTCCAGAGGGAAGGTACAGTCTCATAGCAAAGGTGGCATGACTGCTTGACCAAAGCTGGAGGAGGCTATTTCACTGCAGACATCTTGGAAGACTGCTTGATGGAAAGGTGGACTTTTCCTGGAAGTAGAGTGGGACTAAAGTCCACCCCTTGTGACTGCCTTCCTCCAGCAAGGCTCCATCTCTCTCAAGGTGCCATGATCTTGCCAAACACATGAGATTATTGGGGACACATTTCAAACCATGACAGTAATTGTTACAAATAACCACTTCTAGACACAGAAAATAATTGTTTTTATTGTTGTCATTCTATATCTATTCATTTTTTTAACATTTCTTTTACTTTAGGGATCATCAGAAGGCATTCTCAAACTGTCTTAACTACAGCAGTGACAATTTAATATTTCTGTCTCAATGTGGAAAGTAATATTGTAATGCAGTAATAGCAGGAAAAACATTGAAGTAAAATTGGGCCATATATTTGAAGAGATACATTCTTAAGAATATTGTCGATAGCCAATAAACATATAAAGATATCAGTTTTAGTCATGTGAGAAGTGTATGTTGAAGTCAGAATGAAATCCCAATGTATACTTGCTACAATTTTCACAACCATGTGTTGGTGTGGTTTTCAGATCAGAATATTTTCACTATAAAATTGATTAAACACTTGACAGTTTCTTAAAGGCATATTCATGATCACTTGTAATAATTTCACTCATAGACCTGATTTAAAGAAATGAAAACTTAAGCTTAAATAGAAGGCTTAAAATGCTCATGTTCTAAGCACCTGTGGTCTTTAAATAGTTCTCAATTCAAAACAATTCAAGCATCTCTAACAATGAAATAGATAAGCACATGATGAAAAGAAATTAAAACTAAAAATAGCCTGCTGCTAAATACAACATGCATAAATTTAAAACACTACCTTCAGAAAAACAAGTCAGACAAAAGTTGCTTTCTATATAATTCCGCTTCTGTCATAGAGCAAAGACTCAAGGTCTACCATAGTGACTGGAAGTGGTTCCAGATATCCAGATTGAAGAGAGACAGCAAGGAAGCCAAGGCACAATGGTTAGGGTTTATATTTTTCTTAGGGTAATGGAAACTTTGTAGACCTTGATTTCATGGTATTCTTTTGTCAGAAAAAAATCATATAAGGCAGCATACATTCACTCAGGTCAAATGGTAGCACAAAAATTTATTTTAGAAAGAAAAGTTCATGTTTGCAATCTTCACTTTTGAAGGACAGTCTGACTTATGGAACAAGAGAAAGTATCAAGTAATTGAATTGGATTGAAATTATAAAGGATTTAAAATGATAACATCATCCATTCAATTTTATGTTAGCTGTCATTATTATATGTGATAAAACATTAGTCCTCTTCCCTTCCCTCCACTCTGCCGCCCGGGACACGCGCGCACGCTCCAGCCCAGCCTCGTTGCAAGACCTAGGTAAACTCCATCCCCGCCCACCCCCAGAACCCCAGGCCGCCCAAGGGACCCAGCTCCTCCCACCATCCAGCCGGAGCCGATGCGCAGGGCCTGGGAGGAGGAGGAGGACATCCCCTGTGCGCCCGGGCCCTGTCCCCAGATCCCCCAGGGTAAATAGTGCACCGCCAATCCCCCATCCTCCCTTCCCTCCACTCCGCCACCCAGGACCCGAGCGCGGTCCAGCCGGGCCTCACCACGCGACCTAGGTAAGCTCCGTCCGCCCACTCCCAGAACCCCAGGCCAAATAATTCAGTTTAGTAAAAAATGCACAGAAATTGAAAGAAGATCTTAAGAGTTAAAATGACAATGCAAAAGTCAAAGTGCAAATCCATAAGAAAAAAGACTCAAATAAACAAATCTCCCACTGAAGGGATTAATCCCATAATGTTAGACTCCAACCAGAACAAACGGCATGGAAAATGGCCAAGAAAGCCTGACCCAGGACAACGACCTTCAAAATATGATCATTACCATGTTCAATACTATGAAAGAGGAAATCAGGGAGGAATTAAATAATCATATCAATCGCATTGAAGAGGAACACAACAGACACTTGGAGGAGTTGAGAAAAACAGTGCAAGAAAAAAAAACAGGCATAAAGCAGTTAAAACACACTCAAGCAGAGTTTAAGACTGAGTTAAATGACAAGTTATCTTCAACCCAGAACTCCACAGAGAGTCTTACCAGCAGAACTAATGAAGCAGAAAACAGAATTTCAGACCTTGAAGATAAAGTGGGAGTACTAACCAGCTCAATGGAAGAGGTTGTTAAAGCCAAAAAGATACTTGAGAGAAATATTCAGGAGATATGGGACACCCTGAAGACGCCTAACATGCGTATTCATGGAATACCGGAGCAAGAATCTCAAAATACCATCCCTGAGGAAATTTTTCAAACGATCATCAAGGAAAACTTTCCTCATCTAAAAAAAGAGAGGCCCATCCATATACAAGAGGCATTCCGCACCCAAAACAGATACGGCCAAAATAGAAAATCGCCATGGCAAATAATAGTCAAAACACTCCACATTCAAGATAAAGAACTGGTGCTGAGAGCTTCAAGGGAGAAAAAACAAGTCACTTTTAAATGTAAACCTATTAAAATAACAGATGATGTCTCAGTTGAAACAGTAAAAACAAGAAGAGCTTGGAGAGACATACTTCAGGTATTGAATGAGCAAAAATGTCAACCCAGGCTGATTTACCCTGCAAAACTATCAGTCATGATCGAGGGAGAAAGAAAAATCTTCCAGCACAAAGACAACTTGAAGGGATACATGTCCACCAAACCAGGCCTTCAAAAAATGCTAGAAATGATACTCAAGCTTGAAGAAAAAAACAAGCATATCCAGGAGAACAGAACGCAAGTATAACACCATTAAAAGCGAGGCAATATACTTATAAAAACTACTAAACAAATAAATGTCTAGAATTAAAAATAGTTTCTCCATTATAACACTAGGGGGGGGGAGCGGGAGGGAGGGGGGGGGGAGCGGGGGGAGCGGGGGGAGCGGCCTGAGTTTCTGGTCCTGGTAGGGCGGAGCCTGTGAATCCCGGGGCAGAGTAAACAAGGAGGAGGTGGAGGCGTCCATGGTGGTTCCCAAATTCGTCCGTGGTTCTACACACACACACCTGCATACACGCACAATTGAATAAATAATAAATAATAAAAAAATTTAAAAAAAAGAAAGTAAGCATTTCGCAGATGGGTTATTGACCCCTCCCTCACCACAGTTTCCTACTTATATTACATCTACCTTTGACTATACTCTTACAAGACTCTAGTTTAACAGCTTTTTATCTCCGGCCATGGGTGACATACAATACCCATCAGAGTGGATCCAAGGGCATTGCAGGAGCAGCAAAACTGAAAAAAAAATCAACAAACCATAATCCAGAACATCAGAAACTCTATATCAACCACCTGGAATCAGGCCAGCCTAATCTCTCCCCATCCCGAAGCTCAGGGAAATTTGCAGAAGAAGGGGCGGTAAGATTGTAAGAGTACAAGGATGGGAGGAGCAATGATATGCAAGATACTCCACACAAGTTAGGGCCGAAGCAATCATATTTGGACTTTACATCCCCTGCGCAATGTCCAACAAATTATTGACCTCAGAAAGTCTAGCATTTACTAAAGGCACTAGGATCTTGGGAGGCAAGGGATTGACAGCCACAGTATTGTTCCTTTGCTTAACAGGAACACATTAAAGGGTTCTGGGAAATGCTGCTTTGTCCTTGCACCTCATCGGAAAGGAGGACCCAGAGGAGAGTTTGGCATGCACATTCAGGGATGCCCCTTGGATGGGAGGGGGGAAGCACTGGGGGATGGGAAGGGAAGGGGGAAAGGAGAGGGGCACAGGGGGATAGGGGTTTGGAAGGAGGGGGGGGACCGGTGTACCTGTTAAGTTTTTATGAGTGGAAATAAAAAAATTATTTATTAGTTTCAATATTCATAATCAACTACTTTATTTTTACTATATATAATGCCAACCATAAAAACATCTTATGATACATTTTTGTATTGTGATAATTAAAAATGCTATCAACCCCCTGGAAGCATGGTAGTTACTGGCCACTGGAAATTCAGTGTTAAATAAAGTACCACCCAATTGCTTAATTTTCATTTAATAAATATGATTACATTTTTGTGATTGTGATATAATGGGAGTATTTTAAAGTGTTTTCCATACAATTTGGATACTGATAATTTGTATTGTAAGGTGCCAACACATACAGGGTAATTATTTTTGAACTCTATTTAATGAACGCTATTAATTCTTTTCACTATTCAACACCTATTTACATCTGTCTTACTATCCAAGGAAAAAAATTTCTATAGAAAAGCATCAGAACCCCTTCATCCATTAACCTCTACCATTTGTTGGGGACAGCCTGAGGAAACAGATCCTTATCAAGGATTCAAATTATGAAGATGATGCTTAGAGCAACCATGCTCCTGACTTGCCCAAAGCATCAGGACCCTAGGCACTCCTCCATTCAGAGGTATCTTTACACTACTTATGCTTCAGAATGTCCTTCACCATGTGATCTTCAGAAGCGGTTTCCCTTTTACTTTCATAGCTCTCTTTTCCAACTGAAAACATAAGGAAGGAAGCAGTGTGTGCAAACTTGAAAAGCCTGTGATACTGTAATCCTGTCATTATGTCTCTTGGCTTTGGGGTGTCACTGGTATTCTTGTTCTTGCTTTTCCACTGTGCAACTCACATTTATCTTACCTTGTCTATCACTTGATCCAGCATTGCAGAAGAGTCTGATTCAAATCAATCCTTTCTAAGCCTAAGGACATAAACATTCACAAATAGAAAGCAATGCCAATAACAGAAAATCTCAGTGTCTCTACTATACACCATGTATATTTTTCTTTGCATCTTTTGCATAAATGCTTTGCAGCATAAGACTTCCAGATGACCAGGAGATATTCAATTTTACTTGTGGCATTTTCTATTCTTATCTGTTTATCTGCAATCCTTTGGGCAGGAGGAATCTAATGATCCTGGTGGCTACCCTACCATATAGTTCAATATGACACATGGGTATGTTGACAGAAGTTTGGATAGATGATCTCTGTACCTAGTGGGCACAGTATTGTTGGGATTTGCATTTTCTACAAATACCACTGAAAGAAATGAAGAGAGAGAAAATGTCTGTTTTCATTCTTTCAATCTTACATCATTGAACTACCCCCATTGCTGACATAGCATCAGTTAGAAACAATTCTACAATGATGAATAACCAATGTGTGGAACAACAATATTATTTGTAGGAATATTGACTCTGAACTATCATTGGAACCATTTTGTGAATAGGACACTGCAGGTTCACATGTAGATGTAGGCTTCACTGCAGATTGTAGCCACTTTGGAAACCACATTTACTTCTCCACAGAGGCTAGGCATTATTTACAGTTCCAGATACTAATGCTGCCTAAGGCTCTGCAAGAAAACTTAGAAGAGCAATATAAACCAGTGAAGACAAACTTTTGGCACATTCAGGACAGACATGAGTCAAAATAAACAACATGCCTTAAGTTAAAGGATGATGTAATCAAGGAATATTTTTCAGTTATGGACTCAGCATTAATCTCTGCCATTAATAATCTGGATATTACAGTTCAGAATAATTAGAATGGAATTATTGCACAGGATTCCACACATTTGAACCTTTATGTTATCCTTTTCTCTACACTAATCACAAAGCTAACAATTTTCATGATAACGAATGTTCTGGTGTGGAAACACAGAGTTGTCATAAAGAGAACATAGAGCATACAACTAGCTTTGAATATTCTAACTTACACAATATGTATTAATAAGAATTGAGGGTTTTTCTGTAATGTGGGGGAGAGAGAGAGACAAAGATATAGAGAAAGAATAACTACTCATTCATTTTATTTTCAATTCGATTGAATTAAGAAATACCTAGAAATTCTGGATATGTCTTTGATGATTTCTGACAATTATATCAGCTGACTAGGTAAAATAGATCCACACTCATGGTGGCTCATTCAATCAGATAGAATAGAGTTAGTACAGAAAGACATGAAAGTCAAATTTGTTTTCTTTTTCTCAATTTTCCACATAATGTATGTCAGTCCATTTCCTGAGTTTTAAAAGATCTTTTGCAGAAGATTACACCATTGTTGACTTTTTATTATTTGCAGAGTTTTAAAGACAATGACTATCTGAAATCATGTGAGATACATGAACTGTTACCTATTTTTTCTTGAATATTAACTTTTAGGATCCCTAGGCTTACAAAGTTAGGATTCTGGTTACATTTGAATCTGGTCAGTAGAGACCATGATGAAAACCATTCTCCATGAAAGCTAACATGTTTTAATGGATCATGCATTGTTTTAATTTTCTGGTTAAAGAAGTTATTTTAACATCTCAAGTCCACATCTTAAAACCTCGATGATTTGGAATACTACAAAAAATTTTGTTTCCCATGTATTTCTTGATACAGTGTGATTTCCAAGAATCTCCAGTATTCTAGACACTGGATGACCCTTTACAGGAACATCTTGTCATCCATTTAAACATCAATTTAATCCTTCATGAAATATACATGTGGGAAAGTCTCTTCTTAGTACATTATGGTATAAGAAAGCTGTCAAACAAATGGCAAATAACTTTGAATTTAATTTTCTATATAAAGGAAAACGTTATAATTCTCCTGTTAAGTGCCATAGAAAATACAAATTCTTAAAGCCAATGGGGTGTTGTAGGTAGAACCAACCAAGCAGGCCTGTATTGTCTGTATGGGCTGCATACGTGAATGTAACTTCCCCAAGCTAGAACCTGATGCCATGCCTGGTGCAGAAGTCAAACTGCCTGGCTGAGAAGACCAACCCCAACAGAACAACTCAGCAAAAGCTCACACTGGCACTTATGGGATGTCCCTGAGACTGCTACAGGGTGTATGACATAACCATATATAAAATGTACTAACTTGTCTAACTTTTTTGTTGGAAATGTGGTGCATACAGATCAGTGGCTGCATTCAGAGCTTATACTTGGTTGAACTTATTGTAGATCACAGCCATGTTTTGGACCATTTTCCTTCTACATAAATCACTTTATCACTATGATTGATATTGTTCATATGTACTTTACAGGCTTAATGATGGGTCTACTTTATGAATTACCATTGGGTTTTGACGTGGCCACAAAGAATTGTTATGAATTATACTGAAAATCAAAGAAACAATGAGTTGGTTACTAGAGTACTGGGTTCCTTATTTCCTGTTAGACTCTGAGAAACAAAGAAAAGGATTGTACTACAAGTTATACATGGCACGAATCAGTTTCTTTGAAATGGATTTGGCAGCATTTTGTTCAAAGGTTCATGTGTGTCCTCACTCAGACTACATGGTCATTGTGGAAGATTGTTTTTCAGAACATCAGGATGTTGGAAATCTCTGGATGCTTACCTTTTCTTACTGATCAGAGTCATCTAATACTCTCATTAAGAAAAATAAATTGAGGAGCCAAAACTTTTATTTTATTTGATTTTATTTTTATTTCTTCCACTCATGCAAAGTTGAAAAGTATCTCATTCCCCTCCTTCCCTGCACCCCTCCCTGGATCCCCTTGCTCCCTCCCCAACTTTTCCCTTTCCTTTCCCCCCTCACTCCCTTTCTCCCAGTGCCCCCTTTACCCCATTCCTGGAGCATCTTATAGTGTGCATGGCAAACTTCCCTCTGGGTCCTCCTCTCTGATGAGGTGTAAGGACTCAGTAGCATTGCCTAGAGTTCTTTTATTTTGTGTTCCCCTTTAGTATAGGAACACTATATTAAATATAGTATTAACAGCCAATATATACATTGTAGCTGTTAATCCCTTGCCTCTAAGGATCATAGTGCCTATGATCCATGCTAGACTTTGGGGGTTCAATGATATGTTGGTCATTGTGCAGGTCATGTAAAGTCTTATTATGATTACTTTGGCCCTAACTTGTATGGAGTATCTTGCATATCATTGCTCTTCCCCATCTTTAGGCTCTTAAAATCTTACTGCCCCCCTCTTCCGCAAATTTCCCTGAGCTTTTAGGATGGGGAGAGATTAGGCTGGTCTGGTTCCAGGTGGTTGATATAGAGTCTCTGATTTTCCAAATTATGATTTGTTGATTTTTTTTTCTTTTCAGTTTTGCTGCTCCTGCACCACCCTTGAGGAGCCAAAACTTTTAACAGTTATTTTGGTGTAATTATTTTTAAATGCCCCTACTATTTTAATCTAAAAATTGTCTCATTTCTGAGAACTGAGGAAAATAGTAGTGTCAGTCTTCTGTGATGTTGCCACAGCCTCCTTCCAAATTGTTCTTTTCTTTTTTTTTTTTTTGGTTATGAATGGCAACACGAGGCATTTTTCCTACTTTGTTCTTAAGGAGAGCAAGTTGTAAACTTTGTTCTTTGTTTAAATCTGTCCTTCTGCAAGGCAACCGTGTTTTCCTGTCTCTCTGGTAGTGAAATATCACTGTATCTTTGACAATGAAGAACATTGTGTTCCACTTCTATATTAAGGAGACATGCTTAACAACTACATCGGCTATAATTTCATAGGAGAAACTACTGAAGTTCCTATTGATTTTGATAATGTTTTTCCAATATAAATTTAGTTTTATGAAGAATTACTTAGTTAAGGTAATCATCTATGAAAGCCTATAAGGGGTTATCCAGCTGGTACATTGATGTGGTAAGACCAGCTCATGATGAGTGGCACCTTTCTCTGGGACTGGTGGATAAGATATACTTGACAAACTGACAGACTAGCAACTAAAAAGCATGCTCCTCTCTCAGGACATGATATTACCAGTTCCCTGAGGCCCCTATGGTTCTACTGTCCTTCTGTTATGATTAGTTATAACTTGAAAATGTAAACTGAATAAGTCCCTTGTTCTCCTAATTGTTACAACATCTTCATTCTAGAAATCCTACTCTTCCAGGGAAGCTGAGACATTTCCGTTTTGTTCAGCATTCATCAGCATTCTCTTTGAGCTTCAATGATATATGCTTTATACTCTAGAAATGACTCAAGCACATGAAATTAAAGGCACAGTAGAGGAAACCCAGTAGGCCATACATGTGAAAAGACATGAAAATAGGAGGGATCTTGTAGAGGAGAATAAAGCCTGAACTAGGAAGAAAATGAGAGATAGGACTGGGGATTAAGGTGTGAAAATACCATAATTTTAATATAGTCATGTATAAAAAAATGAAAGAGCAAAAAAACCCCTTAGAGTTAGTGGACGTTGTGTGTATTTACTACAAATATTAACTGTGTGAGTAATGCATCTAAGTAGCTAAAGTTAATCATTTATATATAATTAACAATTTATATATATTCTAAAACATTACATTATGAATTATGAATGTTTGGAGCTTTAAATAAATTAATAAAAATAAATAAAAGCCAAAGAGAAAGTGGACGTAATTATAGAAGAATAAAGATGTCAAATAATGAGAAAGAGATGCTAAAGGTATCATTTTGGAAAAAAATAGAGAATGGCATTGTAAAGGATAATACTTTGAATCTGGAAATAAGACTTCTACAAAGTGCAGGTCTAAAAGAGAAAGAAAACAATCGTAGAACCAATGACTGAGTAATTCACAAAGAAATGTACAAATTTGTCTGATATTACTGATGAAACTGAATCCATGTTTTATTCAGAATTTCCTTTGCTATACTTAATATCCTTTTAAAATTGCAGGATCTCAGCTAGTACATCATATTACATTTAGATGTCATGACACATTAGAAATTATCCTCAAATTGACAGTTCAAATTATATGCATTTATCATGTACAGCATGATGTTTTGAAATGCATGTGCATTATGAAATGACTAGATCTAACTAATTGACATACGCATTACCCTACCCAGTCATTATTCACAACTCACTTTATAACACTGTATATCCACTCCTTTATGATTCTTGAAGATTATGATATCTTGCTAACAGTTATGATTTTGATATTAAATGTCACCTTAATAGACTTGATATTTTACTTCTCACTTCCATATTGGGAGGCAGGGGAAACAACTAGAGGAATTGAGACCTAGCTGAGGTAACAGGTCATCAGTACCATGATCTTCCTTTCTATTTCTTGTTGACCAAGAAATGAGCAGCCTTTGCAGTGTGCACCATTGTCACAATATTCTATCTTACTCTGAGCTCAGAAAAGTGGTGTCAAAGACCATCAATGAATGCAAGCTAGGAAACTTTGAGTCAAAATAAATAATCGGTTCCTTGAAGTGTTTCTCAAAATCATTTTTTGCTACAACAACTGAAACTCTAAAGTACTATCTATAATCACATTGTAAACATCTCTTCAAGATATTTCTCCTAATTTTACCTCATATCTCTTGACCAATATCTTCTTTGATTCTACATCCCTCCCCTGTGAGTGCCTGATATTCATCATTGTGATCTCTATTGCTAGGGCAAACAACTGTTTCAATTTCTGTACACTAATACTTAGTGATAATTATTACTAGGAGAGCAAAATAATATCATTCTTGTAAACAGCAACCATTTATACAGAAATGAAAAGAGAAAATCTAGGAAGAAAAAAATCAACATATATACACTTGCCTACACATGTGACATAAGCAATGTATTATTAATTTAAAGTTACCAATGTGTAACTTGAAATATAAAGTTCTTACTAATTCACGATTGCCTTGCAAGTTCTGAGAGAAGGAAAAAAATGTCCTCTTAGATATTCTGAATTAGATGTTGAACATACAGAGAAAGAGTTTGTGGGTCTGTAATCTAAGAATTAAATTAGATCCAGGAATTAGTCAGACCTATTTGCCAATTGCTGAGAATATGATTGCTGGAAGTTTATCCCTGTTGAAATATGATTATTTTGTGAATTTCAAAAGGTATGTTTTATGGTTTCCAAATAAACATTTTCCTAAAAATTAGTGCTTTTTTATTTTTATAGCAAATTTTCCTCCATGTATGTGAATTTATCATAGTAAAATGTTTGCATTATTCTTAAATATATTTATCATTCGAAATCATGATTGAGCTTCTAGTATAATTGCTCTACTCAGGTAAATTTTCATTAGCATTATTTGTGTGAGAAAAACATTACATAGTGTGTGCAATTCGCAGAAATATGCATTAAGACAACAAAAAATGGAGGGTCTTTATCTGTGTTTTATATTTCAGTCCATTGAAGCAAATGGACTATACTCTTAACAGTTTTGTGAATTTTATCTGCTGACACTTCTTCCTATGCATTCTCACATTTTCTTGTACCATGATATCTAGTCTAATAAACATATGATCTTTATAAATGTACAATGAAATATGTAGATTTCAAACTGAAATTAAATAAAACAATCTTTCATAAAGTTATTGAATACACTAACTTTTATTAGGAAAGTTTTTAAGAAATTTTAGATCTCTTCCTGTAGATTTGATCTAGTATAAAAGGCTTTATTACATTTACAATTTCAGGTGACTTGTTCAATCCCATCAGTTAGACTTTCAAATAATAAGGGAAAAAGCATTACTTTAATTTATACTGTTGTTGGTGGTGAGGTTTAGTTGCTCTTCAGAAGTTCAATTGTGAAGACTAGGTTTCATTGTAGTAATGTTGGGGGGTGAAGCAGACATTTCAAGAATGGATCTACTGTGGGATCCTTAGGCCACTGAAGGGTGCTGGCATAAGGGATGCCAATATCCAACTCAGGTCTCTCTGCCCTTTGTCTTTGTTTCTGTTCAAAGTGACACCCTGCTTCAAAACATATTCCAATTTTTTCTATCCACCATCACTGGAGATTCAAACAATTGAGGGAGCACTACCTGATTTCATCAGTTAAACTACCAAAATTCTGAGATTAATAGCCTATCTTCTTACAAAATTAGTTGGCTAAAGTTGTCTAATTGTAGTAATGCTAAGCTGGAGTGCTTTGTTTGGTTCTATATGTCTGAGTTTATATTTGTTATATTTCATGTCTGCTTTATTCTATGGTTTTGAACAAAAGACTTGCTTGATCAGCGTTCCCAAACCCACAAGTACACCTTTAACCAACAGAACTATTTGTTTTTGACTGCAAATGAAACCTAAGGATAGTTTTCAGCATGACTCAGTGAAAGTAATGTTTACAAAGGCATTTATTGCTGCAGCAGTGGGTTTTAGGAAACTCAGGCATAATGCTGATGATTTGATGAAGATTCGAAGCCTCAGACACTTGTGGCCTAGAGGAAGCTCCATGGAGAACTTGCTTCATTACTCCCATTTCAGAGACAGCAAAAAAGTAAGATTAGAATGACATACAACTGTAGTAATGTTTTCTTTTCAATTACCATTGAAAACTGTTCCACCATTGAAAACTGAGAATTACCATATGAAACAAGAAGGGGGAATTTTACAAGCAAGTAATAAAGTGTGCACCCTGTACCTTTTAAATAATAGTACAAATTAAGTAAAATTAGTTGTGATATTAACTATCTATACTGGTATAGTTTTGTACTGAAATAAATATATTTGCCATTTTTATAACCTTTTGCTTGAACAGTAAAACTGGGAATATTTTCTTATTAAGGTTTATGATATTTTGTCATTTAACTTACCTAGATCCAGGAGTAGCTAACTGGAAATTAATCTGATATCAGATATGAGGGCAAACAGTCCTAGCACAGGAGAAAATGTGTTTAAATGATCACTTTTTGGGCTCTTGAAGTGAGCTGCTCAGGAAGCAACAGCAGCTCGGTGGCCCTCTGATCTTCAGGCCCTGGTCAGCAAAGCCCAACGGAGGCTGAAGAATATGAGCAAAAGGAAGCTGATTAAGGAGGGTTCAGAGTTCAAGCTAAGCAGGTAAGTGAAAAGAAAGACTATGATGACAAGAAAGAGATCCAGGAGATAACTGGGAAGAAGGTGGGGGTGGGGGTGGAGTAGAAAAGTGTTCAGGGCCCTGGAACAAGGCAGCCTATACCAGCATCTTCTGCTCCAGTAATTGTTACAGAAGCTCTATAACCAGCAATGCCCAATGGTGTGTATAGGCCTCCTGGGGCCAGGATAAGCATATCAGGAAGGACCATAAGCCTCACCAGAAATACAGGGACAGACAGTTTCCATCCCTGCAGTCCACCATCAAGCACATCCAAAGCAGAAAAAGGTACTGACAATGAATGCTCCCTGGAATTAAATGACCACATATGGCACATTTACTTATTATTAGAGATATGAATTTTTAAACATAAATAAAATGGGAAGAAATGTAATGTCATGAGATGGAAATTTTGGGAGAAGCTTTCAAAGTAAATCCTATCGTTTTGCCTTGTTGAGCATAGGTGACTCAAATTTAGACCTCCTTAGACTTGTTTCTCCACTGTCCTGGAGAATGCATCTCTCCTTACCTGAGTTAATCAGATCTAAACCCTAAAACAGAAGGGAGAAGAAATGGTTGAATAATGGAAACTTCACTGCAGTGAGAAAATTGTTACCCTTATTTACTTATAAAGAGATCATTATTTGTTAATCAGGAAATGCTGTGGTGTAATTCCTTTCCAGTTCTCTTAAAGTTGTTCTCACAATCTGCCTGGAGTCAGTATTATTCAGGAGATCAGGACCAAAGAACTTCAGTACAGTATCACAAACTTTCTGTTCCATCAAACCTCAAATGGTTCGACAAGGATTTTTTTGGCCCTTTCTGTCTCAAGATTATCCTAAGGAATGATTTTTTTTTTTAATTCAAGGAAGTATTTTCAAAGTTATCTAGAGAAGAAGAAATATTTACTGTTTACATTCTTTTCCCTTAGGGATGAAAAAATGGAGCAGAGCTTTGAAGTAGTAAGACATAAAACTAGAGGTAAGGATGAGGTTTCAAAAAACCAAACCCTTCAACTTCAGCTAGACAACCAGTATGCTATGCTGAAAAGCTAGCAAAGCAGTCACGCACAGGGTAATTAAGGAGTGATCTGTTCTGGTTTTTCCATGATGATAGCCATCTGCCAAATGCCACCAACAGCCATTCATCACCTGATCTCTGGATCTCCTGCAACTGACCAATACAGACCTTGAATCCAGTTACTGTCTCCATCGCACTATCAAAGTTTATGATATCACACCTTTCTTTGGGGAATTTTCCTTGCCCTATAAGTATGTAAATTAGATTCAGGAGTGTTTTCACAATTGCTCTGCAAATAAAGAACCAAAACCTGCAGCCAGTGGTAATTTCAGAATCTCTTTATGTTTATATACTAAGCTTTCATAATAAGGGTTGACTACCTCAGATTTGCTGCACTTGACTGTGAACAATATATGGATCACAACTTCTAGACAGCTATTAAGTGTCAATGTGAAATTTGAAAGCAACGCCACTGGATTCCTCTCAGAAATCCTGCAGAAAGCCAGTCTTCTGGGTTATTATCTGCTGTAAAAGATGAAAATTTAAGTGGTCTTAATTAACCTATTCCTCACCCCACCCCAAGAAATAATATGTAGTAGGCTGTGGCTATATTGCATTTCCCAGATCAAGCTGCTGTCAAAAGAGTTGATATATTTGGATCATTCGTAGGGCTGCGATTTATCATTTAAAGTTTAGGTTTAGTTTGAGGTTAACTACTAATTAAATTCAACCAAACATGGGTCCAACAAATGGGAAAAAGGGTGGGGCCAATTGTGTTTGAGTATTTTGGGGGGGGCTTTTTCTGTGTTCCACATTAAGGTCTTACTGTGACTTGGAATATGTTCTCTGACAGCATATTGCTTGATCAAGTATCCCAAAATATGCATTGGAATTGTGAAATGTCCCATAAATTGCCAGTCCCTAGGTGGAATCAAATAGCTTGTGACATAAAATTTGAAGTGCTGCTAAAGCCTGCACTAATGAGATCTTTACTATGTACTTGACTGCTGTGGAAGGACATCTCAGGTGGAGGGATTCACTGCTTTGTCCTGATTCAAAGCCACAACCTCATGGTTGATGTGTGATTTTGCTAAGGGTTCTTACTGAACTATAACAAGGTATTGGGAATTCTGTAGGTGCAGTGATTGTCCCAGCCAACAAACAAACTTTGGTGTATTTTACAGTGTTCTTTAGACAGATGAGGCAAAAACTTGTCTTAGTAATTACAGTTTAATTCCCCAAAGGAATCTAGGCCTTAAAAGACTTGAAGTTCCCCAGGGTTACTGGTTTCTCTCCACCTGATCACATAACCTGGCAATTGCCTGGTTTTGTATTTTTCATTCAATAGAAATAATCCATAGTGAGATGCAACTATGGGGTATAGAGTCTGAGTGCCTCTGTAACAAACCTTTCTTCAAAATGGGTTTCAGACAAACTTCCTATACCATCAGGAGGCAGGGGGTACTGTGTGACTGCAGAATTGCTGATTGGTGAACTGAAATATTGATAAATATGCTTTTTTTGTTTGTTTTTCTACCAAAATTTTGTTCAGGGTTCTCAAGATGAGAACTGAGACAAGTGTGAAAGGTTTGTTTGGGGGCATACTAAGGGGGAAGTCAGAAAGACCAACTAAATTCCAACCCTAGTTTGTGTTATTTAGATTGTAAAATTATTAATGTACATGAATTTGAGAGCAGTGTGATGGATAGATGAGGCTGTCCATTGTGCCAGTTCTCTCAGGCATGGTTTGGCAGTCAAATTCAATAAAAGGTCAATATGAATAAAAATGATTATGTTTAATTTAGTACTTTAAAGTTCCTATGGGATATAATAATATTATCTATAATATACCATTAAGATAACATTATTTTGTCTTTTACTATATACATATACATATATACATATACATATATAGTAACTGTGGCATTTGACCATAAAATCCAACAATTAATGAATAGTAATAGGGTCCTTTTCTACATTCTTTATATTTCAAGATATATCATTTGTTGTTAATGTGGGGACCAATATAATTTTTAGAGTTTACTTATTTAGATGATTCTATTTATTATGAACATTTTATTGTTATAAAATCCTCTCAAGTTTACCATGCTGAACTTTTCTTTTTATAGGCAGAAAAATCCTCTTCTGTGAATAATAACAATAAATCAAAAGTTTAATTTTTTCTACCATATGAAAGACAAAAAAGACAGGCGTCAACAAATATTTGGTGTTATTAGGAAAGACGAAATGCTAGCATTTTTCCATTCTTTCATTGTTTTCATATTGTATACATGAATATAGTGAATTTATAATATTTTCAATTTTCACCCACTAGTCTCAAGTCCCATCCCCCTCCTTTTCCTTTCATAATCCTTTATCCCCCTTGCCAGACTTCCTCGATTTTCAAATCTTTCCAGATTTCAAATCTTTCTTGTGTGGCCCACTGTGTTTCTTCTAGTTTGTCTTTAATGTCATATGCCTGACATGTTTCATGTTCCTGCAAGTATAATGGATAAGTAGGTAAATGACTGAGGAAAGTACCTCTTTTTCCTCCCCATAGGCATAGTATCCTAGAGAGACATAGATCTTCTTGAAATATTTCTGCATTCAGTGTGAGACATTGAGACAGATCCCATGTAATTTTGTGTAAGTATACATGTCTACCATGAAATTTTGTATATCACAACTCTATCATGTCCAGGAGAAAATGTCTGGCCCACCACTGTCTCACTGAAGTGAGCTTTACAATCTTGCCGCCCCCTCTTTAATGATGCTCCCTGAGACTGGTGGGTGGGGATGGGTGAGGTATATATTTCCCATTTAGGGATAAGCAGTCCACAGTCACTTGTCTTTTGCATTTTGGTGAGTTGTGCTTTTTTACAATAAACTGATTCTTCTACAAACAAGGCTTCTAGGTTGAGTGTTGAGTGCTTTTCTAAACAATGGGGATGTTTACAAAGCAGTTTGGTGTACTCTCATCCTAGTTAAGATTTAGTTTGCTCTTGTCCTGGGACCTTTGTTTTTCCTTTCACAAGTTCTTGTTCTAGATCACAGTACCAGTAGTGTGTTCCACTCTGACAAGCAGACCTGATATTCATGCTACTATACAATGATGGTTACCTGTTGCCATGGTGATTGTTATTGAAACTCTTAGATTTCAAGATTGATGAGATCTTTGACTTATTTTTTTTCCTGGTAGCTTTCATAATACTGTCTGATACTATGTAATCTATCCAGCAATGAGGAATCTTCCAGACCAATTCCAGCTGGTAATTTTTGTCCATGAGTGTGATACCTGTTTGTTGCATCTTCAGCTAAAGGTTCTCAGGGTCAATTTCTAGAAGGTAAGCAAAATTAATGGCAAAAGCCTATGTTGTTTGTGGGGGGATCTTTGAGATCTTTCTGATCAATAACATATCAAAAAGTATTATATATCCACTACTTCTGTCATTTTTTAATTGCTTGCACTTCTAGGTGGAACAGCTCAGGGTATTTTCTGTTTGTCATTTCTTCCTCTCTTTGTGTTCCTCTGTACAGGGACTGTCCTATCCATTCCTGTTTCTTTAAAAAAAAAACTAAAATGTGTTTTTGACATATAACTGTCATAGGCGGATCCTATAAAGTTGCCTCTAACCTTCTTAGAGTTTTTCTATTAGTCAGTCAGACCCTCCTGTACCACATACACTTATCCAATCTCAGTATTTTCTTCTAATGTTCGCTCCCTCACATTGTCACTGATGGTATGCTATATCTCCTCCTGCAAAATCTTCACCCTAACTTTCCATCCTTTCCCTCCCATTTGTTAGTCCCTTTCAGATATTCTGAATGTTACAGGAATTCCAAACCAAGTACTTCAGTCAGGAGATCAATGCTAGCATCCACAAGTAAGAGAGAACACGCAGTGTTTGTCTTTCTGTGTCTTAGATATCTGATTCAGTATTGTATTTGCCAGTGCCATCCAGTGGAAATTCCATAATCTCATCCTTCCTGATGTTTGCATAGTATTACATTGTATGTATGTACCTCATTTTCATTATGCATTCCTCTGTTGATGGGCAGGTTAGCTGTTTCCATTTTCGTACTATTGTAAATAAAGTTGCAAAGAATATGAATGAAAAAGTGTCTTTGTAATAAGATGTAGAGTCTTTTTGGAATATTCCCAGAAGTGGTACATTTGAGCCAAATGGTAGTTCCATTTTTAACCTTCTGAGAAACCTCCATTCTAATATCCAATGTGATTGTAGTAGTTTATATTCCCTCCAGCAATGAATGAGTGTTCTCATTTGTCCACATATTGCCATCATTCACTGTTGTTTGTGTTCTTTATGATAGCAATTCTGACTGGGGTAAGATGGCATAACAGGGCAGTTTTAATTTGTATTTCTTTGATTGACCAGAGAAGTTGAACACTTTTGGGGGGGTATTTGCTTGCTTTTTGAATTTCTTTTCATGAGATGTCCATTTAGTCCGAGGATCCATTTTTTTGTTTTGTTTTATTTTAATTTGGGCTTTTTTTTTTGATGTTTAGTTTTTTGAGCTTTTTGTATACTCTGTAGAAAAATCCTTTGTTACAGTCACAGCTAGCAAAGATTATTTTCAGTTCTGTGTGTTGTGTTTTGCAAATTAACCGTTCCTTTTCCAGAGCAGAACTTTTCATGAAGTCCCACTTACGGATTATTGGTGTCACTTCCTGGGCATTTGAGGTTCTGTTTAGAAAGACTTTATTAAGGCCAATCAAATCAAGTATACATTCCACTTTTTCTTCTAAAAGTTTCAGTATTTTGGGTTTAACATAGAAGTCTTTGATCCATTTTGAGTCAACTTTTTTGTAAGGTGAGAGATAAAAGTTAATTTTCATTTTTTAACATGAAGATCTCCAATATTTTAACAATATTTGTTAAAGATGCTGTCTTTTCCCTGGTGTGTGTGCTTGGCACCTTTGTCAAAAATCATGTAGCTGTATGTGAATAACCTTGTATCTGGGTTTTCTGTTCTAATCTATTGATCAATTCATCTGTTTTTGTGCCAGTACCATGTTTTTATTAAAATCTGGTATAGTTATATCTCCAGCAGTGTCTTTATTACTCAAAATTGTTTTGGCTAATCAGGATTTTTTTCCTTCCATATGAATTTTGAGTTTTTTTCCCTAGTTCTGTGAAGAATTATATTAGGATTTTGAAAGGGATTACATTGAATCTGTATATTATCTTTGGTTGAATGGTCATTTTCACAATATTAGTACATTAACTCATGAGCATGGAAGTTCTTTCCACCTCCTAGTATCCTGTTTAATATCTTCCACCAGTGTTTTGTAAGTTTCATTGTGGGCGTTATTTATTTCCTTGGTAAATTTATTCCATAGTTTCTTATTTTCTTTGGGGCTATGACAAATAGGATTGATTCCCGCATTTCTTCCTCAGCTTATTTGTCTCTGTTATATAAAAAGCTTACTTATTTTTGTATGTTGAATTGCAGTCTGCTAGTTTTCTTAAAATGCTTATTGATTCAAGAAATTTCTTGGTGCAGACACATGGATCTCTAAAGTATAGAATCATGTTATCTGCAAACAGGGATGCTCTAATTTCTTCTTTTACTATTTGTATTCCTATTACCTCCCTCTCTTGCTTTATTGCTCTGGCTAGGACTTCAAGCATAATACTGAGTAGCAGTGGTGCCAGTGGACAGACAGTCTTGTTATTATTTTGTAATCTACTCTTAATATGTAATTCTGAGTTTTCTTTATTTAATTAATTATCATTAACAATTTCAAGCATGTATATATATTCAGGTCACATATATACCATCTTATGCTTAATTCTCATCCTGTCTCTTAACCAAACCTCCTTCTCCCAACAAGTTCTTCTTCTGCTATCATATATTTTATTTTGTTTTTTATATTTATATTTCTTTTTGTTTGTGATCTACTATAATTACCAGGGAGTTGGTGTGGTACAATTTACAAGAACTTGTAGTCTCACCAGTGCTAAGACTGCTGAAGACAACATCCCCCTGTTGTCTATCCACTATAAAATTCTAGTACTTCTTCTATATGGACTTGGGCCTCCTTGTCTATGACTGAATATTGTGGGTCAGGGATCTGCCTTGTGCAAGTGTGTAGAGGTAACCACTGCTGTTATAAGCTCATGTATGCAATGGCAATTTCATGCCCAGCACATGTCATTTCATGGTCCTATCTCTTCTTTATCCTGTTCTTACATTTTTTTCTGTGATGTTTTCTGAGACTTGTATTTGATTATATGAATGTCATGTTGAGGCTGAACACGCCTCAGTAAATTATTCTTCATAAAAAATAAATACTCATGGTCTTTACATTAACTGCCATTTGTTTCAGAACAATCATCTCTGACTAAGACTGAGAATAGAATTGTAAATATTTCTGAAGCCATTTGACAAAATATTCATTTAGAAAATCTGAAGCAGTTAGATCCCTGCTATGACTTTACTAACCATGTTCCTTTAACTATAGGCCCACAGTACCAGATACACATTACTCCTGTCATAGATTTGATGAGAATACAGTTGCCCCCAAATAATTATGCCACCAATAGACACATCTTCCTTAACAGATGATATTCCAGGAGCAAATTCCATTGCTGGATAAGACAACTGATGATTTTTGTTCTCCAATTTCATACATAGCGACTTGTAGAACTGTGAATGCTATTCAGCAAAAAAAAAGCTTCTGCCTTGATTTCACCATATGGGAAGTCTTCAGTAATCATGTGCTGTGATCTAGTTCTTGTGGTTAATCAAGAGCAATGGCAATAGCCACTGTGATTTTGGGAGCTTCTAGAGCCTCCCTGGAAAACCACTCTAGTATCTATCTGACATATGACATTGAGATTTTTGGCTGATAAATCCCCGACTATTGGGTAATCCATTTTTGTAAGCTTTTTAAAACAATATTTTTAAATTATTTAATTTTAAGTGAATAAAATAATAAATGCTAATATGGCATTTTCTTGTCAGTTTTTGTTTTATTTTGAGCTGATTGGTTCATGGATAGTCAGTCTAGCTATTATGACAATAGGCATTTACATACATACACATATGCATATACAACTCACACATACATATATGTATATGTTAACATGTATGCCAGTAGAGAATATAAACATACATATATATACACATATTTGTATCTGTACATTCACATGTATGCACACACATTCATATATATATATGTATAAACATTCACACTGGCATGTATATATGTGTTCATACAAGTTTAAGCATTTACACATGCATATTCAAAGTATGTGCACTCATTAAAAACAGTTATCAATTAAATGAGCACAAGCATAAAACATGCATACCTTTAATATGTGTACATTAGAAACAAAAATTTTAATGTTGGCCCAATATTTTCTTGAGTTAGTTTCTATGTTGTATTGAAACAACAGAAAAATCTGCAATATAAATCCAATGGTACATTACTTAATGCATTTCTGGAAAATTCTGAAATATTCTGTTCAAAAAGCCTTTCTTGCTCAATTTTTTATGTTATAGATTTCTAACTCAAAAGGAATATTTTCCTCTTAAAACTTTGAGCAATATGTTCTCTTTTTATGATATATCTTTCCAATATGAACGATCTGGCTCTGTAATTGCTTCTTGCAAATCTGCTAAGACTCTAGTCATTTTAATTTAGCCAAAATTGCAGAAAATATGCATATACATGATTTCCTTGTTATTTTTCTCCTCCTAATTTATGACTAAGGAAGCATTCTGTAAATATTGAACTAGTGTGCTCTTTCTTCCCAAGATTAAAGGTCTTTTACAATATGCCTTCTCATAAATGGAAGGCAAATTTGGAAACAGGAAAGAGCGTCATCCTGTATTTTCCAATGTGAAATGCTGGGGAAGGTGAAACAGCTTGAAGAATCTACTCCTCCATATGCTCCTGTTCAGATGACTCCACACTATACCCTTTTTAGTTCCCTGTTGGGAAAAGTTGGTTTCCTCCTTCACCTCACTTATAACTTTGAAATTTTTTGCCCAGTGATGTGATGATCAGGTTTACTACCTATCTCAAGAAATCTGCTCATTGTACTTTTTCCATTATCAGTTTTGCTTTAGGATTTTTTCCTTATTCATACTGTTTTCTCTTGATACACGGGAATGTTCATTTTTTTAATTGGCTTGATATGTAAAAGAAATACATTCAGTCAACTTTTGTCTTAAGATATATGTATGTCCAATTCATTTTGTTATAGCTCCATTTGAGACTGAAATAATCATGTCAAAGGATAAGATAGAGAGCCTTTTAATGCCAGGCACAACCAAGAGTGCACAAATGGAAACAAATATCCTCAGTTATGAACTTACATTGAATTCCATGGTGATGGCACAGGAGATAGCTCTGAATTATAGTATCAGCACTGAGGGTGTGACTCACAGGAATGAGTGTGATGTTATGTGTTTAATGTAAAACTCATCTTCACTTCTAGATGTGACACTGCACAGCTTAGCAATAATAAGAGCAGGGGACACTTGCACTATCTGTCCAAATGTCACATGGGTATTTTCACCGAAAATATTTCAATTCCACAATCCTTGTGAATTTATGAAATCTTATGACTATGAAATCTTTTCACAACTCTGTTTGATGTTTTGCCTAAATTTTTGAAGACGTATTGCAAGTCAACTATTAGAATATAATTTTTGTCACTTTGTACTAATCTATCATTCTGAGTTAATGTTTTCTCTATTTATTCTGATATGTTTCATGTGTATAATAAGAATGAGATCATCCAGGAAACATAAAAATATGAATGAGTGTGGGTTTTAATCCCATAATATATACTGTAAATTAAATGCAGCCAAACTAAAAAGTTAACTCAAAATTATTTGAATTGTATATTGCCTTTCTCATATTTGATTCTTTAGAATATTTGAACATGGGATAGAGAAATGACTTAGGTTTAAGGTTCTGCCTCACAAGTAGAAGTACCTGGGTCCCAAGTGAAACACCAAGTAGAAACAGCTGTGGCCTACATCTGGGCCCTGGTGAGTGGAGTCTAGGAAATCCCAGTGCTAAGCAAAAAGTAAATAAAAGCAATCCAGATGATTCCCACAGTCATCCTTGGGCCTCTAAATGGATATACAGTGCCCTCGGACAAACACACACACATACACCCATGCGGAAAAAAACGGAATATTTTAATATACACACTTTCCATGGCTCTATGTTGTTTTAATATAGTTAATGTAAGATACTTAGAAAAGAATGGTTGTCTTCAAATCATTCATTATATATAATTTTTTCTAGTGATTGGGATCACCAAGTCTAATGATGTACATTTAATAATGTGAGACAGGAAGATCATTTGAGCCCGGAAATTTGGGTCAAACTGGATAACAGGTTCTCTCTCTCTCTTTAAATTAAATATATTTATTTATAAACAAATTTGGTTTATGCCTTTGACCTGATTCCCCTCCCCCCACTTCTCCCCTCTCTCACGGTTCCCATCCACGTACCTTTCTCCCATCCTCCCCTCCCTGCATCCACCTATTCTGTCTCACCTACCTTTCCCTCCCCTTTGCTTGTGAGTATCTCAGGACTCTGTTTGGGGTGCCTTTGTTGGTAAGGGATTTCGATTTTTGTTGAACTTTGTATTCAGTTGATATTCTAAAGAAGTCGAATACAACAAGCCTGTCAGGTAGACTTTGTGTTCTGGCCTGTAGGTAGGACTGTAGGTATGGAAGCTTAGAAGTCAAGAGATTCTGACAGAGTGGCATGAGAAGTTACTACACTTCTCAGCAGCTTCAGTACTCAGTTTTTGTCTTACTCCTTTACCTTTTTAGACTGTATTTGAATGCCTATTATTTCAGTGACTTTTGACACTTCCAGTGTTTTTTGTGGTTGATTTATAGCTTCAGTCCACTGTGGTCAAAAATACAGTTGGGATTACTTCAATTTTCTTACATTTTCTGAGATCAGTTTTGTGACCTAACACATGATCTGTTTTGGAAAAGTTTCCATGAACACTTGAGAATAAAATGAATTTTCTTCTGTTGCTGAGTAGAAAACTTGGTGTTTGTATGTATGTCAGGGCTAGGTTGTCTGTAGTATTTTTCACCTCCACTGTTTTCATATGGAATTTTTGTCTAAATATTCTAATCATTGTTGAAATTGAGCCATTGAAAGTTCTTACTAATACTATGCTGCTTCTTCTCTATTTGCACCCTCAATGTTTCCCTGCATGTATGGACATACATACACACACACACACACACACACACACACACACACACACACAAAACCATATTTCCTGGTGGTTTTCTGCAGATACGTATACATAAGCATGCACGCAGAAATGTACACATGCATTCATGTATGTTCACATACTCCTGGTAAACTGAACTTCAAGATAAGCTCTTTTTCCTTTGGAGATAATTTTTAAAATTAATATCTATTTTAAGATATAGGAAAGTTAGGAGGCACTACTGGTTTTTCACTTATTCTATTAATATTACTGTAATAACTTAAATTTATTATATTTAAATTTAATTATAATAAGTTCGTAATACAGAAAGAATTCATATTTGCCTCTTCATATTTTTCCCATCGATTCTTTCATCCTAATCTTCAGTCCCTTGCATTTTGAAGATCTCCCTTCAGGACTGCCCTACTCTCTAATTCAGGTGTCATTTCTTAATTGATACAAAATGGAGAAACCTTTCTTCTGTCTTGGAAGGGTGGTGCCATCACAACAGCACAGCAAATACCCAGTTCTCATCTTTATATCAAAAACTATATCTTAAACTAACGTTTCTATTTCTGTCTTATTGTTTACAAGGATGTGGCATTGTACAAAATATATTACAGCTTCACACAACCAAAAACCTCAGTCATACATAACCCCACTGGAAATGTTTCTTTAGCTATCATCCCAAAACTTGTCAGTCCTTACTTCAATCAACAAGTTGCTCATTTAAACAGAAAAACTCTTTACTGTAGTCTTTTTAAATGAAAAAAGAAACAATTTAAAAGTCCAGTTATCTCATTTGCTAGTGATTTTTCATGACAAAATTATTAGAAGCATTTTAAAGTTTCATCTAATCTGATAAAAATTCAAGTAAAGGCAATTTTTTTTATAAACGATATGGATGTTCTGCTGGAAATCTCAACTGCGCCAGATAAAGGAAGGAAGAAAGAAGCCCCTTGTACATTATTTAAGCTTTTTTTTTTGAGGGTTACTGAAAGGATTAATCTTTGTATCTGATAAAGCTATTTGATTAAGAATTCAACTCTATCTGAAGTTTGTCATTAGAACCAATGTGAATGTATGAGATGTGTTTCTCTTAATCACCAGCCACAATCCATGCCTTACAACTTTTTCATTTCCTTACAGGAAATACAGCCCATTTTAAACTATTATATCCCAAATTATATAATTTAGCTTGTTGCTAACCCCATTTTTAAAAAGTTTAATCTTCATTGTTAATATTTGACTTTTTAACAGCTATACTTTTTTTTTTACAAAAACAGAAAACTAACATGGCAATTTAGAAAGATGAATCATCGAAGAATAGGACAATTTATTCATTATGCTGAAGCACTAAAACTTGAATTGCTTTCAATAGCGCTGTATATAAGTTCTACTCTGAAATATTTGTAAATAGTAAATTCATAAATAGCAAATGACCAATTTCACGTTTCATTTGTTGTGGGTCATGTTGATGTCCCTCGACCCCACCCTTTCTATTATGGTGACATGATCATCCAGGGTCTGGCTGAGACTTCATGCCCTCGTCTCTCTGTACCAGATTTCTTCTGGGGTTCAAGTCAAATTCCAACCCTTCCTAACATCACCCTGTCCTCCTGCCACATTTCTTTGTAACTCTCTTCTAGTTCTGGGTATTCAAGAAGACTGTCAAGAGGCTGTGTTGTTGTGGATTCTCTGGAGTCTCCTTGATCAGCAATTCGTAAGGAGGCATCCCATCCCTGGTAATGGGGTTTTGTTGAATGACCCATGGGTATAGGAAAACATTTTTTGACTATAAATTATACTTTTAACCTTGGCTAAAGATTTAGTTTTCTTATGACCTTCCCATATCACATTATTTATTTTTGTTAACCATCTCCTAACTGCATTATTTTACCATAAACTGCATAAAACTTTACACCTTCCAATATTCTCCCTCTCTGCTTTCATATTACATATGTTCTCTACCCCTCCACTACCGTTAAGTCATCTATTCCCAGTAGCTTCTCTCTACCTCCCTGGCCTCTGCAGGAACTCCAAATGGAATACATGAAATTAATAATTTAAAGGTAAGATACATATATGAGAGAAAATATATGTTTGTGTTTAAGGATCTGAGTTTCCCCACTCAGAATAATTTTCCTGTTTCATTAATTTATTTGCAAATGTCAGTGAGCCGATTCTACAGCTAGTGCCACACAATAGGGAAAACCATGGCGGGCTCAGTTTCAAAGTTTTTCAGCAGCCCCCAGATTGGATTCCACAGTGATGTCCAGATTTGTCTTCCCACCCATAATAAATATGTTTCCTGTTGTCCCATCCTTTGATTATTTTTTAGACATTCTGGCTTGAGTGGTGTGGAATTTTTTTATATATTTTTTGCCTAGTTATACAAGCTCAATAGGTATCCTCCTTCTTCTCTCTCCACTTTCCCCTATCTCCTCTTATACCCTATTCCACTCTCCTCCCCTTCCTACTCTCCCCTTTCCCTCTCACCTCTTTTCCTTCCCTCCTCCTCTCTTGGTGCTTCCTGCTTTTTCCCTCCCATCCTCCAGAGCATCTGTTTATGTGGGCGCTGAATTTCCCTCTGAGTCATTCATCTACACTAGTAAGGGTTCATGACTCAGTGGCATAGCTTGGGGCCACTTCTTGGGCTGCTCCTTGGTATGGGAACTCTATTTTTACTGTTCAACCCCTAGCCTTTAAGGGTCCTACTGCGTGAAGCCTCTCCTTTGTGATCCCTGCTAGATTTTGGGGCATTGTTGACATGTCAGCCATTGTGCAGGTCGGGCAAGGTCTAGTCACAATGTGGGTATATCCTGGCTGCAACAGCCCTGATTTGTGAGGAGTGTCATGTGTATCGTTGATCCTCACATCTTTAGGCTCTTACAATCTTGCTGCCCCCTCTTTCACAAGGTTCCCTAAGTTTTAGAGTTGGGAGAGATTTGTAGGGTCTTTGGTGTTCTGAATTATGGTTTTTTGTTGTTTTCTGTTTTGCTGTTCTTGTAGGATGGCATTTCACAGCCTATTTGCTTGAATTCTGGCTTTAACATTTTTTCTTCTGCCTCTTGGGATTCTTGAGCCTTTAGGGATTGTATATATGCCATGCTGAGGACAGACTAATCTCCATTGACTATTCTAAGCATCTTGGGTAGCAATTGTTCTTTCCATATTTATATTGGAAAGTGGGACTGTGTTTATCCCCCTGGGTATTGTGTGTATTGTAACACACATACAACATCTAGAATTAACACAATTGATGTGTGATTTCTGAGGCTAGGAAATGGAGGACTATTTTGTTTCTCCTTGATGCACCTTTTGGATTCCAAACTTCTGCTCAAACTGACAAAAATAATATTTGGTTTTTATGGTCAACAATCTCAGCTGAGTTAACAATGCATACCCTTCTCATTTTGTGAGCAAGCTTTCAGGGTAATCAAGTCCAGTAGACCCTTCAGATAATTAAAACCTCAGCTAGAATGTAGCTGTAAATAGTAGACTTCAGATAAGAATTGCCCCAGCTCTATTCAATCCTTAAACTATGAAATAATGAGGAGAATAAAATTCATTTTTTGTAATATTGTTCTGAAGACATTTTTTATATAGAAATTCTAGCTCAGGATATTGTTGCTGTAGTATGGTGCTACTCTAGGAACAATACAAATAAAAATACACGTAGAAAAATGTTTGCATTTGTAATATATGAGAAGTGTTTGCATTTGTTTTACAATGATTGTTAAGAAAGGCAGCGGTCCTCCAGAATGTTTCTGTGGTGGGTTTAACGTTTACTCAGTGCTGTTCAGGAGGCTGAAATGACTATAAATCTTTCATCGACCCATTCACCCTGTATGAATCTTAGTAATGGTAAATTCTACTAATATACTATTACTTCTCTTCTGGTAGAATTTCATTGAATAAGTTTGAGGTGACAGCATTTTCACTTATGTGCATATTGATGCATGGAAACAAGAAAGATCTATTTATGCTTTCATAGGCAAACATCAAATTAGAGAAATGAAACTTTCTGTATGACTTCAAGAAAACTCTATTCTTTATTTCTTTTGTTTTTGATATGGTAATATTGTAGTTTAAACAGGAAGGCCACTTGTGTGAGGAAGTTTGGTGATTAATATGTACTTAATATATGCCAGATTTCCATTCCCAGATCAGTAAGACAGTTGTGAAGTAAAGATGTGATGTCCCCTCAATCTTTACAAGGAAGGATGTGGGAAAAGTCCATGTCTGCTTAGGAGTCTAGTGCTGGGGGAGATATTTTTTGAGGTTATGCTGTACTTGTCTTATTAATTTTGATTGTATTATTAATTTATTTTTATTACTTTTTTGCCTAATCATACAAGCTCAATAAGTACCCCCTTCTTTCCCCTCCCTTTCCCTTCTGGGAGTGATATTTGTAATTACAATGTTGTGAAAAAAATTGGAAAATAACATCTAATCAAGCTAAACTGCGTGTGAAAACATACTTAAAACATGCATACCAAGGAGGACTACAGCCATTCATTTTATCTTTTGTCCACCTGGTTGAACCAGTCATTTCCTTTGCATATCTCAAATAAGCATATGAAGAAACAAAAGCAGAAAAGGTTCAAATAAATCCTCAACTTTGCACAATTTCTAAGTGATAGGAGTTGAAAAACAAACAAAGCACCCCACCCCTTGAACAAAAAGAAAAACAGACAGCCTATGTCCAAAATATAACATTATAACCATTATGACATATGGCCTCTAGAAAATTGTGTCTGAAATTGAAAAGAATGGCCTTTCAATTAAAGGCTTGCTAGGCATTAAGAAATTACTTGACCCAAGAGGTCTGTTGGTACTAGTTGTAGCAAGAAGGAAATTAAATGTGCATTCATAACACTCCATCCATTTCACACAAGTACAATGTGAAAGCATTATAGAAAGGGCTTCACTTTGCTTTCCTGAAAGAGGTTGGCTTCATGAGGCTGGTACAGGGTTACTGAGCTGCTCTTCCTTAGTGGCAGAATAATGAAGTTTGACAGGAGGGAAATGCCTGGCTGCCTTTTCATTTGTTTCAATCTCAGCTTAGAAAGTAATATTTATTTATGGTGAGCAATCAAGGAATCCTGATAGCCCGTCTTTAAAAGGGAGACTAGAGCCTGAGTATATTTGACTATTTGTTTAACTTAGTAGTATCTATTATCTTAAGCATATTTCTTTTGAATAATAGGAAGCAGATCAGGAGAAAAGCCTTGAAATTTATTTCCTTTGTGGAGTCTTCTCAAAAAAATGATGCATAAATATAAGGCCTGCTGTAGTTCTACATGGCACAATAAACTAAGACCTCAGAACAAACAAGCCTTCTTAAGCCTTTTGTTTCTCTCCAGAGTTGAGATATAAGCAGCAGGCAAGCACTGTGTGCTTGAAGAGCATCAGTGAGAAGCCAGCACTCTGTGTCTTGCCTAATACATATGGATGCACTGGCTTTTAATGGCTGGAGCAGCTCTGCAGATGGTACAGGAAAGGGAATAATTCAGCTAATTCTAAGCCAAGGCCAAGGAGGTCAGCAAAAGGAATGTATTTTACTTCACTTTAGGACTAGATTGTAGGATAGCATCTGTGCTGGAAGCTTAAGCTTCAATCCAAGCACGACTATATATATACACACTAGATAAACATAAAACAGTGAAAGCATAACATAAATCAATAGAGTAAATGAGGTGTTGCTGCATTTTTAACTTTGTTCTGTATACTAAAGGGATTAATTTGTCATCTAAAATATAAAATACATAAGAGATAATTAAACACAAATCTTTCCTTACCTAAATTCTCTCACAATGTAGAGTAGTGCATTGCCAGTGCCTGTAAGAACTTTTGATGCCAGCAGTAATGGAATTGATGAATTACATTACAGATTACATTAAAGAAGTTGAGATGTCAGAATTTCCTTTGTTATTTGGGGACATTCCCTTGTACCTATAATACATTTCATTACAAAGAACACTGTATGAGGAAAAAGCCTGCAAAAAATCTTTCAGATACTTAAATAAAATTTCTATGTTACTAAAATTACATTTAAAGCCTAAAAACTTAAACATCTCTGTTTTCTCATAAAATGTGTGTCTTGGGTGAAATATCTTGTTATTTGGTATTAAATTAATAGGGATTTTCAAATATTTCAAGTAATATGGACAATCCTTAGGAAAATTTTGTTTCCTACATACTATAATAACCAATGTTTATAAAGATTTGTATTTTAATGCTATTTTAACTTTAAGAATTTTTTGACAATTTGTCTTAAATTCTTTCTTCCTCCTCTTTCAAGATGACCCTGAGCTATGAGGGAGGGGTTGATATAGATGTCCCCGTTAGTATTGACCATTCAAAAGATATTTAGTCTCTGTATTTTTACCAGTTATGTATCTTTGCATGCCTGCTGTAAAAAGGAAGCTTCCTAATTCAAGTTGTTGTCAGTAATTTACAAGCATAAACCTAAATAGATGTCTAATGACATGGCCACTTAGTAAACAACAGTAACAAACAGTGACAGAGTCCCTACAAGGTCAATAATGTCCTTTGTCATAGACTCTTGACCATATTTATAGTTAACAGGTGTAAATTCTATGAAATGAATCAGATCTCCAATCAAATCACAGTGAGGCTGGTCACATCTAAAATAGTCATACCACTATTGTTGCTAGTGAGAACGTATTTCTTGACAAACTAGTGTTGGGGCAAGTAGATTACAAATAAGTTTCTGTGCTGTAACTGTTACCCACGCACTTGTGATAGCGCTGATAAACTTATTTCTTTTGGATTGTCATTACACACCTTCTCTATGTTGCATAGAAACAGAATTCTGAAGAAAAGCTCTTCAACACTACAAAAAAGTTTAAATAATTCAGGTAGCTATCTAGACCTTTACTCATACAATGTATTAAAATGTTTTGAATGTATTTTCTAAACAGTTTGGTAAGTTGTTTTTGAAAATTCTGCTATCATCATGTAACTTTGACTCAGATTATTTCAAGATTAGAATATTTCATTTTATGACTTTAAGTTTGTAATGTTCAGTTTTATATGCCAATTTTATGATAAATCTTTAGATAAAAACCACTTATTTTTGAAAGATTTTCTTATGACAGTAATATATTAAGTGGAAATTTTTATTTTCTTCTCAGATACTCCTATAATGTATGTTGGATATTTACTTACTTAATTTTATTTGTGTGCTTTTGTGTATATTCATATGTGTAGAAGAGTGCACTTGAAAGTATGTGCCTGTGGAGGCTCAAGGATGATATTTGGTGTCGTCCTGTATTGCTTTACTTCCTTATTGCTTTATTCTAGGGATTCTCAGGGTTTACTTTCCAGGGATGGAAGTATCTGGGATGTGAACTCTAGTTGTTTTGCTTCAAAGGCAAAAGCTTTACCCTTGAAGCCATCCTCAACCCTTTCATTGGATCTTTTAAATGTTCATTTGCTTTTTTCTATATTGTCAAAAATATTATTATTTAAACATGTTTAGCATAATCGGCTTTGAATTTATATTCTCTGTGACTGTTTATTGTACATTCAGTATTTTTCTAATATATAATTTCTTATCTACTGGATAGTCATAACAGTTTTCTGATTACTGCCCAGCATGTATATTATTGTTGGCAGGTTGTTTTCTCTTTCTTTCTTTCTTTCTTTCTTTCTTTCTTTCTTTCTTTCTTTCTTTCTTTCTTTCTTTCTTTCTTTCTTTCTTTCTTTCTTCTCTCTCTCTTTCTTTCTCTCTTTTTCTCTCTCTTTCTCTCTTTTTTTCTTTCTTTCTTTCTTTCTTTCTTTCTTTCTTTTTCTTTCTTTTTCTTTCTTTCTCTTTCTTTCTCTCTTTCTTTCTTTCTTTCTTTCTTTCTTTCTTTCTTTCTTTCTTTCTTTCTTTCTTTCTCTCTCTCTCTCTCTTTTTTTCTTTCTTTCTCTCTCCTTTGTATCTTTGTATCAATCTAAGGAACTTGATCATGTTCATGCTGACATGGTAGTCAAGTGCTTGGCCACTGAGCTGTATCTCTAGCACTGATAGGTTTTCTGAAACAATCAAAACAGCTGATATTTTTGGAAATGAAGGTAACTATTAATTGAAGGTATGCATTACTTTCATGGCCACTATAGGCTAACATTCTGATTTTCATGACATTGATATTAGCTATTTCAAGAAAAATTTTGTTTCCTTATAGCTTCATCACAAAATTTACAAATAAACTTGTTTCCCAAACCATAAATGAAAATCCATCAGTTATACTGAATTTGTATAAATCTCTATTTAATTTAATCAAATCTTAAGTTCTTCTTGGCCTTGAATATAAGTACTCGTTGCATTATTTTTGTGGATATTGGTGACATACACAAACATACATATAGAACATATGTATCTATATATATTATGCAAAAATATCATTGAAGGTATATAACATCATCATGTAAACTATCAACTAATGTGTAAATACATGGATTTCATTTATGTTAGTGGTGTTAATATGGATCAATTTTATGATTCTTTCATTTTCAGCTGCTATCTTAATGAAGGATGCTTTTGTTTCCATTATCAGTTACTATAAGCACATAGTAAATTCATGGCCATATATATACTTATGTGTAAATCTACAGGACAATGACGAGTTTATAAAGTATTTTTATTATTATTTAAAAATAATGCCTGCCCTTTTTCTATTACAACTATATTATTCTTGTTCAGTATAATCAGGTTGCTTTTGCCAATAAGTCTAAGCAGAGTTATTATCATCTTGTTTTATCTTCTGATAATATAATAGGTAAGACTATACAATCTTAATATTGACTGTGATTTAAAAGAAAATTTTGTTATTTTTAATGTAATCATGTATATAAATTATTATACTTATGAGTTAAGACAATAGGATTCAGGTGTTTAAACCCCTTAGATTTTAAAAATTGACTGAATTTTGAATAGCATCTGGAAGAGACCCAATAAAACCTTAGAGAAACATCTAAATGTGTGTACTTTGTGACTGGATACTTGTCAAATGGTTCGTGCTATCAGTTTGCTTTATAGCATTGTCAACCTTTCATTCCTGGGCCCTTGGTACACATTATAAGAGTGCTATCTGTGAAGGAGGTAAAGATGGTAGCCTATGTGGTGAGGAGGTAATGTGGGTGATTTGCATCATTTCACTACATTAACCAGTAAACATGAGTATAAAACGTCATTTAAACCTGGATGCACATAATTTCATTACAAGAAATATTCTTTATATTTTAACTAAAAGACACAGACTCACATATTGCATAAAGTACAAAATCTCAACTATACCAGAGAAGCAATGTGAAATGTAAGGATGCAAAATGTTAAAAGAAATAAGAAGGAAAAATGTGACAGGATTCCACAAATCACAGGTTCTCCAATGGTGCTCAGTTCTTCCCATACCCATTCACATTTTAGAAAAGAATAGTAAGAAATATATACTCACTTCATAATGATACATGGGTATGTTCATAAAAAATACATTTTCATGTCCATTCCTACAACAAAAAATTTAAGGTATAGAAACCAACAACAACAACAAAACTCTTCTTTTAAAAAGCACAGATAGGATGGTCATTTTTACGATGTTGATTCTGCCAATCCAGAAACAAGGGAGGTCTTTTCACCTTCTGGTGTCTTCTGCTATTTCTTTCTTTAGGGTTTTAAAGTTTTCATGGTAAAGGTCTTTTACCTCCTTAGTTAGGTTTATACCAAGGATTTCATTTTTTTAGGGGCTATAGTAAATGGGATTGTTTCTCTCAAGGCTTTTTCACTTCTTTCATTCTGGGCATATAGGAAGGCCTCTGATTTTTGCACATTTATTTTGTATCCTGCCACCCTGCTGAACTTCTCAATTAGTTCCAGGAGCTTCCTGGTGGAGTTTTTGGGATCACTCAGGTATAAGATCATGTCATCTGCAAGTAGGGATAGCTTGCCTTCTTCCTTGCCGATTTGAATCCCTCTTATGTCCCTTTCTTGTCTTATGGCCTCAGCTAAGACTTCAAGTACAATATTGAATAGAAGTGGTGAGAGTGGACAGCCTTGTCTAGTTCCTGATTGAAGTGGGAATGCTTCCAATTGTTCCCCATTGAGCATAATCCTTGCTGTGGGCTTGTTGTATATAGCTTTTATTATATTGATAAAGGTTCCTTCCATTCCTACTGTCTCTAGCGTTTTGATCATAAAAGGCTGTTGGATCTTGTCAAAAGCTTTTTCTGCATCTATCGAGAGTATCATGTGGTCTTGGACTTTGGACTGGTTTACATGATGAATTACATTTATTGATGTGCGTATGTTGAACCAACCTTGTGTGCCCGGGATGAAGCCTACTTGGTCCCCGTGAATGATCTTTTTAATATGTTTTTGAATCCGATTTGCTAAGACTTTGTTGAGAATCTTTGCATCTGTGTTCATCAGGGAGATTGGCCTATAGTTTTCCTTTTTAAGTGAATCCCTACCAAAGGCAATATACAGATTCAATGCTATACCAATCAAAATCCCAAAGCAATTCTTCAAAGAAGTTGACCAAACAATCTCAAAGTTCATATGGAGGCACAAAAGACCCAGGATAGCAAAAACAATCCTGAGTAACAAAAACACAGCTGGAGGTATTGCCATACCAAACCTTAGTCTATACTACAAATCCATAGTTATAAAGACAGCCTGGTACTGGCTCCAAAATAGACACACAGATCAATAGATAAGGATTGAAGACCCAGATATAAGCCCACAAAGTTACAGCCATTTGGTCTTTGACAAAGGGGCCCAAAGAATCCAATGGATAAAGAACAGCATCTTCAACAAATGGTGCTGGCAAAACTGGATCTCCACATGCAGAAGATTAAAGCTGGACCCATACTTGTCACCATGTACAAGACTTAATTCCAAATGGATCAAGGACCTTGATATCAGGCCAGAGACTATAAAAACCATAGTTGAAAGGATAGGGAACTTGCCGCGTCCCTATCCAAATAATCTGGTAGAATATGTCTCAGTTTGGAAAAGGTGGATTCAAAGTAACATGTTTTGGGATAAGGACATGGCTTTATTTTAGAGAAATAAGGAAAAATATGGGAATTGTCAAGCCTTGGTGTTTCTTCCCAGCACAGGCCTAAAGCCTGTCCCCTGAGGAAGGTCACAGTAACACCCAAGGACAGGGGCTGGACACTCTCTCCTAGACAATTCAAGTTTTGCCTCAGGCAGGAAGAATTCTGGGAATTGGGAGTGTCCTTTACCTGCTCTCTGTTCTAGAAAGGAAACCTGCTTTTTAAGTTTCAGTTAAATACTAAATAGAAATTTCATGTCTAGTCATTTACGATAAGTAGACTTGTTAGCCAGAATGTGTGCACTGATTTTAAGGAAATTAGAGAATAACTTCTAGAATCTTAAAACATAGGTTGGGTAAGATTCCCACCTATGTGGTTCCACCTTACTTAGAAATTCCAGAAGTACAAGACTATGCTCTCAGTCCACTGGAACCTTAAAAGAAACTGTGATACCCTCTTACCCTGGCTGAAGGCCAAGAAAGAGACCATCATGCCAGAAAGTCTAGATGCCAAGACTGCCCCTGGAGATGGTATTTGCAATCCAAACTGGGAGAATCCATGTCAGAAGCAAAGGGGGCCATGTCTTTCCTACCCCAAACAGCACTCTTATGAGAAATCACAGAGATGGACCATCTGAGTGCACTCCCACCAATGATCGCCTCTGCCCCGAAAGAGACACCCTTGGCATATGGGGCCTGACTGGACCCCAGGTTTGGAGTATGCATGGTTCACAGATGGGTCATCTAACTGATGGCAATACGCTTCTGGAATTCCTCAAAGGAAGACATAAGCAACCTTACTATTAAAGGAATAGAAGAATGCTCTTATAGAAGTTATTCTTTTAATACCTATATTGCTTAAGTGTTTTCTTCAGTGCATACCTCAGTGTTCCATCGACAGAACCAGCTATAGCTTATGGGCCTTGAGTAACCAAGTCAAGGCCCCCTTTGAGATGTGGTTTAAGCTTGGATAGTAGAGACTACATGAGCTGCATACATCTTCCCAAGTTATAACCTGCTGCCATGCCTGGTGCCTATGTCGACCTGCCTGACTGAGAGTATCAACCTGGAGAGGACAACAGCCAAAGCTCACGCTGGGACTTGTGGGGTGTTGAGGATTCCTATAGTTAATTGTAAAATATGTTCCTTGCTAAAATCAATGGGAGAACATTCTGCCTCTATATTTTAAAAGAAAGCAGTCTCTGTTAAAATGTGGGCTCAGCCCCATAGCTATCCAGCGAAGCATTATAGATTAGATAAGTTTTGAAATACTGAGAGAATGTTTCTGTTAAGTGCCTTTGCCCTGAAGCAATGGGTTAGGTTCTTGAAAAAAGGGTCCACCCTGAAGGTGACTTTGCTGATTATCTATCATGTATGCAACATTCTTTACCCCAAAATTTTCTGTATAAAAGTTGTCACTGAAAGTTTCAATAAACGGGTTCATGATACACTCGACGAGAGGGAGCTGCATGTGTTCTGTTCTCCACCGGGTCCTGGGGAGCCCTGGTCTCAAGGCCGCGACTCTGGTCTGCAGCAGGAACTCCCTCGAGCTGATTGGGCTAGGCCAACAGTTCCTAAACAGACATCCAATGGCACAGTCACTGCTACCAACTCTCAACAGTTGGGACCTTGTGAAATTAAAGAGCTTCTGTTCAGATAAAGAGATTGTAATGTGAGCTCAAAGGCAACCCATAGAATGGGAGAAAATCTTCACTAACCACACATCTGATAGAACTCTGCTGTCCAGAGTGCACAAAGAACTTAGAAAACTAAACACCAAGGAAACCAATGGCCCAATTAAAAAATGGGCCCTGGAACTTAAAAGAAACTTTACCAGGGATGAAATTAAAATGTCTAACAAATATCTGAAAAAATGCTCCACTTCCTTAGCCATCAGGGAAATGCAAATCAAAACTTCCCTGAGATATCATCTCACCCCAGTCAGGATGGCAAAAATCCACAATACAAACAACAACAAATGTTGGAGAGGATGTGGAGAGAGGGGAACTCTCCTACATTGCTGGTGGGAATGCAGGCTCATATAGCCACTCTGACGAGCCATCTGGAGATTCTTAAAGAAATTAAAGATTGAAATGCCATATGACCCTGCTATTCCACTTTTGGGAATAACCCCCCATACAGCAGAGGTTCACCTCGATAGCACAAGCACGACCATGTTCATAGCAGCACTGTTTACAATAGCAAAGTCATGGAATCAACCCAAATGTCCAACAGTTGAAGAGTGGATAAGGAAACTGTGTGGTACATCTATACAATGGAGTACTACTCAGCCATCAAAAATGATGAATTACTGGAATTTGTCGGGAAATGGATGTCATTAGAAACAATTATATTAAGTGAAGTATCCCAGACCCAGAAAATTAAGCGCCGTATGTACTCCCTAATAGGGAAATAGGATGTCATTAGAAACAATTATATTAAGTGAAGTATCCCAGACCCAGAAAATTAAGCGCCATATGTTCTCCCTAATAGGTGGCTCCTAGTACCAAGCCCACCCAGCCCACCTAGAGACAGTAATTCCAAGGAGTATGAACAGGAGCGATGGGGTAGGAGGGCCACACCAGAAACAAGGAGAGAAGGGACCATGTTACAGCAGGGAAAATAGGGCTCTATCAAGGACCCAAATAAGTAATGAGACATCTGATTAAGTTCACAGACTTTTGTTCCTGATCATTTACTACTGAGGGGGTATGATCTCACCAGAAGAGGAGGGCATATAGTCTGGCAGATAAAAAGTAACCATTTTGCAAATGGGTGATAGACCCCTCCCTCACTGTGGTTTCCCACTTTTATTACATCTACCTTTGAATGTGCTTTTATCACAAGACTCTAGTTTAAAAGCTTTTTGTCTCTGGCCATGGGGTAACATACAATGCCCACCAGGATGGAGTGAAGGGCATTGCAGGAGCAGCAAAACTGCAAAAGAAAATCAACAAACCACAATCCAGAACTTCAGAGATTCTATATCAACCACCTAGAACTAGGCCAGCTTAGTCTCTCCCCATCCTGAAGCTCAGGGAAATTTGCGGAAGAGGGGGCGGTAAGAGTGTAAGAGCAAAAGGATGGGAGGAGCAATGATATGTAAGATACTCCATACTAGTTAGGGCTGAAGCAATCATAATTGGACTTTGCATGTCCTGCTGCATAGTCCAACACACTGTTGACCTCACAAAGTCTAGCATCTGCTAAGGACACCAAGATCCTTGGAGGCAAAGGATTGGCAGCTACAGAAGTGTTCCTATACCTAAGGGAACACGGAAAAGGGTTCAGGGAAAGGCCACTGGGTCCTTGTACGTCATCGGAGAGGAGGGCCCAGAGGAAAATCAGACATGCACAAGAAAGGACTCTCTGGGAATTGGGGTGGGAGGTACTGGGGGATAGGGAAGGAAGGGCGTGGGGAGGGGGAGCAAGGGCTACGGGGGAAGGAGGAGGGAGGGAGGGAACTGGTGTACCTAATAAGTTTGTATGAGTTGAAATAATAATAAAAATGTATTAATAAAAAAAATAAAAAGCATAGATATTAAGATCATTCTATATAATTATGAGAACAAGCTATTGAATATCTAAAGAAATATAAGATGTAAATGTCAGTCACTTTCATGTTTTAGAGGTAGTATTCTAGAAAGCGCATCAGTCACTTTCATGTTTTAGAAGTAGTATTCTAGAATTTCTCTATCTTTTTATTAGTATTTCTTTATTTGATTACAAACATAATAGGTGGTTGTCCTTGACCACCTCTTTTTCACATCCTTTTCCATCCTCCCCTTTTTTCACCATTGTACCCTCTCATATCCACCCACTTGCCTATCTGCTTTGTGGACCATAGTTTTCCCTTTGGATTGTTATATTGGTATGGCTGATTAAGTAGCCCTTCCCTGGGTAGACCCACTAGTTGTGGTACTCCATCTGTCTAGCTCTAACTCCTAAGGTTCCACCTACATTTAATTATTTCCCCTGAATTCATAGCTAGTCTTTGGGGGAATGGTGATTTTTTTCAGTCATAATGCAGGTCTGGTGAGAAGTTTCATTTTAGTAAATTTCTAGATATAACAGCTCCAACCTTAGCAGAATGCCTTGGCCATCCATGAAAACATAAAAGATCTAGGATAGCAAAAACAATACCAAGTAATAAAAACTCTGAAGGGGGTATCGCCATACTAGATAGTACACTATATTATAAAGCTATAGTATTAAACACAAAATGGCTTTCTGCACAGGACCCAGATCATGGCAGTCTCCCTGCTCTTCAAGTAAGCTCCCTAAACCATGTGGCAGGCTCCAGGTGATCTATGCATCCTACTAGCCACTTTGCCTTTCTGTCCGGACCAGAACCAGGGCTGACTTCCTGTTCCTCAGGTAAGGCCCCTTGACCACACCTCAGGACCCAGGTTATCTGTACACCCCACTACCCACTCTGCCTTTCTGTCCCAGACCTGTACCTGAACCCAGACCTGGACCAGTGCAGAACCTCTGTTCTTCAGTCCAGAGGCAGATTCCCTACTCCTCAGAATTAAAGAGTCCAGGGAAAATCCAAGAAAAAGGACTAGGATAAAAGCACCATTCATCTGAGATCTTCTAAAATTATCTCATCATACAGGAGAGAATCTTCACATCCAGCTCTAAGATAAGTAAACCCTTTTTATCATCTTGTTCCCCTCAATTATTAGTCACTACAGTTTATTAGTCACTACAGTTCCATTTAGCCATCCCAAAACTCTTTCACCCTCACATATCACCAAGGTAATAAACTAAAAAAGTCCACTCCCACACTGATATTCAATCCTTGCCTACTAAACTGACCTAATTGATGTACTAACAATCCAATAGCCTCACCTAGGAAATAACACCAACTCTAAGGCCTAGCCACCTCTAAGACAAACACTAGCAATAACTGCTCAAGTGTAGTAATATCGTCTAATTCAGTTCACCCCAAACCACACAAAAACAAAAAGGACACAAGAAATAAAATGGAAATGCTTAGGTCACAAGACAAATCCATGAGAAACAAAAGCCAAGAAAACAAATCTCCTACGAAAAGAGTTAACCCAATAATGATGGAATCCAACTAGAGCAAACTCACCAAAAATAGCCAAGAAAGCCATACTGAAGATAATGATTTTCAAGGCCTAATATTTACTATGAACAGAACAATAAAAGAGGAAATTTGGGTAGAGTTAAAAAACCTCATAAGCCATTTTGAACAGGATCACAACAGGCACTTGGAGGAGATGAGAAAAGCAGTTGAACACAGAAAAACACACATTCAGCAGTTAAAAGCATCTCAAGCAAAGTTTAAACTCAAATTAAAAGACAAGCTATCTTCAACCCAGAACTCAACAGAGAGTTTTATCAGCAGAACTAATGAAACAGAAATTAGAATATTAGATTTTGAAAACAAAGTGGAAGAACTAACCAGTTCTATTGAAAGGGTTACTGAAGCCAAAAAGATACTTGAGAGGAATATTCAAGACTCATGGAACACCTTGAAGAAGCCTAAAATGCACATTCATGAAATACCAGAACAAATATCCCGAAATACCATACCCCAGGATATTTTTCAAATTATCATAAAGGGAAACTTTCCACATCTAAAGAAAGAGAAGCCCATCCAAATACAGGAGGCACTCCTCACTCCAAACATATATGACCAAAATAGAAACCCACCACAGCAAATAATAGTCAAAACACTACCCTTACAAGACAAAGACAATGTGCTTCAAGGGGAAAAAAAAAAAAGTCACCTTTAAAGATAAACCTATTAAAATAACAAGTGATTTTTCAATAAAACAATAAAATCCAGAAGAGCTTGGAGATACATACTTCAAGTATTGAATGAGCAAAAATGTCAACACAGGTTGATAAACCTAGCAAAAGTATCAGTCATGACTGAAGATGAAAGAAAAATTTTCCACCATAAAGACAACTTGAAGGCTTAAAGACCACCAAACCAGACCTTCAAAAAATGCTAGAAAAGTTACTCAAGCTTGAAGAAAAGAACAAGCATATCTAGGAGGACAGAAGGGAAGTATAATACCACCACAACTTAAAAGATAAATAATACACTTATGAAAGCAAATAAACACAAAAAAGATCAGGAATTAAAAGAAATTTCTCCATTTTAATACTAAATGTCAATGGAATTAACTCACCAATCAAAAGACGCAGGTTAAAAACATGGATTAGAAATGAATACCCATCCATTTATTGCCTTCAGGAAACACATCTCACCACAAAACATGGGCGCATTTTAAAAGTAAAAGGCTGATCAAAAATTCTTCAAGCTAATGGATAGCAATTATTCTATCTGAAAAAGTGGACTTTAAACCAAAGAAAATCATAAGAGCTACAGAAGGATACTACATTTTAGTCACAGGGGTAGCAATTATGCTATCTGAAAAAGTAGACTTTAAACCAAAGAAAATCATAAGAGCCACGGGAGGATACTACATTTTAGTCACAGGAACAATTCACCAGGAAGACTTCACAATACTGAACATACACACACTTAATGTGTGCTCCTCAACATTTATTAAGTAAACACCACAACGTCTAAAACAAAAACCCAATCCCAAAATGATAATAAATGTGGATTTCAATACCCTTCTTTCAACATGGGATAGATCAACAGGTCAAAAACTCAACAGAGACATATTGGAACTAAATCAAACCCTTACTGAAATGGATCTTACAGATCTTTAATCAACCTTCCATCCAAGTGAAAGGAATACACATTCTTCTCACCAACCCATGGAACTTCCACCAAAATAGACTACATATTGGGCCATAAAATGAATCTCCACATATAAGGAAAGTTGAAAGTACTGCCACACCACCATGGTGTATAGCTTGGCGTCCACAACACAACAAATAGCAGAAAATACACTAATTCTTGGAAATTAAACACTATGATGCTTTATGAGAAATGCATTCAGAAAGAAATCAAAATGGAAATTCAACATTTCCTAAAAGAGAACAATACTAAAAATGGAACACATCAAAATCACTGGGACACCAATGAAAGCTATTCTAAGAGGTAAGTTTATAATTCTCAATGCCTATGTCAAAAAAAATGGAAACATCACAAGTAAATAATTTATCAATGCAGCTTAAAGCTTTAAAGACACAAGAGCAATCCAATCCCAAAAGCAGTAAAAGAGAGGAGATTGGCAAAATCAGGGGAGAAATATGGGAAACTGAGATAAGGAAAACAATACAAAGAATCAACTAGTTGAAAAGCTAGTTCTTTGAAACAATAAGATTGACACACCCCTAGCTAAATTAACCAAAATCAAGAGAGATAAAACCAAAATTAACAAAATTAGAAATGAAAATGGAATTATCACTACTGATATCCAAGAAATTCAGAGGATTATAAGGTCATATTTCAAAACTTACACTCCATGAAAATTGATAACACAAAAGAAATGGATGAATTCCTGAGTAAGCACAAGTTACCTAAATTGAATCAGGAAGGTTTGAATTATTTCAATGATTCAACAGATGAGGAAATTGATGAAGTAATCTAGAGACATCCCACCAAAAAAATGTGCTTGACCAGATGGATTTAGCACAGAATTCTACCAAATGTTTAAAGAACAACTAACACCACGTTACGGTTGCATTTTGGTGTCAACTTGATAGTTACAGACTGTTTACAGCACAGCTGTAGAGGGTTAATGGTTGGAATAGCCCTTGAATTTAAGTCTGCAGATACTTGATTGATTGCTATGGAGAACCCAGCTCAGTGGGTGTTACTTTTCAGTAGTGGACCAGATAATAGGAGGTGCAAGGAGGAGGGAATTGCTCTTCCTTTATTTGGTGTCCGCTTGCTGCGCAATCCACTCTGCATGCATCCTTCACTTTTAGAGCATTATGGCTTTCTTTTTTGCTGCTGCTGCTGCCTCCATCCTTGGCAGACTGGGAGTTTCACCTTTTCCATCACATTGTTGCTATTCCCACTGTCTTTGGAGCCTGTTCTCTAGATCTTGCTGCTGTTTGCTGTTCATCAAGGAATTTAGAGCCCAGCAGTTCTCAGCAACATTGGAACTCAGCATCTTCCTCCCTCCAGCGGAGGAAAGGCTTGAGACTTTCTTGGGATTTTTTGGCTTTGTGGAACATTACAATGAAGAACGAGGATGCTGTAGCTGGCTACCTTGAAGGACACTATTTTTATTGTGAGTTATTTTAATAAACATCTTATAGATTTAATAAACATCCTATAGATTTAATAAATCTAATAAATCTATAGATTTAATAAACATCCTATAGATTATGTTTCTTCAGAGAATCCTGACTAATACACACCAATACTCCTTAAATTATTCCATTAAAGAGTAAAGGAAGGAGCGCTTCCAAATCCTTTATATAAACTAATATCATATTAATCCCAAATACTAATAAAGATACACTTAAAAATGAAAACTGCAGGCCAGTCTCTTTGTTGAACACAGATGCAAAGATTCTCAACAAAATCTTAGCAAATCTGATTCAAAAACATATCAAAAGATAATTCACTGTGATTGAGTAGGCTTTATCCCAGGCACACAAGGGTGGTCAAACATATGCAAATTAATAAATGTAATCCATCATATAAACCAATCCAAAGTCCAAGACCGCATGATACTGTCCATAGATGCAGAAAAGGCTTTCGATAAGATCCAACACTCTTTTTTTTGATCAAAACCCCAGAGAAAGATAGAATGGAAAGAACCTTTATCAACATAATAAAAGCTTTATACAACAAGCCAGCAGCGAGGATTATACACAATGGAGAAAAATTTGAGGTTGTCCACTCTCACCACTTCTATTCAATATTGTACTTGAAGTCTTAGCTAGAGCCATAAGACAAGAAAGGCAGATAAAAGGGATTCAAAACAGAAATAAGAAATAAGAAGTCAAAATAGCTCTATTTGTAGATGACATGATCATATACCTGAGTGCTCCTAAAAACCCACCAGGAATCTCCTGGAACTAATACAGAAGTTCAGCAGAATGACAGGTTACAAAATAAACTTGCAAAATTCAGTGGCCTTCCTATACACCAAGGATGAAAAAAGTGAAAAAGTCATAAGAGAAACAAGCCCACTTACTATATAGCTCCTAATAAATCTAACCAAAGAAGTGAGAGATCTTTATAATAAAAATTTTAAAACTCTAAACAAAGAAATTAAATGAGATACCAGAAAGTGGAAAGACCTCCATGCTCCCGGATTGGCAGAATTAATATCATAAAAATGACCATCTTACCAAAAAGTATACAAAGATTAAAAGCTATACCAATCAAAATCCCAAAGCAATTCTTTAAAGAAATTGCCCAAACAATCTCAAAACTCACATGGAAGCACAAAAGGCCCAGGATAGCAAAAACAACTTGGGTAAAAAAAAGTTGCTGGAGGTATCACTACAAATCCGTAGTAATAAAAACGGCCTGGTACTTGCTCCAAATTAGACATGTAGACCAATGGATAAGGGCTGAAGAACAAGATTGTAAGCCCACAATTACAGGCATTTGATCTTTGACAAAGGGACCCAAAAATTCAATGAAAAAGAATAGCATCTTTAACAAATGGTTAAAGATTAAAACTCAACCTGTACTTGTCGCCTCTACTTGCACAAAAATTAATTCCAAATGCATTTAGACCTTAGTATTAGGCCAGAGACTATAAAAACCCTAGGTGAAAGGGTAACGAATTCCCTCAAGCTGATTCGGCTAGACAAACAATTCTTGAACAGAAATCCAATTGCACAGTCACTAGAACCAACACTCAACAGATGGGATCTTCTGAAATTAAGAGCTTCTGTTGAGATAAAGAGATTGTAAACCGAGCAATCAAAAAGTCAACCCACAGAGTGGGAGAAAATCACTAGCCACATATCTGATAGAGCTCTATTATCCAGAGTGCACAAAGAACTTAAAAAATTAAACATCAAAAAGATAAATGGCCTAATTAAAATTGGGCCTCAGAAGTCAAAAGAAACTTTTCCAGGGATGAAATTCAAATGTCTAACAAATATCCTAAAAAATGCTCCACATTCCTATCCATTAGGGAAATGCAAATCAGTTGTCTTGCCATCATCAAAATGGGTTTTGGATCCAAAAACAAAGATGACATCTGGTGTGGTCTTGTACATTTTGGTTAGCTTCTCTCGAATTTCCGTCTTTGGTACTGATGCCTTCCAGAGGTGAAGGATATCAATGACCATTGGTTTTCTCTGCAGTAACCGGTTGGTCGTGAAATTCCGGGTCCGGATAGTTACTGTGTCATTCATGATGGTGGCGATCCCCAGGCGACCAAGGAGGAAAAGAGAGCTTCTTCCCGCCGGCCAATCTTATCAACGTGCACGGAAGGACCCTGAACCACCTTTCTTCAGAACTTCGTAATACACGTACAAATATAAATGCATTATAAAGATACTTATGGTATATTATTTAGGAAGAAAAGTCTGTATGCAGTTTATAAAGATGGTATTGGAGTTCACCTGCATGATTGCTGATGAAATCAAGACAAAGCTGCTTAAGAGAAAAGGGATTTATTTTCTTACAATAGCCTGGTTACAGGTCTTAATCCAGTTAGCAGAAGAGCTCACACCAACAATAGGGCCAAAGGAACTGGCACTACCATCTTCACATAACAGCTGAGAGAGAGATGATCCTTACTTGCCAGACCAGCACGTCTGGCCAAATATACACAAGAATGCCCACATTCTCGAACATTTCCCTCCAATTTTATTTCCCTACTTGGGGACCAGTTCTACCACTCTCCTGCAAGTTTGCTCTGGGCTTAACTCAATTACCAATTCTCCACAAACCGTGTCCAGAGCTAAAACAATCAGTTCTCAAATTAACACCTGTGTCTAACTTTGACAGGTGTATTTGTAAGTAATTTTTTTCAGTCCTTAGTTATTTGAAGCATAGAACTGACAGATACAGAAGGCTGACTATATATGAAAGGTAGAGCTAGATATCATGTAGGCATTTACAGGAAGGAAAGCTCCTTCCATCCTCAAAATGGTGATTGTGGATGGCTAGCCTGGAGAGGCAGAAGATTCTAGTGCTGGGTTCTCTTGAGTGTGGCCTCCAGACTATTAGTAATGGCAAGATATTTGCCAGGCTTTACTTCAAAAATACTAATAAAATCTTATAGAGGTGCTTCAAATTGAGCATTTTAACACATTTTTTAGATATTTGAGGATCATTCTATTTAAGACTCATATTTTAAAGCAAGTGAGGGACACATTTCATGCACAGTTGGAATCTCTTATAAAAATAAGCCCAAATTTTTCTAAGGAAAGGATTCTCACCTTCTCCCTTAAAGTGTACAAAGTTCAATGTGTTCTAATGAATACACTGTCAAATCATATGGGGCTGCTCTTTTCAGAGACATGTCCTTCACATTATGTTCTTCTCTGAGAGACATCATGAATGTCTATCACATAGAGTCCTTGTCTTCAGGAAGATACTTTTGTCTGCATTCAACTCTTTACAATTCCAGACAGGTGACCTTTTAAAAGCTAAAAAATCTTCACAGAATGAGTTATATTCATAGGTGTTTGAAATTAAGATTTGATCTATGCATAAATAGTCCTGTTAATTTTTATAGGTAATTTTCACTATATATTTTTCAAACCTATTTAAAAAAATCACTAAGGAAAATATTTGCACATATGCATATGCCAAACAGAACAAAACTGAATTAACTCTTTATATGGTAGAGAAAACCATTCTCCAATTTCATTTGCCTATAAGGAAAGGGGGTGTCTGTTTCTACAAAGCCACTAAATAATAGTTTCACATCAGGAGGTCTTTTCTTCAGAGAATCTTGATAAAATATTTATATTTCACAAAGTGTGTGTAAGTCATGGTTTCCAGGAAAAAATGTCTAAATGATAGATGGTAACATAAGGTTAAATGTCATCAATTAAGTTTAAATGGCAAATTTGTCAATATGAGTTATTTTCTACATCTTCATTTTATTAACAGAGATAATTAAGTACTTTGGAAATGTGAAAGCATGAAGGTAGGGCAGTTGTAATTTATTGGCAGTACTCCAAGCAAAGCAACAATATATTTTAATATTACTTGGTCATTTTAAAAGGACCCTTTGAAATAGTGATGTTGCTGACTAATGTTGATCAGTTTAGAGGAGGTGAATTTACCTTCCTGTTTTAGAGGCTTTTATCTTCCAAAGTATTTTGGCAGGCTGTGATACTGTCATTTTAATTGATTATGGAAATGCCTTTATGTTGACTGAAGTCAAACAGAGCTGGTAAATACTATATAGTGACATTGTAAGAGCAGGGTGATATTAACTTGGATGCTGACTAAGTTCACTGTTTTCACATTATTAAACATTTAACATTCAGGTGGAATTAATTAAATCACAATATGTACATATCAATGATATATTTTTATTTCTTTTAACATTCACTTTACTTGAATCTATAACCTTTATTAGAAACAAATGCATATCTGCTAATAGTACATGAATTTCTTTGAAACCTGAAAATTCATTTTCACATATAGATCAGAAAAAATCGTAGAGAGAAGTGTTACCATAATAAAAAAAGATAATATTTTTGCCTGAAAGTCATGCTTTTTTCAGTAAGTAGTGTCAAAGTTGTATATAATAATATTTTCAATAGAGCCACAATAGTTGATATATTTTTAAATGAGTTTGAAGATGACATTCTCACAAGGAAACCTTTGTAGATATGTATGGCATATTCCTACCTTAACAGTTCTTAAACAGTCTTCAGACTTAGATAATTTTATGGATAACCTAATAAAATTAATTTCAAGATTAGTAATCCTATCACAGTGGGAATTGATATATTGAATGTCCTTAATAATCAACATGGATTTTTAAAGACTCTTGATTATCAATTCTTATTTGAGACTCAACTTTATCCTCTTAAATTCAACAGACAAATTGTAGATTTGCAAAAAAAAAAAACTGTCGATGTGTAAAGTTCATAAACCTTCAGTTAAGTAAAATCATTTCTGGAGATCTTTCTGCAGTGTTTTATGTAAAATCAGCAACACTACATCACATGCTTAAATATTTAGAGGTAGTAGATCTCACATTACATGTGTTTACCAAGACAAAAGATATAGAAAAATTACATCACATCTGATTCATTTCAATTAATTATTTTATGTATTTTTATGACTAAAGTACATTCATTTATAAAAAAATACATTTATCTATCTTTGTTTGCTTTGTGATAAAACCACATAATTACAATTTTGTCTACAAGTCATGTGACACTTGTTAACAAAGGCTACTAATTTCAGAATTTAGATTATTTTTTGTTAACCTAGCAATAATTTGCACAGTTAGAGGCAAATACATCATAATCACCAATTATACTTGTATTTCTCCTGGACCCTTTTTCCCCCTGCATTGGAAAGATCTCATAATACTACTATAAATGAAGTGAAAGTCATTATGAAGAATTTGTCAGGGTTGGCACAATGATAAACAATACTTACAGAAGGGCAGTTGTTTGAGCCTTCTATAACATTGTATTTACATAGTCTTTTTGTCAGATAGACTGACGATATAACTTTTCTTAGAATTATTAGAATATACTTGTCCCTCAAAAATTTTTTAAAATATCACATTGGTGTATATATGTATGCATTAGAAAACTTTTTAAATAATTAATATTCAATATCCATTTCTCAATGAAATTTTATGAAAGATTATCATAACCTGTACCAAAATCAATGAGTGAAAATAGTAGATACCATCAAAACTAAACAAAGACTTTCACTTTCATTGTGTACTTTCCTAGTTTTATAAGCATATTGAATACTTATCCATGCCTCTCTCCTTCTCTCTTCCTTTACTTCCCCTTTCCCTTCCCACCTTCCCTTCATCAATCCATCACACTCCCTCCCATTATCCTGTCTCCCCGGTTCTATGGGCCCCAAAGTTCCCTCTCGATTGTCTACTCTTGTGAGGACTCAGGCCTTTGTGATATATCAAGTGGTCCCTCCTTGGGCTCCCCACTAATATGGGCATTACCCATCACTAATCCAGCTTTAGCCCCCAGGGTTTCCACTTCATGTGATTATCTCTCCTGAGTTCCTAGTTAGTCTAGGGGGGTCATGTTGGTATGTTGGTCATTATACAGGCCTGATAAGGACAAGTCTCATTGCAGAGAGTTCCTGGATGCAGCAATCCTTCCTTGAGTGGAATGTCTTGTCTAGACTATCTCATCTTTAGGCTCTTATCACCTCTCTTCCACAATATTCCCTGAATCTTAAGATGGAGAGAGATTAGATTGGCCTGATTCTGGGTGAGCGTTGCAGGGTCACTGGTACTCTGCATTCTGGCTGGCCATTGTTGCCAACTTTGCTGCTCTTCCACTGCCCTAGTCTGCATCCTGTAAGGGTGGTCAGATCCTCTACCTCTGTTGTAGAGGAAGACTTCTATTTTGAGTGCTGAATGCTCTTCCAATCTATGGGGATAATAGCAGTTATTTACAGAGCAGTTTGGTGTACTGTCTTTTTACCTATAGGTTCATAGGTTGTTCTTCCCTAGTGATCTATTTTCTTCCCTTTTGTAAGTTCTCATTATAGTTAACAGTAACAGGAATGTACTTCATTCTCTCAAGTGGTTCTTGAGTCCAATCAAGATTGTCTCCTTGATAATTACGTTGCTGTTACACTGGTGGTCACCTGTTGCCCTGGTGATTTTTTATTACAACTTGCAGATTTCATGAGTTGATTAAGCCTATGATTATTTTTCTCACCTAGTAGCTTCTACAGTATTCCTTGGTACTGTGTAACCTATCCAATAAGAAGGAAACTCTTAATACCAGTTTGAGTTGATGTATTTTGCCCAACGTATTTTGTGATTCTTATATGTTGCATCTTCAGTAATAAGGTCTTATTGTCAGGTTTTTGGAGGGCAGGTTTTAAATTTTTTTGGCATTTCAGAGCAACATGATTGGAAAGATACATTTAAAAATTTAAAATAATATGTTGAATTATTTTTAATCAATGATCTTTATAGAAATTGCTAATGTTGGGACTGGAGAGATGGCTCAGAAGTTAAGCCTCTGCCTTGCAGACGGAAGGTCCAGAGTTTGGATCCTAGACCCCACTTATAGACACCCAGCAGAAGCGGGGAATCTACATTTCTGGTCCTGATAGGGTGGAGCCTGTGAATCCTGGGGCAGAGTAAACAAGGAGGAGGTAGAGGCAGTCCATGGTGGTTCCTGAATTCGCCTGTGGTTCTACACACACACACACACACACACACACACACACGTGCACACATGCACACATGCACAATTGGATAAATAAATAAATAAATAAAATTGAAAAAAAGAAATTGCTAATGTTCTTTATAACACTCTCTGGTCCAAAACTGTTGAAGAATGGTTGACTATAAAAATCTGGAATTTCAAGTAGAGGTACGAAAGACATGGGAAAGATAAAGTAAAGCATAGGTCTTTATATCAATTATTTTTGAAAGGTCAACTAGCCTGGAGATATATATAAATAGCAGGGTACCTGCCTAATATATCCAAAGACCTGGGTTTGATCCTTACTATAATAAACCAAACCTTAACTTTCAAATTAATCTTGAATAGTGAGTTACAGGAATGAAGTCTTTTATTCTCTTTCCAAAAATTAAGTAATTCCTAAATGAATTCACATTCATAGGGATATAAGAAGTGCTGGTTAAAGAGCACTGACAACCTGGTGAGTCATTGTGGAGGGCTGGAATTTTGCAAGAATATAAAGGTTAAATCTGTGAATTTCAAATTTATGTGGGACATATAGATTCATACTTCTTAAATGTGGAAAAATATAAATGAATTATACAGTTAAAAGATGTGCGCATTTCTAAACATAAATAACATTTAGATTGATATATGCAGAGGTTTCTACCAAAGGACACAAACCTTTCCCCTTAATGTGCAAGGATTTTATTTAATTTTTAAAACTTTTTGCAAACAAAATAATTTGTTGACTCTCTGCCCTCTTACCTCCTCTGTCCTGTTCAATCCTCCCCTCCATGCCTCAATGCATCCTATAGCTCCTGTCCTCATGAAGCTCTGCTTGTGTAGATCTAGTACAGACAAATCAAAGAGAGCCCTTTGATTTGTTTGTACTAGTAGCAGACCTGTTCTCCGTGGCACTTTAAGTGATCCTTCAGTGGTAAATCCATTGGTGGTAATGTTCCCTTCAATTGTCTAGCACTTTCCCATATAATTCCTTGTGCATGTAGCTATTTTTCCCAAGATCTTTGCTGGTGGAAATATTGGTAAGTTGACCATTGTATAGATCTGATGGGGAAAGATCTCATTGCAGTGAGCTCCTGAGTGTGGCAGCTCTGTCTAACTGGAGTGACCTGGCCTGTAATGTAACTCTCCACCTTTAGGCTCTCACAATGATACTGCTCTCTCTTTCCCAAGGTTCCCTGAGCCTTAGGATAGGAAGACATTTGGATGGCTTGTTTATGGCTGAGTACTTTGGAGCTGCCAATAATCTGTATTCTAGTCAAGTTTGCTTTTCTTTTTCACTATTCTTCAATTATAGTATGATGAATCTTGATTGATTGTTGAATATTTTTTATATTAGAATAAGAGAGGTCTTTAGTGAAAGTTTACTATCAGGTATTTATGGTTAATACCAAAACATCTCATCCTGTCTCATGTCTATTTTCTCCTTGTGCTGTTATTTGACAGGTTTATAATACTGGGCATGTGTTCTCTGGAATTAAGAAATAGGGGTTTTAGAAGTTAGTTAGCAGGTAATTGGTTATCCAAAGGCTAACCTTGCTCTTTACTGGGTCCTATGTCTGTCTTTCTTTCCCCTGTAAAACTTTTCTTTGATAGATGTCTGGTTTGTTTTCCAGGGACAATGATGTTTTTTATATCAACCAGAACAAGAACATGTGAGCATTCTTCAAGGGCAAGGTGTACACAGTGCATAAACTTGTGCTAATAAAAGTTTACTGTGAGGCTGGTAAGATAGTAATGCAGGCAATACAATTGTTCATAGAGTTGTCAATGCAAATTCAATACCCAGAAGCCCACATAGCCTATGAAAAGAAAAGATTTTTGACCTTTTTTGTCCTCTGTTAGTTGTCTTCTCTGTGACTTCCACCTGTTTGCCACGGCATACAACTATTTCTCTTTCTCTTTTCCTGTGTGTGTGTGTCATATGAATAATTAAGCAAATAATGAAACAAATAAAATGCTAAAAAGTATGCATTTTCTAATGAATAATGAGTAATAAAAAGGCTAAAAAGGTGAAACAGTTTGGGATTTATCTTACAAGTGTGAGATCCCAGGGTCATCTGGAAACATAATTATCATTTCAGGAAAAGGTAGTTTGGATTTTCCTTTGGGAGCTGCCCTGGAGGGACATTGGGCCCCTTAGATCAGTGTCAGCAGCCCAGTTCAGAAATGAAACACCAGGTGGAAGACTACAGCACAGGGGACAAAAAAGCTGGAGAAAAGAGCAAAATCTATCGTCACTCTCTTGAAACTATTTGGAGTTCTGGAGGAACCCCATAAAACCTAGATAGGATGAGAACCAGAGAACACACAAGTGACTTTTGAACAACAGAGTTACAATAGTGCGAATGCATTTAGATGCAACTTACAATTTGTATGGAGCATAACAAAGTTAATAGAGTTGTGGTTTTTTTTAAAGAGGAAAGTGGTCCTGTGACTACAAATCTATGGATATTTCATAGTACGTCACCAAAGAATTGGTGAGACTAAAGAAAGCATGTCTAAATATGCGAAGTATGGTAAAATATAAAATAAAAAATTCTTTTAAAGCCTTACTAAATATGGAATAATTAAAAATTAGCTACAAGGTTAAATGGGTCTATAAAATAAATCATGGCTTTTTATTACATTGCTGATAAAACATAGGGCATATCCTCTGAGATAAGAATACTGGCTTTGAAGTAGTAATAATTAAAATAATGATATTAATAGGAATCTACATTTGGATTAATTAGAAAAATGGCAATGGCTGTAATTGTACCCAGATATAAAATTAAATTTCATGAATGATGAGTCAGTTAAATCAGTGGGGCCCAATAGCAGTTAGCAACACAGACTCAGGATCCAGAGTGTATAGTTTAAATCTCAATCCCAATTCCCATTAGTTGAATGACCTTGAACAAATTGGGTTAGTCTCCATTTGTCTTAATTGCTACATCAATAAAATGAGGGTAATTGTACTACAAACTCATTAGCTTTTTATGAAGATAAAAATCAGTATTTGAACTCACTTATAATAATTATAAGCATAGTAAGACATATGTGTTTGCTAAATAAACTAATAACAATAAGGAATACATTAAATATGAAAAATAACATTTCTAACTATGTGTAGCATAAAGCTGCTCTCTTGGAAAATTTGATATATCAGTGGTACCACAATAGTGAGAAGAAAAGATAAAATTCTTATGTGAATGCAGACTATCACTTTCGTAAACCCATATGGAATATGGAACTCATGATTCCTCAAGTTCTTTCCATCATTGAAATGGCATAGTGATAACATATAAACTATGCACAGTTTCCGGCATATTTTAAATTGCGTCTACACTGTGATAATGCCAAATACAAAGCATAGGACACAAACATGTTGTTATTCTATTATACTTGTTTAGGGAATGACAACAAAATTATCGTTGTACGTGATTTGTATTGATGAATCTCTCCTAGGCATGATTGCAAAGTGCTGAATATGCCATGACTGTTTTGTAGATTTTATTTTGAGACTAAGGAAAGAGACAGAGAGAAAGAGAGAAAGAGAGAGAAAGAGAGAGAAGACAAAGAAGATTCATACATGCATGCTATATGATACATGGGTGGAAATTAGAGGACAACTTTTTACAGTCAGGCCTCTCCTTCAAAAATGTGGGCTTCCGGGGATTGAACTCTGGTCACCAGATTAGTGAGTAGGTGCCTTACAAGCTGACTTGTCCTTCAGACTCTATGCTGTAATTATTTATGGAATGGTGTTTTTTTATGTTGGCATATAGCTTCAGGATCTATAAGCTTATGTAGAACATAGATAATTCTTTTATATGTATATGTACACACACATATAATTATGAAAGGATATACATGTTTGTACATATGTACATTGAAATGATATGTGTAATATATAGATTTGTAAATTTCTATGAAGGGCCACACTCCTCTTACATAGCTTTATGGACAAGGGATTTCGGTCCTTAGGCAAACATCACAGGTATGATTGCATCGTGCATAGTCAATTCACAAGGTGACCAATGCTGACAAGAGTGTTGTGAGACTCTGAGAATCAGTGAATGAAAGAGCAAATGTGCTGACACATTATTCCATGCATTTAGATTGAGTAACATACTTTATTCACATTTTTGCATTTTGGAAAGTTCTGGAATTTTTGAGCAGGAGAATATTGTATATTTAATTATTTTTCAATTGCAATTCATTAAGTCCATGGAGAGACAGCATTTGGAGGGGCTGATGGTTCTGACTTATGTGACTATATTTGGGACGTCTCCCTGTTTAGCCAATGCAAGCCCTGAAAAATAAATTCTCAATGGCATGGATTATGTATCAAGATATATAAGGCATGAAATATCTTTAGAAACTTTTATGTATAGATGTAGCAAACTATTTGGGTATAAGCACAAATAAGGACAATTATTTTAGACTTTGAACTTGAGAGTTAAAATAAAGAGAGGTGTTCAAAAACAATGTAAAATATACTCCAAAGCATGATTACAGGCTCCTCTATTCCTGAAAGCCTGTTTAATATGGGGAAATTTCATTTAATTATATTTACAATATGAAAAAATTTCCATTATAACTTATTTCTATTGAAGTAATCGAATATAAAATGTAAGCGAATATATTAAGGTCATGTTTAACTTAGTCTGTGTCTTTTACAATTGACATGACATAGTAGAAACAAATATGCTGACCATAAGGTAAAGAACTGACATTTAAACTGTACAAACAATGAGATTGTGTTGCTTCTTTCTCTCCTAGGTACTGAGTAAGTACATTAACAACAATGGTGAAAGATACAGCATAAGGTTTGACATTTGTTCTTCATTCAGCAAGTTAGCCAAAATAATCTTGAATTCATTTCTCAGAAAGTGTCAAAAAAGAGCAGAAATATTTTCAATTTCATATATGACTTTCAAATGCAGAAATATTAAAAATGACTTCAAAAAATTTTATCACCCATAAGTATGCTTGTGGGAATGAGATATTTTATGAAACATTTATTAAATTGTGTGGCAGCATATAACATTTTCATAAAGACTGAAGCACAAATGGAACCTTAATTTATAACAGAACTGTCATACTCTCTACAAATTTTTACCCTTGAGTTGATGTGTAAAGTAACTACATTTTTCACAGAATGTATTACATATTTAAATGCTCAGCATATAGATTTTTGAGAGGACTATGTTGTTTTCATTTGCATCTACCCATTTTGGCAATACAAATTATCCAATGACTAACTCGACAAAGATCTTAGTGCAACTACAGTCAATATTTAAATCAATTTTAATAATATTATATATTATAATAATTAGTATAGTAATAATTAGTATTGATTATCAATTGGACAGGACCTACATCCATTAAGGAGGCAAGCTCTGATCATTCCAGTGTAGTATTTTCTTTATTGTTAGATTCTGAGAGTGTTTGTGAATGATTAGCTCGATTATGTCAGTTCCAGCTGGAAGATACACATAGGAAATGGTCAGGACCATTTCCTATTCTTGGGTCTCTGACTGCATAAAAAAAGAATATAAGCTGATCAAAAGCATTCAACACTTTCTTTCTGATTTTGGACACAGCGCAACTAGATGCTTACAGCTCCTGCTGCCTCAACTTACCCAGCATGAATTGTGAGCCAAAGTCAATTCTTCCTTTACTTTTTTGTTGGCATATATTATCAGAATAATAAGAAAGTAACTATGAATAAGAAAATGGGTACTTAGAATAGGGATGTTACTGACTTCAACACGACTCTCTTTTTCTTAGTTTTTTGCAGCTGGAATGTCAGAAGAATATGTCTGAAGGGTGGAAGAAGTGTGGCAAGACATTATGTGTTGGTCATAATGGGGTTGTTGGATCCATGAGTTAACTGCATCTATGTATAGTTCCATAAGACCTATACAGGATGGGATTTATCCTATCACCATTTTGCCTTGATAGGGCAAAGAACGCAAAAGACTCCATACCCCCCTTTTGGAATGATGACAGATAATCCTTACTGTAGAGGAAAGGGAAGATGCTTTCCTCAATGACTTACCCACTGATACATGATTCATGCATCAACAACTATAAAGCACAATACCTTAAAGGCGATTCAGATAAAATACTGTGGGCCACTCATGAAGAAAACACAAGAAAATTAGAAGGAAGACTCACAGGGAGAAGAGTGCTTGAAATGGGAAGAGGCCTGAGAGTGGGGTTGAGGATTACGGTTTGACAAAATAATAAATCATCAGTAATCATGCAAAAAAGAATTTCTAATGGTTTATAGCTTTGGCTATGGAAGTCCTGCTATAAGCAGAGTTTGATAGAAAATTTTGGAGGGATTTAAAAAGACAAGATGTGGAGAAAAGTGCAGAGGGGAGGCCTAATTCATGAGAATCTTGAGAGCCTATAGATCACACATATTGAAAATTCTCAAAGAAGTGGCAATGCCTTTTAGGTCTTTGCGGATAAATTTCTTGGTAAATAAGTTTTTAGACAAACCAGTAGGGAATTGAATTGTTTTGATGAGTATAATTTCAGAAGTCCCACTCACTGTAGATAGAAACATTTCTTGGGCAAAGATCTTAGTCCATGCTTAAAAAAATATAAAATGAACAAATGAGCATAGTATTAATTTCTCTTTGCTTCTTGAATACAGATGGTATATGACCACTTGCTAGAATCAATCCTTTTCCTTTACATTAACTTTTTTAGAGTATTTTACCATAGCAACAGGAAAAGTTACTAAGAAAACATTATTTTATTGCAAACATGAATGGTGTGAGACTGTGGAGAACATGGAGGCTTGACACTGGCTCCAGAGATTAGCCATGTCTGGGCAAAGTGTGGCAGGGTCAGAATCCCTGCAGTGAATTCTTAGAGGCTGAAATGTTGGTCTGTGACAGTGAAGCCAAAGTTGCACCCTGAAGAATTCTGGACTTGCCAGGACCATGGGGCTTATGCTGAGGAAAACTGAAGGTATGGAGGGCAGACTCTGTGTGTTACATATAAATGAGCTGGAAGGATGGAGCTGGAGAAAATCCTTCAAAGTCTTGAAACTTCATCCTGCACTTCTGCTGGTGACCATGTGGATTATCTTGATTAAATTAATTCAGGTGGGAAGAACTACTCTAAATATGTATAACACTCTCAGATTTGGATCTAAGATTGCAATTGCATGGAAAGGAGAAAACCATTAATCATGATCTTCCAGACTTTGAAGATAGTGTGTTTAGCTTCATGAAGCTTCTGCTGCCTTAATTTCCTATGATGGACTTTTCCTCAAATCAAGTAAACCCTTCTTTAATTTTCTTTTGCATCTTGTCCTAGCAACAAAAACAGTTTCTAAAACAATGATGCATAATATATGGAAATAGAGCAAGGGATGTAAGGGAGCCACGTCTCAATATATTAGTAATTAGTGTTGTCTCAAAAAATCCAGGTAAACATCAAAATACAACAGATGATGAAGAAAATATTTTTGCTATGAGTCAGTTTTATTGTTTTTCAATAGGCATGAAACTGCATATTTGCTTCTACAAAGTCAAAAGTATAATACAGTTTCATCAGCCCAAATATATCCTAAATACATCTGTGTAGAAAAAAGAAAAGTAATGAAGATCATTCAGAAGATTCTTTGTATTGTACAATATCTTTGTATTATACAATATCTTTGTATTATACAATATCTTTGTATTATACAATATTATACAATATACACATACAACTCAATATCAAATAAACATCCAAGTATTTGTATACACATGAAGAAAATCTACTCTAGTTTTCTCTTCCAGAAATATGATGTTGTAGTGAGTACCAGTTCTAATAGTCATTTGTCAGTTCATCTTGACACTGATTGTTGTAATTACATGTAAGAAAGACATCTTTCTCAACAGGTTTAAACATCAAACACCTCACAAGGAAACTCAGCAGCTGAGAAATGTTTAAGAGAAAAATTCTTTACTGAGCCCCCAGTTTGTGGTATTCAGGGACATTGTATGACAGCTAGACTCTGTTCAAATCTTCCTGAGTTGTGTTATATGATAGATGGAAACACTAGTGAAAGAGATCACATGGTGAGAAGGAGAATTAGACACACTAAGAAATGTGGCTTTATTTTTTTGAAAAATTATGATTCTTCAGTAAGAACTTATATTCAGAGTTTGATAAAAATTACTTCAATTTTTATGAAGAACAGCAAATCAGTTAACTTTAACTTCTAAATAAGTTTTTCTGTTTCAAAATAATACATAGACGCCCGGAGGAAGTGGAGGCTTGCGTTTCTGGTCCTGGTAGGGCGGAGCCTGTGAATCCCAGGGCAGAGTAAACAAGGAGGAGGTGGAAGGTGGTCCATAGTGGTTCCCGAATTCGTCCGTGGTTCTACACACACACACACACACACACACACACACACACACACAAATACATACACACACACACACACACACACACACACAATTGAATAAATAATAACAAACTTCATTAAAAAGCAAAATAATATTTTGTTATAATTATATACACATTTTGGACTATGCCAAATGATGGAATTCACTGTCATATTGCCTCGTCTCCATCAATTAAATCATGTCTTGCAGCCCTGCTCAGGGTTTAGCTCAATTACTAATTCTTTAGTATTTTATCAAGTTGCTCCAGTCTTTAATTGTCAAGTTGACACTTGTATCTAACTGTCAGAAGCAGCATATTAAATATCACACACCAACATCCTTTGGGATTCATTCCAAATATGCATATATGTTTTTCCTCATGTAATTCAATAAATACTGCAACACATCAGAAGAAGAGAGGACAGAAGTTACATGAACATTTTAATAGATGTAAGTAAGCATTTGATAAGATTTAGCTTAATGACTCTTCAATTAGTGTCCATTCAACTTTTGGTCTAAAGTAAAATAATGCAGACTATATTTGAACAATACACAGACAATGCAATTGAATTTTTAAAAAATAACACATTTCCTGTTTAATAAAGAAAGTGATAAGGCTACATAATTTCAAATCTATTACTTAATATTGTTAACTCAGAGCACCTCCAAAAAGAATAATTAACCAAAGTAAAGGAGAAAAAGAAAGAAAGATAAAATAAAAGACAAGATAAAATATAAATAAAGAAACCTCAGTTCTTACATTTTTATACCACTTCAGAACATTACAACTCCGTGGACCAAACTTTCAGCACTTGAAATTGTGGGTGATCCTTTAAACCATTGCCCAAAAAGACATCTGATGTGGAATGTTTTATACAACACATCAATGAAAGCAATATTATAATAATGTAAAATAAAATATAAAAATAATAATTGTTTGGCAGACCATTGTTTCTTTTGTTTTAAGCTACCATAATGCATATACTTCAGAAAGATTTTCATTCTTACTTTGTAATTTTTTTGAGATTGCAAAGTGCAACCTTATTTTATTCATGTATTATCTCTTCTTTTCTGCTATTTCTTACATTTCCTCCCTCTTTTATTATATTTTGACCAATCGCTCAGGTATATTATTCTTAAAGTTATTATCAGTGTGCAACGTTTTAAAACTTTTGAACAGATTTTTAATTCAACGAATAAGCAGAAGCTATGAAAATAATTATACTTCTATTATCTCACAGTTATGTCTTCCTTTCCTAATTAAAAGTGAGCTCACATTCCTCATTTCACTTTATGATTGTGTAGTCTACTTAGCTTGATGAATTTTTCTATTCTGCTTATACACACTCTGCAGTGGGAGCACAAATTGCCTTATTTATTGCCCTCATCAGGCATGTTAGTTCTTCTTTCTTTAATGATGTCTCGAGATTGGGTCTGGTAATTCAGAGTACAAATAGGTTATGAGAACCTAGTTCCCAAAGTAACTGTTAGAACAAAAGGATTCATTAAGTGTTGCTTGTGGAAAAAAAAACATTTCATTTCCACAGTAATTTTCATCTATGAAACATCCAATAATTAAAATGGTGAAATGGAATAGCATGAGGGGAAAAATCTATTTAGCATAAAAAATTAACAAGCACAAATCAAAAACTCTGCACTGTAAAACAGAAATTTTTAAATGCACTTCATAATTTTCCATGTAAGCTATTCTTAAATCATTAACATGTTAAACAATGTCATCATAATGAAAAGCATGATTAAAGGTTCATTTGGAAACATAACCCTGCCACAAATACTGGAAATAGATGCATTTATTTTGGAGCAGTAATAATATGTGGGTGAATTAATAAAGCTCTTTGTGAAAGTTGTGTTACCATAATTGTTTCTCCTATGTGTAGATAGCAATATTGGAATCTCTGTAGCTTCAAAGGAGCAAAATCCTCTATTAACTGATATCAAAAAAGGCATTAAAAATCTCCAGACGGCTCGCCAGAGTGGCTGTATGAGCCTGCACTCCCACCAGCAATGTAGGAGAGTTCCCCTCTCTCCACATCCTCTCCAGCATTTGTTGTTGTTTGTTTTGTGGATTTTTGCCATCCTGACCAGGGTGAGATGATATCTCAGGGAAGTTTTGATTTGCATTTCCCTGATGGCTAAAGAAGTGAAGCATTTTTTAAGATATTTGTTAGACATTTTAATTTCATCCCTGGTAAAATTTCTTTTATGTTCCAGGGCCCATTTTTTAATTGGGCCATTGGTTTCCTTGATGTTTAGTTTTCTAAGTTCTTTGTGCACTCTAGACAGTAGAGCTCTATCAGATACGTGGTTAGTGAAGATTTTCTCCCATTCTGTGCAGTGCCTTTGAGCTCATGTTACAATCTCTTTATCTGAACAGAAGCTCTTTAATTTCACAAGATCCCAACTGTTGAGAGTTGGTAGCAGTGACTGTGCCATTGGATGTCTGTTTAGGAAATGTTGGCCTAGCCCAATCAACTGAAGGGAGTTCCCTATCCTTTCACCTATGGTTTTTATAGTCTCTGGCCTGATATCAAGGTCCTTGATCCATTTGGAATTAAGTCTTGTACATGGTGACAAGTACGGGTCCAGCTTTAATCTTCTGCATGTGGAGATCCAGTTTTGCCAGCACCATTTGTTGAAGATGCTGTTCTTTTTCCATTGGATTCTTTGGGCCCCTTTGTCAAAGACCAAATGGCTGTAACTTTGTGGGCTTATATCTGGGTCTTCAATACTTATCCATTGATCTGTGTGTCTATTTTGGAGCCAGTACCAGGCTGTCTTTACAACTATGAATTTGTAGTATATACTAAGGTTTGGTATGGTTATACCTCCAGCTGTGTTTTTGTTACTCAGGATTGTTTTTGCTATCCTGGGTCTTTTGTGCCTCCATATGAATTTTGAGATTGTTTGGTCAACTTCTTTAAAGAATTGCTTTGGGATTTTAATTGGTATAGCATTGAATTTGTATATTGCCTTTGGTAGGATGGTCATTTTTACAATGTTGATTCTGCCAATCCAGGAACAAGAGAGGTCTTTCCACCTTCTGGTATCTTCTGCAATTTCTTTCTTTAGGGTTTTAAAGTTTTCATTGTAAAGGTCTTTTACCTCCTTGGTTAGGTTTATACCAAGGTATTTCATTTTTTTAGGGGCTATAGTAAATGGGATTGTTTCTCTCAAGGCTTTTTCACTTCTTTCATTCTGGGCATATAGGAAGGCCTCTGATTTTTGCACATTTATTTTGTATCCTGCCACCCTGCTGAACTTCTTAATTAGTTCCAGAAGCTTCCTGGTGGAGTTTTTGGGATCACTCAGGTATAAGATCATGTCATCTGCAAATAGGGATAGCTTGACTTCTTCCTTGCTGATTTGAATCCTTCTTATGTCCCTTTCTTGTCTTATGGCCTCAGCTAAGACTTCAAGTACAATTCTTAAAGAAATTAAAGATTGAAATGCCATATGACCCTGTGATTCCACTTTTGGGTATAACCCCCCATACAGCAGAGGTTCACCTCAATAGCACAAGCATGGCCATGTTCATAGCAGCACTGTTTACAATAGCAAAGACATGAAATCAACCCAAATGTCCAACAGTTGACGAGTGGATAAGGAAAAGGGGGTACATCTATACAATGGAGTACTACTCAGCCATGATGAATTACTGTAATTTGCCGGGAAATGGATGTCATTAGAAACAATTATATTAAGTAAAGTATCCCAGACCCAGAAAATTAAGCGCCGTATGTACTCCCTAATAGGTGGCTCCTAATACCAAACCCACCCAGCCCATCTTGAGACACTCATAGGTAAATCTATGTATTACCTACAGTAATTGCGAGGATTATGAACAGGAGGGATGGGGTTGGAGGGCCACACCAGAAACAAGGAGAGAAGTGACCCGGTTACAGTAGAGAAAATAGGCCTCCATCAAAGACTGCAAGAAAGTAATGTGACACCTAGTTAAGTTCACAGACATTTGTTCCTGATCATTTACAACTAAGGGGGTATGAACTCACCAGAAGGGGGAGGGCATATAGTCAGGTAGATTAAAAAGTAACCATTTTGTAAATGGCTGATTGACCCCTCCCATTGCCTAATGCCATATGACCGAGCGATTCCACTTTTGGGTATAAGTATTACATCTACCCTTGAATGTGCTCTTATAATAAGACTCCAATTTAACAGCTTTCTGTCTCTGGCCAGGGGGTGACATACAGTGCCCATCACGATAGAGTGAAGGGCATTGCAGGAGCAACAAAACAGCAAAAGAAAATCAACAAACCACTATCCAGAACTTCAGAGACTCTATATCAACCACCTAGAACTAGGCAAGACTAATCTCTCCCCATCCTGAAGCTCAGGGACATTTGCGGAAGAGGGGGCGGTAAGAGTGTAAGAGCAAAAGGATGGGAGGAGCAATGATTTGCAAGATACTCCACACAAGTTAGGGCCGAAGCAATCATAATTGGACACTGCATGCCCGGCATAATGTCCAACACACTATTGACCACACAAAGTCTAGCATATGCTAAAGGCACCAAGATCCTTGTAGGCAAGGGATTGACAGCCACAGTAGTGTTCCTATGCTTAAGGGGAACACAGGAAAGGGTTCAGGGAAATGCCACTGGGTCCTTGTATGTCATAGGAGAGGAGGGCCCAGAGGAGAGTCAGGCATGCACAAGAAAGGACTCTGGGAATTGGGGTGGGAGGCACTGGGGGATGGGGCGGGAGGGGTGAAGGGAGCGGGAGCAGGGGGTTGGGGGGGAGGAGGGAGGGAGGGAACTGGTGTACCTATTAAGTTTGTATGAGCTGAAGTAATAATAAAAATGTATTATAAAAAAGCATTAAAAGTTCTGAGAAATAAAACGATGACAAATTTCACACTCAATGAAACTTGCTAGAAATTCTGAGATTGGGATGGCTCAGAGGTTAAGCCTCTGCCTTGAGAGCAGAAGGTTCTAAGTTCAGATCCCAGATCTCAATATAAAATCACTGATGAAAATAGCAATGGTCTATATTTCAGACCCTTGAAGTTGGAGCCTATGAAACTCCAGAAAGAAGCAAAGAGGAAAAAGTACAGTTCAGGTGATTCCCCAAATCACCAGACACACACACAAACACACATACACACACATGCACACTCACATACACACGCACAAAAAAGAAAGAAAAATAGAAAGTAAAAAAAATTCTGTGATTAAACACTGATGTCTACATATGTCACGAACAGGCAGAGCTGGGACCACAGAGTGAGAGATCTCAGGAGACAGCTGGTCATACTCAGAAGGAAAAGGGATATTTGGTTTATTTCATGGGCTTAAAAAATTCAAATGACAAGTTGCTGTAAAACAAAGCAATGCTGGACATTTAATGATTGTGACTTACAATTACTGCAGTTTTCAGTCCTAAAATGCATATTTGCTACTTCTTTTTTATTTATTTTCTCCATTAAGGTGTGGTATACAGAGATTCACCCCTTGTTTTTGATGAGAACAATGCAGTGTTGTGAAGTACCTCTTTAGTTCCATGTTCATGAGAATGAGTGTTGGCAATGAAATTTAAACTCTATTCTGTTTAGAAAACTCCAAGTATGCAGAATTGTTAACTATGCTTAAAAGGCTATACTTTAAGATTCCAGAATTACTTACTGGGTAACTCAGAGTTTTGTTCTGTGATCAACATCTCAACTGCCCCAGACTTTGTCAGTGTGTAGAAGTCACAGCTCAACACTGTCATGTGTGTGACATTATGCTGTGCTTGTGTTTTTGTGCACAACTTATTTCACTTAGCATTACAGGCTCCATTTTCACCCATCCCTCAAATTGTTAGATGGACTCATTTATACTGCTATTATTATTGTATTTCATGGAATGAATTCTGCAGTCCATAGAATAAGAGTTGTTTTATTGCTTTTACCATAGGTGTTTTCTTTGTCTTTACATTTTGATTGCTTCGAATTAAATTGCAATAAGCACTGGACCGTAGATATCTCTCAAAATACATATTTTTATTTCCTTTTATTTCCTATGGGACTTTGAGCTATTATATAAGTTTCAGTTTTTAAGAAAATCTTGCATCTACCAACTCAATGTTCTTATTGTTTTCTCCTTATTTTCATCAACATATGATATATATTTATTTTGTGTGCATATGTAAGTGTGTGTGTTTGTGTGTGTGTGTGTGTGTGTGTGTGTGTGTGTGTGTGTACAAAATCACAAACTCAAGGGTTTATTTGGAGGGGGGCTTGGGAAGTAAAGTTTTTAACCACTTAGTCATTTCCTAGCTTTTCCTTTGATTTTTAATAACAATCATTCTAAATAATGTGAGGTCTTACCTTATTAGGACTTCAGCCTGTAACTTACAGATGATTGTGATGTTTTGATACATGGATTCCATATATATTATTTTGCTTTTGAACTCATCTTAATTTATGTATGTTGACAGTTTTACATGTTGTACTTTACTACATCCACTGGGTACATACAAATTAATCAATTTTTCCTCATTCTTATCTATTTATTACCTTGGAAGACCATGTGATATCACTTCTTTTTTATTTATTTTCTTAATTTATAAGAGAGAGAGAGAGAAACAGAAAGAGAGAGAGAGAGAGAGAGAGAGAGAGAGAGAGAGAGAGAGAGAGAACATGCATATCCTGATTGGGGAGAGAAGCATGTGTAGGCCAGAGAGCAACATCAACCATCTGGTCTCCAGGGTTATCTTGAGTTCTCTCATCTTCATCTTCATCAAAATCTGACTATAACACAAGCGATGGATTTATATCTGTGAAGCACCACACAATAATTTAATTTCTGCCATTTCCCTGTATTCTGCTACTTGCAATTTCTTTTGTCTAATCATCATGTCTCCCTTCCCTAACCTCTAACAATCATAAATCTAGCTTTTTGTTGAGTGTGAGCTTCTAGCATTATATCTGGCTTCTTTCTCAGAATGATGTGATTCAGATTAACCCATTTTTACTTGAATAATTTCAACTTTAATATATAGCATATTTCATTTACACACTTCAATGTTGGTAAGACAACTAAATAGATTCAATACTGTACTTCCATTGAATAACAACATAACAAACATGAATGTGCAGGTGTATCTGTGTTATGCTTATTTTTTCTTTTTAAAAATTTATTTATTTTTTCCCACTCATACAAACTTAATAGGTACCACAGTCATTATGCTTATTTTATTGCTTTTGGATGTGAACCTAGAAATAAGATAATTGGGCCTTTCATATATATCAAAATTTTTAAGAAGCTAACAGTTAATTCTCCATAATATGTACAATTTTTGTTAACATTTCAACTGAAGGTATGTGAGATAGTTAATCCTGGGTGTCAGTTTGACACACCTGACATTAACTAAGATCAGCTGTCAGACTACCTGAAGAGATTATCGCTTTCAATACATTTAGAATACAAAGTCCAGCCCTAGATCCTATAGGAACCTCCCAGTAGTGGACCAGATAAAAAGAACCATAGAACAGAAGACTGCGAAGAAGAAAGACTCTCCAAAGAGATCTGCAGTGACTTAGCCTGCTTCCAACTTCAGCCACTAGCCATATTGCCTCTGCTATGAAAGACTGTTTCTCCCCTCTGGATCCCTAAGCTGAATAAATCTCCCTTTGACGCCAAAGTGGCTTGGCTTTGAATATTCTCTCACAGCAACAGTTAAGAGTAAATATCACAGTATATTAGACCTTTTTTTCTCAAAATACTTAACCTTTTGATTTTACATAATGTCTATTCTAACCATAGGATGATACGAAATTGTAACTTTGATTTCCATCTTCTTAAGTTCTAATGACAAGGAGTTTATTACCATGAATTTATTGGGCTCTTATATTTCTGTTTGAGAGAAATGTCTATTCATATATTTTGTAATTTTTAATGAATTTCTTAAGAGTATACTGTTGAGTTTTATACTTTTTTTGATATACATCCTTTCTTAAAGAGATAATTGTACAATGGTATCTTCCATCTTGAGGGTTGTATAATCAGAACTTTTGTGTCAATGTATTCTTATTTGCTAATTCCTTTATCCCTATAATCTTCCAGTTCTGTGTAAAATATTGCTTGTGAAAATGTTTTCAAGAATTTCCTTTATTTCTCTTCATTTTATATATTTTTCCTTCTACTTTTTTTCTTGATTTGAGATTTCAAAATACATATTTAACTGTTTATTTACTTGAATTAATTGAATTACAATGTTTCAGAAGTTTCAGACCATGATTAGTGATGTTGGAAAACCAGTAGAGAACTATTCAAGGCAGAGTTGCAACATTGTTTGCCTCATGTGGACCAAAAAAGAAAATGAAAAATGGATTCAAAATCAGGCATAAGCTGTCCCACTTCAATTATGTGGGAATCATTTCTTGATGTTTCCTTAAGATCCACAAACAGCATCATCAACTGAGGAATCGGTGTTCTGCAAATGGGTTACTATTCATGTTTTGAACAGTTTTTGATGTTTTAGGTCTTGATAATGTGTCTGCTGGATAAAATAGAATATTGCTAATCTCCAGTAGCATATTTTTAAGTAGCATTATGTCAACATTTCTTTCATAATTCTCTTTATGAGGACACTTATGTAGTAACTCTAGTAAATGTAATTAATGAAAACATGAGATCAATAGTTATACTAATGAATGACACAGATATATTTATCATAGAGTTTGTTAAACAACATGTAAAGAATAGTGAAATACAATATGCATGATCTTATAAGTTTTGTTTAGATCTATTTGATGTTACTTCTGGATTTTATCTGAATATATTACATAATGAAAAAAGAATGCTGAGAGTGAGTAGCTAACATGTGTCTATTGATTTTACAACTTATGAATGATATACTATCATTAACCATTAGTAATAAAATAGCTAATGAAAAATTTGGGAAATTATCTAAAGAGCTAGTGAAATGAGTTTATTTTGACTTCCAGTGTTAGTAGTCTAATATGTGATATTTCATTGATGGTAAATCTGAACATGGAGTAGTTAGTGTCCACATAACTAAATTCCACTGACAGATACTTACTTCTATCTGAGGTATTTCAAATGTTATTGGTCATCATAGATCTGTCCATTTGAATTGCTTTATTAGTAATGAATTCAAAACTTCACACATTACAAGGTATTTGTTGACACACTTATTTATATTTTCAGGATGTTCAAAGACCTGATGTATATTTTCATGAAATGATGTAAACTCCTGAATCTTACTTTCCATTTGTAGTATTAATCTATCCTTACGTAGAAATCTAAATTTGAGAATATTTATAGAAAGAGCTATAATAGATGAATTACCTAGCAGTGTAATTCATCAACTATAGCAAACTTTAGCATTCAACCTCATTACTTGCAACAGAGGATTTGCTGTGCCTCGGTCATACAACATCCAGGGGGTAGATGGTTTGGCTACATGTTGTGTTTATGCCATAATGGAACTTTCCTGTAAGAAAGTGAAGAAGACATTGTGGTAGCTTTTAAAGAATGTCATGTCACTTCCACTCAAGGGTTCTTATTGCACCAAATTCAAACAACCAAGTCAAATAATCAAGTCTAACAGTAAAATGACAGGGGCCTTCCTGTCATCAGAAGGGCCTGCTGATTCCACTTAGAGTTGCAATGCTCTTGTCAAAACCTGAGCATAAAGAGCAATAAAGACACTAGTCTGTCTTAGTGTTATGCTTATTCCCCCAGAAAATGCTGTTGTGTCCAAAAGTATATACTCAACTTTCCAGTTTTTCAGCATCTATATATATAGAAAATATCAGTTGACTGGAGGTATATGAATCAATATCTGGATTTTCAATTCTCATCCATTGATATATACATGTTTTAGCTTAGTACTATAGTTTAAGATCTGGTATGGGAATATCCCTAGCAGAGTTTTTTTTTTTCTTTTATTATTATTATTATTTCCACTCATACAAACGTAACAGGTACACCGGTCCCCTCCCTCCCTCCACCTCTCCTCAAACCCTCTGCTCCACCCTCTCCTTTCCCCTCCCTCCTCATCCCCCAGTGCCTCCCCCCTCTCAAACCCCAGAGCATCCTTTACCCTAGCAGAGTTTTTATTACTTTAGATTATTCCTGCTGTTCTGGGTCTTTTCTGCTTCCACGTGAATTTTGGCATTGTTTTATCAAGTTCTGTGAAAAATTGCATTTACATTTTGGCTGGAATTACATTGAATCCGTGTGTTTTTTGTAGGGTGGTTATTTTTACAAAGTTAATTCTACTGATCTAGGAACATGGGGGTCTTTCCATCTTCTGGTCCTTTCTGCAGTCTCTTTCTTTAGTGTTTTGAAGCTTTAGTTGCACAGGTCTTTCACATCATTGATTAATTTATTCTGAGGTATTTTAATTTTTGGAGATAAGGTAAATGGTATTTAATTTTTTTGAGACCAGGACAGAACTTGCTCACATTCCTCCATCCCTGGAGCCTGGGTGGCCACTAAGCCAAGTCCCAGGTCCCAGGTGAAGAGTTCTGCCATCACCATCAGCCCTCTGTCCTTCTGAACCACCGGGGACCCTAGCTCATGGTCCACAGAGGACACACTGCTACTCAGAATTAAACAGAATCGAAAGAAAACCTAAGAAAAGCTCTAAGGGACAAAGGCCATACATCTGAAGTCCTCTAAAATCATCCTATCACATGAGAGAGATTCTTCACATCCGGCCCAAAGATAAGTAAACCTCCTTTTTTTTTTACCATACTGCTATTTTTTAGTATTAATCACAGTAGATTAACTTTTCCATATAGCTATATGCAACTCTAGGGATTATACCACTCACCATTACATATCACCAAGATACTAAACCGTAAAAGTGCATTGCCATACTAATATTCACCCCCTGACTTAACTGATGTACTAACAGCCTAATAGCCTCATCTAGGAAATAATACTAACAACAGACAAACGAACCCAAATACAAGGCAAGCACTAGTAATAACTGCCCGAGAGAAAAAATACAAACTAAATCAGTTTAGTCAAAAACACACAAAAACTGAAAGGTCTTAAGAGACAAAACAGCAATGCCCAAGTCAAAGTGCAGATTCATGAGAAACAAAACCCAGGAAGACAAATCTCCCACTGAAAGAATTAACCCCATAATGATGGATTCCACCCAGAACAAATTCACAGATAATAACCAAGAAAACCAAACCCAAGATAACGACTTTCAAAGAATGATCATTACCATGATTAATACTATAAAAGAGGAAATCTGGGAGGAGTTAAAAAACCACATCAACCACTTTGAACAGGAACACAACAGACACTTGGAGGAGCTGAGAAAAACAGTTCAAGAAACAAAAATAGACATACAGCAGTTAAAACAATCTCAGGCAGAGTTTAAAATTGAACTAAAGAACTAAAAGATAAATTATCTTCAACCCAAACTCAACAGTCTTATCAGCAGAACAAATGAAGCAGAAAATAGAATTTCAGACCTTGAAGACAAAGTGGGAGAATTTACCAACTCAGTGGAAGAGGTTCTTAAAGCCAAAAAGATACTTGAGAGGAATATTCAAGAGATATGGGATACCCTGAAGAAGCCTAACATGCGCATTCATGGAATACCAGAGCAAGAATCCCAAAATACCACACCTGAGGAAATTTTCCAAATTATCATAAATGAAAACTTCCCTCAACTGAAGAATGAGAGGCCCATCCAAATACAAGAGGCATTTCGCACTCCAAACAGATATGACCAAAATAGAAAATCGCCACAGCAAATAATAGCCAGAGCACTCCACATTCAAAATAAAGAAAAGCTGCTGAGAGCTTCAAGAGAAAAAATACAAGTCACTTTTAACGGTAAATCTATTAAAATAACAAATGACTTCTCAATGGAAATAGTAAAAGTAAGAAGAGCTTCGAGAGATGTACTTCAAGTATTAAATGAGCAAAAATGTCAACCGAGACTCATATACCCCACAAAACTATCCGCCATGATCAAGGGAGAAAGAAAAGTTTTCCAGCACAAACACAACTTGAAGGCTTACATGCCTACCAAACCAGGCTTTCAAAAAATGCTACAAATGATACTCAAGCTTGAAGAAAAAAACAAGCATACCCAGGAGGACAGAAGGGAAGTATAATACCACCAAAAGCGAAATGTCAAACAATAAACTTACAAAAGCCATTAAACATAAAAAATGTCCAGAATTAAACTACTTTCTCCACTATAACATGAAATGTCAATGGTATTAACTCACAGATCAAGAGACACAGATTACAAACTTGGATAAAAAACCACAACCTATCAATCTGCTGCCTTCAGGAAACCCATATCACCAAAAAAGATAGGCACATAATAAAAATAAAAAGCTGGTCCAAAATTCTGCAAGCTAATAGAACCAGGAGACAGGCAGGGGGAGCCATTATGCTGTCGGACAAAGTGGACTTCAAACCAAAAAAAAATGATAAGAGATGGATGGATACTACATTTTAGTCACAGGTACAATTCACCAGGAAGACTTCACAATACTGAATACATATGTACCTAATACGGGCCCCTCCACATTCATTAAGCAAATTCTACAACATCTAAAGCGAGAAATCAACCCCCAAATGATAATTCTTGGGGATTTCAACACTTACCTCTCAATATGGGATAGATCAACAGGCCAAAAGCTTAACAGAGACACTTTGGAACTCAACCAAACCCTTAAAGAAATGGACCTTACGGATCTCTATCGAACATTTCACCCACATACCAAAGAATACACATTTTTCTCAGCAGCACATGGGACATTCTCCAAAATAGATCACATATTGAGCCACAAAATGAATCTCCACATATAAAGGAAGGTTGCAATTCTAGCCTGTACACTATCAGATCACCATGGTCTAAAGCTTCACATCTACAACACAATAAACAACAGAAAATACACTGACTCCTGGAAACTTAACACTATGATGCTGAATGAGAATTGGATTCAGAAAAATTAAAAAGGAAATTCAAGATTTCCTGAAGGTGAATGATAATGAAAATACAACTTATCAAAATCTTTGGGGCACAATGAAAGCTGTCCTAATAGGTAAGTTCACAGCTCTTAATGCCTACAGCAAAAAAAAAAAAAAAAAAAAAAAAAAGGAAAAAAAAGAATTACATAACTTAACAATGCAGCTTAAAGCTTTAGAGAAACTAGAGCAATCTGATCCCAAAAGCAGTAGAAGGAAGGAGATTAGCAAAATAAGGGGAGGAATATCCAAAATTGAGATTAGGAAAACAATACTGATAATCAACCCATCAAAAAGCTGGTTCTTTGAAAAAATCAATAAGATTGATACACCCCTAGCTAAATTAACCAAATGGAAGAGAGAGAAAACACAAATTAACAAAATTAGAAGTGAAAATGGAGTTATCACTATGGATACCCAAGAAATTCAGAGTCATATAATGTCATATTTCAAAAACTTATACTCTGTGAAATTTGACAACACAAAACAAATGGATGAATTCCTAAGTAAGCACAACTTACCGAAATTGAATCAGGAAGTTGTGAATTATTTAAATAGTCCTATAACATATGAGGAAATCGATGAAGTAATCTCAAATCTTCCCACCAAAAATGACCTGGACCAGATGGATTCATTACAGAGTTCTACCAGACATTTAAGGAGCTAATAACACCAATAATCCATAAACTGTTCCATCAAATAGCAAAGGAAGGAGTACTACCAGATTCTTTTCTATGAAGCTAATATCATCTTAATCCCAAAACCTAATAAAGATACATTTAAAAAAGAAAACTATAGGCCAATTTCTTTGATGAACACAGATGCAAAGATTCTCAAAAAAGTCCTAGAAAAAACATACCAAAAAGATCATCCACGGGGATCAAATAGGCTTTATCCCAGGCATACAAGGTTGGTTCAATGTATGCAAATCAATAAATGTAATCCACCATGTAAACCAGTCTAAAATCAAAGGCCACATGATACTCTCAATAGATGCAGAAAAAGCTTTTGACAAGATCCAACAGACTTTTATGATCAAAACCCTAGAGACAGTTGGAATGGAAGGAACCCTTGTCAATATAATAAAAGCTGTCTACAAGAAGCCCACAGCAAGGATTATACCCAATGGGGAAAAACTCAAAACATTCCCACTTCGATCAGGATCTAGACAAGGCTGTCCACTTTCATCACTTCTTTTCAATATTATACTTGAAGTCTTAGCTGAAGCCATAAGACAAGAAAGGGAGAAAAAGGATTCAAATTGGCAAGGAAGAAGTCAAGTTATCTCCATTTGGTGATGACATGATTTTATACCTGAGTGATCCCAAAAACTCCACCAGGAAACTCCTGGAACTAATTGAGAAGTTCAGCAGGGTAGCAGGATATGAAGTAAACATACAAAAATCAGTGGCCTTCCTCTATGCCCAGAATGAAAGAAGTGAAAAAGCCTTGAGAGAAACAATCCCATTTACTATAGCCCCTAAAAAAAATGAAATACCTTGGTATAAACCTAACCAAGGAAGTAAGTGACCTTTACAATGAAAACTTTAAAACCCTAAAGAAAGAAATTGCAGAAAACACTAGAAGGTGGAAAGACCTCCCATGTTCCTGGATTGGCAGAGTGAATATCATAAAAATGACCATCCTACCAAAGGCAATATACAGATTCAATGCTATACCAATTAAAATCCCAAAGCAATTCTTTAAAGAAGTTGACCAAACAATCTCAATGCTCATATGGAAGCACAAAAGACCCAGGATAGCAAAAGAAGTTCTGAGTAATAAAATCACTGCTCGAGGTATCATGATTCCAAACCTTAGTCTATACTACAAATCCATAGTTATAAAAACAGCCTGGAACTGGCTCCAAAATAGGCACACAGATCAACAGATAAGGCTTGAAGACGCAGATATAAACCCACACAATTACAGCCATTTGATCTTTGACAAAGGGGCCCAGAAAATCCAATGTAAGAAGAAAAGCATCTTCAACAAATGGTGCTGGCAAAACTGGATGTCCACATGCAGAAGATTAAAGCTGGACCCATACTTGTCACCATGTACAAGACTTAATTCCAAATGGATCAAGGACCTTGATATCAGGCCAGAGACTATAAAAACCTTAGTTGAATGTGAAGACAACTCCCTGGAGCTGATTGGACTAGGACAACAGTTCCTAATCTGAAGTCCAATAGTGCAGTCAATACAACCAACATTCAACAAATGGGATGTTATGAAATTAAAGAGCTTCTGTTCAGATAAAGAGATTGTAACCCAGTCACAAAGGCAATGCACAGAATGGGAGAAAATCCTCACTAACCACATATCTGATAGAGCGCTATTATCCAGAGTGCGAAAAGAACTTAGAAAACTAAACACCAAGGAAACAAATGGCCCAATTAAAAAATGGGCCTTGGAACTTAAAAGAAGCTTTACCAATAATGACATTAAATATCTAACGAATATCTTTAAAAATGCTCCACATCCTTAGCCATCAGGGAAACGCAAATCAAAACCTCCCTGAGATATCATCTCACCCCTCTCAGGATGGCAAAAATCCACAATACAAACAAAACTAAATGCTGGAGAGGATGTCAGGAGAGGGGAACTATCCTACATTGCTGGTGGGAATGCAGGCTCATACAACCACTCTGGCGAACCGTCTGGCAATGTTTAAAGAAGTTAAAGATTGAAATGCCATATGACCCAGCTATTCCACTTTTGGGATAACACCCCATACAGCAAAAATTCACCTCAATAGCATAAGCATGACCATGTTCATGGCAGCACTGTTTACAAGAGCAAAGTCATGGAATCAACACAAATGTCCAACAGATGACGAGTGGATAAGGAAAAAGTGGTACATTTATACAATGGAATACTACTCAGCCATCAAAAATGATGAATTAATGCAATTTGTCAGCAAATGGATAGGATTAGAAACAATTATATTGAGTGAAGTATCCCAGACACAGAAAAATAAGTGCCGTGTGTTCCCTAATAGGTGGATCCTAGTTCCAAACCCACTTAGAAACACACTCAAAGATAAATCTCTGTAATCCCTACAGTAATTGCAAAGATTATAAACAGGAGAGAAGGGGAAGAAGGGCCCCACCAGAAACAAGGAGAGAGGGGATCATGCTACAGCAGAGATAATAGGCCACCACCAAGGAATGCTAGAAAGAAATGAGACATCTGGTTAAGCTCACAGACTGTCCTTCCTGGTCACTTGCAACTAATAGGGTATGGTCTTACCAGAAAGGAAGGGCATACAGTCTGGCAGATAGAAGGTAACCAATTTGCAATGGGAGACTGACCCACCCCTCACTGTAGTTTCCTACTCTTATTCCATCTACCTTTGAATCTATCTTATAACAAGTTTCTATTTTAACAGCTTTTTAATCTCTGGCCAGGGGCTGACATCCAATACCCATCTGGATGGATTCAAGGGTATTGCAGGAGCAGCAAAACTGAAAAAAAAATAAACAAACCATAATTCCGAAAATCAGAGACTCTATATCAACCACCTGGAATCAGGCCTGCCTAATCTCTCCCCATCCTGAAGCTCAGGGAAATTTGCGGAAGAGGGAGCAGTAAGATTGTAAGAGCACCAGGATGGGAGGAGTCATGATATGCAAGATACTTCACACAAGTTAGGGTCAAAACAATTATAGTAGGATTCTGAATGATCTGCACAATGACCAACATATCATTGACCCCTCAAAGTCTAGCATGGACTAAAGAAACTAGAATCCTTAGAAGGAAGGGATTAACAGTCACAATAGTGTTCCTATACTTAAGGGGAACACAATGAAGAGTTCTAGGAAATGCCACTGAGTCCTTACACTTCATCAGAGAGGAAGACCCAAAGGAAAGTTTGATATACACATTAAAGGATGCTTCAGAGATCGGGGGAGGGGCACTTGGAGAAAGAGGGGGGGGAAAGGAAGGGAAAAGAGGGGGAGGGAATAGGGTGGTCCAGGGAGGGGTGGAGCGAGGGACTGAGGGACGGGACAGGGGTACCTATTACGTTTGTATGAGCAGAAAAATAAAAAAAATCCACAGTCTCACTTATTTCTTGTGTGTTCAAAAGTTAATGAAAGGTATTGGAACAGCACATTTGTAATATAACTTTCTTTACACATTGCATTAATCTAAGCAAACGGTAATAAAAAAACTGATGTGCTAAAATTCTTAGAAGATTTTCCACTCTAAAAAACCTAGAAACATGAAAATCTGTTTTATCTGAGGATAAATGCGTCAGACTCCTGAAATAAAATAAAAACAGGGATCCTAGGAGTCCTTAACAGGAAGTACTTGGTTTTATTTATTTTATATTTAGTTCAAAAACTTGAAAAAATGTGGTCAGAAATGAATAAATACTATTCTCTTTAGCATTTGACCACTTGATGAATCCTTATAAAATATGTAAAAATAATATATACTGATATGTCAGTTATAAAACAAATGCTCATCTCATTTTTAGTTCCCATGTTATTTTGTAGGTATCAATGTTTATGAACAACCTCGTACTGAAGAGAAGCCAATACTTAAAGATTAGACTTTGCATAAGAGTGTGTGGAGATGGGTGTACTGGTCATCCATTTCTTATGGGACCATATGATCAGAAAATGTGAAGCCAGAAAAAACAAACAAACAAACAATTATTTCCTAAGGCAAACTGTTGTTCATCTAGTTCACTTCTGTCCCAAGTCATCTCAAATTCCAGAGACTTCTGCTGTCATGCTATTTGACAGTGTTCTCTGCTTTAGAAGAGTGTCAAATGCTTAGTGTTTATTTAAAGTTGCTTGTCTGTTGCCTTATCACCCGCTGGGCCAGCAGAGGGGAACAGAAGGCTTCGAGGCGAATGGGCAAGCGCAGGATGGCGTCACCACCAGACCCCGGGAATCAGGTGAGAAGCAGCAGTGGACGAGATGCCACTGATTCAAAGTCATTGAGGGCATTTTGGGCTTATATAAGGTCAGGGTCCAATCAGGTGTTGACATCCATCCTGGGGGAGGAGGGACACAGCCACCAGTCATTTAACTGTTTACTAGGTGTCCATTGCAGGTGCAGGTTAGATGGTTACTTCCCATTCGTTGTTCATTCATCCGCCTGCACAGTCCTCTGTTGGGACATGTCTATACATGCCCAGGCTTGTCCATAGCTGGGAGCTGGGCGAGAGCATTCCTGAATTGGCAGTGCCACACTTTGTCCAGTGGTATAGTTTTTTTTTAAATTTTTTTATTATTTATTATTTATTCAAGCGTGTGTGTATGCACACATGTGTGTGTGTTGTGTGTGTGTGTGTTGTGTGTGTAGAACCACGGACGAATTGAGGAACCACCCCGGGATTCACAGGCTCTGCCCTACCAGGAATCCTACCCCCTACCAGGGGTCTAGGATTCAAACTCAGGACCTTCCGCCTGCAAGGCAGAGGCTTAACCCCTGAGCCACCTCTCCAGCCCCTAGTCGTATAGTTTTATGTAAGCCAAGATGACTAAACTGGTACCAATGACTACATTGCTGTATATGATAGTGTGTATTCAGGTTCATCTGTGTCTCTTGAGTTTCAAAGCAAGTTTTCCTTATCTCCTTATATATAGATATAGATAAATAGATAGATAGATAGATAGATAGATAGATAGATAGATAGATAGATAGATAATTAGAAGTCTGAACATATATTTAGAGAACAAATACATGTCTAGGAGATACCTGTATAGGGAAAGAGAAAGAGACACAGAGAGAGATAGACAGAGAGAGAGAGAGAAAGAGAGAGAGAGAGAGAGAGAGAGAGAGAGAGAGAGAGAGAGAGACTAATTCAACCAATAATTTACAATAGGCCAGGTGCTGACATAAATTATAATTCATACCCTAAAATACTGAAAATAAAGAGATACTTATGGAAAAATAAGTTAATTAAAAAGAAATCATGCTCACTTTCTAAGAAAATACATTATTTCGTATGGGTCATTAACTTTAAATGGTTTTAATATCAGGAAAATTTTATGTGAAAGTTTTTAATTCTTTTAGATGTTTTAGATTACTTAGGTATGTGTATCTGAAAAAAAGCTCTCCAAAATAGCTTTAAGTTACCAGTTGTGAGAATCCAATTTATACTGAACCTGACATTGCTGCAAAATCCCATGATTAATTTACTTTACACATCCTAATTTTGAATATAGTCATCCATATTACTGCTATTAAAGATTCAGAATTACAATGTTTGAATATTTCATCATGTAGGCATGACGTTGGAGGGAGGTTGAGAATTATATACAGAAAATATGAAGCATTCTGATTTCATTGAAGTAAGAGTTGCAATATAATCTCACAGAAATCTTTTAGGATTATGAAAGAGGTATGGATCAATGTCCATTTATTCCTCATCAGATTAATCTTTGATGAAGTCCTAGGCAAGTGCTTGGATGTTGATACCATTGTCAATTATACTTCTAAGGAGACAGATGTAGCAACTACACACTACTACTACTCACATGGTACATTTTATTTCTTATGGCTCCTACTGATAGAAAGAGAGGAAAGTGGTACAAGTAAATCAACAATTAATATGCTATCTTCTGTAGTGTTTTAAAACTCTGGGCCTCTTAGACAAGTCTACTGTCATGTCCTGTGACAAACAGGCTGGTAAGATAAGATCCCAACCTGGAGAAAAGAGCTTCAAGAAAGCACCTTCTGGAAACAGGATGTGGTTTATTTTGAAATAAATAATAAAGATATGAAACATATGGGTGTTGTCAGGCTTGCAGCTGGCTCTTTAAAATAGGCAGTTGCTAGAGGTCTGAGTGGTTGCTAAGAACCACTCCCCTCCAGTTTTGCCTCTTATCTTTGACAGACAAGTTCCTGTCTTTTTGTGATTGAGCATGCTCCTATCTCTGACAGAGGAGTTCTCTTTTTTGTGGATTGGGTGCCTCCTATCTATTCCCAGGTCTCTTTTTTGTTTTTTCCCAAAAACTAGCTAGGGTATCAATTCTCCCTAGGTTTCTGCCCCCTGAACTGCAGATATCAAGTAATTTGCTTTAGTCTTTTGTTTCCTAAATAAAAAACAAGCCTGCTTTTAACTTTAAATTAAATTCTGACTAGAAATTTTATGTCCAATCATACACAGTAAATAGACTTGTAGCCAGAATGTATATGCTGATTGTAAAGAAATTAGAGAACAAGAGTCCTAAAACATAGGTGGGTAGAATTTCCTAAAATATATGACTCCTGTTAAATTAATTCAGAAATTCTACAAATATGAGACTATGCCATCTGTTCACTAAAATCAATAAATGACTATTTTTAAAGAACACATAAGTTAATAGAAAATAATAATAATATAATTCCTAAAATTAATACACAACTATTTCTTAGAGAGCACATGAGTTAAAAAATAAAAATAAAATAAATCTTAATATAGTTCTTACCATTATAACCTAATATAAGCCAACTTACATAATAACAGCCAGAATCTGATATCCTCAAAAAAAATTTAACATATAACATGTGCCCCCTCCAACAGATTCACCTTTACCATTTACAAAAATGTATAATAGATATAACACAAATTAAAAAGAAGCTCAACCTCAATATATTTTAACTAAATCTCAAATGAAGTCTTTGTTAAATACAACAGTACATACTTAGACCCTATGACTATTTGGTGAGATATTGTAAAACAAATAAATTTAGAGAGACTCAGGGCTGTGAAAAACCTGTTATAGGGTTGGGAAAAAAACCTGTTGAGATATGATAAAAATTTGTTTGTGTCTCACCCTCAAACAGTGGGTTAGGTTCTTAAAGAATGTTTATCCTAAAGGTGATTCCTGCTGATTAGAAGGATACTGTCTGTCTGCAACATTCTCTGCCCAAAAATTTTCTAGTATAAAAACTGCTACAAAATTCCAATAAAATAGATTCAGATTCACCCAGCCCAGAGTTGTGTGTGTGTCTGTCTCTCATTTGCCAACTCTTTGCCACACTTGGTCGAAGGGAGCCCTGGACTGGGAGGTTGCAGCGTGGACTGCAGCAATTCTACAAGGTAGAAACACATTGATCTAGTTGTATGAGAATGGAAATTTGTACAGTGTCTTAGGTTCATATATATTTCCTCAACTTCTATAATTCACAAATGAATGCTTCATAACACAAGATATATTTTGTCACAGTAAACTTCAATTAAAATACTCTAATATAAGTGTACTGCAGCTCTTATTTTTGAGTTGTAAAAAAAAGTGTACTACAAAGTTACACTCTGATGTTACTGTATTACCATTCAAATACTTGTAGTTTGGGAAATTTAATTCCACTACATGGCAATTATAATCGGTTTTAGGATTTACAATGCATAATAAAAGATAATAAACCTGTTTATTACTGCACAAGGCATCATTTTTCACTTTATAATTTCTCATATTGTGCTATATGTACTTACTTTATTAAGTAATTGATTTTTTGGTATTCTGCTCAATATTGTGATATATTTTCACTGGCGATCTGACATGTGATTTAATGATGACTTAATCAATATTAATAAGAAATTCCCATAGAAATGGTAAATTTTACACAGTTTGTTCTAAAAAGATTCAGTTGAGCATTGTTAAATCAAATCGGTGTATAATAAATGACAGCATTAATGTACTGATAATATAAATCAATTTTATTTAGAAACCAGTGTATCAACTTGTAGATTGATGTTTTACCATAAGTTATTTAATAGACCATTGCCAAGACTTAAGTATGAAATACTCCCATCAGTTGGATACTTGGTCCCCAACTATTGTTGTTGGCAAACCTTTGTTAGGTTGAGTTTTGCTGGAGTGATATACTAGAGGTGGGCCTTAAGCTTTGATAGTTCTGCATTGGTTCCTGTATCTCTCTCCCTCTCTCTTTCTCCTTTTTGAGTATGGCTGTAATGGAGCAGTTAGCTTCCTGTATGTACTGTCAAGTCTTCATTGCTTGTTACATGTGTTCGTCATCTTCCCACCTTAATGGCCTGCATCTCTCATAAAACATATACTAAGCAACCTTTCTGTTAAGTTGATTGAGTCACAGAATGCTGTTACTGCAACAGAACAGGAAATGGAATAGCCCTCTGCCTCATCTATTTGCATAGTAACTCCGGAATTCATTCTGGAGGTTAAATCCATCCACTGGATTGAGAATCATGTTTGGAACAGGGTACATCCTCTGAAGTACAGCATGTGCAATTCCTTACTGCAAAGAACTGGAAAAGTTACATCACTGTCACTGCTGCTGTGTGCTTAGCAAGTGAACAGTAACATTTTCAGTTAAACTCAGTTTTAGAAAACACATAGCTCAATACCTTTGCCAAATATTTGAGAAATAAATTGAAAACAATGATGTTCCACGTCAGTGTCATAGAGTTTAGTTACAAAATAGTATTTCTTGATATATTGAAGAAAACCAAATCTCTAAAGCTTGTTATTTAGACTTTTTATTATGTCAAAAGTAATATAAATAACTCACTCTAATCATTGTAATAGATTATTATAAATGTGCTTATGAAGAACTATACAATTACATATATCTGAATAATAAAATATTATTAAGCAGTACAGTAAAACAGAACTAAAATAAAGCATTTCTCAATTATTTACCAATTGATTAAATTTCTGGCATACTGCTTAGATTCTGTCTTCTATACTTTTAGAAGCTATATCGCCATCAACATACAATGCATGTTATATCAAAGCATGCAAAATATTTAAGTAAAGATAAAACATAATCGAAACTCTAAAAAAATGCTGATTTGGCTTGCAATAAGAAATCCCATGAAATATCTCTTTCATTAATGCTCATGCAGCATATAAAGATTGTAGAAAGAATTTGAATATCAATTCCTATTTGAAGATATGAAAAATATAGTGTTCTTAATGAAAGTATAATTAACAGAAATATATATTCCAAAATAACATCTTGATGACCTGAAGTAGGAAAAAGTTACTAAATATGTACAAAGTATGTTTTATAAAAGAAATTCAGCATTGAACTGTTACATATATATCTAAACAAAATCTTAGGAAATAGGAAACTGTCCTATAGTTGGTCAATATTATTCTGCAGCAGAACAGAAGCAAAGGCACAATGTTTTCTGTGAATGCATGATAGTCAATGTGTGATTGAATTTCAAGTGAACTAACCATTGCTTGGCAAAATTCACAGTTCTCTTCTCTACTTTTTATTTTGAGACAATGTGTTACTAGTCCTATAGCTGGAGTTTAGGTTTCTTCCCCTAGGACATTCAAGGAATGTGGCCTTTAAAAACTCCCTCTCAACAACTACCCCAAAGTCTAGCAAGGATCACAGGAGAGAAGGCTCCAAGCAGTAGGATCCTTAGAAGTAAGTGATTAAACACTCATAATAAAGTTCCCATGCTAACTGGGTGCCCAAGAAGAGGGCCCAGTCTATGCCACTGAGTCCTGAATCCTCACTAAAGTGGAAGATTCAGAGGGAGGTTAGGCATTCAAGGGTTCTGCAGAAGATAGGAAGGAAGGGGGAAGCACTGAGAGGAAGAGGGAGAGAGGGGGGCAAAAACAAGGGAGTAAGGGGGGAGAGTGCAATGGGGACAATAGGAGAGGGAGAGGACTGGGGTAACTATTGAGCTTGTATGACTAGGAAAAAAATGTGAGAAAAAAAACTTCAATACATAAAAATTAGTCCTCAGCTGGTATCTACTCTAAACTTGACAAAGGGTAATTCCAACTATTCAGTAACGACAATAAAAGGTTTAATGTTCTTATGTTATTTGTGATTTTTTTATACATTTTTTATTATTACCGCTCATACAAACTTAATAGGTAGACCAGTTCCCTCCTTCCCTCCTCCTCCCCCCCGAATCCCCTGCTCCCCCTCCCCTCCCTCCCCATCCCCCAGTGCCTCCCCCCCAATTCCCAGAGAGTCCTTTATTGTGTATGCCTAACTCTCCTCTGGGTCCTCCTCTCTGATGACGTACAAGGACCCAGTGGCATTTCCCTGAACACTATTTGTGATTTTTTTATATTTTGGTCAAATAATTTTTGGGAATTAACTAGGGAAAATGGAAAGTACTAGTTGATTTATAAATCAATTTTAACTTTAGGTACATTTGATTATATAGAATACACAAATAAGGGAGGTTATATTTTCTGCCATTCTAATTGTCTAAGAGTTCTAATCTTCAGTGATAAAATATTACACATATGAAATATACAATAATCAAAATAAACACATGTGCATGCATATCTTTATTTTGAATGATTTTTTTAAAATTTTTATTCTTTGATATCTCATACATGAATACAATAAATTTATGCTATTCCACTCTTTGCTATCTGGTTCCATCCACACATTCATTTTATACTGCGTTTCCAATCAGTTTCCCTCAATTTTAATCTCATTTTGTATATGTAGGTCACTGAGTTTTAACTGAAAATATTACAATTTGCACTAAAAATTTTCCTTATGGAATTCTGGAAACTTCCATTGCTTTAGTTGTAAGATGCCTGTGCCCCCTCGTATTTTCTCTTTACTTATTTTGCTTTGTACTTTCTTATAAAAATTATGAATACACTTCAGTATTATGACAATATCAAAAGGACTAAAAATAATAAAAGTGCTTATGAGAATAGATAAATATGATATAAACTATTGACTTCAAATATATAAATGATTCATACAATAAAGTAAATAAAATAAATGAAGCATAAGAGGAGCATGCATTCACATAGTTATATATGCAAGAGGATTTTTACATGGACAGTAAAAATATCTAATTATTTGGCAACACTTTAATTTAAGTAAGGTAAGTAAAAAACCATACCTTTGGAGACTTCACCGAATGAACTTACTTTTCAATTAATTCCGGTATTGAGTACATATTATTTGCCTAATGATTTCCCCACTCAGAATTCTCCCTTTTATTTGATTCTGCTCAATTCATCAGTCCCCCTTTTTACTTCTATTTTCATCCACTATAATTTAATGTATACGTACCTGATTTTAAATGACTACATTTTAAACTCCAGAAACCACACATGTAAGAAAACTTCTGGTATTCGTGTTTCTGAGACTGACTTAATTAATACAAATGATTGTCTCCAGTTGTGTTCATATTACTGAAAACATCATAACTTCGCTCTTTATGGTTGAAAAAAATTCACTTTAGTATATAAACTCATTTTTCCATAGCATTTTCTCTCTTGTAGAGAAATTGGTTCAATATCTTAGTTCTTAGGAATACGGCTTCAAAAATCACTGATGTGCAAGTATCTCTGTCACAAGTTGATATGATGCGGCTGGGTAATGTGATGGGTTTATTTATGTCCTTTTCTAAGTTTTTGAGAGGCTTCCACGCTAAATGTCCATGGAGGATGGTTATATATGATAGAGAATATATATGTTGCTAAATATTCATATTTTCCAAACTATCCATAAATTTGACTAGTTTGTTTATTGCATTGTTTTCATGTTGTACAACTGATTTCTTTGTATAGATTATTATTTATCTTAAATTCAAGTATTAATTAGGGAAAGAGACTCCCCATTTACCAATGAAACTGGTTGTTTATTCTCTGCTGACTGATCTGTAACTGTCCTCAAGGAGAACATAAACTTGACTAGCATTATTGTTGTAGTTACAGCTACATAGTTTATGTGGGTCCATTAATTTCTCTTTGCTATTGTAAAAGATAATCACACATATTAGCTCAAGATTTTTTATTTTCCTGCTTTGGAGCTCAGAATCTTAATTAAATCTTGTTTTAAGTTAAAAATTAGTGTTTTTAGGACTTATCTCCTTCAAGGTACTTTGAAGCAAGTTCTCCATTCTCATATTTTCCAACTTTTAGAGAATGTGATCCTATTCCTCTTCAATGCCAGCAGTATTTGTTGCAACTATTTTTAACTCTGCCACTTAATCCCAAAGTTCCTGCTTTTTTCCCTCATTTTAAATCTCTGATATTATGAAGGACTATATAGTTAACTAAAGAACTACCTTATTAAAATGTACTACTTTTATTCTATTTTCCATGAATTAGACATTCAGAATTAGGATGCATGCAACTTTGTGAGATTTCTAGTCTCCATAAAACAGTAGTATTTGAGATACCTTTCTAAAAATTTAAATATTAAAATGAAAAACATTTGACATATCATAATTTGTTCTTTGAAAGCAACTAATTTTTCATTATCACATGTGAGTCCTCTTAATGTTTTAGTTTATATGTTTACCAATGCTCCCTGAAAATCAAATTAATTTATAATATTTTAATTGGAGTCACTTAAGCAAACAGTAAGAACAAACATCTTAATGATGTATCTGTATAGAAATTCTAATTTTGAACTTTATAATTTTGATTGCTAGAAAATGATACTTTCCTTCGATCTCAACAGAAAGGAAGGGCATAGAGTCTGGCAGACAGAAGGTAATCATCCTGCAAATGGGAGACTGACACCCTCCCTTATTCCATCTACCTTTCAATCTACTCTTATAATAAGACTCTATTTTAACAGCCATTTATCTTTGGCGAGGAGTTGCATCCAATACCCATCAGGATGGGACCAAGGGCGGTGCAGGAACAGCAAAACTGGATGAAGAAGAAGGAAAAAAAAAGAACAACAAACCATAATTCAGAACATCAGAGACCCTACATTGATCACCAAGAACCAGGCCAGCCTAATCTCTCCCCATTCCAAAGCTTAGGGTAATTTGCAGAAGAGGGGTCGGTAAGATTGTAAGAGCCTAAAGATGGGGAGGAGTAATGATATGCAAGATACTCCACACACGTTAGGGCCAAAGTAATCATAATAGGACTTTACATGACCTGCACAATGACCAACATTTCATTGACCCCCCCGCCCCCAAAGTCTAGCATGGATCACAGGCTCTAAGATCCTTACAGGCAAGAGATTAATAGCCACAATAGTATTCCTATACTAAAGGGGAACACAAAAAAGAGCTCTAGGCAATGCTACTGAGTTCTTACATCTCAACAGAGAGGAGGACCCAGAAGGAAGTTTGACATGCAAACTAAAGGATGCTCCAGGAATGGGGGGAGGCACTGATAGAAAGGGAGGGAGGGGGGAAAGAAAGGGGAAAAGAGGGGACAGAGCAAGGAGATCCAGTGGAGGGAGGGAGGGTAATGGGGTACCTATCAAGTTTGTGTGAGTGGAAAAAATAAATTAAAAAAACCTTTAAAAATGATACTTTCCTAATAATAATGTAATAATTTCAAAAGGCTTTGATGTTTTTATAAATATAAAAATTTTACTCATGTGAATCTATGAAAATGTTTCTAACAGTGGGAAATTTTGTTAAGATATTTCTAGAGATATTTGTAAAGTTTTCTGAAGTACACAGCTATTTAAAGCTAGACACTTGCCCCTTCAACATTTAAGTTTTATTCTAATTATAATCATTTAAAAAACTCTATTCTAGCTTGAAATTAAATAGAATTTCTCAATGAATGGAAAAATTGGGGATAAGACAAAGGAGAGTTAAGTTTCCGACCTTTACATTTTGGACAACCCAGTAATAAAGAAATTCTCTGTCATTATGATTATTCTGAAGCCATTATTACTCAAATGAATGCTAAATACTTTTTTTTCTGCTCAGGACCCCACACCCCAGTAGACTCCCTGCTCCACAGGTAAGGACCATAGACCATGCCCCTGATCCCAGACCATCTGCACAACTCACTAGTAGCCAGTCTGCCTTTTTGATCCTGGGTAAGGCCTCTAGGCCACCCCAGGCCCAAAGTCATCTGTAAACCCCGCTATCCACTTTACCTTTCTGTCCTGAACCTCAGATCCTGGTCTGTGGTGGACTACCTGCTTCTCAGAATTCAACAGAATCCATAGAAAACCCAAGCAAGAGACTAGGGGAAAAACATCATACATCTGAGCTCTTCTAAAATCCCATCATATTGGAAAGAATCTTCACATCCAGCTCTAAAATAAATAAACAGTTTCTACCAACATGTTATTCTCAATTATTAGTCACCAAAGTTTAACATTTCCATATAGCCCACACAACTTGAAGGATTACACCATTCACCCTCACATATTGCTAAGGAAGAAAAAAGTGCACTACCATAGTAATTTTCAATATTTGTCTACTAAACCCACCTTAATTGATATACTAACTAACAATACAATAGCCTTATCTAGGAAATAACATCAACAGCAGACAGGCACATACAATTCCAAGGCAAACACTAGCAATAACTGCTCAAGTGTAGTAATACTGTCTAATTCAGTTCACTTCAAACCACACAAAACAAAAAGAAGGACAGAAGAGAAAAACAAAAATGTCCATGTCACAATGCAAATCCATGAGAAATAAAAGCCAAGACAACAAATTTACAGACAGAATCTATCCCATAATGAAGGAATCCACCAGAACAATCACAGAATATATCCAAGAAAGTCATATCCAAGATAATGTCCACCAGAAATCTCCTGGAACTAATACATAAGTCCAGCAGCCCCTAAAATAATGAAATACCTTGGTATACATCTAACCAAAGAAATGAGAGACCTTTATAATGAAAACCTTAAAACCCTAAAGAAAGAAATCACAGAAGACACCAGAAGGTGGAAAGACCCCCCCTATGCTCTTGGATCAGCAGAATCAACATCACAAAAGTGACCATCTTACCGAAAGCAATATACACATTCAATGCCTTATCACTAAAATTCCCAAAGTAATTCTTTAAAAAAATTGACAAAACAATCTCAAAATTTTGATATGTTGTATTTTCATTATTGTTCACTTATAGGAAATCTTAAATTTCCTTTTTGATTTCTTTCTGAACTCATTTCTCATTCAGCATCATAGTGTTTAGTTACCAAGAATTAGTGTATTTTCTGCTGTTTGTTGTGTTGTGGATATCAAGCTATAGACAGACCAGGGTGGTTTGACAGCCTATAATTTGAGAATTCCTGAATATGTGGAGGTTCATTTTGTGGCCCAATTTGTGGTCTCTTTTGGAGAATGTTCCATAGGCTGCTGATAAGAATGTGTACTCCTTGGTGCTAGGATGGAAGTTTCGATAGAGATCAATTAGATCCATCTCCATAAGGGTTTGATTTAGTTCCAATATATGTCTGTTGAGTTTTTGGTCTGTTGATGTATCCCATGTTGAGAGTGTGGTGTTCAAATCCCCAAATATTATTACTTTGGAATTAATTTCTTGTCTTAGATGTTGTAGTGCTTGCTTAATGAATGTGGAGAAGCTCATATTACGGGTGTATATGTTCAGTATTGTGAAGTCTTCCTGGTGAATTATTCTGGTGACTAAAATGTAGTATTCTTCTCTATCTCTTGATTTTCCTTGGTTTAAAGTCCACTTTGTTAGATAGCCTAATTGCTCCCCTTGCTTGTTTTCTAGTTCCATTAGCTTGAAGAATTTTTGACCAGCCTTTTACTTTTAGAATGTGTTTATCTTTTGTGTTGAGATATGTTTCCTGAATGCAGCAGATGGATGGGATTTGATTTCTAATCCATGTTTGTAACTTTTGTCTTATGATTGTTCAGTTAATTCCATTGAAATTTGGGTTATAATGGAACAATTTCTTTTGATTCCTGATTTTTTTAATGTTTAGTGGCTTTCATAGGTGTAATATTTAGCTGGTAGGATGTGATGCTATTAAACTTCCATTCTGTCATCCTGGATAGGCTTGTTCTTTTCTTCAAGTTTGCTTATCTTTTCTAGCATTTTTTGAAGGCCTGTTTTGGTGATCATGTAAGCCTTTAAGTTGTCTTCATGGTGGAAAATTTTTCTTTTACCCTTGATCATGACTGTTTTGATGTGTATATGAACCTGAATTCACATTTGTGAGCATTCAATACTTGAAGCACATGTCTCCAAGCTCTTGTGGCTTTTACTGATTACATTGAAAAAAAATCATTTGTTATTTTAATAAGTTTACCCTTAAAAGTGACTTTTTCTTTTCTATTGAATCTCTCAGTACATTCTCTTTGTCTTGTATGGGTAGTGTTTTGAATATTATTTGCTGTGAAGAGTTCCTATTTGGGTCATGCCTGTTTTGGGTGTGGAATGCCTCTTGTATTTGGATGGACCTCTCTTTCTTTAGATGTGGAAAGTTTTCCTTTATTATAATTTGAAAAATTCTTTTCTTTTTTTTTTTGAATTGGAAATTATTTTTCCTTTTTTTTATTAAAAATTTAATTATACATTTTAAAATTTTTTACCAGTTCCCTCCCTCTCCCCCTCCTCCCCCCGAGCCTCTTCCTCCCCCTCCTCTTCCCCCAGTGCCTCCCCCCCAATTATTTTCAAAGCCTGATCTTTACTATAATCAAAACAATGAAAGAGGAAATCTGGGAGGAATTAAATAACGACATCAACCAGTTTGAACAAGAAAACAACTGGCACTTGGAGAAGATGAAAAAAGCAGTTGAAGAAACAAAAAAGGCTTAGAGTACTTAAAACAATCTCAAGCAGAGTTTAAATTTGAACTAAAAGAAAAACTATCTTCAACCCATAACACAACAGTCTTATCAGCAGAACTAATGAAGCAGAAAACAGAATATCAGATCTTGAAGACAAAGTGGAAGAACTAACCAGTTCAATTGAAAAGGTTATTAAAGGCAAAAAGATACTTGAGAGGAATATTCAAGAGTTATGTGACACCGTTGAAGCAGTCCAACATGCATATTCATGGAATACTAGAACAAGAATCCCAATATACCACAACTGAGGAAATTTTTCAAAATTCACATGGAATCACAAAAGGTCCAAGAGAGCAAAAACAATCCTGAGTAACAAAAACATTGTTGGAGGTAACACCATACCAAACCTTAATCTATACTATAAATCCATAGTAATAAAAACAGCCTGGTACTGGCTCCAAAATAAACATAGATCAATGGATAAGGGTTGAAGCCCCACACATAAACCCACATAATTACAACTCTTTGATCTTTGGCAAAGCGCCCAAAAACTCTGGAAAAATATAGCATCTTCAACAAATGGTGCTTGGAAAACTGGATATCCACATGCTGAAGATTAAAACTTGACTTGTACTTGTCACCATGTACAAAAATTAATTCCAAATTCATCAAAGACTTTAATATTTATTCCAGAGACTATAAAAGCCATAGTTGAAATGGTAAGGAACTCCCTTGAGCTGACTGGGCTAGGCCAAAAGTTCCTAAACAGAAATCCAATAGCACAGGCACTGGAACCAACCCTCAAAACATGGGGTCTTATGAAATTAAAGAGCTTCTGTTTAGCTAAAGAAATTGTAAACTGAGCAAAAAGGCAACCAACAGAATGGGAGAACATCTTCACTGACCACATATCTGTTAGAGCTCTATTATCCAGAGTACACAGAGAACTTAAAAAACTAATACCAAGGAGACAAATAACCAATTAAAAAATGTGCCTCAGGACTCAAAAGAAACTTTTCCAGGGATAAAATTGAAATGTCTAACAAACATCTTATGAAATACTCCACATTCTGAGCTATCAGGGAAATGCAAATCAAAACTGCCTTGGGATAGCATCTCACTCCATTCAGGATGGCAAAAATCCACAATACAAACAACACTGAATGACAGAGAGGATGTAGATAGAAGGGAACTCTCATACATTGTTGGTGGGAATGAAAGCTTATATGACAACTCTGGCAATAACTATGGTGACTTCTAAAAAATTAAAGATCGAAATGCCATATAACCTTGCTATACTACTTCTGGGAATAATCCCCTATAGTACAGAAATTCACTACAATGACATGAACACAACAATGTTCATTGGAGCAGCACTCTTTACAATAGCAATGTCATAGAATCAACCCAAATGTCCAAATGGATAATGAAAATGTGTTATATTTATATAATGGAATACTACTTAGCCATAATAAAAATGAATTAGTGAAATTTGGCAATAAATGTATGGAATTAGAAAAAAATCATTGAGAATATAGGGACTGGCAGATAGAGGGTAACCATCCAGTGAATGTGACACTGACCCTTCCCTGCCGTCACTGCTGTGTACTATTCCTATTCTTCTATCTACTTTACAGTCTCCTCTTACATTAAGATCTTTGTTTAAACATTCTTTTTATCGTTGGTTAAGAGGCAACCTTCGATACCAATGAGGATGCAGCCAAAGTCAGTGCAGGAAAAGCAAAATTGAAAACAACAAAGCAAAATTCAGAACACCAAAGACCATACGTAATTCACCTGGAAACAGACTAGCCAAATCTCTCTCCATCTTGAAGGTCAGGAAACCTTGTGGAAAAGGAAGCAGCAAGATTGTAAGAGTCTAAAGGTGTGGAGTACCAACAATATGCAAGATGCTCCACACAAGTTTGGGCTGTAGCAGCCAGGATTTGACTTTGACTGACCTGAGCAATGGCTGACATGTCAATGATCCCCACCCCCCAAGTCTAACATGGCTCACAAGGGAAAAAGGCTCCAAGCAGTGGAATCTTTAGAGGCAGGGGATTAAACAGTCAGAACAGAGTTCCCATACTAAAGAGGATCCCAAGAAGCGGCTCCAGGCTATGCCACTGAGTCCTCCCAAGGGTGGAGAACTCAGATGGAGGTTTGGCATTCACATAAATGGATGCTCCATCCAGGGGATGGGAAGGAGGAAGGGGGAGGCTCTGTGAGAGAGGGAGAGATACAAGGGGAGTAAAAGGAAGAGGGGAAGGGGGGAGAGTTCAACAGAGTACAACTGGGTTGTGGAGGGAGGAGGGAGAGGACAGGGCTACCTATTGAACTTGTATGATTAGGAAAAATATAAAGTCTGAAGAGAAAAAAAGAAATGCTAAATAATGCTGGTATTAGGAACACTATAGAATCTGATCCTAAGAAATAACTTTACTTATTTAAAAATGATAAGGGATGTTCTAGCTTGCTGAACAGTCTGGGGTTTCTCAAGAGCAATAATTTAGCTTCTGAAATTTGCTTGTAATGATATATGTAGTATGTGTGTATAATACACAATTTCAAATATATGAGACATATGTATGGTGGGTGTTATGGCTTGAAATGTTTCCCCCATAGGTTCATATATTTGGGAAAGTCATGGAGATGGAGATTTCCTGCTGGAAGTCTGGGACAGGGAGTGAACCTTGAGGTGGAGTAGTCCCACCCTTACTTCCAGGAGAGGTGTTCTCTAGAAGTGCCAGTCTGCAGCTCTCAACCTGCTGGATGGATGCAACTTAGTCTGCCTCCAATTTCTGTGGCCAGCTGTGCTGCTCCTGCCATGAAAGACTTTATCTCCTCTGTGTAACCACGTGATGAATAAATCTCCCTTTCTTGCTTTAAGTTACTTGTGTTTGAGTATTGTTTCATAACAAGAGATAAGAATAAGTAGTATACTAGGAGAGCTATAGTTTTAGAAGTATCACAGCCACATAAAATTCAGTGGATAATTTTTGATGCATAACTTTCAAAATAGATTGCTCATTTAGAGGTACAAAATATAATTTTTATTTTCAGCTTTCAGAATTTTAATATTTGCTTTGGTAGATACATATTATAGATTTTATTACCTGCATATTATTTTATGAGGTCGTTTCTCTTGAATGTCAAATGCTAGCAGATTTCTTCAAATAAAACAAGCCATGACAGGAAGCTATGCAGCTTAGTATTAAGATGATGGGGCAGCATGAGGAGAGGTCTGAAGGAATGAGGCACCTGGTATGCATATCTGTAAAGTGAGCTTGTTTAATGAATGAGGAGAGTAAAAATGAAGGCCCATCGTGTCAAAGATACTTATATAATTACTGGATGTCACTAGTGAGTAGAAAAGAGAAAACAATGAAAGTGTAAACAATTGCTGAGTGAAACAACCATGTTTAGAGAAAGCAGTGTTATAAACTTTGAATGTTCATTTGAATTGTATAGATTGGCATAAAATACAGAAAGAAATGTAACGTGATTAGGAAAATATTTCAGAGTAAATTATATGAGAAGCTAAAGAACACAAGCTAATTTAGATATTGTCAGCATAATTAAAAAGAGAAGACTAGGTGGAATGCAACATTAGATTTGGAAGTATGTGTTGTTCACCCTAGTTTGGAAAAATAAGCCATCCAAATAAGTGAAAAATGTCAGAATATAGCAGAATAACATGTTTATGCGGAGACCATATTATTGTGTATTTAGAAATCTTAAAGTATGTTTGAAAAACCAGTCAATAACACAAATCTACTGATTGTAAGTAACTCTCAGTATCACACAATCTACTGATTGTAAAAAAGCAAGAACTATATACTATATAGAAACTTAAATGTTATATATTAACTTTAATAATTTGACAAATAAAACTGAATATTTCATAAAACATTCAAAATAAGAAATATCTAAGGATAAATTTAGGAAAGCATATGCTAGATTTTACATTGAACTGTATTGAACAGGAAATCTTAAATGCCCTTTCTTCATGTTCAATAATGCCACAATAACAATTATCCTAGAATATGTTCATTTATTCAACATATATTCAAAATATTCTATCAAATTTATTTTATTATTTTATAAATAATCTCATTCCAAAATTTATATAGAACACATGATAATGACTTTACACTCCCTATATTCAGACAGAAGCAAATGAAAAAACTATAAAAAGACCAATATTTGATGATTCATAGTAACTTCTTTGAATTTCACATGACTACATATATATAATTTATGACATACTCTCTCCATGTATGGCAGAAAATTCAATGCAGTGGATATTGATATAAAGAAATAAATTTTATGGATTACAGTTCTTTATCAATTTTTTGAAATTACAAGTTCAGTAACAGTAAATATGAAATTACTTATATTTTCTATTTCTTATCTTTTTGGTAAAATATTTATTTCAAGTGATTAATATGCATCACTTTGGTCCAGATCGAAATTTTTTCCCTGAAGGCTCAAGTAGCAAATATTTTAAACTGTGCATTCTGAAAGCAACACGAAAATTACTGTCCTTTAGCAGATATATACATAACAAAAAAGAAATTCATTGTAATTATGATGATGAAAGTATGCAGCTTCAATATTTCCATTTTAAATTTATTATATTTGTATGTGTGTGATATATGTGCACATATGTGTGGTGGCATACATGCATGTGAACATATTAGCCCAGATGATGATTTTCAGTGCCCTGTTCTATTATAGATTCTCTTATAGACTTGAGAAAGGATATCTTTCTGATCCTGGAGCTAGAATCTGAATTTAAATTTGGTACCCAGAATCTGAATCTGAATTTCTGAAATTTTAATATTGATGCAATTTACACACTCTCAGTGTCATTCTTCTTTCAGTTATCTTCCTATATTTCAATAATGAAATGGAAATAGATAGTTGAGAAAGTTGGTTCATAGGAACCATTTGATGACTCCTGTTCTAGGTAATCAGTTACTATCATAGAGTCCATTTGATCAATATCTTATATATTTTGTGCATGCAAGTGTATTTTGACAGCTATGGATTATTTTCCTCTTCTGATTATCAGTGTGATCAAAGCCAGGGCTTCTCAGTTGCTAGGCAAGTTTTCTTCCTTTGAGCTATTCCTCACCTGCTATCTTTCTATTGGCAATTGGCTCACTTTGTTTAAAAAAAATATCAGAGTAAACCTGAAATACCTGATGATTTCAGAAAAATCAAATTTATCAATTTAAAATAATGTTTTAATTTGTAAAATATTGCATTCATATTTAAAACAATACAAATTTTTTCAATTTGTTCAATTTTTTACTTTTCATGAATTAATAAGTAAATAAATATTGAATAAAATATTTTTGTAGTTAATATTTTCTAATGGATAGAAGACTGCAAGAACTGAAAGGATATGTCAGGAAATATTAACACCATTCAAAGTGACAGAACATAAGATTTAATAAAATGGCACTGGAGAATCACAGGGACAGACACAACCATCTCCCAACTATACCACAGGTTAGCTCTACATATAAATGGGTGTATGGGTGTATCTGATTGTTAAAATATAAAACAATGTGATCTGTATTAGAGGAAATTTTTTAAAGTATATCGGATTTTGAAATCAAGTTGCCATTCATTTAACTTGGAAATTGGCAAGATGTAAAATTAATACTACTAGACAAGAGTGAAAATTCAAATAAATTTCTTGTCCTTTGTTATAAATTAATCGATCTAAAATCAATTTTAATCAATTTTAATTCATGCCATACTTTGTGAGTTAAATTAATAGCATTAACGTAGACTAATCATACTTGTTAGTCTTTCAAATTTCATGGATTAGTGCAACTTTTTATCATTTGAACATTTAAAAATCTGCAACCATATTTACTTAAGAAAAAAACATTTTATTAGCCTTTTGCACAATTCTTTTCCTGCAAGAAAAAAGAAGTCCTAATTATTTTTACTTTTATTAATTAAATCTTAATTTCTTTCAAAAAAGTACAGTAATATATTATGAATTAAATGTTTTATAAAACTCTAAATATTGTTTCTGTCCAAGATCTTCAAATTATATTTCATAGACTTCTTTATTAGATCATTTTCCCACAGTTCAGAGAAACCTGGGATGATTACAGTTTTAAGAATTAGGCATGTGAAAAATAAATGATTATTTTATCTATACTAAGTAAGATATTGAAGCACAATTAAAAACCTAAATCTTATTCATGATTCCTAGTTTGCTTTGTGCAATTTATCTTATCCTAAATCCAGTTGATAAAGGTAAAAATATTTAGTTAATTCTTTGTACTGCTTTCTATCCAAGGATCATATGCTTCCATTTCCAATTATTTGTTCAAATACTTGACCTTAGATTCTAATTTGGTTCATCTAGTTCTGATTCTCAAGGGATATAAATTCACGTTTTTTTCTCAGATCTTTAAAAAGTCTTTAAAAACATAGCATACTTTTTTTTGCTTTAGTTGCTGTTATTACAGTTAGGCAGAATCATGACTAGAGCTTACATTAAGCTATGTATATTCTTTTTTATCCCAATTAGTGTGAATAATTTTACATTTAACTTAAGTCCTATGAATGTTATGAATTATCTAAGATTTTTATCACTGCTGTTCATGAGTAGAACTCAAAGTATACCTTAAGTTAGCTTTCCAAAATCCAAAATCTGTTTGTCCCTTTGATTTGGGCATTGGAAAATGGTCCCATGGATGCAAAGACACATTGTATTGCACAGAACACAGTCTCATACTCCTTATGGTTTGACCATCGATTTCCATTTAACATTGCATTCTGACACGTCAGTATGTCCTAAAGTATCTCGCTCTCATGACTTACTTCTGTAATTTATTTTGTCAATATTTTATTTCAAAATCCCATACTGATTCGAACGAAACAAACCACTCATTTTAGGAAACAAACATCACTTATTTTGTTTATTTTCAGAAATATTTATTCTGTGACTATGTTTATTCATCATCACAACTCCATAGTTTTCATTATCCTTTTTTATTAAAAATTCTGCTTTTAAGAGTAAACAAGGAGGGGCTGGAGAGGTGGCTCAGGGATTAAACCTCCGCCTTGCAGGCGGAAGGTCCTGAGTTCGAATCCCAGATCCCACGTATAGATGCCAGGCGGAAGCGGGGGAGGCCTGTGCTTCTGGTCCTGGTAGAGCAGGGCCTGTGAATCCCGGGGCAGAAGGAGGTGGAGGCATCCATGGTGGTTCGCGAATTCGTCCGTGGTTCTACACATACACATACACAGACACATACACACACGCACGCGCGCACATACACACGCATATGCACACAGTTGAATAAATAATAATAATAATAATTTTTTTAAAAAGAGTAAACAAGAAGGAGGTGGAGGCGGTCCATGGTGGTTCCCGAATTTGGATGTGGTTCTACACACACACGCGCGCACACACTTACACATACATACACACACACGCACATGCACAATTGAATAAATTTTAAAAAATTTAAAAAAAATTTAAAAATTCTGCTTTTATAGAAACAAAATGAGTGTTTTCCTTCCCGCATTTCCTTCCCTTCCCTCCCTTTACCAAACATCTCTTTCTCAAAATCTTGCCTGTTTGCTTGTGTAGTTCCTTTCCAGTGACCATGCTTCTGTGGCAGTAAAATGACTCTCTGTGGGTAAACCTACAGGTAGAAATAACTCCCCGCTTATCCGTATAACACCCACTCCTGTAGCTTCAATGATATCCTTGTTGTTCCATGGGGAAGTATTTTATTTCAGCCATTGTGCAAATACAATGGGTTATGTTTCATCAATGAGATCCTGAATGCAGCTATCCTGTTGTAACTGGATTAACCTGACCGGCATTGTACCCCTACCTTTAGGCTGTTACAGTCTTAGAGTCCCTTCTTCCTCAAGTTCCCTGAGTTTTAGGATGGCAAGAGATTTGGATGTCCTGATTCAGGCAGAGCATGTTAAGGTTCCAATCTCTGCACCATGGTTGATTGTGGCTTTTCAATTCCATACTCTTCTGGGGAAATAGGTTGAGATATTGGTCTTGTTCATCTGTTGAGATCTTCTCTTACCTGGGATGTAAAGAGTTGTATTTAGATGGCAGTTTCATTATCAGGTATTTATGGTTAGGACTAAGATATCTGATCCTGTCTAGCTCTATATTCTCCCCTTCTGCTATTGCTTAAAAATTGCTGGGCATGTATTCACTATAATTTTAATGCAGACAATTCCTGTTATACCTGCCTCTGCTAAAAAAGAGAAAGCAATTAACTAAAGAAATAGCAGACATTAAGAATTATTTATTTTACTTTTCTCTCTCTCTCTCTCTCTCTCTCTCTCTCTCTCTCTCTCTCTCTCTCTCTGTGTGTGTGTGTGTGTGTGTGTGTGTGTGTGTGTGTGTGTATGTGTGTGGCTGTGGAGTCACCATGGATTGTTTTATCTTCGATTTGCTTTGCTCTGGAGTTTCTCATGCACTGCTTTCCAAGGACAGGAAGTATAGACCTCGACATTTCTGCTTAGCATTTTCAGGTAAGATTTAGGATCCAAACTCAGAACCTTATGCTTTCAAGGCAGAGGCTTATCGCCTATATCATCTCTCCATCCTGACATTAAGAAATTTTAGTACAGCTTGACTTTGAGGATTATAGAACAATATTTTTTTAAAAAAATTAAGAACATAATTGTATTTGTAGTTTTGTTAAAAAGTGAAAGGAGATAGACATTTGACACACCTATATTCCCAACTCTCTCAAGGATAAGAAAGAGGTCTGTAGTTTCCATCCTGCATGGGCTACCTGGTGAGGTCCTGTTTCAAATCAGTCAGTCAGTCAATAATCAACCAATGTATCAACCAATCAATCAATCAAAACAATTATGATGAGAAAGAGCATTTAGATAAGACCAACTATACATAAATGGATTGAAAAAATAGCTAGAGGTTATATTTTAACAGTTTGAACTATTCAAGTAAAATGGAACACTATGTACTTCATAAGAGAAGTACAAATATAATCTATTTCACATTATGAGGAAAAAGGGAATAAAAGATTTTAAAGGCAAAGTTTCTAACTAGCAGAGAACCAAGGCAGTGAGTGCAAGATTATGGTGAAAATGGATGGGGAATCACAGAAGCACATTGCTTTGAAAGGGAATATTTGGTGATGTTTCATTTTTATTTGATAGGTATGAATTTTATTAATTAAAAAGGGATACTGAACACTTCAAGAAATGAGTCTGCAACAAGACAAAAACTTCTGGATTCATAGACCCTTCAGAGGCAATATGTATCTCTTAGGTCTTACTATCATTTCCTAAAAAGTGTGAAAGATGTAAGAGAGAAAGATAGGTTATGTAAAATATGTATTCATGTAGCTCAAAATTTCTTTAAAATAGACAACATAACTGCAGCATTTTTCATACATTTAGGCATAATATTAGCACTGAAATGTAGTAAGTTTTTATTAGTAGAGCAGAACAATTTAGCTATTAAATTAAATGTATTATTCTTTTAGCTTTCTTTTATTTTTTTAAGCTTGTATTTATCCCCAACCTTGATTTCTCTGGCAAGACTTAAAATTACCAAACTTCTAGGAGTCACTTCTTTGTTTCAACAAATGCAAGCAAATGTAAGAGATATTCATGGGTATATTGGAAATTCGTGATGACTACCATTTGACAGAAGGTAAGTTAGACTAAAAATCCAGAAAATGGATTATTTCATCAGGAACACTGGTTTTATTGATCACAAAGGCTCAAGTCTCTAAAGACTGGTACATATTTGGAAAACACATTACATGCAAGTGGGACAATATTTGCAAAAAACTTAGTCTTGTTCATAAATGAAAAGTCACAGGAAGAATTGTCACTTGCCTTTTGAAAGATATTTGATCATGAACACAATTTGAAGAATATCAAAATGATGAGGAACTATTGGTATTTGAAAAAAACAGAAGTTTGTTAAACTTGAACTTATATTCTATTATATAACAAGATATCTGTACCCAGAATTCAGGTGAGACAGATCTAGCATGAAGCAATAGAAGGAAGGCATAGATATTAAGGGAAATCTCGAATAATGTAGTGAGATAAAATAAGAAATTCTACTGAATCGTAGAAGTGGAAATTCCAATGACATAACCTAATTTCCAAAAGGAGTAAGGTACAAGGTGGGACAATGATGTTTTTCCACAAATTATGCCAGAAATGTTGTGATTCAGTGTTCTTATAATGTCTGAAAATAGCTAAAAATCATTTCCCAGCTTACCCATGTAGCAAAATGGCAGTCATTGTAGATGATTGATTTTATCATGAGGATGAGTGCAGACAGGTAAAGGCAATGCATTAGAACTGAAAGATGGATGAACAGACAGATGTATGGAAGGATGAGATTGAAAAAGCAGTAAGTTTCAGTGAGACATGGAGGAATTATCCTGTGTTTGTTATATTCTCTTTCAGTCATTTAAGTGTGTGTATTCAGAATGAGAGGAACTTTATTTAGAGATGAGAATACAAAAACTAGTTTTGAAATAAATTTGGAGAAGAATGACAAGTTCAACTTAATGGGAAAACCAGTCAATTGCTCTGTAACTCTAAAGAATAATGATTGGTTATTTCTGCTGTTAATGATCTATTCATGTTCAAAGAAATATATGTGGGCTCATATACTTTGGTAATGAGATGAATATAAGAGATATTTCTGCAGCTCTGGAACTTAATTTTAAGCAGATCAGTTGTGAAGACAGAGGAAAGCTTCATAGGGAATAATATGTTATAGGGGTTATAGTTTGAAAATCTGTGGTAAAAAAAATACCCACAGAACAAGTAACCAAGTAGGTGAAAGAACAATATCACTTATAAATTGTAACTTCAATGTTTCCAAATGTAAGATTTATTCAAAAAGTTCAAGAAGAATCTCCTGGACTTGGGAAATTGATCTTAGAATTGTATAAAAGAATTTTTTTTGCCCTTATACAACTGAAATTTCCAGTTACATAGATAATAGCAAGGTGAGTGTACAACGGAGTTTAATAGTCTGTGTGGCAGAAGTGATAGACTGAAAGAGAACACTTCGGCGCCCCCTTGGCCACACAGAGGCTGTTTACAATGCCACACTGATGGTGTCAGGACATTCATGCACTGTCCAATTGGGAGTGTCAATCATGAGCTTACAACACAGGAAGGCACTTTTCTTGCTTGATAGAAGAAGAATTAATCCCTACTATCACCGCAGCTTTCAGGGCACGGTATCCTGACCTGTGGCACATAACAAAGATCAAAAGCTGCAGGGTCACAAACACACAAAGAAAAGCTGCTTTACAGCTAACTGGTGGTAAGTAACTGGCTATTTTCCAAAACATGTGCAGACAGTCAACCTGCTTGCAGTTGAATCGACTGACACCGTGTTTGAAGTGAATTTTGAAGATATCTGCTTATGAAGACTTAGAATATAGATCTTAAAGAAAAGATTTATTTTGTTATATTTGTACATGATAAAGAGTCAAGAATAGATGAAAGTAAAGAAGCAATATTCAAAAATATCTGAAAATAACTAGAAAAAGTGATTTTCCTTTGCTAACTCAAAAAAAGCAGTTTACCGATTCCTTCATTAGAAGATAATTAAAATTTATTTTATTAGATGAAGGCTTTTGAAAGTAAATGTGTTATGTTTGTATGCTCAATTTTGTCATAAATTTATATTGTTAATTCCATGACATTAATTTTTCAAGGATTTATTGACTATTCAAGAACCTTACTTATATTTGGTGCTGTTACATAAAGACTGTCAAAAGAGTAGTGTCCAATTGCCTGGATTACTAAATCTAAACTATGACGTTTACAATGTGTTAATTACAATTAACAATGACCTACAATCACTTACTATGCAGTCAGACTTCTGTGAGTCAGGAATGAAAGTAGACTATAGTGTTGCTGTGCAGCAATGTCTAGGGCAGAGAGGGGAGACTTGAACCTCCTTAGCTAGAACAACCTCATGGTCCTTTCACTTCTTGTGATGATTAAAGCTGCCTCTTTACCAGCAACCTCATTCTTTTCTCTATATCTATCTATTATGATTCAGTTTTGCTTATTCACAACACATGAGTGTCCTCCAATGTTTAATGTGAGGATTAAACAATTGGATAATTGTTTAAAGAGAATTAGGAAGAGATAAAGTAGAAGGAAATAGAGGGAAGTTATTTTCTTTTTAAACTCACACTCATGGGCTAGAGAGATGGCTCAGGTGTTCTGATTCCCTCACAAAGAAAAGGTGTTGATCCCAGGTCCCACCCAAAAACTCCAGGCAGACACAGCAGCAGCTGGTACTTCCAGGAGCATGGAAAACCCCAGAGTGAAGCAAAAAGAAGATAGAGCAATCCAGGATGATTCCCAAAGTCACTCTTGATGCTCCACAGGGACACATAGTGCTCTCTGATCTACAAAAAAAAAAAAAAAAAAAAATAAGAAAAAGTAAACTTGTACACTAATCTTGCCTACATATTTTTATACATCTGTATTTATTTCTAGTTTACAGGCATACTGATCAATTATCCCTGCCTCTTTCTCTCCAGCACTCTCCCTCTCTTCCTTTCTCAATCCATCCAGCCCCCTCCCACCATCCTGTCTGTCCGCTACTATGGGTCCCAGGGTTTTCTTTGGATTGTCTGCTCTAGTGGGGGTTCAGGTCTTTGTGGCACACCAAGTGGACCCGGCCTGGGTAGACTGACTAACAGGGACACTCCTCTTCACCTATCTTAGCCCCAAAGGTTCACACTGCATTTATTTATTATTTATCCTGAGATCTTTGCTAGTCTGTGGGTACATGGTATATCAGTTATTAAATACACTTTTATTTAAAAGATGGACATGAAAAAACTTTGGTAGACTACTTTGTATAATATCAGATCATTTAAAATACTATTTTGTCTGTTTTTACATGTAATATCTTTCCCAGTACTCTATGGAAAGTGATTCTTTAATTTTTTCGGTACTGATGATATTGATTCTTTAAAATTTTATAATTGCCTACATGTTTTCTTTATTTGTTACAGCACAGCCACATTTTTTTCATATGTTGTAGAATGATGTCTTACCATGCAGGTTGCACTATCTCAGTTGACTGGAAAAATTCAAAGCAATGACCAGAGACTTCTAAATTTTAAAAAAAAGAATCCATTCAATCTTGCTTCACATGTGTTAGGAAATTTGTGGTCTGTGTAGAGAATATTGGTGATTATTTGAAAGCAGATGAGGTTTCAAAGTTGTCCTAAGTGTCCATACAGCCATTATTTAAAAGATAATTTATAAATTAAATATAAATTTTATTTCCTACATGAATGTTACAATATGATAAGGTAAAATGAAAGAATTGTAGGATACAGATACAGTGAAGTCAATAGAAAGTTGATGTTTTCTGAGGGCTTTTCCAATTGTTGTATCTTTATATTTATTTTGTTTTATGTTATAGATCTGCTGTTATATTTTGTATTCAGTTTTTTACTGCCATAATACATAGTGATTGTTAAAAAGTGATTATTGTGCCATGGGTTGTGTTTATAACTTCAGATTTTCACAGAAAGCTGTTTCCTATGTAAGCAGTTATTTTTTGGTGGAATTTGCATAAAGTCCTAAGTAATTTCCAATCTAACTGTACTATTTAATGACAGCCGTGTATATTTCTCACATTTGCAGGAAAATGATAACAAGGCTGAGCATTTGAAAAAGACTACATGAAACATCTTATTTACTAAGTAAACATGTAAAAAAGATGCACCCATTAATCACTATCACCTAAGCTGAATAACTATCTCATCCTCCTAAGTGTACTATCTTTACATTATCAATTTTGACTTGAATTTATATTGTTAATTCCATAACATTATTGTTTCAATTATTTATTTGCTTTTCAACAATCCTGATTCATATATGGTATGTGTGTGTGTGTGTGTGTATGAAGAAAGCCCAGGAGGTAGGAAACATTGAGGTGTAATTGATCAATAATAGAGTGAGGAAGATGCAGCTAGATTTTCAAATGAGTAAGATAAAATATGAACATAAAAAATGTAATGAGCTCTATCGTCACTTTGCATGCTGTTCTAAATTTTAATAACAAATAAAAGCTGTCAGTACAACTGTGTCCATATAAAGGTTTTATTGTCATCCAGATCTTTAACATTGAAACCCTGTACGAGTTTTCAATCCTTCAAAATAGGTTGTTATTAGAAAGCCGTTCTCTTGACATAACTAGGTTCATAAGGAGCTCTCATGTAGGTAGTGTGCATGATATTGCAGTCAGTCTTTCTGAAACTAAGACATAATATATTGCTTATTTGAAATTTAACACTGAAATAGAAAGAGAGAAAAAACATGAAAGACAGAGAAAACAAACTTTTTGCAACTTATCAGGATATATATCTATACTGATGAAAATTATACTGATCAAGTATTTTGACTGATCAATTTTGAGTAATAAGTGACATTGCTTTGGATAATTAGTCATGGAAACAAATACAGAACACTGAATTAAGCAGTGTGCTTTACAATAAAGAATAAGCTCAGAAGGTGCCTGTATGGAAATGGTAGTAAAAGCAAGCCCTACCAAGCCTACTGGATAGTATATAATTAATGTGGGAAGATCAAACCCATTGTCAGATTCCTGGGCAGATCTGATGGAGATAATTAGTTTTGTACTTTGTCATACTTTGCTATACTTGCAGCCTGACAAGTGAGGTTTGCTCCTTTCTCAGTAACTCCTGTGGACATGGAGCAACCAGTTTTCTCATCTCCTGTCAAGTTGTATTGTAACTAAGAATCACAAGCAGGAATAAAATCTCCTTGTCTCCCTACTCTAGTTGGCTGTGAATTTTTGTGCACCATACAATCTGCAACACGTTGGAACATGTAGTATAAATGAAATATATGTGAACTATAAATAATGACAAACTCCAAAGAGGACATGGCAACAGATTTTCAAGATAAATGTAGAAAGGCAAAAAAGAAAGAATTGTGGGAGACAAGTATGGAACATTTTAAAATAAATATTACTCCAGTATATATTAGAAATTATTGTTGGCAAGAGAATTATCATAATACCTCTCTTCTGTTTCTAAGTTTCATGGATTTTAAGAGGGAAGAGGGAAATTAAGCATACTTAAAAATATAACACGATGTGACAGTACTGAGTAGTATGTGTTGTTTTCTGCAATAACTCTACCAAATTTTTGCTTCTTGTTTTACCATTATGAAAGGAAATACTTAGTGAGAAATTAATAGACATGTTATATGAAAACTGCTGTTGGTCTCAAGGATGGGTAATATCATGATCCTTGTAAGTCAATTTCCAGGTGTCAGAATGTGTTAAAAAAAAAAGTTCACGTCAACCCACTGGGACACTCAGATATCTTGGGTATACGAAATTGGTTTTGTAGGAATATGCGACCTTGTCTGCTAATTGTGTTGGTGATGATGATGTCAAACCAAGAATATTAATATTTTTAATGAGTAAATTTATTTTATGGGGAATGTTAACTTTTAAAATGATAAATACAATGCTGAAAGATGAGATCCGAATTAAAAAATGAAGGCATAATTATTTGCCAAGATATGAAAAAACAAAATCATATTTTCTTTCCCCAAATCATATTTCATAAGTTTTCAATGTATAATTTTAGGAACTTAAGAATAAAACAGCACATTTTAAAATACATTGTTTGTGGTTGTGAAATATTCATAAACATCATCAATGTTCCAAGTAAAATTAAACTCAATTGTGTTGTATGATAGATACAGAAAATTATATTTTATTCCTTTCCAATCAGATTTTATATGCTATTTTTTTAGCTTTAGCTCAGATAATCCTAATCAGATAATGAAAATAGGGTACTACAACTTAAGGCCGCTTCTGTGAGAATGCATTGTGCTCCCTCACATAGCAAATGAATAAGTAAAATGGCTGAATGAATTCCAAGTTGGTTTTTCATTTAATCTTCTGGTGCTTCAGCCATAATGTATAGTTCATTTAAAGGCCTCTTTGTTGCTTCACTTCATTTATTTGGCATAATAGCAATAAATGTTCTATTTTGTGTGTTTTGCAACAGTAAAAATAGCTCCCAGGTTTACAATAAAGCTGGAGGAGTTTATTACATGAGAATGGCTTATTGTGCCAGTGGAACTTTTACAAAAGGTATCATTATTTAATGTATTAATTCTTGATGATATCAAACTTCTTTTCACAACTGGCTGGAAATGTTTCATAAGTTTACAATGCAGGCATAAAATAGGCAAATATACTATGAATATATATGAATATATAATATGAATGGAACACACAAGAATGCCTGCCATATATTCAAAAAATTACTTTTCCATCACTTTTAATTTTTATAATTGTTGTACCTTTTTGTGTTATATTTCCTCATAATAATCAAAGACATTGTCATCAGAAGACACCTCAAATGTTATTAAAATTATTTTAGCCTTAGATAATGCTTGGGTACCATCAGTAAATATTCCATTGAGCAAAGTGGCTCCCATTCCTTGTCTTTCCCAAAGTCAGCCTTCAAGAGTGACTCAGGGAGGGATTGTGCCTCATTAACGATTCCCCGTCTGGTTGCCATTTAACCAACCAGCAAATGGAAGATTCACCCCACTCACAACTGTGTCCTACTGCTATTCTTCCATCTATCTTTGAGTCTCTTCTTATATTAAGATCTTTGCTTAAGCAGTTTTTTATCCTCAGTTAGGAGATGACCTCCACAACCAATCAGGTTGCAGACAAGGATAGTGCAGGAGTAGCAAAACAGAAAATTACAACAAACCCTAACTGAGAACACCAAAGACCCTATAATATTCACCAGAAACCAGACCAGCCAAATCTCTCCCCACTCGAAAGCTCAGAGAACATTGTAGAAGAAGAAGTCGCAAGATTGTAAGAACCTAATGATGGGGAGTAGCAACAATATGCAAAATACTCCACATAAGTCAGGGCTGCAACAACCAGATATAGCTATAATGTGACTGGACCTTGCCTAACCTGCACAATGGCTGAGGTGTCAAAAACACCTTCCCCCAAAATCTAGCATGAATCACAGGGGAGAAGGCTTCAGTAAGATCCTAAGAGGCAAGGGGTTAAACAGTCATAATAGAGTTTCCATGCTAGCAGGCAGTCCAAGAAGGGGCCCCAAGCTATGCCACTGACTCCTGAGCCCTCACTAGTGTATACAACTCAGAGGATGCTCTGGAAGATGTGAGGGAGAAAGTAGGAAACACCAAGAGAAGAGGAGGGAAGGAAAATGGGTGGGAAAGGGGGAGAGTAGAGTGGAGAACAACAGAGGGGAAGGGACAAAATAGGGAGAAGAAGGGAGGTATTTATTGAGCTTCTTTAAGTAGTAAATAAAATTCAATAAAAATTCTCCTTCTGGGATGAAACGTTCATAGATAGGCCAAGTCTGGTGCAGGTAAACACAGAAGAAGTGAGCTTATGGATACAGTGGTCTTCTCAATACCTGGAGACTTAATACCTCTGGGTCTTATATCCTTTCTGCTCTCTCCTTCAGCATGCTTCCTGAACTTTGAAGATGGTGATGGTAGGCAAGTGGTACAAATATATAAATAAAACTGAGCACTCCACAGTCATTTGTTTTCTGTAGGTGAGACAGTTGTGGTTTTGGTTTAAATAGCTTTCATTACAAAAAGAGACATCTCTGAAGAAGACTGAATGATGCACTAATATATGACTATGAAGATATGTATTCAATAAGCATTTGATACCATGTTTATGTAACAAAGTAATGCTATTTTCTTCTCCAATGGGGCATGTTATCTCTCCCATAACACTTAGCATGGAGTTTGTACTGTTCAGGAGTTCTCTACTTAAACACCTTAAATTGAATCTGAAAGTGGGTAGGTATCCCTGTAGCATTCATACCACTGTTCACTGATATCTTGTCATGCTGGTTGCTATTGTAGCTTGCAAATTTCACTGCTAGGTAAGACTACTGATTACTTTGCTACTATAGCTGCCTGTATGACACTTTCTGGCACTATTAAAGTAAATCAGCAGAGAGGATGCTATAGGTCAGTTCCAACTTGATTTCAACTTTTAGGGTAAGTATTCCCTTCATCAATTAGTCTTGTGTACTTTTGTGTTGTTCATTCCTGATCTGATCCCCTACCTGACCTTATACAACCCCTGCAATGTAAAACTTTCCTGAGATTGAAGCTATTCACTATCATACAAGTTCTGTTTTTGCTAACTTGAGACTTTGAGAAATACAAGTTGTCCCTTTCATCTTCCAAATACAGTGTTATATGCCTTTTTATGATTATGAATATTTATCAATCACATGCATATTTATAATTATTAAGATGCATCAATCACCTTGAAGTCCATATTACTTCAAACTAAATATCATCTTGGAGCATATATCAGAGTGTTGATTTACTTTTCTACTTCTTAATTTTTTATTATTATTATTTTTATTCAATTTGCATGTGAGCACGTATGTGTGTGTGTGTTTTTTATTATTATTATTTTTATTCAATTTGCATGTGAGCACGTATGTGTGTGTGTGTGTGTGTGTGTGTGTAGAACCACAGGCGAATTCGGGAACCACCGTGGACCGCCTACACTTCCTCCTTGTTTACTCTGCCCGGGGATTCACAGGCTCCGCCCTACCAGGACCAGAAACGCAGGCCACCCCCACTTCTGCCTGGCGTCTATACATGGGGTCTAGGATCCGAACTCAGGACCTTCCTCCTGCAAGGCAGAGGCTTAACCACTGAGCCACCTCTCCAGTCCCAACTTTTCTACTTCTACAGGTATCAACAGTTGATGATCATTCAGAAGAATTCTTAATTTTGTGTTTTCTATTGCATTGCGGTACAATAAACTACCTAAAGTTATGTATAAGGCATTCATTTATGCAAGTCAGATTTGATAACAACCAGTATGTGTTTATATATCAAATATAAATTTAGCATTTATTAAATAGTTTTTAAACACATACATGTTGCATTTTCTTCCAATGAAAATCTAAGTATTTTAATAAAATATATTATTGAGAAATAAAAATCACTGTAAGGAAAAGTAGGGCTGTAGGAAATCAGATATTGAAGAAGCATTTAGGAAGTGAAAAAGGGAAGTTCACAAAATATATTGGAAAACATTTTATAAAACTTACTTCTAACCAAATTTATCACTTGGACTTTTAGCTTTTGAACCTGTGCCTACAGTGCAAGTGCTCAGAAAATAAAATATATGTAGGTTAGATTTCATTATTAATGCTTACAAAATGTTTCAAATAAATTGCAGAAATTAATAGTGCACTTTTAAAAAGAAAGTAGTGGAATCTGAAAGCCACCTAAAGATTTTGTGTTGTGAACCCACTTAATGTCATATTCAAAGATAAATCTCTGCAATACTATAATTGCAAAGATTATAAACAGGAGGGAAGGAGAAGGAGGTCTCCTCCAGAAAAAAAGGAGAGAGGGGATCAGGCTTCAGTAGAGAAAATACGTCATCATCAAGTATTGCATGTAAGTAGTGAGACATCTGGTGAAGTTCATTCTCACTTCCCTTCCTGGTCACCTGTGATTGAAATGACTTGATCTCACCAATCAGGGAGGATATAGGGACTGGCAGATAGATGGTAACCATCCTGCAAATAGGACACTAAACCCCTCCCCCACTGTGGTGTCCTACTCCTGTTTCATCTACCTTTGAATCTCCTCTTATATTAACATCTTTGCTTAAACAGCCTTTTATCTTTGGTTAGGAGGTGACCTTTGATACCAATCAAGATACAGCCAAGGGTGGTGCAGGAAAAGCAAAACTGAAAACAATAACAAACCATAATTCAGAACACCAAAGACTCTATATTAGTCTCCTGGACCAGACCAGCCAAATCTCTCCCCATTCTAAAGCTCAAGGAACCTTGGGGAAGAAGGTGTGGCAAGATTTTAAGAGCCTAAAGATGGGGAGGACCAACAATATGCAAGATACTCCACACAAGTTATGGCTGCAATAGCCATAATCGGACTTTGCATGACCTGCACAATGACTGACATGTCAATAACCCCCAAAGTCTAGCATGGATCATAGGTAGTAGGATCCTTAGAGGCAAGGGATTAACAGTCATAATAGAGTTCTCATACTAACAGGGAGCCCAAGAAAGGACTCTGGGCTATGCCACTGAATCCTTACACCTCACTAGGGTTGAGGACTCAGAGGGAGGTTTGGCATTCACACAAAAGAATGTTCCAGGGGATGGGAGGGAGGAAGGGGGAAGCACTGGGAGAAGGGGAGGAAGGTAGGGGGTGAAAGGAGGGGGAAAAGGAGGAGAGAGTGCAAGGGGCATTGGAGGGAGAAGACAGATGCGGGTTACCTATTGAGCTTGTATGATTCGGAAAAAATGAAATGTGAAAGAAAACTAAATAAATGAGCTGTGGAAGCAAAAAAAATTATTCTGTTTTGTACCTATCAAAACACAAACACCAAAATACAAAAATACAAAAAACAATCTTCAAATTCATTTGGAAACACAAAGGCACTCTGACATCCAAAGCAAACTAAGAGTAAAACAACAATGCTGAAAGTATCAACATAGTGAATTTTAAGTTGTTCTAGAGCTATGGTGGAAAAAACACAAAAAATATTAACATTATATAGATTAAAAAACCAACAGTGAATTTGATGGAATAATATAGAAGACACAGATATAACCATATGCAACTACAGTCACCTTATTTTGGACAAATATGCCTAAATACTCACTGGAAAAAAAGCAAATGGCTTCAGGAAATATGGATATGCACACATATAAAATGAAGCAAGCACTTATTTCTCACTTTGTACAATAATCAACTCCAAATTCAAACCTAAATGTAAAGCCAGAGACTCTGAAACTGTCAGAACAAAAACTTATGATATCCATTTCAATCTATGGACAGGTTTTCTGAATAGATTTCTGGTGTCACACAATATATAACTAATTGTTGGCAAATGGGAACCTTGGGAAGATACCTTTGCTATAGCAAAGGAAGAAGGTAACCAAGTGAACAGAAAACATACAGAATTGGAGTACATTTATGAGGCATATGATATGACCTAGTAAGTTGAGAAAAGCAAATGCCACATACTCCCTCTAATATGAGGATCAAAGTATCCAATTTTATTTGTGCTTATTGACATGAGAGTCAGGACATGTAGATGCCAAGAAAGTGGAAAGGGACCCATGACAGTGGAAACAAAGGGAACAAGCTAAAGCAGGTAATAAAACATGGTGGTATTAATATGATAGAAGGAATATGGGGGTAAAGGGTTTTAGATGGAAAGCAAGGTGATGTCAGAGAGGAGATAATACAGGGAACAGCAATCAATCATACCTGCTATATTTCACGTGTTTATGCCTGCAGGCACATATATATTATATATACATGAATATATCAGTGAATTAATGTATTAAGTTGAAAATAGCACATGCACAAAATGGAAACAGTCATACAAAGCTAACAATTTAATAACAACTTAAAATAAAATTTTTGACATTTTGTAACAACATACTACTAATAAAAATATTTCCAAACTTTCTATTTCAATAAATAAAATTGGTTTTAGTTTCTGTTTAATCAATTGTTTTGTGATTTTTCTCTCTCTCTCTAAAAGAACGGGTATGTAGGCGTACCAAAGGGCAATAGGTATCTCTGTGGAGGACCAAGGGTGACTTAGGAAATCATCCTGGATTGATTTCCCCTCCTTTTTGTTTCACTCTGGGATTTCCCTGTCTTAATCCAACAGGGATGGAAGTACAGACTGCTGCTGTTTCTGCCTGGGGTTTTTACATAGGATCTGGGATCCAAATTCAGGACCTTCTACTCATGAGACATGTTGTTAACCCCTGAGCCATCTCTCCAGGCCAAAATAAAGATGTATTTTATGCAAAATAATTTAATTTGCATTCCAAAATATAAAAATTGCAATTGTTTTATGCAATAAGGAGTTTAGTTAAAGTAAATGATAAATTTCAAACAAATTGAAATGTTCTGTGATCCACATCATCACACAACATATACCTGTGAAACCTGCCTTTAAATGCTAGGCGACATATCCACTTGCTTAATTTGTTCCTTATTTTTCTGGGATACTAAATATAGTAAGCAGTACGAAGGGAGGAAAGTATCGTGTGAAGAATTCTCCTATTAATTACTTCTAGAATGCATTACCATTTCTGCATTTGCTGAGACTCACTGTAGTGACATAAGTCTTTGGTACTAAGGGGAGGAGACTATTCTGGAACAGCTGCTGGTGTAGGTAGAAGTATGTCTAGGAAGTCTTGGGATGTAGTCATCTCCCACTCATTAGCTAGGATATTTTGTTGTTGTTTGCTTTTTGTTTGTTTGGAGGTCTATTATTCATACACATAATATTCAAAAAGTTCAATTTACAGTTAATTGTAAATTTGAGAATACAGTAACATTGTTGTGGATCTAGCATGAGAAATTACAACACACATTGGAGATTAAATATTTTGTGTCTACATTAGTGTAGGTGCATATACTGTATTTTCTTCTTTCATGAATTTATTATTATGAAATAAATTGTCCTTAGCATAAATTTAGATTTAAGAATAAATAAAAATCAGAAGTTCCATATTCTTAAAACCAAACTGGTGATTGTGAACATTTGCATTAGTTTGATACATGTGTCATTGTTAGTCATCAGGGCTTTCATTATTATTTAATAAGTTCAAACTTGATTTAGAGTCCTTGATTTTTTTATATAGATACTTTTTTCCTCTAGTTCCATCCAGGAGATAAAAAGTACAGCAAATCATCATGCCTCATATTTCTCTTTAAAATTACATATTAAATCTTTTTTTCTGATGGCATTAAGATTTTGTGGTTGGGATATAAGCTTTTCTATAGAGTACTTTTTAATTGAATTTTATACAACTTTTCCTATAATCATATTTGTGTTATAGATTTTGATTAGGAAAAAAGCAAGTATAAAGTATATTTCTATTTGAACTAGAGAGCCTAAAAAGCATGCACTTCATTGTGAATATTAAGTTTGATGAGTGACTAATGACAGTTTTCTTCTGTTTTTCACAATGTGGATTGAAAATTCTATTTTCATTCTTGATTCCTTGGAGTGAAGTCAGTGAGCATCATCTCACACTTAAAGAATGTAGAATATTGCTTCTATCGAGTGACGCATAGTATTTACAGAAATTATCTAGAATTCTTCTGAAAAGAGGATAGGATTAATTTCCATTAATTTATTTATTCTAGTACTTATTTAATTTTGCTTGGACTGCACAAATTCATTTGTATGTGGTTTTGCATGCTTTGATTCAATGTTCTTTATTTTACATCAAAGTTGTTTTCATTACTTAGTAATTTTTACTACTGCAATAAAAAGTAATGAAGTTTGGATGTGACTTAAGACTCTCACTTCATTTTCTCGACATAAAAGATAATATTCATATAAATTTTTTGAGGAATATCTAAACTGATTTAAATTTTGAATCTTGAAGTAATAATTATTATCTACTTTGAGATAATTTCTATATGTAATGCAAGCTATAAATTCATTTTATAACTCACTTTCCCCTTTTGAAAATGGACATTGAATTGTGTCATTAATGATTATTTTTAAAATTATCCTTTTCAATGCCACAGCTTTTACACTTCTCTCACAGATCAAGAAGTGTTTGATAAACACTATGTATCTGAGCTATTTATTACAACCCCACTGATCTATAGATTCATTTTTTTAACCATTTTCTGTGCTCTGCTGATGCACAATAGCTTAAATATTACTGTCAGGTACCATCACTCTATCTTTGTTCATCGTCAGAACTATGTTAATAATTTTGCTTTGTCCCATAAATGGTGATTATGAATATTGATGTCTATGAAATAACTTATTTTTTATTTGAAATAATTTTCTCTTTTAAAAGAGTGTTCCTTTCTTGGATGTTCTGTAGTTCCTAAATATGTGCATAGTTGTGAGACTTATGCCTTAAAAATCCTTCCTTTATGTGAGACAGATGTTTTTGTTCTTTTTGCTTCTATTCTGGAACTGTCAGCAACTTTTTTATTCTGGTTTAACAATAAAACCATGGGTCTCAATATAATCTCTGTGGTCTTTTCGTAATTATAGAGAAAGCACACAAGGAGAGTAAACAATAATTTGATCATGACACATATTCGCCTTCCAGTGAAGATCACAATAGGGAATCAAATCCTAGGAAAAGCAATGAAACTTACAGTGGCACATGATTTACAGGCACTGAAAAATAATTTTTCCCATGTAACAAAAGAAACAAGATGGATATTTTAAGAAATTCCAACACAGCAATTTATTATGCTTAAGATTGATTTGTTCAAGAGCAAACCTAAGAAAGCTTAGCATGATATCAATAACCTAATGATGTCACAAATAGGAAGGCATGAAAAATAATTATGAAATTCTTAATCACATGACGATAGTATTTCTTCTAAGCTTTAAATACTAATTTTTAGATATTATCAGTATTTTAAGCCCCATAATAAGGGCAAAGGCTTCAACACAAACAATATGTTTCTTCCATAATTACATAAATTCCTTAAAAAGCAAAATGGTAAGTTGCAAATGTTTAAATAAAGTTAAAAGGACTAATTGCGTTTGTCTGAATGTATTGTGATGAAATTAGATGGCAAAACTGTAGAGATGTTACTATCTTGAGAAAAAAAACTAGTTACCTTAATAAACATTCGAAACTCATAATTTAATTTACAGAAAAATAATCATTGCCTGAGTAGCACCACAAATTGTGGAAAAATGCTATGTTCTTAAATTTCAAACTTTTGGATGCTAAATATTGTGGTCACAATTTCTTACCTGAACAAAGTATTTACTCTGTAATGAAAATCATGTTTGCTAATTATAATTGTCAAAAGTTAGATTTATCAACTTGTAGCCACAAATTAATTGCTTTCATTTATTAAAAACCACTTCTCTCCATAGTCTAATATTGTCTTTTATTGCATAGATTAATTTCTATTTTTAAATAACAATATGAAAATATCATTTTAATGAAACACCATGATAAAATGTCATTGTTATAGTTCCCATGACTGTCAATAAGAATAGTTTAATATGAAATAAATGACAGTTTAATAATTTATATATACATGTTGGATTTTCTCATAAACAATGAGAGCACAAAGATAAATACAGAACTCCACAGAAGTACTTGATAACTGAGAGAACATTTGGATGTTCAAGATTTGTGAGTTAGGTGTTTACAGGAAATTTTGCAAATGGGGATTAAAATCCATAATATATTTTGAGGAGTAGAAAGAGACATGTGTTCCACATGCAGCTTGACATTTGCTAACTAAAAAGAACATACACTGCTGTTGCTGTTCCCCTTCATAGCTTCCTTGTTGCTGTTCTGCAGAGGATTGATTCTTTCTTTTGGCTAATCTAATCATTTATTTGCTTTCCAAAACATTTACTTGACAAAACTTCAAGTGCTATGTTGTGGGTAAATGCCTGATATTTAGATTTTAGCTTAGTTAAAAAGATGATCATAAATAACATATTCAGAAAAAATCTCATAAACGTCCAATTATACAAATATTGCCTGAAAAGCATTGTGCATTTGAAAACAGTAAATGCTTCCTATGTTTTTCAGACATAGAATGAAATACTTAATTTTTAATTGCTTTTGTTAATAAAACTGAATGGATACATCCTTGATATCTTCATTTTGTTTATGTACTTTTCACCTGAAAATCACCTTTAGATAGCTAAGACATGTACAAGTTTTAGGAATTATAATAAAGGTGATGGAGGACAGCTAGTTCCTTCGTTACTATGAAGTGCTGAATATAGATCTTCAGTTGTTATAGCAACCTTCAATTAATGGAGCTATCATCAAAGTCATCTCTCTACAATATTTAATAAATTCTTTTCATTAAATATGATGGAGCATTCCTCTCTGAATTCAATGACATATCAGAAGCTAAAAGGCATATTATCCAGAATGAAAAAAGATATTCCTTCTAAATTTGGCAATGAAAAAATCTATCAAAATTTTTTCTTAAGACATTATTTTGCTCAGATAGATAAGTTGTGTTGCTAGTAAAATGTCAGTGATTTCTATGTAGTTGTGCTCTCAAATACATATGGATCATCATGAATTTTCCATCAGGCAAATAGGAGCAAAGCTGCTGCTGCTGATGATATGATGATGAGTTTAATGGTGGTGACCAATGAGAGAAAATAAGCTAGGCTTTGAAGTATTTACAGACACAGAAAAAGTAAGATATAAGGCATTTTATTAAAAAGCAATTCCTTCCAAATTATCTCACACAGGAATATAAAAATCTAAAGATTGTTAATGCACCTGCTTGAGAAACAGAACATGTATTCATCAGAAGACTTTTTCATAAAGTGAATATAAATATACATAACAGTTAGTATGCATGTCAATGAAAATTCACAACAAAATGGCTTAGGAACAAGGAGTTTTATTCTGTCTTGACTTTCCAGTTATGTTTCTTAGTTCATCTTTGTAAAAGGGTTCATATCAATACCAGAGACTGAGGAAACTGGTCACATCAAATCCACAAGACTACTAAGAGACGGGCAAACCTCACTTGCCAGACAGCATGTCTGTGCAAGTATGGCAAAGAATGTCCCTTCCTGGATTAGTTTCCTCCATCTTATTTACCATTCTAGGGAAAAGTTCCACTCACCATGGACTGGATCGTGATTAATTAGACAATCAACTGCAGGCATGGCTTAACTTTACTGTAATTCTTTATGATATGAGCATACCTTATGTCTTCATTTGTCAAGATCATACCTGTATCTGTCACAATATATTTTAGTTATCAAGAAATGCAAGGTAGAACTTACTATTAATGCACTCCATAAACTGGGATCTAAGGCCTTAAGTGCTAAAATTCTTTTGTTTGTTTGTTCGTGTGTGTGTGTGTGTGTGTGTGTGTGTGTGTGTACCTGTATGTCAGAGGACACATTGTGTACCTGAGGAGGATGAAGGATGACTTTTAAAGTCAATCTTCATTGCTTCTTTCTTCTTTTTAATTCACTCTGGGATTTTCCAGGCTCCATTTTCCTGACACAGACTTGCAGGCTTCTGTTATTTTTACTTGGCGTTTTTACATGGAATCTGGGATCTGAACTCAGGTCCTTCTATTTGTGAGGCAGTGTTTTAATCCTTAAGCCTTCAGTTCAGTCCTCCAAAATATTAAAATTAAAATAATATTTTAAGTATCACACAGTGAATTCTGTGATAGAATAAGAATTGTTGCCAAATCATGGCTAAGTCAAAATTTGTACACTTTCCCTCAGTCTATGCTCACTTCTTAAAAATGTTTGGAAGCTAGGATCTAAAAGTGTTATAACATTTATAAACTTATAAAACTCTAATGACTTATAGTAGGAAAAATTAATATCTAAGTTTATTAGTTGTAAGCAAATAATGTTTTACTTTCAGCCTATGAGTTTCCAATCTTCTTGGAACAAAACCCACAATAATGCAAAAAAGCACTTAGAGCATGATGAGAATGGAAATCATTCATTAACGATTCGGTGGTGAAGGATGTGTTTCCTGTGAAGGAAACTAAATTGAAACTTAGAATAAACAGATAGTTTTGAGACAGGCATGTAATGTAAGAGGATTTAGGTAAGTGAGCCATTCTAATTTCACTTTATATGTGCAGGAGGCTAACCCAAAAGTGAGGAATGTCCATGTAACCACATCTAGGAAGTTTCTTTTATTCTATGGATCTCATCAAGAGAATTTTAAAAGGTAATTATAGTTTTGTTGCCACATATATACTCCACTGGTGAAACACATGCCCAATGTGTAAGATCTAGATTTGATTCCCAAACCCCAACAATTGCGCTCTCTCTCTCTCTCTCTCTCTCTCTCTCTCTCTCTCTCTCAATAAAAGGAAATGGATTCATATCAAAACAAAGATGAGTTTTCACAAGTACAGTACCCTTTTGATTTTTTTAGTAACAGTAACATTGAGACAATTTCAACATAAGGGATTCATTAGGCACTGCATGACCATCACACTGGTTCTGCATTCTACATGTATTTTCAGGTTTACAAGCACATATTTTGCAAAATTAACCTCATGTTTCCTAGTGTGATGACAGTGAAACAGCTAACATTTTCATTTGTAGGAATCTGCAAACAATTATGAGTGTAGGTACTTATTCACATGATTCTGAACCTATGTATATCTTTCTATTGTACCTATCTGTCATCTTAGTAAAAAATATTTTGTGTGTTATTTTTTGAATGTGTATGTTGGAAAAAAGTGAAATTTCTACTTCACAGTGCTGAATTCACTGATTCTAATTTAACATGGTTTTTGGTGATGTGTGCAACCAGTACTATGTAGTTTGAGTTGTCATTATTGGCATCAGTGGTAAGCAACAGGTGTTATTTAATTGACTTCTAGGACTTGTTTATAAACCATGAATATTTTCTTCTTTATGTGTATTTTGCTGCTAAAGATTACAGAGCAGTTTATTATCATGGATGACTGACATTATGATCTGTTATAGTATCTGAAAATTATGTTCAGTTTCACAACCATTTATTGGATGCCTTCTTTCTTTTCCTTCCTTTTAAAGAGTAGCATTCATACACTTAATTGTTTACTGTCTTAGTGATGATCTGAGATACACACTATTGCTATGCTCATTGTACAAATGAAGGAACCAAGAAAAAGTGAGAGTAAGAGAGCAACCCTATTTCAAATCAAATACCTCATTGCCATATGTATTTGGAATTAAAGTATGTTAATTTGATAAAATAATTTACACCGATAGCCAGAAGGACTTTTATGGTTTGCATCCGTGAGCTCATGGCATTTATGTGTATTTCCACAATACCTGCACAGATTTGACAGATCAACATTTCACTTTGGAAATAAAGAGGGATTTATGAGGCTAAATGGGAAATAAGGGATGATGTGCTTGTGTTCCCAATGATACATGATTTGTATTCCAGAGCATATTCAGGCACATGCATAAGGAAGCAGACCTTGTTCTGCACAAGACATACTATGTGTATTCTGTTCCTCCATGTCAAGGTCATGCTCTTATTCACCAGAGTTCAGGGCTTTAAGCATATGAAGATGGAGAAGATTCACTCTAGCCTTGGCATAGCACAGAAAAAGATGAAACTCAGTGGGTCACAATGAGGAAAAAACATTAGCAGGAAACTTGTAACAAAGAAGAAGGGTCATAATGAGAAATGGTGGGGAATGGGGTTTGGGAGTAAGGTAGGTATTATAATCTAAAATAATAAAAAGTGAAAAATGTCGATGGCAAATAATTGTGAGCAAATCTCTGTGTAAGACACTACAGCTGCCTTTTAAATGCTTTCATTATAATTAGAATGTTATATTACATGCCAATAATGTTCAGAGAAAGAAAAGTTTTTGCCATATAAAATTACAGGATATTATTATAATTAAATATAAATAATTTCAGGATAAAAACTAAATTCATTGATGAATATGATTAGCTATAGGATTATTTTAGTTTCTAATTATTGACAGAAGTTTATTATTATTATTCCTAATTTTAAGCATTTTCACTTACTTATTTTTACTAGATCAAGCAGAATGTTTTTCTTACATTTTAGATGAAGCAATAATAAAAGACATGTTACCTTTATAATATATGTGATTAATATTTAAGAAGTAATTTAAGAAAGGGTGGATTATTTAAGTTTTCCATTTGAGCAGACATTACCCTTCATTGACAGTGTGGCAATGAAACAGTAATGTGAAACAATTGGCCACACTTCATCTATGGTTAGAAAAGAGAGAGATGAATGCTGCTGCTCAGCTCACTTTCAACTTTATATTTATTCTGTAAGTGCAACTGATGGAAATATGTCTGGCATATTCAGAGTGGGTTGGGTCTTATAGTCTCAATTAATCCAACCTAGCAACTTTCTCACAGGACATGTCTGATTCTTGTTTCACAGATGATTTTATACCTAACCAAAATGAACCATCAGAGTAACTAATTCTGAATGGCAGAATAGTGTAGACTATAATTATTTAGTGGCTCCCATTCCCACTTTAGTGAAGAAAATGCAATTTTTTTTAAAATTGAGTGACCCACCTAGGGACTTGCAGTGTGAAGAAGAATTCTTCCGCTTCTAGAACTGTTTGCTGTTAGTCTCACTAACCATTACCTTGACTTGTCATCTAGAAGGACAGAAGAGGAGTATGTGCTATGTCAACATTAGTCAGTTTTAGAGTAGTCATAATGGGAGGTCTATGAGGTCATCCCCCAGGCCTGGGATTATCCTGAAGGAGTACACCCTACTATTCTGAAGAAACTGATTTTAATCCTCCACAGAGATAAGTTAACGAATTCCCCCAACCCTCTGCTTATGAAAGAATATAGAGATTAGTTCTCCATTGCAGATGGAGAACTACCAGGAGGTCAGCCACAAAATTAACTTTTTTGGACCCCAATATAAACAGGCCAGTGAACTGTAGAAAACTAAATGCCCCAATCAGATTTGCAGATAAACAATGAGGAAAAGTCAACTTTCAAGGGCCTACTTAACCCTATAAATATCCCTAATCCTGAAAGGCATCTTTGACTCCCTTGCCCCTCATGGGACTCAACTTGCCCCTCAGTTCCTTTCATTTCCTCTGACCGTCATAGATTCCATTTCTGGAGTGGTGAGTTCTTGGCTACTCTCTTGTTCCTTGCAAATTCAATGTCCATGAGTCCCATTCTTTCTCTCTTGTAATAAACTCTGCCTTAATCCTCTGTGTTTGTGCTTGTTTCAGTCTTCCACTCCCAAACACAAGGAGCTAGACACATAAGATTTCAGAGAACCTGCATCAAAAGAAGAGATTTTCATACATGTTTCATTAACTCAGTACATTGTACATTATGAAGAATACATGCAATTCTAAACATTCATATATCCATGATAGTGATCTGAACTAGGAGGAAAAATGGAATCAACCAATGTGCACAGAGACAAAAAGATGTAATTATAACTCTTATTTGCATAATTTATGTGATTCTTTGATCTTGTTTAAAATATTTCATTTAGACAAAATGCATGAAAATGAACTGATCTTTAATTGTAAGTGTAAACTCACATTATGTACATATATCCATATTTATGAAAGATTAGTTTTATGGTATGGAATATGTTGTAAATGAACAAAACTTTAATCACTTCTCAATTTGATTTGTAAGTAAAGGGATTATGATGAAGGAAGTTCCATAAATTCTTGGGTCCCAATATCTTACAATACTTCAACACCTGAATATGGATACATAGTAAAAATATAAGCTGTTCATATACTGTTGTAAAAGCAATTACTCATAGTATCTCAAATGAGTTGCAATTCCAATTCTCCATTATTCTTCCTTTACACCATGGAGATTAATATATTAATTTGAAAGAGATGAAATTTAGAAAATCGGGGTTTCCTTCTGTCATTACTTAGAGTCCATAAATATTAGTTCCAACAATATACTGGAGATATATTCTGTTACCACTTTTTAGTAAATGTGTTAGTCCATTTTGATGTCATGGTTTAAAATACCTGAGAATTGTTTCAGCATAGAAGATGTGTTTAGATCCATAGTTTTAATGGCTTCAGACTTTCATTTTCCAGAATGTGTAGCAAAGTCTACAGTGAGCAACTTGAAAAAGGTCCTGAAGCAAAATAAGATATGTTTATTCTATGATCTCCTTCTTCCCTGGGCCTTCAGTCTAATGTTTGAAGTCACCCTCATTACAGGTTGATCTTTGGTTCTTCCCTCTGGAAATGCGTCTAGGCACACCTAGATATGTATCATCCAATCAAGTTGACAAGATTAACCACCATCCCCACCATAAGTGGAAAGCAAAAGACTGTGTAGTTACTCCTAGCTACCCTAAGAGTTCTACTACCATTCTCAATTTAAAAAAACAAACAAACAAAAAAAAACTTCGCAGTTGGAGTTTCTAGGTAAAGACTTGATGACATAGGATACTGTCAAACAAAATCACTTCAACAGTCAGGGAACACCTATATCAATTCTGAGCAGATATTTAAGAAACCTGAACTTGAATACATGTGAAAATTACAGACTTACATGCTAACAAAAGAATAAACAGACAAAACAAATTCATTCGCATTTATATTTCCCCCACATGCTGACATAGTAATATATAATGAACATGTTCTGTTTTATTTAGTCTAGTATGTCCATCAATTTAGCTGGCACACTGACTTCAACCTTTGTGCTATGATTAAGCAACTTGTACCTATAGTTTACCATATATGAAAAGCTATTTGTAATCCTGATATAAACTTTATTTCATGAAGCTTTCTCCTCTTTTAAGATCTGATGTTTTCAATGAATTCTGCAACTTATTACTAATAGAGAAAATTGGTCTTCAGTTGTTTTTTTGCCCTTTCTTATGACATTACTGCTACAATCAAACAACATACAGTTAATTGGGCATTATTTCTATCTCATACATTGGGGCAGAATTTTTAATGTTTTCCATGATGCATCTGTGATCTTGAGTGAAACAAACAGTACAAGAACCTAAAATCGGGCCTGGACAGGTGGCTCAGGGGTAAAACCTCTGCCTTGCAGGCGGAAGGTCCTGAGTTCAGATCCTAGACCCCATGTATAGATGCAGGCAGAAGCAGGGGTGGCCTGCGTTTCCGGTCCTGGTAGGCCAGAGCCTGTGAATCCCTGGGCAGAGTAAACAAGGAGGAGGTGGAGGCGGTCCACGGTGGTTCCCGAATTCGCCCCGTGATTATACACACACACACACACACACACACACACACACACACAAATATACACACATATACATACACACATGCGCACACATGCATACACACACAATTGAATAAATAATAAATAATAAAAAATATAAATCCCAATCCATAAAAAAAAAAAAGAATCTAAAATCGAGCTGGAGAGGTGGCTCAGGGGTTAAGCCTCTGCCTTGCAGGCGGAAGGTCTTGAGTTCGGATCCTAGATCCTACGCACAGATGCCTGGCAGAAGTCCTGGTAGGGCAGAGCTTGTAAATTCCTGGGCAGAGTAAACAAGGAGGTGGTGGAGGTGGTCCATGTTGGTTCCCGAATTCGCCCGTGGTTCTACACACACACACACACACACACACACACACGCATGCACAATTGAATAAAAAAAATGAAGCTAAAATCAGCAATTGTATTTTAGGCATCATATTCCTGACATCCTCTTAAGTAGTTGGTGGCCAATTTTTAATTCTAACTTGACTACTATATATTTTATACTTGTAGTAGTTACTGTCATAATTAAAATTGTCTATAACACAGTTGACTTATGTTTTTCCAAATGTATAATAATCTATTTGTCTATCTATAAATGTTAAATATCCTCTATTTTTTATCTTTACACCTGCCATTTGTATGGGGCATATGTGCTTGTGTATATGTATTTTTGCATTTTGATAGGCCCACAGGTATGTGCATATGTATGTGAGTTTACATTCTTGTCAAAGATAGAATGTGATATTAGAAACCATCTTGAATCACTCTTCTATCATATTATTTTAAGCCTGAGTGTTTAATTAATCCATTAATTACAGAGCTCACTATTATATGTGAATAGCTAGTATGACCAGAGAATTCCCAGACTCCATTTTATGAAGCTACAATTACAGACAGCCTACTATGTTTCTCTGCTATTTTTTTGGGGGGGGATCTGGGACTCAGATCCTTTTGTTTGTGCAGCAAAAGTATTTAAATCTGTGCCACCTCCCCAGTCCACAATGTATATCTTTAAGTGTCATTATCAGATTTTGGGAATTTACATAATCCCTATAATTCCATGATTATTTTCTTTACCCCATTATATTTATAGTTTATGTTGTTTGTTATAAATGTGATTATACCAGTTGCTTTTAATTTTAATATTTAGTGGTATGTTTTCCCCTTTTCTATTTAATATGAAATATAATTTTGTGCTGACAATATCCAATTTGATAATTTCTCTTAATACTTAAGAAATTTCAATCTAACTTAAATTATGAGGAGTAAATTTAAAGATTTTTTTTCTTCTTTCTCAATGTCCCAGCTGATTACATGGAATATTCCTGAAGATTTTTACCCCCTGTGATAGCTTGCTAGATTCCTTTCTTGGTTTCATGGTCAGTTGTCTCAGTTGATACATATTTTAACTTCATATTCTGATTTCAAGCTATAATTTGTAACTTTAATTAGAATGTAAAATTCTTGTAATATCACACTTCAATTTTCAATAACTTTTCACATATTTCTCTTTAATGTATATTATTACTTTCTAATAAATATGTACCAACTTACACTAGACTACACCAGTTTTTGCTTATGCAAACTTCCAATGCTGTTATTTTATTCTTTTAACTTAGAATATTCTCATCTTTTTATGTCAATATTATTAAGGAGAAATAAATTATCTATTTATTTTGCCTTTTCAAAAGTGTTTTTTCATAATTTTAAAACTTGCTTTTCTGTATATCAAAATTTTAGATTGATGTCTTCTTCTATCTATGCCAAAGAGTGGTTGATGATAGCAAAACATTTTATATTGAGATTAGCATACAATAGTTCCACATTTTGAACAGTTGTTTGTTAACAGGTCAATGAGAATGTTAATTTTAAGCAATAGTTTATCTGGGATGTTAAGATAGGTCATTTATTGTCATTGTGTATGATAGCTAGTGTTTAGCTTCCTAAATATTTTTCTGCTTGGTTGATTTAGAACTTATGAAATTTATTGTTCTCAATTTTGTCCCCAGCTACTAAATATCTTTTACTGCTGCTGTCCATCCTTTTCCTCTTCCTCCTTTTCCTCTTCCTCTTTCTCCTCCTGTACCTTCTTTTCATCTGTTTCTCTTCAATCCTCTGTGAAAAGTTAGATAATTTTATACTGTTCTCTTTGTTTTCCAGTTTATTGATTATTAAATGCTTAAATTCACCAATAATTCCCCTGAGTGAATTGTCTATGATGTTATGATTTGCTACTGATTTTAAGCAACGTTTTATAGTTTTTAATCTCTATGCTGATTTTTCTCATACTTATTTATACTTAACCTTTCTTTTTTTAAAAAAATTTTTTTGTTATTTATTCAAGTGTGCATGTATGCGTGTGCACGTGTATGCATGTATGTGTGTGTGTGTGTGTAGAACCACAGACGAATTCGGGAACCACCATGGACGCCTCCACCTCCTCCCTGTTTACTCTGTCCCGGGATTCACAGGCTCCGCCCTACCAGGACCGGAAAAGCAGGCCGTCCCCACTTCTGCTGGCGTCTACAGGTGGGGTCTAAGATCCGAACTCAGGACCTTTCACCTGCAAGGCAGAGGCTTAACCACTGAGCCATCTCTCCAGCCCTATACTTAACCTTTCTTAGAGATGAACACTTAAAAACATTTTTAAAAGTTCCAATGGTTCTTTTCTTATTTTTCTCCCACATTTAATTTTTTCCTAAACATACACGCTCAATAGGTTCCCCATCCTCTTCTTCTCCCCTCCCCTTCCCAGTAATATCCCATTGCATTCTATCCCCTTTCCCCTTTCTTTCACCTGTCTCTCCCTTCTGTTCCCTATCATGGTGCCTCCCACTTCTTCCCTCCCATTCCCTGAAGCATCCATTTATGTGAAAGCCAAACCTCCCTCTGAGTCCTCCGCCTTAGGGTTCAGACTTAGTGGCATAGCCGGGAGCCCCTTCTTGGGCTCCCCCTTAGTATGGGAGCTCTATTATGACTAATACCTTACCTCTAAGGATTCTACTTCCTGGAGCTTTCTCCCCTGTAATTCCTGCTAGACTTTGGGGAGGTCGTTGACATGTCAGCTGTTGTGCAGGTCTGGCAATGTCCAATTCTGTCTGCTGCAGCCCTAACTTGCATATTGTTGGTCCTCCCCAACAATTTTGCTGCTCCCTCTCCCGCAAGGTTCCCTGAGCTTTAGGATGGGGAGAGATTTGGCTGACCCACTTCCACGTGATTAATGCAGGTTCTAAATTATGATTTGTTGTTGTTTTCAGTTTTGCAAAACTGAAAAGTTCCAATATTTCTACAGCATCTAAGGCCTCATGTATACATAGGAATGTTGGTTACTGGGGTCTACTCCTCTGCTCCTTCCTCCTCCTTCTCCTCATTCTCTCCTTTCTTTTTTCTCCAACATTCAGATATCTTTGAAATTCTAATCTTTCTACTTAGTCCTATAGAAGGTTTTGCTACCATATGAAGCTTGTTATTTTAGTTTATTGAGGGAATTCAGTGCAGAAAACCAATGTCCCAGAATTTTTCATATGTGGTTAAGATATAATAAAAGAAATTAACATACAATGGGGACTATTTGGGAAGAGAAGAAGTACAAAGAGAATGGAAAGCAAAACAAGTAGGAGTAATATGGTGTTAATGTGATTGTCACAGTGAAAGAAGAATGGAAAAATGAATGAGAAATGCATAGATGTATACTATTACGCATCTTGTATCTATCTTGTGCTATATCTTTCAGTTTTCTTTTTTATTTTTTCCATTCATACAAAGTTGGTAAGTAGCCCATTCCCCTTCCTCCCTCCTCCCCTCGCTGGATCCCCCTCCTTGCCCCCTTTCCCCTTCCTTTCACCCTTCCTTCCCCTTCTCCCAGTGTCCTCCCCCCATTTCTGGAGCATCCTTTAGTGTGTCTGTCAAATTTCCCTCTGGGTCCTCCTCTCTGATGAGGTGTAAGGACTCAGTAGCATTGCCTAGAGCTCTTTCTTGTGTTCCCCTTTAGTATAGGAACACTACTGTGGCTAATCCCTTGCCTCTAAGGATCCTAGTGCCTGTGATCCATACTAGACTTTGGGGGCTCAATGATATGTTGGTCATTGCACAGGTCATGCAAAATCCTATCTTGATTACTTTGGCCCTAACTTGTATGGAGTATCATTTACAAAATGGAATACTACTCACCCATCAAAAGTGATGAATTAATGAAATTTGCTGGGAAATGGACAGAATTAGAAAAGATTATATTGAGTGAAGTATGCCAGACACAGAAAATTAAGTGCAGTAAATGCTCCCTAATAGGTGGATCCTAGTAACACATCCACTTAGTGACACACTCAAAGATAAATCTCTTTAATGTCTACAGTAATTGCAAAGATTATAAGCAGGGAAGGAGAAGGAAGGCCCCGCCAGAAACAAGGAGAGAGGGGATCATGCTACAACAGAGAAAATAGGCCACCATCAAAGACTGCAAGTAAGTAATGAGAAATCTGGTTAAGCTCACAAACTTTCCTTCCTGGTCACTTGCATCAGATAGGGTATGATCTCACCAGACTGGGAGGGCATAAAGTCTGGCAGATAAAAGGTAACCATCCTGCAAATGGGAGACTGACCCCCCCATAGCATTCTCCTACTCTTATTCAATCTACCTTTGAATCTACTCTTATAATAACACTCTATTTTAACAGACTTTTATCTCTGGCCAGGAGATGACATCCAATACCATTAGGATGGAGCCAAGGGAGGTGCAGGAGCAGCAAAACTGAAAAAAAAAATCAACAGACCATAATTCAGAAAATCAGAAACTCTACATCAATCACCTGGAACCAGGCCAGCCTAATCTCTCCCCATCCTCAGTGAAATTTGCGGAAGAGGGGGCCATAAGAATGTAAGAGCCTAAAGATGGGGAGGAGCAATGATATGCAAGATACTCTTTCAGTTTTCTTTTAGAACAAATCATTAAAATGAAAACTGTGTGCTTGGTAATATCAAAGTTTATTACTTGCTCTGTAACTATAAAAAAAAGCTCAGATTTAGTTAGGTGAATTTCAGTTCTTAGAGAGACAGCTATATTATTCTTTTTATTCATTTTAGTATATGTTTCATAGGGCATTGTGTGTGCCTGCGGATGCACACGTGTGACTTTGGAAATCACCATGGTTTGGGTTCCTTCCTCTTTGCTTTGCTCTGAACTGGAAGTTCAGACCTCTTCCATTTCTGCCTGGTGTTTTTTTTATGTAGGATTCAGAATGTGAACTAAGGACCTTCTGCTTGCAAGGCTTAACTCCTGACCAATCTCTCCAGGCCCTGTGATAGATGGCTTTTAATCAAATCTCAAGGGTATAGTTTGCACGAAAATTGCTTATTCACATAAGGTAATGGAGTAAACAAAGTGGTGTTCCCATATTTGTATCTCTTTTGTCAGAAGTAAGGTGAAGAGCAGTTGAAAGCAGTCAACAAACAGGTATAACTGTACTTCTGAAGAGTGAAGACTTCAGGGGACCAGCGATCAATTAGTGTGACAGCTCATTTGCGTATACACCTGTGTCCTAATAACAAATCCTTCTGTCCTTCAAGTGGTTGATAATGTTCTCTATGGCTGAACCTTCATTAGTAAGTTGACACAATGAACCATGTATATGTGTTTCTATTTTCAAATTTAAGATGATCAATAATTTAAATTTTATAATTAGATTTGCTAATTGAGGTATAGACCTGAAATTATTCATAATAGATTGTTTCAAAGTGGCATATATTGTGAAGTGTAATCACCATTAACACAAATTTTTAGAGAGAGTACAACATCAACATTCCTAACATTCAAGAGAAGATATATAAATCTGACTAATAAATACTATGATGGGTGTTCCATCTTCTGACCTTATACTTTTTCTCTAATTTTAATTTAATTATATTTGGATCAATATTTCTTTAATTCCTACTCTATTGTAAGTGTCCTGAAATATATGTGCATCAACAAAAAATTGTAAACATTGATGTATTCATTAGCATTTGTATATACTTGCATCAAATATTTTAAAATCCAATTTTTAAAAATAAATCATCAAACTTTTGTAATTTATCTTTTAATATGCACTAGTGTACTAATTTAAAATTCTTTAATTTACCTACTTGTGTGTTGTTACCTTGGAGCCATGTCTTAGACACTTTCACCTTAATTATTGTTTTCATTTTAATTTTTCCAACTGTTAAGTTGGGAGCTTTACATTTTCAGTGAGTTATGTTAATATGTCAGCAACTACCATCTGTCACTTCAGTGTTTTGCATTTTCCTTTCAAAAGTATAGTGCTAATAATAGTTTTAATCATTTGATCCTAAGTAAATATATTCTAGGCACTTGGGTTATGTAGTAAAAGAAGCTTGTGGAAGAATTTGGCAGAAATGTCTGTCAGATAAAATGAATAATGTTTATAATTTCACCAAGTATCAATCCAAAACCTGTAATTAGATGTTAATTAAATTTCTAAGTGCTAAATTCAAACTTTAACAGTTGACTTGTAGAAAGTATATCGATATGAAAAGGTTGAATTAAAATTAGAGCTGTCTATATGCCCAAGAGGAAACCAGTGAACATCCTGAGATAACTAGGATTTTACTATCTAGTTTAAGAACAATGGACATGACCTAGACATGACAATTGATGGATAAAGTTGCCTAAGTCAGAGAGATCCTGCCTGCTATTTTTTTTCCAGTAATACTGGCTTAGACAACTCATTGCTTGTATGTAAGTGCATGCTTTCATGTGTATTCATGCGTGTGTGTGAATGTGTCTATATGCTTGAGTATGTTCTTTTTGATATGTTGACTCTTTTGATGTGTATAGGTCATATAAGCATGTGTGTGTGTGTGTGTGTGTGTGTGTGTGTGTGTGTGTGTGTGTGTAAGGAGGTCAGAGGAGGACTTCTGGTGACTATAATTCTGTTTCATTCCCTTGGGATAGGTTCTTTCACCAAATCAGGAGCTAGGGTGATGGCCAGAAACTCCCAGACTTCCTCCTTTATCTATCTCCCAAAGTGCTGGTCTCTCAGGTTGTGTGCCTAATTATGGTAGACTGTTATTTGTGTTTTCATGTATGTTTATGTAGGGCACATGCTGTGTATGTGTTTGTTTTGCTTGTGAATGAGTTTACATGAGTATATAAGAATGTATTTAATTGTACTTGCCTGCGAAGACCCAAGTGTGATATTATGAATCATCCACTATTGTTCTTCCATTTCACTGCTTGTTCAGGAATTTCCAGATTCTGTTTTCCACAACTGGTATTGCAAACCACCATCACATTCAACAGACATTTTTACAAGGATTTGGAGATGTGAACTCATGACCTTTTCTTGCTGGACAAAGATTTTAACAACTGAGCTATCTCCCCTATAGGTCAATGGACTTTTTATGAGAACTCTAGGAACTTAAAACTTAGTTTCTCATGTTTAAACATCAAGTCCACTTAGTCCCTGAGTCACCTCCTCAAGTTCCACTTTACTTTACACTCAAATTCCAATCAAGTTCGTAATTATCTTTTCCAAATTTTTTGACTTTTAAATTTCAGTATGGAGTGTGAAAAAGTGTTACTGTCCTGAGTTCTTTTCAGTCACTTACTGGTACTATTTTATTGGTAATGTGGTTTTCAAAAAAGTATGATTTATAATAAAAACTTTTTAATTTATATAAATTTTTGTTTATGTAGTTGCTTTAGAGATCTCAATGTCAGTGCTTAGAATAAATGATGAGATAAATTGTCAAATGACTTTTTATATAAGGATTGACTCATAAACTTCTTAACTACAATTATTGCTTCTGTTCATTCGCAACAAACTCTTTCCATCAGTAAATACATGTAATATAATGAAATTCAGGGAAAATTACCTTAATTTTTTATTATTCTTTTTTATTTCTTCCACTTATACAAAGTTGATTAGTAGCCCATTTCCCTCCCTCCCTCCACCCCTTCCTGGACCCTCTTGCTCGCTCCCCCCTTTTCGTCTTCCTTTCCCCCCCCCTCCCTTTCTCCCAGTGCCCCCTCCCCCCATTCTGGAGCATTCTTTTTTTTTTGAAAGTTACCTTAAATGTGGATAAATGTTACATTCAAAAATATTGTTTTAAATTTAAAATATATTTGTATTCCTAAGAATTTTTCTTCAGAGCAAATAATTGATTCATGGGTATTAAACATACTAGGGATGTAATCTCTTCCTGAGCTACAATCCCTGTGTTTCTCTTTTCCTATTATGAATATGATATTATCATTAAGAATTACACATATAACAGAAAGTGTGATGACATGTGAGTTGTCCTCTCAGGGTCTCATGTGTTTGAATCTTTAGTTTGGGAAGATCTTAATACCTTTAAGGAATTAATTAAGGTATTAATACCTGCAGGAAGAAGGAAGTCACAGAGGTTGGGCCTTGAGGATGATTAGTCCCACCCTACTTTCATTGAAGGTCAGTTCTTATAGTTTGCAGTGATCATTTTTGGAAGCTCCCAGTCTCCATCACGCAATGACTTAAGCCTCAGCCAGCCATCCAGGCATGTCTTTCCTACCATGAAGGAGTGTATCTCCCATCTGGAACTGTAAGCTGAATAAGTCCTCCTTTCTCCTTTAAGTTGTTTACTCTAAGTGTTATCTCACAGCAATAGAAAAGACAAATTGGCCCAGTATCATATGAAATAAAGTCAAGCATTCACTGATTTCAGTGAATGTCACTAGTTGATTAATGTGAAGAAGAGTACATTTACACAAACTTAAATGCTGCTATCTGCGTATACTCAGAATATTTAGTTCAGTTATTCCTCCTGCACACAAAGATAAAGTATGACACTGTGCTGAGTTCTGCTGGCATCTATGTATTAAAACAGTTAACAACATAGAAAAAAAGCAATAAAAATTTCAACAAAAGATACACAAAACTGTGTCCTGTCCAGTTCACCTACCATGAGTGGCTCTAGCAGGACTGGCAGCTTCTCTGAGTGGGAATTGTGGGAAGACAGAAGCTTAATGCATCTCTTGTGCATCATGGTAAATTTAAAAATTCAGTAGAAGCAGGTACCCTACATTGATAAAACTAATTAGCTCTTTGAAAGAAATTAGCCTTATCCCAATTAAAAGATGGGACTTGAAATTCAAAAGAAACTTTTCCAGGGATGAAATTAAAATATCTAATGAATATCTTTAAAAATGCTCCACATCCTTAGCAATCAGGGAAATGAAAATCAAAACTGTCCCGAGATGTCATCTGACTCTGTTCATGATGACAAAAATCCACAGTACAAACACCAAATGTTGGAGAGGATGTGAAGAGAAGGGAACTCTCATACATTGCTGGTAGGAATGCAGGCTTATATAACCACTCTGGCAATCAGTATGATTATTTCTAAATAGTTAAAGATTGAAATGCCATATAACCCTGCTATACCACTTCTGGGAATAATCCCCCATAGTGCAGAAATTCACTACAGTTACATGAGCACAACCATGTTCATTGAAGCAGTATTTATAATAGCAAGTCATGGAATAAACCCAAATGCCCATTAGTTGACAAATGGATAATGAAAATATGCTACATTTATACAAGAGAATTCTACTCAGCCATCAAAAAAGGTGAATTCATGAAATTTGCTGGGAAATGGATGGAATTAGAAAAAATTTATTGAGTGATGTATCCCAGACACAGAAAATTAGACACCTTATTTACTCCTTAATAGGTGGATCCTAGTTCCAAACCCACTAAATGACATATTCAAATTTCTGTAATACATACTGTAATTGCAAAGGATTATAAACAAGGAGGAAGGGGAAAGGAGATAGGGGATCATGCTTCAGTAGAGAATCAAATATTCAGCCACCAGCAAATATTGCATGTAAGTAGCAAGACATCTATCTGGTGAAGCTGACTCTCACTTCCCTTCCTGGTCAGATGGGACTGATCAGGATTGATCTCACCAATCAGGAAGAATATAAGGACTGGCAGATAGAAGGTAATCATCCCGCAAATGGGACACTGACCCCTCTCACTCCTCTTCCTCCTATTTTACCATCTATCTTTGAGTCTTTTTATATTAAGATCTTCATTTAAACAGTCTTTTATCTTTGGTTAGGAGGTGACCTTTAATACCAATCAGAATGCAGCCAAGGGTGGTGCAGGAAAAACATAACTGAAAACAACAACAAACCATAATTCAGAACACCAAAGACGTTATATTAATCACCCGTTTAAGAAGTTTTGAAGTAAACAGAATCAAAATGCTCATTAACTTATAAGCATAAAATATAGATTACAGTAATCAAAAAATTCTGTTAGCTGCATGTTGAATATAACATTTGCAAATAACGCATTCAAAGAAATAAAGTAATGTAGAAAATAAGGTGATAATGAGGAAGCGAGTTTTTGTTGATGCTATTGGACATATAAGGTGCTGTAGTGGTTTGAAAATGAGTTATTCTTCAAAGGCTGTTGTGTTTTCATCCGTACATAATGTTAGTGTTGGAGGAGATTGTGTCACCTTTAGGACACATGCTGGATAAAGGCATGTGACAAGGGGTGGGCTTCGAGGCTTGATAGTCCAGCTCTATTTCTTTAGTCTCTCATGTTTTCTCTGCCTCTATGCAGGAGTAACTACATACCTTTGTTATAAGTTTGAATGAAGTTCGAAGTCATTCTCTGCTTGTGACATGTAGCTGCTGCAAAGTCATGGCAAAAGATGTCCATAAATCAAATGCAATGAAAATTGTGTGCAAGTAAATCACATGTAAATAACACATGATAATGGCAATCAAACACTATTCCTATTTATTGGCTTTTTTATTTATTGGTTCTTTTGCATATTATACTAGATTACTATATTAGCATACAATTATTTTTTTAAAAGTATTATCTGTGAAATATTTGACAGGTTTGTCAAAAATATTACAGGAAAAGGCTGCATTTGGGAAAATCTCCTGTTTGTTTTTGCCTTTGAGAAACTAGATGTGGAAGTGGAAGTCATGATAACGATGATTATCCTTACTTCCAAGGGCTAAGCCATAATGTGTGTATTATAACTTAGTATTTAGCAAAATGTTAAAAAAATTTGAAGGAGAAAAAGTAATGAGAAAATGGTTCCATAAAGCAATTACATTTTATGTAATTATACAATATGCTTTTAAAATCTTAATGTTATTTTGAAAGGATCAAAATGAACTAAAAAGCTTATAAAGTAAAAAGTCTAACACTAAGCCTAACTTCTTTTTTGTTAATTTTTTCTTACACACTATTTTTTCCTAATTATACAAGTTCAATAGGTACCCCCATCCTCCTCTCCTAGATCATCTCCCCTTGCACTCTCTCCCCTTTCCCCCTTCTGTTCACCCTCTTCCCTCCCTCTCCCTCTCCTAGTGCTTCCCCCTTCCTTCTTTCCATTCCCTGGAGCACCCTTTTGTGTGAATGCCAAACCTCACTTTGAGTCCTCCACCCTAGTGAGGGTTCAGGACTCAGAGGCATAGCCTGGAGCCCCCTTCTTTGGCTCCCCATTAGTATGGGAACTCTATTATGACTGTTTAATCCCTTTCCTCTAAGGATCTTACTGCCTGGAGCCTTCTCCCCTCTGATCCATGCTAGACTTTGGGGGTTCTTGATATGTCAGCCATTGTGCAAGTCAGGCAAAGTCCATTTCTGGCTGCTGCAGCTCTAACTTTTGTGGAGTATCTTGCATATTGTTGGATCAATTGATTCCACATGAAATGCAGGGTGGGTTTGGTAGGACACCTGCAATTCTAATAACATAACACTGTAACTAGGAATTCCCAAACAAACTGCTAGCATGATACTCCTAATGGCATGACTGGCTTGATTAGAGCTCCTTTTTCCATTTCTAACTCTCTCAAAAAGTAAATAAGATTAAGAAGTGTGATTAAGAGTGATTCCCAGTATAAAGTTCAGATCTCCACATGTGTGAATGAGCATCTACAAAAATATGTATGCAAGCATGCATAACTTCTACATACACATGAAAATTAATTTAAGAAAATAAATAAAACAAGTAATTTATTCTCCTGTAATCTCAATTTTACTATTGTCTAGTTCACTGGAATAATGAGACTATTAAATATAATCCATTATTTACTTATAAAAGTTTTTTTTAATTTAAAATTGCTTTCCTTGAATTTTCAGACCCTTCAAATGTTAAAAGATTTTTTCCAAAAACTTTTTTTTCGTTTTTCCTATAAAAAGGATTACTGGATTTCTTTCTTTCTTTCTCTGTTTTTTAAAATCTGTGACATTACCTTACATTCTATGTACTTGTATCATTCTTCCTTTCATCTTTCTTCTAGAAACATATCCTTGCTATGTCTTGCACATGAGTTCAAATCTGACTCCAGGTAAAGAATCTTATCCTTGAATCTGAGATTCTTTTTTTTTTAATTTTTTCCCAATCATACAAGTTTAATAAGTACCACGAGCCCCTCCCTTCCTCTTCCCCTCCCCAACTCCCTCTCACCCTCCCTCCTTTTACTCTTCCTTTCACCCTCCTTCCCTCCCTTTCTTCCCTGGAGCATCCTTTAGTGTGAATGTCAAATCTCCCTCTGTGTCTGAATCTGAGATTCTTTCTAACAACTGGTCATATTCATCTGGTTCATTTTTTCAAAGATTTGTGTTTTTTTAAATTTTGTATTTCTCTCTCTCCTTCTCTCTCTCTTTCTTTGTATCTGTGTTTCTATGTGTGCATCTGTGTGTATCAGAGGACTCTTTGTGTCTCTATGGAGGCCCAAGTGTGATTGCAGTAATTACCCTGGATTGCTCTATGTCTTCTATGTTTTGTTCTGGAGTTTACCAAGCTCTGTTTTCTAGGGATGAAGTACAGGTCACCACCATTTTTGCCTGCCATTTTTATGTAAGATCTGGAATCCAAACTCAGGACCTTCTGCTTTCAAGACATAGGCTGAACCCCTGAACCATTTCTCCAGCCCTGCATAGTACTTCTTATTAAGAATGTGATCCACATTTTATATACTTTTAAACTAACGTATTTGACATATATGTAAATGTACTTATCAACATAAATGTATATGTATGTATGTATATGTGTGTATATACAGAGAGAGACAGAGAGAGAGAGAGAGAGAGAGAGGAAGAGGTTTATGAAATATGAAGTGTACATGTCTGCATGCCTGTGTGTGTGTTTACATGAATGGGTACCCACATGCAAAAGCTAGAAGAGGATATTATGTGTCATCTTATGGGAATATGCCTTATTTTCTAGAGTCAGAGGTTTTCATTAAACTTGAAGCACACTGTTTGGCTAGGCTGTCAGTGAGCTCCCATGAGGTCCACCTCCACCTTCTCTGGTTAAAGGTAAAGGTGTATAAAGTCATTCTGGCTTGTTACATTGGGAGGTTTGGAGATTTAAATTCAGATCCTCATGCTTGCACATCATAGGATGTCATCTCCCTATCAAGAGAATCTATAACTGTCTCAAGTTAGGATTTATGACTTTCTCCAACATGCCAAGTGTAGAAAGAATAAAGGTTATTGCAAAATCCAGGCTTTCTGCATCTTGCAAGTGCTACAGTTCATTTTCTTGGAAAGTTACTATACTACCCCAAGATGCTTAGTTAAGCAAAATAAGGGATGAAAAATTAATTGGAACAGAAAAAAGTCAACTCAGATGATTCCACATATCAGTCATGTGGCAGCATATTTCAAGCACCAGGTGAGAAACTCCTTCTTCATGGGCAATAGAGAACCTGAGACTAGTCTGTGATTCTGTGGCTACATGAAACTCTGTGCAGTTACGTAGGTTATTTGCAGCTAGATATAACCCATATTGCTTACCCACAGTATCAAGAAAAAAACTAATAGTCAGTTTGCTTTAGCCTTGTGTCAGTTTTGCTATTCAGTAAAAAATGGTGACTGGTGTCACTTCATTTATCTTAAATGATCAAACTTAAAACTTTGTTTCAATCTACTTCAAGTGGTGATTTTTTTCAGATATTTTCTTATTACTATAGGTCCCTGGTTAACTTTGCTTTATTTAAATGGAATGATCTATCAATATATTCTCTTTGAAATAGTTATATTTTAGAATTCAGAAATGTAATCCCTGTCTTCATAGATATGTATTTTAGCTCTTTCCCTACAGACAATGTGAGAGTTGGAACCTAGAGCTAGTGTTCACAGTTATGGCAGGCATAGCTACATGCTGTCATTTGTCAGCATTACTATATGTCAGGCACATATTTTAATCCTTCTAACTTTGTGGCAGAAAAACAACATATTTAGGAGAAATTGAGACACACGGAAGCTTATATCTTGCAGAATTTCACAAAATGTCAGTCTACAGGGCTGTGGCTGAACACCAGGGTAGAAATTTACTGTCAGAATTCATGCTTTTGTTGACATATTCTTACTTTTTTATTCAGATTCTTTGTGGCTCTGGTATTATGTCACCATGTGTCTATAGGAACATCATCCATATTCAGAATCCCAGATTTCATCAGTCAGAATTGTATTTCTATGGGCAAAATAGTTTGTTGTTTTAATTAATGAAAATGTACATATTCATTAATATTATATCCCTGAATCAGGTTTCTCTATATTTCATCATCTTGCCAACTAAATCAATAAGAAATCTGTTTTGTATCAGTTTTCATTAAAATAATTAAAAGTGACCAGCTCTCTAGATCAGTCCCCATTGAAAAAATGACAAATTTAACCCATTATGTACATTATATAACATATACATTTCTTAAAAACAGACATGTAATTGTGATATCCTTATATTTAAAGTCATGTAAATCCTACATAGAATTGCTATTTCTTTTATCAAGTAGATTATGTCAGGACAATTGAATTGTAATTAACATTTAATAGATAAATACTAGGAGATTAGTAACTGGATACTCAGTTGTGTTTATTTATCTTTATTCTGGCTACAGAGAAAATGCAAAATGTGACATAAGTGATAAGGAATATTTGATGAAGGGCTGATGTTCCTGGGTAAGAGCTACAATTTAGTGCACTGATTAGCTCACTCACAGGGAATCTGAGCTGAGAGAACTCCCATCATGAAACATTGCTTTCCAAACTCTCACAGAAATGAAACACAAAGACCATTAGCTTACGGTCTTTAAACTGGTGTCTTGAAGTAATTCTACAAGTGACCTCATTGTTAACAAAGACAGTAGAATGGACCAGTAATATATTTGAAAGAGAAATAGAATTGAACCAACAAATAACACTCTGAGGTTTTTTGGTCTAAAAATATTATTACACATGATTAGTACAGAAAGTCGGGGCTGGAGAGGTGGCTCAGGGTTTAAGCCTCTGCCTTGCAGGCCGAAGGTCCTGAGTTTGGAGGGGAGAGAGGTGCTGCGTTTCCGGTCCTGGTAGGGCAGAGCCTGTGAATCCCTGGGCAGAGTAAACAAGGAGGAGGTGGAGGCTGTCCATGGTGGTTCCTGAATTCGCAGGTGATTCTACACACACACACACACACACACACACACACACACACACACACACAGAGACATACACATGCGCACACACTCACACATGCACAATTGAATAAAAAAAGTAATTACATACATATATATATATGTATATATGTGGAATAAGCATCAGATGATTTTACAAAGTCAAACATTTGCAGTATAAACATTTTACACTAACTCTAACATTAAAGGGTGAAATAAATTAGAACAGTGTAAGCTTCCTGATTGACTATGAGTCTGAGTTTGAACATGATATTGGGTGTTACAAAAGAAGAAAAACTAAACAATGATGAATCCAACCTGCATATGTGATAATGAAAGTATCTCTGCCAAAATGGGGGCATTGTTAACAGTCACTGTTATTTCACATGCATTAATATTTGAAAGAAACACATATATTGAGAAAATATGGTTTTTCGTGTATTTTCCCTAGTGTTCATGCTTTAGAATTCTATATATTTCCCAGAAGAAGAAGAAGAAGAAGAAGAAGAAGAAGAAGAAGAAGAAGAAGAAGAAGAAGAAGAAGAAAAAAAGAAGAAGCAGAAGAAGAAGAAGCAGAAGAAGAGAAGGAGGAGGAGGAGGAGGAGGAGGAAGAAGAAGAGAGAAGGAGAAGAGGAGAAGAGGGGGAAGAGGAGGAGATGGAGGAGGAGGAGAAGAAGGAGGAGGACGAGGAAGAAGGAGAAGAAGTAGAAGAAGAAGAAGAAGAAGAAGAAGAAGAGGAGGAAGAAGAGGAGGAAGAAGAGGAAGAGGAGGAAAAGGGGGAGGAGGAAGAGGAAGAGGAGGAGGAAAAGGAGGAAGAGGAGGAAAAGTAGGAGGAGGAAGAGGAGGAGGAGGAGGAGGAGAAGGAGGAGGAGGAGGAGAAGGAGGAGGAAGAAGAAAAAGAAGAAGAAGAAGAAGAAGAAGAAGAGGAGGAGGAGGAGGAGAAGGAGAAGGAGGAGGAGGAAGAAGAAGAGAAGAAGGAGAAGAGAAGAGGGGGAAGAGAAGGAGATGGATGAGGAGGAGAAGAAGGAGGAGGAGAGGAGGAAGAAGAGAAGAAGAAGAAGAAGAAGAAGAAGAAGAAGAAGAAGAGGAAAAGGAAGAAGAGGAGGAAGAAGAGGAAGAGGAGGAGGAGGAGGAAAAGGAGGAAGAGGAGAAAAGGAGGAGGAGGAAGAGGAGGAGGAGGTGGGAGAAGGAGGAGGAGGAGGAGGAGGAGGAGAAGAAGAAGAAGAGAAGGAGAAGAAGGAGGGGGAGGAGGAAGAAGAAGAGGAGAAGAGGAGAAGGATAAGAGGAGAAGAGGGGGAAGAAGGGGAGAAGGAGGAGGAGGAGAAGGAGGAGGAGGAGAAGGAGGAAGAGGAGAAGGAGGAGGAGGAGAAGGAGGAGGAGGAGAAGGAGGAGGAGGAGAAGGAGGAGGAGGAGAAGGAGGAGGAGAAGGAGGAGGAGGAGAAGGAAGAAGAAGAACAGGAGGAGGAGGAGGAAGAAGAGAAAGAGGAAGAAGAGGAGGAGGAGGAAGAGGAGGAGGAGGAGGAGGAAGAAGGAAAGGAGGAGGAGGAGGACGAGGAGGAGGAGGAAGAGGAAGAGGAAGAAGAAGAAGAAGAAGAAGAAGAAGAAGAAGAAGAAGAAGAAGAAGAAGAAGAAGAAGAAGAAGAAGAAGAAGAAGAAGAAGAAGAAGAAGAAGAAGAAGAAAGAGACTTATTTTACCAAGTTGCAATTAATAAGAAAGAAGTTTGTTCAACCACTTCTCCAGCTTCTGGCAAATTCGAAGAGCAGATTTATTGATAAGCTACATCCATGAATTCTAAGCTACCTGCTAAAAATCTCCCTTTACTTATCATGAATCTAGTTCAAGGTGAACACATACTATTTAATCTTTATTGACACTATGTGTCACCCTATTTCTTGGGCTTGGAATTTGTGTCTCACATTTGTGTCACACTCTAATCTTACAAATCTATGGGCTCTACTCTGCATTTATTGCCACAGACGTGACATTTTTGGGTAATTTTCTCATGTACATTTTCTGTCTTTGATAATTTAAAAGAACATGAAATCGCATCAATTTAAAATGTATGCAATCTTTAGAATTATAAAATACCTCTATAATTTTGACATGTACTTATTTTCCATAAATATTGACTTCCTACAGCTAACATATTATCAAGGAACTTACATTTGCATAATTGAATTGAATTTAAGAATATTTCTCACTTGTGAACCCTCATTCTTGATCTGTATATGAAAAATTACACTGTTCTTACTGTATATATCTAGCATCAATTACATATTATATATTACTAAATTCATACATTCATTAGCAATTACATGATTATTAGTTGTCAAAGTATATTCTGCTATTAAACTTTAATAAATTATAATTTTGATATTTATGAAAAAAAGAATTGTAAATGAAATAAATAGAAAAGATAAAAAGTTATCTATACATTTATCTATATGTATTTACACAGATATATTTATCTATGCATTCTATGTCCAACTGTTATTAAATTGTTTAAAGTATACTGTGTTTGATCACATATTTTTGTTTTTGCCTTAAGTACTTCTGTAAGTACTTGAGTTAAAGTTTATATTATATAATATTTGAAAAATTACTGTTGATTTTCTTTTCACTATTATGAATGAACGTCAATGCTTTCTTCTACATTGAGATACTGATGACTGTATTGCAGTGTGTGGATAAATAACAGAAGATAGCTCTACTGTAAAAATTGTTATTTAAAGGTTTTCATTAATACATATTTCCTTACAGATATTTTGCTTTATTCACTTATTTATTCATTTTGTGTGTGTATGTGTGTGTGTGTGTGTGTATGCATTTGTGTGTATGTGTATGTGTGTATCAGAGAGCACTGCGTGAGTCCTCCTGTGGAGGACTCAGCATGACTTGAGAAATTATCTTGGATTGCTTCAGCTCCTTCTTGTTTCCTTCTTGAATTTTAAATAACAAGGAGGATGCAGGACACTGTCAACTCTCTTGTCTCTCTTTTTACTTAGGTGGAGGGTCTGAAATCAGGTTCTTTAGTTTTCAAGGTCTTAACTTTTGAGTCATCTCTCCAGCCCCTTTATAGATGTGAGATTTTTTGTCTATTAATGCAAGAATAATAGCTTAAGGAGTTAAATTCTCTGATTAAAGAATAGGATTTCATTTTTTCTCCTACATTTTATTTTTTTCCTCATCATACAAGCTCAATAGGTAGCCCAGACTTTTTCTTCCTCCTCTCTCTTCCCTCCCCTCCCCAACCATCTCCCATTGCACTCTCCCCTCTTCCCTCCTTACTTTAACCCTCTCCCTCTCTCCCACTCTTCCGGTGCCTCTCCTTTCATCCCTCCCATTCCCTGGAATATCCAATTCTGTGAAAGTCAAACCTCCCTCTGAATCCTTCTCCCTAGAGAGGGTTCGGGTCTCAGTGGCACAGCCCTGAGCCCCTTCTTGGGCACCCCTTTAGTATGGGAAATATGTTATGATTATTTAATACCTTGAGTCTAAGGATCCTACTGTCTGGAGCCTTCTTCGCTGTGATCTATGCTAAACTTTGGAAGTCTTGACATGTCAGCCATTGTGCAGGTCAGGCAAAGTCCAATCCTGACGGCTGGAGCCCTCACTTGTGTGGAGTATTTTGCATATTGTTGGTCCTCCTCATCTTTAGGCTCTTATAATTTTGCTGTCCCCTTCTGCAAGGTTCCCTGAGCATCAGGATGGGGAGCGATTTGGCTGGTCTGGTTCCAGGTGAATAATATAGCGTCTTTGGTGTTCTGAATTATGGTTTGTTGTTGATTTCAGTTTTGCTTTTCCTGTACTGTCCTTGGCTGCATCCTGGTTGGTATCAAAGGTCACCTCCCCACAAAAGATAAAAGACAGTTTAAACAAAGATCTTAATATAAGAGGAAGCCAAAGGTAGATGGGAAGAGTAGGATACAGCAGTGGTGTGGGGGGCATGGGGGGTGTTAGTGTCCCATTTGCCAGATGGTTACTTTCTATCTGCCAGTCCTTATATCTCCCTGATAGGTGAGAACAAACCTGTTTAGTTGCAAGTGACCAGGAAGGGAAATGAGAGTGAGCTCACCAGAGGTCTTGCTACTTACATGCAATATTTGGCCATGGCCTATTTTCTCTATTGAAGCGTGATCCCCTATCTCCTTTCTTTTGAGGTCCTCCTTCCCCTTCCCTCCTCTTTATAATCCTTTCCAGTTACAGTGGGTATTATAGAACTTACCTTTGAATATGTCATTAGGTGGGTTTGGAACTAGGATCAACTTATTATGGAGTACATAAGGTTTTCTAACTTTCTGTGTCTGGGATATTTCACTCCATATAATTTTTTCTATAAAGCTGCAATTGTTTTGCAATTAGCCTTTATTTTCAATAATTTCAAACAGAATGCAACTACTCTAAAAAATAAAAATTTTTATTTTTATAAATAAATATAAAGATTTATTTATGCTTATATTCATTATAGAAAATAATTATAAGAAAAATATATAAGAAATATTGGAAAAATTATTTACAAAATAAATGTTAATGATGTGAACATAGGAAATACTGTTAATTATTATGCTTACTTAATTAGAATCATAGTTTTGGTTTTATATATATTCATATACATATACATATGTGACAATAAATATGCTATTCAGTTAGGTACCTTGGATTGTCACTGTTGTCTAAAAAGTATAACTGCAGTTTTGATACATTATGCCAAGCTTCAGCAAATTTTAAAATGCTTCCTATAATGTACCAATAATCTTGAGTACACATTTAAATGAATATTTTCTAGGCAGGTATGCATGAATCATGTAAATAATGAGATTTCAAAGGAAGCAAACAATTTCTTTTCCAGTGCTAGAAATACATTTGCGGTTCTTGCTGGAGCAAATATAAAGTCAGGTATCTGCCACTGCTTGGTGCGGTGTTGAATTTCATGGTTTGTTAATTTTTCTGTTCTGTCTACAATCTAATACAAGGAGAATGGGAAAGACTTTCATGCTGAAAAACATTAGAATATGCCCTCAGTAATATTTCCTTTATGGAGTTGATTTCATATTTTCTTTTTTAAGTGAATGAGATAAATTTTCTGCTTTTTTAAGTTATCAAAAATTGTGTGGGTTACTCAACTTTAGACCGTAAAAATAATAAAACCATGACTACACACCATTAAGTCGTCAATATTGGCTTTCAAGATTCTTTACGTACAAGTGAAGATAACATAAAAGCACGCATAAAATCCTTCTCTGTACTCTTGTCCACATGGTTAATGTAATAGTATCTTTCTATTGTTTTTTAAAATATGTACTCCATAATAATTCCCATGTAAAAACAAGTTCATTTTACTCTACAACTGTTCACTAATCATGTAAGGCACCATACATTTGTAAGACAGAGAGGCTTTGTTGTGTTGTTGGCCATAAGTTCACAGCTAAATTGTGGTAATTAAAAATTGTGAGCCCAACAGAAGGAGCTCTGTACATATCAACCAAATAATCTTATACAGGTGTAGTGAAGAGAAGGCAAGACCAATAAAATTCTAATGATAGGTGTTCACTACCTTACAGAGTCTGATGACTTCTAAAATTAGCTTTGTATGTTTAGGGTGTATGTATAAGGAGTGGAAGACACTATTTAAACCATGTGTACTGTAATGATATACAGGGAATGAGATAATTCTTCACCTCTTGTTATTGTCAGGTGGTGGAAAGATTGAAGAATCAATAAGTAATATTATATGAGATTATACTGAGATTAATCAAGAGGTTTTACAGAGGTATTTTTTAAGCAGGTCTTCTGAATGTCAAGAACCTGAACAGATATTTCTTAACATCCCTGGAATATCATTCTTATGGTGACACTGCCAGTTATCATCCCCACTTCAAGATGCAGCAGAACCTTCTTATAAGCTTTTCTGAAACAGCTTTAAGCATTGTCTGTGTCTCTATTGACTATTGAGCAAAATTGTCTGTTTGGTCTTTATCGTAGGATAGCATATTCATGCCCCTCATCAGTAGATGCTACCCAGGAGTCACACCAAAAAGAGATTAGAGGAACTGCAGTTCTAGAGGGCAATTGATGCTAACAACAAAGTGATAACTGAAAAATCAGAAATATGTCAATGTTTTTAATGTGTCCCTCATCAACATTACATTTATAGTAAATAATTTAGCTTTAATAGTACTTTCTTACCTAAGTAATATGATCAATCTCTTATTGCTTAAATGAGATGAAGCGATTATAGCTGTGAAGATCATATGTTCTAACAAGTCCAAATAAATTAAATGAAAGCAATTGATTTATTATTTCACTTATTTTTGAAACTGATGCATACATCCGCGTGTTCAACTTGTGTCACAGATATAAAAGAGAAATGTTTTCTTATAAATGTGTTGTTTACAAGTCCATTTCTCCTTGTTTACACTGTTCCACTTCAAACTTCAATCTCCTGTTGTACAGAGGACTGAATTAGTCTCCTAGCTGGATTTCCCTACAACTGATTGTTCCCACCACCTCCTTTCAATCTGTTTCATGTTATAGTTAGAGTGATATTTTCAAATTCAAACCTCAGTGATGTCATATCCAGATATACCCAATACACTGTTAAAGTGTATGCAGGGGATTAGAGAAAATCAGTTTCACAAGGTGAAAAACCATTCTTCTGAAGGGGTAGCATATGAGGCCCATGGCAGAGAATTCCCCATTTTTCTTGTAATTGCCTACCTGGGTTTCTCCTAAAATATTTGAAAAGTATCTTGATTTGTGATTTTTTTATTATGTAATCATAGAACCTAAAGAACCTCTTTATCATTTTGGAACATATCATATTTGAGCAATCTGAATTTGTGTACCTGAACTTTGGCCAAATATTTTTATCTCTAGGCCAAACTACCTCTTACCTTTGAATTGGAGTTTGATTTTGTGCCTACTCATTTTTATTTCTTTCTCTTTGCTTTCAAAAAGCACATGAGTATGTGTTTTTCATCTCTGTATTTTGTGTTATCTCATTTCAATCTTTGCATTTATTGACAAACACTGTCAGTGCACTTCTGATTATTATGTTAACATTTGCTTGAGTATTGTGGAAGCCAATTATAGTTTTCTCTATTAGAAATATTTAGATCATCTAATTTCCAACACATTTAAGAAGAAAGGTGAACTTAAGGTCTAACATACAGAGCATACAGAAGCAGTTTGTTCTTTTTAAATTTTTTTATTATGTATTCAATTGTGCACGTATGCATGTGTGCGCGTATGTGGATGTATGTGTGTGCATGTATGTATAGAACCACGGGCGAATACGGGAACCACCATGGACCGCCTCCACCTCCTTGTTTACTCTGCCCAGGGATTCACAGGTTCCGCCCTACCAGGACCAGAAACGCAGGCCGCCCCCGCTTCCACCTGGCATCTATATGTGGGGTCTAGAATCCGAACTAGGGACCTTCCGCTTGCAAGGCAGAGGCTTAACCCCTGAGCCACCTCTCCAGCCCCCACAGTATGCTCTTATAGATCTAAATAGTATTTCATGGTTATGCTTAGTTCATTCATTAATTTGAGGACTTGTCATAGATTGCCAGGGACTTACTGGTAGAATTTGTCCTTTATGAATGATGGAGATTTCACCTCTTTCTAATGGTTTTCTTTTATTTATATTCATTTTATTGCTTGTATGCACTATTAAGAGTTCCAAAAAATATGGAATACATATATGAAACTCAATATATTCTTATATTAATAAAACATGATGCTGAGTACAAGTAGGTTAAATATAACTTCTACAACAATAATGTATTATCATTTTTATTCAAATTTAAATAATTTGAACTTAAATGTTGATTTTGTGAAACACCTTTTCTATATTCACTATATGGTATTTCATATGTGAAATTTTATATGTGTTAAAATGATGAGTCACAAAATTTTAAGTAGACTTTAAGTTTTTAAATAGTTTTAATTTCATCAAAACTACCCTGAGTTATCATCTCATTCCAGTCAGGATGGCAAAAATCTGCAAACAACACAAAATTTCTGGAGAGGATGTGGCGAGAAGGGAACTCTCAAACATTGTTGGTGGGAATGCAGGCTTATAAAAACACTCTAGAGATCAGTATGGCAATTTCTAAAAATGTTAAAGATTGAAATGGCATATGACCGTGCTATACCACTATGGGAAATAAGCCCCCATAATGCAGAAATTCACTACAGTGACATGAGCATAGTCAAGTTTATTGGAGGACTATTTATAATAGCGAAGTCATGGAATCAACCCAAATGCCAACAGTTGAAGAATTGATAATGAAAATGTGGTACATTTATACGATGGAATATTACTCAGCCAGCAAAAAAGATGAATTAATGAAATTTGCCAGGAAATGGATGGAATTAGAAAAAAATATACTGAGTGAAGTATCCCAGACACAGAAAGTTAGACTCATTATGTACTGCATAATAAGTGGATCCTAGTTCCAAACCCACTTAGTGACATATTCATAGGTAAATCTCTGTAATACCCACTGTAATCACAAAGGAGTACAAACAGGAGGGAAAGAGAAGGAAGATCTCAAAAGAAAGGTGATAGAGGATCACGCTTCAATAGAGAAAAATAGGCCACGGTCAAGTATTCCATGTAAGTAGCGAGACCTCTGGTGAGCTCATTCTCATTTCCCTTCCTGGTCACTTGCAACTAAACAGGTTTATTCTCATCCATCAGGGAAGATATAGGGACTGACAGATAGACAGTAACCATCTGGCAAATGGGACACTAACACCCCCCAACCCCCACACCCTGCATCCTACTCCTTCCATCTACCTTTGAGTCTTCTCTTATATTAAGATCTTCACTCAGTCTTTTATCTTTGGTTAGGAGGTGACCTTTGATACCAACCAAGGACAGTACAGGAAAAGCAAAACTGAAATCAACAACAAACCATAATTCAGAACACCAAAGACGCTACATTATTCACCTGGAACCAGACCAGCCAAATCGCTCCCCATCCTGATGCTCAGGGAACCTTACAGAAGGGGGCAGCAAGATTGTAAGAGCCTAAAGATAGAAATGATCAAAGATATGCAAGCTATTCCACACAGGTTAGAGCTGCAGCAGCCAGTTTTTGCCTGACCTGTACAATGGCTGACATGCCAACGACCCCCCTAAATCTAGCATGGATCACAGGGAAGAAGGCTCCAGACAGTAGGATCCTTAGAGGCAAGGTTTTAAAGTCATAACATATTTCCCACACTAATGTGGAGCACAAGAAAGAGCTCCAGGCTATGTCACTGAGTTCTGAACCCTCCCTTGGGTGGAAGATTCAGAGGGAGATTTGGCTTTCACACACAAGTTTGCTGCAAGGGGATAGGCAGGTGGAAGGGGGAAGACCATGAGAGGGAGAGGGAGGGGGATGAAAGAAAGGGATAGGAGCGTAGAGTTCAATGGGAGACACCTGGGGAGGGGAGGGAGAGGATGGGGATACCTATTGAGCCTGTATGATTATGCAAAAATAAAATGTGGGAGAAAATTAAAAAATCAAAAATAGTCAATTGAAAAAACTAGTTCTGATTTCAGAAAAGCTACACTAGTAAAACAAGTCCAATTGTTTCCCCACTTGTAAATATCTTACTTTGCTTATTAAAATTTTCACTGGTAATGAATCAATAGTTGTATATCATAATTAAATACAGAATAAACCTTAAAATTAATGTCTATTATCAGATTAAGGATCACATTCAGGTTTCCATATATATTACATTTAAATATTGTTTCCCAGGGCTGGAGAGGTGGCTCAGGGGTTAAGCCTCCGCCTTGCAGGCGAAAGGTCCTGAGTTCGGATCCTAGACCCCACGTATAGACGCCGGGTGGAAGCAGGGGCGGCCTGTGCTTCTGGTCCTGGTAGGGCGGAGCCTGTGAATCCTGGGGCAGACGGAGGTACAGGGGGCCATGGTGGTTCGCAAGTTTGTCCGTCTTTCTACACACACACACACACACACACACACACACACGCGCGCACACACATACATATACACATGTGCACATTTGAATAAATAATAAAAAAAATCTTAAATATTTTTCCCTTGTCCTTTGACTTTTTGTTTTTGATAACCTTGACAATTAAGAACAAGATTTTTGTGGTATTTTCTACAAATTTTCCTCAGTCGAGATTTTGGGTTTTTTTTTTGTTTTTTTTTTTTTTTTGCTCATGATTTGATAAAAACTTGGAAGATGACAGTGCCACTTTCAACAAAATCATTATTAAATGTATCATCAATACAGGCCTGCTTTTTGCTTTTTCCTGGGTGGAGATTCCTCTTTGTCCCAGTAACAAAAGTAATACTGACCAGTGTTTTCCACTCGAACTTTTCTCTCTTCACAGTTTTATCTGCAATAATATTCACCTTTAAAAGTTGGGAGTAGTGCTCAACCTCCCTAGATGTAGGAGTATCCACACAAGTCAAGAATTTTTCTTCACAGATTTGTCCACTTCCAATATTTTATTGCTTGATGATTTATAAAATGACAATAAGTATTTTTGTGTAGTCATGGATGAATTCTCTTGTAGCTGTAGTCATTTGCCTTCATGGGACAAATATGACAGAATGGAGAGAGTACAAGAAACTGAGAGGTAGAGACCAACAGTGACTTCCTCATGTGAGTTGCTGAATCCAGCATTATTTTGTAATTTTAATTCTGTGAGCAACACCATCTTGATTTTACTTAAAACATTGATGTAGAGTTTCCATTACTTGCAGTTCAAAACTATTCAATTTGTGAAATGTAGCCAGCCAGTGGAGGCAGAAGGACAAAGGCCTGCTATAAAGAGGATGGCAGATTTAAAGGTGAAAAATAGCAGGAAGACTTTATGCTTGGCAATGAGAATGAGGTTTGGAAATGCCCCCAGATATTTAAAGTACAGTCAAGTCTGAAAGTTCCTAGGAGACTGGAACAGAAGTTAAAAGTCAGTGACATTTCCAATTTTTTCAAGCTCTCATTTTGTATCAGTTTGAAATAAGGAATATTTCTTTCATAATACTTGTGTGATCCAAGAGATTATACATACTGATGTTGACATCCATCCAGATTTGGCCTTTAATATCTCTGTATCTTTTATGTACCACAAAGTTTTGTTTTATTATTGTTTTCCTTGTGAGCTTGGGCAGATGGTGAACATTCTTTTTTTGTAATTGTACAAGTAACTCCCTCTGTACCCCTCCCCCCAACATAATAAGATATTTCCTGAAAAGATATTTCTTGTAGTTCATCTGCATGGTTGCTGATAAATGACATCAAACGGCTTAAGGAAACAAGGGTTTATTCTCCCTTACAAGTCCTGGTTACAGGGCTGGAGAGATGGCTCAGGGGTTAAGCCTCTGCCTTGCAAGCAGAAGGTTTTGAGTTCGGATCTCAGATCCCATGTAAAAATGTCAGGCAGAAATGGCAGTGGCCTTGTACTTCCAGCCCTGGAAGGTAGAGCCTGGAAGAACTCCAGAGCAAAGCAAAGAGGAGGTAGCACAATCCAGGGTGATTTCTGAAGCCACCCTTGGGCCTCCACAGGAATACACAATGCCCTCTGATATACAAGACACATATACACACGCACACATGTTAAAAAAAAAAAGCCTATCTCAACAAGTCCTGGTTACAGTTCTCAGTTCAGCTTGACGAGAGAGCCCACACCAATACCAGGGCAGAGGAAACTGACCACACCATCACCACATAATATCTGTGAGATGGACAATCTTTACTTACCAGACTAGCATGTCTGGCCAAGTGAACAGAAAGATGCCAACTTCCTCAACCAATTCTCAGTATTTTATTCACTCGTTCAAGACCTAGTCCCATCCACCATGGACTGGGGTTCCCCATCAGCTTGACAATCTCTTGCAGGTTTGTTCTGGGCTTAACTCAACCATTTATTCTCTACAAATGTGCCCGGAGCTCAAACCTTCAACTGTCAAGTTGACACGGGTGCCTAACTATGACAATCTTTATTTGGATCTTTCTAATAAACCTAAAATTAGGCACTGATTGTGTTTAACAAGATTTTTTTTTGTTAGTATCAACTTTTTGTGTGATTCTTTAACTTTTTATTATATTGTGATTATTATAATTATAATTTATAGAGTTCTTGATTTCTGTTTGCAATGGATATTAGTCAATAGTTTTATTTATGTTTTATGTTGTCTAAATTCAGTTTCAGGGGAATTTTAGCTTCATTACACAAGATGGAAATGATTCACTTATCTTTGTCCTTTGCTCAGGGTTTTATAATTAACAATGCATCTAGACATTAGTGTCTCTTTAATCTTATCTGTTAAAATTCTGTATAGAAGAATTTTGTGAGGAAGGGAAGTATTTAAACTGCTAATTGATTCTTTAAATGCATATAATAGATGATCAGGTTAACAATTTATCTTCAAATGATTTTTTTTAATTTGTGTTTTTTCCATTTGTTTTATAATTTAAGCCATTCAAGTTTGTTCATTTTTAGGTTCAAATTTATCGTGGTGTCCTTTATTTACATTTCAGTGTCTTCATGGTATTCATCAATTGTGAAAATAGCTTTTGCATTCTTTATGAAAATGTACATGTGTTTTCTCTCTTTCTATTGTCAGCATTTCTGAGCTTTTGTCATTGATCTATTTACTACTTCAAAGAGTGAGCTATCTTCCCTTCTGTTACTATGCTCCATCAGTTTCTCAGTGAACAGAATCCCTATTGCACAAAACCAAACTCATAATTTGTTTCTTTTAAAATGTGTGCTAGGGGGGCTGGAGAGGTGGCTCAGGGGTTAAGTCTCTGCTTTCCAGGCAGAAAGTCCTGAGTTCGGATCTTAGACCCCACTAATAGACGCCGGGTGGAAGTGGGGGCGGCCTGCGTTTCTGGTCCTGGTAGGGCAGAGCCCGTGAATCCCTGGGCAGAGTAAACAAGGAGAAGGAGGCGTCCATGGTGGTTCCCCAATTCGTCCGTGGTTCTACACACCCACACCACATACACGCATACACGCACAATTGAATAAATAATAAAATAAAATTTAAAAAAATGTGTGTTAGGGTATGTATCATAGAGCATTGTGTGTATAAATGGAAGCACAAGGGTAAGTTCAGAAATCACCCTGGATTGTTCCTGCCTCCTTTTTACTTTGCTTTGGGATTTCCTAGGCTCTGCCTTCCAGAGTTACATGGTGTTTATGCTTGGGATCTGAGATGCCAACTCAGGTCTTTCTACTTGTGAGGCAGTCTTAAGCCCTGAAGCATCTTGCCAGCCCAAATAATTTATTTCAACATAAGTTATTTTAAAGCTCTGATCATATCACATGCGTTTTAAAAAATTTTTTAGTGGCACAGATTGAACCATGATACTCACACATAGCAGGCAAGAACTCTGTTACTGAAATATTTAGCATCCCTTTGCTTATAAAATATTATTTTATATAATTATTTTATATAATAAATTATTAATTATATAAATAACTTTTTCATTACATTTGCAAATTTGCTTTTATTTTTTTCTCACAAGAGATGTAGATATTAATTATCTTTCATGTAGCATATTTCCTGTATTTTCTTTTCCATGCTATGTGAGACTAACAAAACACATTGGAATTCTTTCTTCAAATGTTTGTTTTCACCCAGAGACTTTGGGGTCTGATGAGTGCTACTTGTTTCTTCAATGACTGAAGCAATGCAGTAGTTAGTTCTATTTGGGGAAATTTTATATATGATTTAAATCATAATGTGTTTAATAGATTTAGTAGTTAATGTGCAAATTTAAAAATTTATATTATGTGAGCTTTGGATCTTTTTACTTGGAAAATGCATCTTAAATATATTGAAAAATTTATTGCAAAGATAGCTTCATTATTAAAATATATTTTAGTTTCATGTAGATTTCATTTATAGTATTTGATATTTTAAAATTGATCTTATATTAGGATAATTTTCTTAGAGAGTTACCAGTTTTACTAATATGTTCAAAATGACTTCTGATTTCACTAATAGTTCACATCTCAACATATATATCTATTTATATTTTGTTTATGTATTCTACTGTTTTGTTTTTTCTTATTCTGTAATTTAAAAATTTTTATCAAGATAAATAAAATGTTTATGTCACAGCATATTTTATTGTATGTACAAGTTAAGTCTGTAAATTAATAGATAAGTGAATATATGATATAAAAGCTTGGCAAAGGACTAACCTTGCTGAAAACCAATACCTACTCACCCAATTATCTATTTAACAATATAGCAATGACATATAAATTTACTTCATGCAAAATTAATTAATTCAACATTGCTGCTTTTAAGAAAAAATGGGAGACAAGACCATCACATTTCTTGATATGTGTTGTCATATGACATACTTTGCTTTGTATATTGCCCTTACTTTTCTAGGTTAATAACACTTAATCTACATGTTCTGGTTTTCGAAAATGTATTTAAATAATGACACAATAAATTAGGTATTTTAGCAAGTTTATATGTCTAATTCATTCTAATGTAATGAGATATACTCTAGCTCTCTCGTGTTAAAAAAATTATTGGGCCCTCTATGACCTAAGTTTTTCTATACTTGTGTTAAGATCCAAAAATACATTTAAAAGTGTAATCTTTTGAAGTTCTTGTTATTCTAAGCTCCACATGGGGCAGCAGGTTGTAACCACCAGCAATTTGACCTTCCACCTTGCAATTGCACTCATGACTCTTCCCTTTGGGTATATATGCCTTTTACTTTAGGACATTTCCACAGGAAATATCATAAGCACTTACTGAATTGGTTTACAGAGGACAAAAGTATATCAAAACTTAGGAGGAACAAACCTCTTTTAAAAATTGAGAATAGAAGGCACATGACAGAATATTACCAAGAAAATTAGTATCTGTGAACAAAATTTCCATACACAACTGGACTGTGCCTAAATTATGTTGTTTAAAATTATAGTTCATGTAGTTCCTCTCAATGCAACCTTCTTATAACATGTGACAGCATCAGGTGAGTTTAGAGATCAATTACCACTAGTTATGCTTTCTCCATATGCATTCATTTTCTTGTTGATAGGAAAAATATTAGACTCAAAGAGAAATTATTTTCTTTGTACATAGCAGAGTTTTATTCTTATAGATAATTTTATGTAAAATGTAGAAAAGACTATTAACTATAACTTTATATTTTAAGCACTTTGATTTAACATTTATTCTGTTAACAACTTAAAAAATTTAATACTATTCATTGCAACATGATATGGTTTTATCTACTCAAAGTTTTCATTCTGTGGTAGTTTTTCTCCAGCAGCAGCACTATGAATACTTACCTTTAAAATTGGAGAAGGGTCAAGAACAGACCCATAAGGTAATATGTATGATTTATAGGTTTATATTACATGTGTTACTATACTGCTTTATATTTTTAATTCAAGTTTCACAAGTTGAAATAGTTTATTTTCTAGTATGACACAATTTATGAAATTCCTTTTGCATAGGTTTTTATTTATGCTGAGCATTGAAGTACAAGTGTTTTTTTTTATTTTCAATTTTTTTTGTAGTTTTACAACATATTGAGTAATTAACCCTGCCCTACTTCCCCCTTCTCTTCCTCTCCTCCCTTCATTAATCCATCACATTCCCTCACACCCTCTTATCTGTCTGCTTCTGTGGGTCCAGGAGTTCCCTCTGGATCATCTGCTTTGGTAGGGATTCAGACTTCTGTGACAGAAAAAAAATGGCCCTTCCTTGGGCAGACCCACTTATAGGGGTATTCCCTGCATCTGTCTAGCCCTAGCCCCTAAGGTTCCCACTACATGTAATTATTTCTCCTAATATTCTTAATAGTCTATGGAGGATATGTTGGTAAGTCAGCCATTGATAGGTCTGGTAAGGACAATTCTCATTGCAGTGAGTTCTTAGCTGCAGCAGCCTTGCCTTGAGTGGAATGCTTTTCAATCACAAAATATATATGAATACACACATTAAAGAAGTGCAAAGACAGAATGCTTAATGAAGCATCAAAAACCTAAAACTTCTTTATAACATACTTTTATAAAAATTTCAGTATTGCATATATCTCCAGGAAACCTTCTGAACTTCCATCTTTTATTCCAGGTAGAAGTTGACAAGATGAACATATGAGTTTCATTTAAAAGGAAATATTCAAAAATGCAGCTTTTATTTAAGGTTTGAAAATGGAGTTAGGAATTTAATACATATCAAGTCTTAAATAGACATATGGTATAAATTTGTATCTATTATGCAAATATAACCAATGAAGCAGAATTTTAAGTCAGGAAGAAACCTACCTACACACTCCCTATTAATATGTGACAGATGGTATGAGGATCATCAGGAAATACATTCTGAATAGGTGATGGTATGATGATTTACTCTCTGAAAAACTAACTTCTCACACTTTTGACTCTTGTATGAAAAGCCTATAAAACGGTCTCTTATCTCACAGTACATATACATATATATGTATATGTAAAGTTATATAATCTGAAAATTACCTAACTAATATAAACTAAAGCCACAAGTGAAAAGTGAATTACTTTATGTTCTTTTGTTTCATCTGCAAATTTCACACATGGGCCTTCTGCCTGCAAGGCAGAGGCTTAAGCCCTGAGTTACGTGATATTTAGTCATTTCCATTGCTAATTATGCTTTCATCTTCCTCTCACTTCCACTGTAATTTTCTAACAATTTCTTGCCTACATTGATGCCATTTTGTTCTGCCCACTGACATTAATTTTGATTGCTTGCATGACCATGACTTTGGGACTATTTACTAGAACATGGTTACACCACTGAAGAAAATGGTTTCCTCTTCTTCAGTACCCATAAAATCCCCAGAGTTGTTACCACATGAGGTGTAGCAGCCTCATGGGCTGGTTCCATGCATGATGAGATGATGATAGCCTTAGTGGCATGCAGGTCTTATGCAGGTAACCAAAGCTGCAGTAGGCACATGTATGTAATGTCTTTGTCAATCCAAAAGACACTGCTTCACAGTGCTCCTCTCTAAACTCTGGCTCTTTACTCCTTCTACCCCACTTCCAGATTGGCCTATGAGCCTTGAAGAGAAGATATAGTTGTCTTAGGAGCTGGGTACTTATTCTCTGTTTTGACCCATTATGAATCTTTTTAAAAAAATTTTTTTATGTATTCAATTGTGTGTGTGTGTGTGTGTGTGTGTGTGTGTGTGTGTGTGTGTGTAGAACCACAGACGAATTCGGGAACCACCATGGACCGCCTCCACCTCCTCCTGGTTTACTCTGCTCCAGGAATCACAGGCTCCGCCCTACCAGGCCTGAAACACAGGCCGCCCTTGCTTCTGCCTGGCTTCTATACGTGGGGTCTAGGATCGGAACTCAGGGTCTTCTGCCTGCAAGGCAGAGGCTTAAGCCCTGAGCTACTTCTCCAGCCCCCCATTATGAATCTTAAATTTACTATTTCCTCCTTCTTTGATTAAAGGCTGAGAGGAATTCTCAGAATACCAAAAACAAATGAAAGAAGCAGCAGCTTATAATACCCTGGTAAAGTTTACATGAATGCCCCCTGAAAATTCTGGTTTCAAAGGATATTAGAAAACATGCACAAGTGTATTTATATAACTATTATCAATGATTTTTAAAATTAAAAATAATCTAAATTATGTCAGTATCAGAATGAGTAAAAGAAGGGCAAAGTATATATAAAAAATATCTTTGCACAAATATAGAAATGTTAAATTTCATATTTTGAATATTTCATTTCAATAAAGTAATTGTTCCTGAACCACATGAAATGACTTAATTCCCATGCACTTTGAAAAGAGGCAGAATAAATAGTGCATTTTGAGAAGACTACATGGGAAGAAAAAGGGAAAAACCGATTTAAAATTCAAAATATTTTGTGCCCTGCACAGGAGCTACCAGAAAGAAAAAGCATTTAGTGACAGCTGACACAATTGAATTTTTCCTTTATTATATATATTTTTTGCTTTTGCTGTCTTGTGACCATAGATATAATGTGTCCATTGATGTGCACAAATGCTTTTGTGTCCTTGACTCTATATCCTGATTACTGAAAGCTGATAGTTTCGAAAGCAAGTAGGTAAGTCCTTTTGTTTAAACCTTTGAAAATTGTTCTGACTTTTCTGAGTCAGTCCTTCACATTTCTATGAATTTTCTGCACAAGCCTAACCAAAATACCCGTTGGTATTTTTTTACAGGTTGATAAAATCTAAGATTTGAGAAGAATATCCATTTTAACAATATTGAGTCTTTCGAATAGTGAATACAAATGTTTATTATCTATATATTCTAAAAAATTAGCAGTATATTATAATTTTCAGTTTATAAGTTTTGTAAATGTTTTTGGTAGATTTGTTTTTATTTTATTCCTTTAATTATGAATGAAATTATTTAATTTCTGATTAAAGTCTCTATAATCTTTCAGGCCTTCCCTAAGAATTCAACCTTGATTGCTTAGCTATGTTTTTTGACACATTTTCTTCAAAATTTAGCAATCAATCTGTGGTTATCTATCAGCAACTTATGATATTTTCATATCTAATTTCTGGAAATTGCATATTTTAGAGATCTCTGTGTATAATTATTTATATTAAAATTTTCAACTCTGTAGAAACATTTCTAAAATGTAGATTTATACAATCTATGTCATTATCAAAACTACCATTTATGTGAGGAATAATTTTTAATTCCATGTATACCTATTGAGGTAATGGTTTTATACTCTCTATAAACCTAGCATATGCCTAACATGCATAAAAACAAGAAAAATGAAGCCCATACTTTATTAAAAATATCCATAATATATAAATGTATATAAACACTTATCATACTATGCATGAAACTGCCAATGAATACAAATAAATATTTTTGAAAAATAAATAATTCCTTATTATAATAAACTAATGATTAACAGACTGAAGGTATAGCATGTAACTTTTGATAAAATACAAATGCAGAACATCATAAAGACATCATGTGATTTTTACATCATTTTAAGTGACATTTTTCTCTTATGTTTCTTTTAACTTTCACTGAGTCGTGAAACTTATTCAAGATACAAGAAGATTATTTTCCTGGTAATTTAACAAGAAAACTTATCTGTTAGGAAGATATAAAATCTGGAGAGATAGTGGCTACTAAATTATAACAAAAGTAATGCTAAGAGTTTATATTTTTCAAGGGTATAAATTGTGTGAGTGACAATGGAATATCCATAAATCAGCATTTCTGGATATTTTTGTTATGCATTCCCATGTTCATGTGAAAATGAATGTTAATTTCTGGTCAAATGTCCATGCAGATGTTCACATGCACACATACACACACACACACACACACACACATACTAACAAAATTTGGAGTGCTATTTTAACAAGAGTTTTGCAGGTGAAAAAATTCCATAGATAGACATACTTTCTTTTTGGTTAAAAATGTTTTCACGACTTTTATCCTGAATTTTTAGTTAAAAAACACTAATAATGTTAACATTACCAATTTTAAGTTGTTGTTTCTAAATGAAGAGAGCTAGTGTTTGTTCTTCTTTACTAGTGGAGCCAAAACACAAGATTCTAAGGTGTAGTATACCTGACTACTGAGATACAGTACTTCTATGTTCAATCTTCATAGTTTTAGTCCTCTCATTGATTTACAAAAGTATGGATTAATAACTTCTAATTTTATAATAAAAATAAAAATAACCTCTTCCAGAAAGTGAAGAAAGTTACAACTCCTTTTACTTCAACAGTAATTATTACAGAAATGATGCCAACAATAGCTGCCACTGTAACGATCATTCAAACCAGTTTCATGTGAAATTCCTGAATGAATTGCAAACAAAAGAAATAAATAACATAGAAAGAAACTTAATTAATGATCAGTTAATTCATATGACAATTTTGGCATCATGACTTAAAACCCATTGCATAATCAATTGATTATGATAATCATACCAACAAGTTTCTCAGTAAAGTTTATAATGGTCTCTCTTCCATTTTATGCCAGTGGGGAAAGTGAGAGATCAGAAATATATACAAAGGCAGCTGAGGAAAGCATGTGAGTTCCAATGCAGAGCTCAGGAACCAAGTTCGTATGCAAACACAGTATTTGCAATGGGATTTTTGCATTTGTGATTAAGCAGTTCTATCCATTAATGTGGAGTTGGCGTCTGCAAGTTATATTTTTAAACTCCACAATCTCTTAATGCTAGATTTAATGAACACATTTACAGTTTTTTCCCCCTCAGGTAGAGTTTATCTAAGAGAAACATATTTTTCCTTGAAGGCAAAATGTAAATGAAATTTACATGGGTTTAACTGGATTCTCTCAGAGTAAAAGTTTCTGTACATCTTGCAACTAATGCAGGTAGCACTTAAAAACTTTTTTTATCTTTTTTATACATTGTTTACATGTTCATTTCCTTCTTTTTTTAGGTTTAGTTAACTCAATGAAAATACGTGAAATGTGATTTTTGAATATTCGTGCATTCATGTGTATTTTCTATTTAAAATTATCTATGCTAGTTCATAATGATTTAAGAAAAATATCACCAAGGTGAGTGAGCTTTTTAATATAGTTTTCTCTCTTTTGACCTTAACCTTTTGATTTAGGATTAACAAATGAGAGGGTCTTAGGGAAACTCATCCACTTAGAACACCCAACACAGCTTGAATCTCATATATTCTGCTTTTAGAACATTAAGAACTCTCCAAGTTGAATATTTTTGTGTTGATGAGACTTATATTAAACACTCAATTCTGTCAGTGGTCAGTTTCTGAGTGTCACCCATTCTTTTTCTTTTCTCTGTCTAAAATAACTGCATCCTGGAAGAGAGTTTTACAGTTAAATGAGGTTCTGTAGGGAAAAAAAATGAACAAATATACAGTAAATTCTACTTATAGTTTGAATAATTCCTTCAAATTACGAAGGAATAGAACATAATATAAGGTATTTTTAAATAATAGGGTGTTTATTTTTACATGTGAATTACACATCAGCCCTTACGGAAGAAACCATCTATGTCAGCCTAAACATGAATAAATGATACTCTGGAAATCACACAGTAGAGCCTCCAGAAATTTCAAATGTTTCCAAGTTCAAGTTGTTGTTACTTTCACATATCCTCTGCCAGCTAACTCCAAAAGGCAAAGGACTGTCCCAAAACTTCATTGATCCAAAACTCCCAATTGAAATAGTATTTTTAAATACACTGCCTGCTTAATCTGCATCACCCAGATCTTCAACCCACTCATCCAAGAGAAAGCTAGTCAGTGTCACTTCTTTACCACCTGAAAATAAGCAGTATGGTTCTTTCCTTTACAATGCATTCTTTTGTTTTTCTCTGAAATTCCATAAACAAAAATCACTATTAGTCTGTAGGCTTTTGATCTGGTTCTTTACTAGGAATGGTGGAAAGTCCTGGATAGACAGACTTCCTGGTCAATATGTAGTTGCGTGAAGCTAATGACTATGTGTGCACATGGACAGTTTTTGAATAAATGTTTCAATGCATTGTTTTATAGGAAATCTGCAGTCCACAGACTATATAAACTCTTCTTTATGATAGAGAATGACATCAAATTCATATCCAACTCCAAGGCAAACATTTTACCCCAAGGTAGAGATGATTACTGCTTATTGCTTCTTAGACATTTGTGCAACAAATATTTATTAAACTCATACCAAGTGCTATCATTTTCATTAGCTATGGCATTTCTAACAAGGGCCTGAAAACTAATGGTGGAAATCAAACTGATATGGTATTGTAATATATATGGCAAAATTACAAAATCTTTTTATTTACAGTATAGCAGGTGGAAGTAGGAACTGAATTCCTTCTTGAATTACTGATATCAATATTATCTCATGTTCACATACTTAGATAAAAATCACTCACTGTGCTTGAGGTGGCTATACAACCCAGAGAAATTCTTTTATTATCAACTGAAGACATTATTTTGATCACTTTGGTGATCTATTTAAATGACATGTTTATAAGAAATATGTATGGAGATATTACAGAGATTTCTATAAGAAATTGAATAAATGTTTGTACCCCTCTGCCCTTCCTGCCCACCCAGAACAGGAGGCTCACTGGTGGTCCTCCTTCCCAGGTAAGTTTCACAAGCTCCCAGGTCACCTGCTCTTCCCAGCTCCTCCCACCAGCCAGCCTGAGCAATTCTAAGGCTGCCCAGATTGTGCCCCTCTTCCCCTCCAGCCAGTCTGGACCCTTGCTAGCAGTACAGGGAGGACTGCTCCTCAGAATTCAACAGAGTCCAAAGGAAACCCAAGAAAAACTCTAGTGGACAAAGGCCACACATCTGAAGTCTTCTAAAAGCATCCTATCACATGGGAGAGATTCTTCACATCCACCCCAAAGATAAGTAAACCTTAATTATACCATCCTGCTCCTTTCAATTATTAATCACTGCAGATTAACTTTTCCATATAGCCACCCCCAAAACATATGCAACTTTAGGGATTATATATCACTCACCCTCACATATTACCAAGGTACTAAATTGTAAAAGTGCACTACCATAGTAATATTCACCACCCTGTCTACTAAAGCTGACTTTATTGATGTACTAACAGTCTAATAGTATCTTCTAGGAAATAACAATAACAACAAGCAAACATATCCAACTCCAAGGCAAACATTAGTAATAACTGCCTGAGAGTAGTAATACCAATTTAATCAGTTCAGTCAAAAACACACAGAAACTGAAATGTCTTAAGAGACAAAACAACAATGTCCAAGTCAAAGCATAGATGCATAAGAAACAAAACCCAAGAAGACAAATCTCCCACCAAAAAAATTAACCCCATAATGATAGATTTCAACCAGAACAAATTCACAGAAAATAGCCAAGAAAGCCAGGCCCAAGATAACAACTTTCAAAGCATGATTAGTACCATGATCAATACTATGAAAGATGAAATCCGGGAGGACTTAAATAAACACATCAACCACTTTGAACACAACAGACACTGGAGGAGTTGAGAAAAACAGTTTAAGGAAAAAAAAAAAAAAGGCATAGAGCAATTAAAACAGTCTCAGGGAGAGTTTAAAATTGAACGAAAAGACAAGTTATCTTCAACCCAGAACTCAACAGAGAGTCTTATCAGCAGAACTAAGGAAGCAGAAAATAGAATTTCAGATCTTGAAGACAAAGTGGAAGTATTAACCAGCTCAATGGAAGAGGTTGTTAAAGCCAAAAAGTTACTTGAGAGGAATATTCAAGAGTTATGGGATACCCTGAAGAAGCTCATCATGTGCATTCATGGAATACCAGAGCAAGAATCCCAAAATACCACAACTGAGGAAATTTTTCAAATTATCATACTTGTAAACTTTGCTCATTTAAAGAATGAGAGGCCCATCCAAATACAAGAGGCATTCCGCACTCCAAACAGATATGACCAAAATAGAAACTTGCCACAGCAAATAATAGTTAAAACACTCCACATTCAAGACAAAGGTGCTGAGAGCTTCAAGGGGAAAAAAAAAAAGTCACTTTTAAAGGTAAACCTATAGTGTCTAAAGTGAGAAATCAACACCCAAATGAAATTCTTGGGGATTTCAACACTGCCCTCTCAACATGGGATAGATCAACAGGTAACAGAGACACTTTGGAACTTAATCAAACCATTACTGAAATGGGCCTTACAGATCTCTATCTAATTTTTCATCCACGCACTAAAGAATACACATTTTTCTCAACAGCAAGTGGAATTTTCTCCAAAACAGATCACGTATTGGACCACAAAACGAATCTCCACATACACAAGAAAGTTGAAATTCTAGCCTGTACCTTATTAGATCACCATGGCTTAAAGCTTGACATCTGCAACACAACAAACAACATAAAATACACTAACTCCTGGAAACTAAACACTATGATTTTGAATGACAATTGGATTCAGGAGGAAATTACAAAGGAAATTCAAGATTTCCTGGGAGCGAATAATAATAAAAATACAACTTATCAAAATCTTTGGGAGACGATGAAAGCTGTCTTAAGAGGTAAGTTTACAGCTATTAATGCCTACATCAAAAAAATGGAAAAATCACAAATATATTTACTAACAATGCAGGATAAAATTTTAGAGACACTAGAGCAATTTGATCCCAAAAGCAGTAGAAGAGAAGAGATTAGCAAAATAAGGGGAGAAATATTCAAAATTGAGATTAGGAAAACGATACAGAGAATCAACTGGTCAAAAGGCTGGTTCTTCGAAAAAATCAATAAGGTTGAGATAACCTTAGCTAAATTAACCAAATGGAAGAGAAAGAACACACAAATTAACAAAATTAGAAGTGAAAACAGAGTTATCACTAGAGATAACCAAGAAATTCAGAGTATTATAATGTCATATTTCAAAAACATATACTCTGTGAAGTTTGACTACACAAAAGCAGTGGATTAATTCCTAAGCAAGCACAACTTACCTAAATTGAATCAAGAAGTTTTGAATTATTCAAATAGTCCTATAACATATGTGGAAATTGATTAAGTAATCTTGAATCTTCCTACCAAAAAATGTCCTGGACTAGTTGGATTCAGCACAGAGTTCTACCAGACATTTTAGGAACAAATAACACCAATACTCCTCAAACTGTTCCATCAAACAGCAAAGGAAGGAATACTACCAAATACTTCTTTAAAGCTAATATTGTCTTAATCCCAAAACCCAATGAAGATACACTTAAAAAAGAAAAATATAAGCCAATCTTTGATGAACACAAATGCGAAGATTCTCCACAAATTCTTAGGAAATCGGATTCAAAAACATATCAAAAAGATCATTCATGGGGATCAAGTAGGCTTTATCCCAGGCACACAATTTGGTTCAACATATGCAAATCAATAAATGTAATTCACCATAAAAACCAGTCCAAATTTCAAGACTTCATGATACTCTTGATAGATGTAGAAAAAGCTTTTGATAAGATCGAACCGCCTTTTATGATCAAAACCCTAGAGACAGTTGGAATGCAAGGAACTTTTTTCAATATAATAAAAGTTGTATACAAAAAGCCAATGGCCAGGATTGTACTCAATGTGGAAAAAATTGAAGCATTCCTGCTGTGATCAGGAACTAGACAAGGCTGTCCACTCTCACCACTTCTATTCAATATTGTACTTGAAGTCTTAGCTGAAGCCATAAGACAAGAAAGGGACATAAAAGAGATTAAAATCGGCAAGGAAGAAGTCAAGTTATCTCTATTTGCAGATGACATGATCTTATACCTGAGTGATCCCAAAAACTCCACCAGGAAGCTCCTGGAAGTAATACAGAAGTTCAGCAGGGCGGCAGGATACAAAATAAATGTGCAAAAATCAGTGGCCTTCCTATATCCCCAGAATGAAAGAAGTGAAAAAGACACGAGAGAAACAATCCCATTTACTATAGCACCTAAAAAAATGAAATACCTTGGTATAAACCTCACCAAGGAGGTAAAAGACCTTTACAATGAAAACTTTAAAACTCTAAAGAAAGAAATTGCAGAAGAAACCAGAAGGTGGAAAGACCTTCCAAGATCCTGGATTGACAGAATCAACATCATACAAATGACCATCCTACCAAAGGCAATATACAGATTCAATGGTATCCCAATTAAAATCCCAAAGCAATTCTTTAAAGAAGTTGACCAAACAATCTCAAAATTCATATGGAGGCACAAAAGACCCAGGATAGCAAAACCAATCCTGGGTAACAAAAACACTGCTGGAAGTATCACCATACCAAACTTTATACTACAAATCAATAGTTATAAAAGTAGCCTGGTACTGGCTGCAAAATAGATACATAGATCAATGGATAAGGGTTGAAGACCCAGATAAGATCCAACCGCCTTTTATGATCAAAACCCTAGAGACAGTTGGAATGCAAGGAACTTTTTTCAATATAATAAAAGTTGTATACAATTGTGTGGGCTCCATCCCACACAATTACAGCCATTTGATCTTTGACAAAGGGGCCAAATGAACTGCATCTTCAACAAATGGTGCTGGCAAAACTGGATAGTCCACATGCAGAAGTTTAAAACTCAACCAGTACTTGTCACTATGTACACAAATTGATTCCAAATGGTTCAAGGACCTCAATATAAGGCCAAAGACTATAAAAACCTTAGTTGAACGGGTAAGGAACTCCTTTGATCTGATTGGACTAGGCTAACAATTCCTAAATGGAAATCCAATAGCACGGTCACTGCAACCAACACTCAATAGATACGATCATTTTTAAAATAATATTTTTTAAATTTATTTGTACATAATAAGTATATTACTAGTAACAGAATTATTTGAACAAATATATGAGTATTTTAAATGACAATAGTTGAGGTTACCAAAGTTCTTTTTTTATTATTATTATTATTTCCGCTCATACAAACGTAACAGGTATACTGGTTCCCCTCCCTCCATCTCCCCTGACCCCCTGCTCCCCCTTCCCCTCTCCCCTCTGTTAACATCCCCCAGTGCCTCCCCCCCAACCCCCAGAGCATCCTTTAATGTGCATGCCAAACTCTCCTCTGGGTCCTCCTCTCCAATGAGGTACAAGGACCCAGGGGCATTTCCCAGAACCCTTTCAGTGTTCCTCTTAAGCTAAGGAACACTAGTGTGACTGTCAGTACCTAGCCTCCAAGGATCCTAGTGCCTTTAGTCAATGCTAGACTTTGTGGGGTCAATAATGTTTTGGACATGGTGCAGGTCATGCAAAGTCCTATTATGATTGCTTTGGCCCTAACTTGTGTGGAGTATCTTGCATATCATTACTCCTCCCATTCTTGTGCTCTTACAATCTTACTGTGCCTTCCTCAGATTTCCATGAGCTTTAGGATAGGGAGAGATTAAGCTGGCCCAGTTCCAGGTGGTTGATAGAGAGTCTCTGATGTTCTGAATTATGGTTTGTTGATTTTGTGGGGGGGGGTTGATGTTCCTGCAATGCCCTTGGCTCCATCCTGATGGGTATTGGACGTCACTCATTGGCCAGAGACAAAGACCTGTTAAATTAGAGTCTTGTTATAAGAGTATATTCAAAGGTAAATGGAATAAAAGTAGGAGACCGCGGTGGGAGAGGGGTCAATCACCCATTTGCAAAATGGTTACTTTCTATCTGCCAGCCTATGTGCCCTCCCTTTCTGGTGAGATCATACCCCATCAGTTGTAAATGATCAGGAAGGAAAGTCTGTGAACGTAACCAGATGTCTCATTACTCACTTGCAGTCCTTGATGGTGGCCTATTTTCTCTGCTGCAACATGGTCCCCTCACTCCTTGTTTCTGGTGAGGCATTCCTTCCCCATCCTGTTTATAATCTTTACAGTTAGGTGTTACAGAGATTTATCTTTCAGTGTATCTAAGTGGGTTTGGTACTAGGAGCCACCTATTTGGGAGTACATATGGCACTTGATTTTCCATGTCTGGGATACTTCACTCAATATAATTGTTTCTAATTCCATCCATTTCCTGGCAAATTGCATCACTTCATCATTTTTGATGGCTGAGTAGTATTCCATTGTATAAATATACCACATTTTCCTTATCCACTCATCAACTGTTGGACATTTCGGCTTATTCCATGCCTTTGGTATTGTAAACAGTGCTGCTATGAACATAGTCATGCTTGTGTTATCGAGGTGAATTTTTGCTGTATGGGGGGTTATTCCCAAAAGTGGAATAGCAGGATCATATGGCGTTTCAATCTTTATCTTCTTTAAGAATTGCCAGATGGCTCTGCACAGTGGTTGCCTCTGTATGTTACAGACTTTCCTTCCTTGCAACTGATGGGGTATGATCTCACCAGAAGGGGAGGGCATATAGGCTGGCAGATAGAAAGTAACCATTTTGCAAATGGGTGATTGACCCCTCTCTTACCACAGTCTCCTACTTTTATTCCATCTACTTTGAATATACTCTCATAACAAGACTCTAATTTAACAGGTCTTTGTCTCTGGCCAGAGAATGACATTTCAGGGTGAGCCTGCACACCCACCAGCAATGTAGTAGAGTTCCCCTCTCTCTATATCCTCTCCAGCAATTAGTGTTGTTTGTATTGTGGATTTTTGCCCTCCTGACCGGGGTGAGACGATATTTCAGGGAAGTTTTGATTTGCATTTCTCTGATGGCTAAGGATGTAGAGCACTTTTTAAGATATTTGTTAGGCATTTTAACTTCGTCCTTGATAAATTTTATTTTAAGTTTCAAGGCCCATTTTTTAATTGGCCCATTTCTTTCCTTAGTGTTTAGTTTCCTAAGTTCTTTGTGCACTCTGGATAATAGAGCTCTATCACGTATGAGGTTGGTGAAGATTTTCTCCAATTCTGTGGGTTGCCTTTGTGCTCGAGTAACAATCTCTTTATCTGAACAGAAGCTCTCTAATTTCATAAGATTCCATCTGTTGAGTGTTGGTTGTAGTGACTGTACTATTGGATGTCCGTTTTAGAATTGTTGGCCTAGCCCAATTAGCTTGAGGGAGTTCTCTATCCTTTCAACTATGGTTTTTATAGTCTCTGGCCTTATATTGAGGTCCTTGATCCATTTAGAATTAATTCTTGTACATGGTGGCAAGTACGGGTCTGGTTTTAATCTTCTACATATGGAGATCCAGTTTTGCCAGCACCATTTGTGGAAGATGCTGTTCTTTTTCCATTGCATTCTTTGGGCCCCTTTGTCAAAGATCAAATGGCAGTAGTTGTGTGGTCTTATATCTGGGTTTTCAACCCTTATCCATTGATCTCTATGTCTATTTTAGAGTCAATACCAGGCTGTTTTTACAACTATGGATTTGTGGGATAGACTAAGGTTTGGTTTGGTGATACCTCCAGTGTTGTTTTTGTTACTCAGGATTGTTTTTGCTATCCTGGGTCTTTGTGCCTCCATATGAATTTTGAGATTGTTTGGTCAACTTCTTTAAAGAATTGCTTTGGGATTTTAATTGGGATACCATTGAATCTGTATATTGCCTTTGGTAGGATGGTCATTTGTATGATGTTGATTCTGTCAATCCAGGATCTTGGAAGGTCTTTCCACCTTCTGGTTTCTTCTGCAATTTCTTTCTTTAGAGTTTTAAAGTTTTCATTGTAAAGGTCTTTTACCTCCTTGGTGAGGTTTATACCAAGGTATTTCATTTTTTTAGGTGCTATAGTAAATGGGATTGTTTCTCTCATGTCTTTTTCACTTCTTTCATTCTGGGGATATAGGAAGGCCACTGATTTTTAATTTTTTATTATTATTATTATTTATTCAACTGTGCGCATGTGCGTGTGTATGTGTGTGTGTGTGTGTGTGTGTGTGTGTCTGTGTATGTGTAGAACCACGGACGAATTCGTGAACCACCATGGACGCCTCCACCTCCTTCTGCTCCGGGATTCACAGGCTCCGCCCTACCAGGACCAGAAGCGCAGGCCGCCCCTGCTTCCGCCTGGCATCTATACGTGGGATCTGGGATCCGAACTCAGGACCTTCCGCCTGCAAGACGGAGGCTTAACCCCTGAGCCACCTCTCCAGCCCCCAAAGGCCACTGATTTTGCACATTTATTTTGTATCCTGCCGCCCTGCTGAACGTCTGTATTACTTCCAGGAGCTTCCAGGTGGAGTTTTTGGGAACACTCAGGTATAAGATCATGTCATCTGCAAATAGAGATAACTTGACTTCTTCCTTGCTGATTTTAATCTCTTTTATGTCCCTTTCTTGTCTTATGGCTTCAGCTAAGACTTCAAGTACAATATTGAATAGAAGTGGTGAGAGTGGACAGCCTTGTCTAGTTCCTGATCGAAGTAGGAATGCTTCAAGTTTTTCCCCATTGAGTATAATCCTTGCTGTTGGCTTGTTGTATACAGCTTTATATTGATAAAAGTTCCTTCTATTTCAACCTTCTCTAGTGTTTATATCATGAAGGGCTGTTGGACCTTGTCAAAAGCTTTTTCTGCATCTATCGAGAGTATCATGTGGTCTTGAACTTTGGACTGGTTTATATGGTGAATTACATTTATTGATTTGCGTATGTTGAACCAACCTTGTGTGCCTGGGATAAAGCCTACTTGATCCTCGTGAATGATCTTTTTGATATATTTTTGAATCAGATTTGCTAAGACTTTGTTGAGAATCTTAGCATTTGTGTTCATCAGAGAGATTTGCCTATAGTTTCTTTTTCATTGAATCTTTATTAGGTTTCGGGATTAGAATGATAGCTTCATAGAAGGAATTTGATAGGTTTCCTTCCTTTGCTATTAGATGGAACAGTTTAAGGAGTATTGACATTATTAGCTCCTTAAATGTATAGTAGAACTCTGTGCTGAATCCATCTGGTCCAAGACATTTTTTGGTGGGAAGATTCGAGATTACTTCCTCTATTTCCTCATATGTTATAGGACCATTTAAATAATTCACAATTTCCTGATTCAATTTAGGTAAGTTGTATTTACTTAGGAAATCATCCATCTCTTTTGTGTTGTCAAATTTCATCGAGTATGTTTTTGAAATATGATGTTATAATTCTCTAGATTTCTTGGGTATCAACAGTGATACCACCATTTTCATTTCTAATTTTGTTAATTTGGGCTTTATCTCTCTTGCTTTTGGTTAATTTAGCTAGGGGATGTATCAATCTTATTGATTTTTCAAAAATCCAGCTTTTTGACTGGTTGTTTTTTGGTATCAGTTTTCCTAATCTCGATTTCAGATATTTCTCCCCTTATTTTGCTAATCTCCTCTCTTCTACTGCTTTTGGGTCAGATTGCTATAGTGTCTCTAAAACTTTAAGCTGCATTATTAAGTTTTTTATTTCTGATGTTTCCTTTTTTTTGATGTAGGCATTACGAGCTATGAACTTACCTCTTAGGACAGCTTTCATTGTGTCCCAGAGATTTTGGTAAGATGTATTTTCATTATCGTTCACTTTCAGGAAATCTTGAATTTCTTTTTCAATTTCTTCCTGAATCCAATTCTCATTCAGCATCATAGTGTTAAATTTCCAGGAGTTAGTATATTTTTTGTTGCTTGTTGTGTTGGATGTCAAGCTTTAGGCCGTGGTGGTCTGATAAGGGACAGGCTAGAATTTCAACTTTCCTGTATATGTGGAGATTCGTTTTGTGTCCCAATATGTGATCTATTTTAGAGAACATTCCATGTGCTGCTGAGAAAAATGTGTATTCTTTGGTGCGTGAGTGAAAAGTTCGATAGGGATCTGTAAGGTCCATTTCAGTAAGGGTTTGATTAATCTCCAACGTGCCTCTGTTAAGTTTTTTACCTGTTGATCTATCCCATGTTGAGAAGGTGGTGTTGAAATCCCCCAGAATTGTCATTTTCAGATTGATTTCTCGCTTTAGACGTTGTAGAGTTTGCTTAATGAATGTGGGAGGGCTCCTATTGGGTGCATATATGTTCAGTATTATGAAATCTTTCTGGTGAATTGTACCTGTGACTCAAATGTAGTATCCATCTGTGTCTCTTATGAATTTATTTTGCTTTGAAGTCCACTTTGTCTGATAGCATAATGGCTACCCCTGCCTGTTTTCTGCTTCCAGTAGCTTGCAGAATTTTTGAGCAGCCTTTTATTTTTAGGATGTGCCTATCTTTTGTGGTGAGATGGGTTTCCTGCAGGCAGCAAATTGATGGTTTGTGATTTTTAATCCAAGTTTGAAATCTGCGTCTCTTGAACAGTTAATATTATGATGGAGAAACTATTTTTAATTCCGGACATTTATTATGTTTAGTGGCTTTTGTAAGTGTATTGTTTCACTTTTAGGTTTTGCTGGTATTATACTTCCCTTCTGTCCTCCTGGATATTCCTGTTTTTTTTCTTCAAGCTTGAGTATCATTTCTAGCATTTCTTGAAAGCCTGGCTTGGTGGACATATATCCCTTCAAGTCTTTATGCTAGAAATTTTTTTTTTCTCCATCGGTCATGACGGATAATTTTGTGGGGTGTATCAGCCTGGGTTGACATTTTTGCTCATTTAATTCTTGAAGTACATCTCTCCAAGCTCTTCTTGCTTTTACTGTTTCCATTGAGAAGTCATTTGTTACTTTAATAGGTTTACTTTTAAAAGTGACTTTTTTTTTTCCTTGAAGCTCTCTGCACCATTTCTTTATCTTGAATGTGGAGTGTTTTATCTATTATTTGCTGTGGCAAGTTTCTATTTTGGTCATATATGTTTGAGGTGCAGAATGCCTCTTGCATATGGATGGGCCTCTCTTTTTTTAGATGAGGAAAGTTTTCCTTGATGATCGTTTGAAAAATTTCCTCATGGGTGGTATTTTGGGATTCTTGCTCTGGTATTCCATGAACACGCATGTTAGGCTTCTTCAGTGTGTCCCATATTTCTTGGATATTTCTCTCAAGTATCTTTTTGGCTTTAACAACTTCTTCCATTGAGCTGGTTAATACTCCCACTTTGTCTTCAAGATCTGAAATTCTATTTTCTGCTTCCTTAGTTCTGCTGATAAGACTCTCTGTTGAGTTCTGGGTTGAAAATAGCTTGTCTTTTAGTTCAGTTTTAAACTCTGCTTGAGTTTGTTTTAAGTGCTCTATGACTGTTTTTGTTTCTTGAACTGTTTTTCTCAACTCCTCCAAGTGGCTGTTGTGTTCCTGTTCAAAGTGGTTGATGTGGTTATTTAATTCCTCCCGGATTTCCTCTTTCATAATATTGAACATGGTAATAACCATATTTTGAAAGTTGTTATCCTGTGTCAAGCTTTCTTGGCTATTTTCTGTGGGTTTGTTCTGGTTGGATTCTATCATTGTAATTCCTTCAGTGGGAGATTTGTTTTCTTGGGTGTTGATTCTCATGGACTTGCACTTTGACTTAGGCATTGTTGTTTTAACTCTTAAGACCTTTCTATTTCTGTGCGTTTTTCACTGATCTGAATTATTTGGCTTGGGTTTTTGGGTTGGGCAGGGGGAGCTTACCCAGGTTGCCATGAGTCCTAGCTGGACTGCATAGCGTCCAGGGTAGGTGGGGAAAGGGAGGAGGTGGCGGTGGCAGGGTGCTATTTAACCTGGAGAGCTGGGGCGTGGCTCAAGGTGTCCTCCTTTGCCAGGCACAGCTGGCTCTGGCTGGCTGGTGGGAAGAGTTGGGTCCTGGAGTTTGGGCTTGGGCGGGAGAAGCTTACCTATGTCGCTGTGATTCCCAGCTGGACTTCGTGAGTCCCAGGCAGGTGGGGAAAGGGCAACAGATAGGATCTTATGAAATTAAAGAGCTTCTGTTCAGATAAAGAGATTGTAACTGGAGCACATAAGTAACCCACAGAATGGGAGAAAATCTTCACTAACCACATATCTGATAGAGCTCTATTATCCAGAGTGCATAAAGAACTTAGAAAACTAAACAACAAGGAAACAAATGGCCCAATTAAAAATTGATCTTTGGAACTTAAAAGAAACTTTACCAGGGATGAAACTGAAACGTCTAACAAATATCTAAAGAAAATGCTCCACAACCTTAGCCATCAGGGAAATACAAATCAAAACCTCTCTGAGATATCATCTCAGCCGGGTCAGGATGGCAAAAATTCACAATATAAACAATACCAAATGCTGGAGTGGATGTGGCAAGAAGGAAGCTCTCCTATATTGCTGTGGGAATGCAGCCTTATACGACCATTCTGGCAAGCTGTCTGGTGATTCTTAAAAAACTTAAAGATTGAAATGCCATATGACCCTGCTAGTACACTTTTGGGAATAATCCCCACACACACAAAAATTCACCTTCACAGCACAAACACAACCATGCTCATAGCAGCACTGCTTACAATAGCAAAGTCATTGAATCAACTGAAATGTCCAACAGTTGACGAGTGGATAAGGAAAATGGGGTACATTTATACAATGGAATACTACTCAGCCATCAGAAATGATGAATTAATGAAATTTGCTGGAAATGGATAGAATTAGAAAAAAATATATTCAGTGAAGTGTCCCAGACACAGAAAATTAAGCACCGTATGTACTCCCTCATAGGCGGATCCTAGTACCAATTCCACTTCAAGACACACTCAAAGATAAATATCTGTTTACAACAAGGAGAAAGGGGATCACGCTACAACAGAGAAAATAGACCACCATCAAAGACTGCAAGTAATGAGATCTGATTAAGTTCACAGACTTTCTTTCCTGGTGATTTGCAACTGATGGGGTATGATTTCATCAGAAAGGGAGAGCATATAGACTGGCAGATAGAAGGTAACCATTTTGTAAATGGGAGACTGACTACCCCCCTCACCACAGACTCCTACTCTTATTCCATCTACCTTTGAATCTACTCTTATAATAAGACTCTATTTTAACAACCAGGGGGTGACATCCAATACCCATCAGGATAGAGCTAAGGGTGGTGCAGGAGCAGCAAAACAGAAAAAAAAATCAACAAACCATAATTCAGAAAATCAGAGACTCTGCATCAACCACATTGAACCAGGCCAGCCTAATCTCTCCCCATCCTAAAGCTCAGGGAAATTTTTAGAAGAGGGAGTGATAAGATTGTAAAAGCCTAAAGATGGGGAAGCACAATGATATGCAAGATACTCCACACAAATTAGGGCCAAAGTAATCATAATAGGATTTTACATGACCTGCGCAATAACCAATGTAGCATTGACTCTTCAAAGTCTAGCATGGATCACAGGCACTAGGATCCTTAGACACAAGGGATAAACAGCCACAGTAGTGTTCCTATACTAAAATGGAACACAAAAAAGAGCTCTAGACAATGCTACTGAGTCTTTATACCTTAACAGAGAGGAGGACCCAGAGGGAAGTTTGACATGCACATTAAAGGATGTTCCAGGGATAAGGAGGGACAATGAGAGAAAGGGAAGGGGGGAAAGAAGGGGAAAATGGGGGAGGAAACAAGGGGATCCAGGGACGGGTGGAGGGACGGAGGAGATTGTGTTACCTATCAAGTTTGTATGAGTGGAAAAAATGAATAAATAAAAAAAGAAAAAAGAAAAGAAAAAAAGAAGAATATATTTGCAGTGGTGACCTACATGTAGATGAAGTTTCATTCCTTATTTCATATTTTTTCATATTTTTTTAATTTAAGGAACAGAGTTCATAAATAAATGAAATTGTCATTCTCTATGTAGTAAAAATAGGGATCTTTTTAAAAAAAAGCACCGTCTCTATCATGTAGTGTGCACATTTATAATTCTACAATTGAACTCAAGATTTGTCTTCTTTTAGGAATTTCAAAGTCCCATTTATTATATTTGAAATATTACTGTTTTTTGGTAGCTATGAAGTGAGAGAATTGCAGATTGTTTTCTTTTTCTCTTGTTATAAAATAGAGTATGCTGCACTTACATTTCTCACTAGTTAGGAACAACTTAGGTGAGGTGGATTATCAATAGCACATTTAGCTTTCATTTACATTTTTCAATATTACTTTGGAGAGGTGCACAAAAGGGCAAGTGTAATCATGCCTGTAGATTTCAATATAGTTGCCGATCTCTCAGACCATCAATATAATCTAGATGATAAATACAGTTAATGAAACAGATGCATGGACAAGACAGTTCTCCATTTGCAGAGGACACTTTCTAGATGTGAAATGCTCATACTCTAGTGCCAAGAGGATGGTTGTAGGGTGTAGAAAGATATGCTAGGCCCAAGCATTAAGACAAATGATGAGTTCAATATAAAAATTGTATGTAAATTCCCTTCTTGTTTATGAGAACCCCAACCAATAGTATCACCAGGATAAAAAAGGGATTTATTCTTCAAAGATGATAGAATGTAATCAAAGTTGTTGGGATAATTAAAAATATGTTTATGCTTAGACTTTAGATAAGTGAAAAGCCTGACAGAAAGCAAACTATAGATTTTTGAACAGGTCAGACTCAATAATAATATAGAAGAATATGGAAGTAAGACTTAATGGGACAAGTAGGCAATAAGGTATGAATTTATCATAAATATGTAGTGATTGAGCTAGTATTCTTCTGTATCAAGGGATTAATTTAAGAATTAATAAAAAACCCAGACTTTTAAATGAATCAAAGAGTTTGTGATGAGACAATTTCAAATTTTAACTTGGGGGTGTGTGGTAGAAGGGAAGCTGTGGAACTTTGGAAAAGCAATTAGCCTCCTACAGTCAGCTATACAAAACACATGGATTGGAGGCAAGATAAAGGTTTGGATAATGAATATTAAAAATGTCAGATAATGAATTTTGGAAAACTTGGGGGTATTTCCGAATCTAAGTCTAAAACGGAAGCCTAAATTTTCCATGAAACAGATGCATGGACAAGACAGTTCTCCATTTGCAGAGGACACTTTCTAGATGTGAAATGTTCACACTCTAGTGCCAAGGGGATGGTTGTAGGGTGTAGAAAGACATGCTAGGCCCAAGCATTAAGACAAATGATGAATGTGTGTATTTTGTATGCTTTAAAGATTTCTTTGTGTTACTTTCAACTATTTTTATTAATTAATATCACATACATGAGATCAACCAGATAGGTGTTCAGGTTACTGTAAGATATTCACTCTTACCTTGGTTAAGTGTGAGCTACAAATAGTTACTTTATAACTCAGTAAAACAAGACAATTGGGAAACAGTTGAAAAATGTGAAAATCCAAATATAGGAAGAATAAGTTCAAGTGCTATGTGTTTGACATGTTCACTAAAAGAATAATTAGTTCAAAGTAACTAGACTACATCTATTTAATTCTACTATCCATTCTCTATTTCTAAATTGCAAAGTTTCTTTAAATCAGTGCCAATAGATTTATCATTTGCAGAATTATTTAAAATGATATTTGGCAATTAGATTGTGATTTTCAAGCAATAATTAGTTATCTAATGAATGTGTGCAAATTGAGAACATATGTTTTGTAGAAGTTGAGTTATAACTGCAAAAATACAAGCATAACTTGTATATTGAAGTTTCCTGTGATAGAAACCTTTCAAAAGTAACATCATGGTTTGAAATGTGTCCCCCTAAGACTCATGTGTTTGGAAGGGTATTGGTACCCTTTGGGAAGGAGAGCCTTGCTGGAAGAAGGCAGTCACAGGTGTGGGCCTTAAGGTCCATTAGTCTCACCCACTTCAGAGAAAGGTCTGATCTAGGAATGGCAGTCTTGCAACTCTCAGCCTCCATAAAAGATGTGACTTAGCCCATCTCTAGCTTCTGCCACCAACCATGCTACTTTTGCCATGAAAGACTGTATCTCCCCTCTGGAAAGATAAGTTGAATAAATTTCCCTTGTCTTTAAGTGTCCTTTCACATCAACAAAAAAGAGGAACTAGTTCAGAAATTGGTACCAGAGAAGTGGTCTGTTACTGCGAGACTATGAACTGATACCAACTGTTTTTGCTTTTTTGTGAAGATGAGAGAATTTGGTATCCATCAATATGTCTAATACCACAATGCAGTTAGTATGGCTTTGAAACTATTGTTTTGTGGAATATGGAAAACTTTAAGATTTTGTCTTAGGAGTGTCTTGGAACCATATGAAAACAACTATTCTTTTGAGAGCATGGAAGAAAGTAAAACTGTAAGAGATTCAGGCCATGGAATCCTAGCTTGTGATCAGAGGGGAAGAGAAACTTTGTTGGAAACCTTGACAAGGGGCATAGAATTTAATCACATTTTGTCCTGGTCCTAAATGCTTGCCTGAAATTAATTTTGAGTTCTTGGCAGAGGAACTTTCAAAGTAGTGTAGTCTGATAGTGCGGCATGGCTACTTTTCAGTGCTGTTACTTAGAATTAAAAGTGAGAACAAGGAATCATGCAGAAAGAAGTAAAAAGCTATGAGGTCTGATGAGGAAAAATGTTCTGGCAAACTTCAAGAGTTAAAGCAAGAAGAGGCAGAAAGCTAAATAGCAACTATTGTTAAACAGATTACCCCCTTTAGTGAATCAAAGCCTTCTCTACCCTAAGGGAAAATTCTCAGGGAAGGATCCCACCCATAAGAATACAAAACCTTTTGGGAGAAATGAAATAAAGAATTTTGAGTTCCAAAAGAAAGATGTTTCTACTCTGAAATTAACTGCCCAAGAGAGAAAGAGTGTTTTCCACCAGTTAGCACTGAGAAGCTGAATCAGCGCGAGTCCTAGTGGCCCAAGGTTGAATCAGAATTTGTCAATGTCATCCACATGGCACTGGCTTCAGAGGCATCAAAAATACAAGAGAGAGGAGTTTCATGGAATCCTCTTCCAAGGTTTCAGAGAACAGTGGAAATCAGACAGCGTGTGAGGTTGCAGTTTAGAGGCCCAAGAAGGGTTTGTGCTGTCACTTGCTTTCCAGTGAGAAGTAAAGATGTCAGAAATGCCAGAAGCAATCTGGGATATCTGCCAAAGACAACTACATATCCTAGAAGAAGCCATTCCAAGAGAATATGTTCTACAGGCAGTTGCATGGGAGGGATAGAACCAAAGTACTTTGGAAGTGAGATTATTTCAAGGAGAGGTTCATCAGTTGGAATGAGCTACAGGATTTTGAGTCTGTCTTACTGAATTTTAGTCTTGTTATGGACTGATCTTCCCTGGCTATTCCACTATACCTCCCTTTTGGAAAGGATATACTTATTCTGTGCCATTGTATGCTGGACATATGTAATTTGACTTGATTTTACAGGAGGCTTTGACTTTGAATTTTGTGGCTGTGTTGGGACTACCATTATAGTCTGTGTTGAGACTTTTAAAGTTGGACCGAGTTTGGTTTGCATAATGAGATGGTAATGAAACTGTAGTGGCCAGGGGTGGATGTCATAGTTTGAAATGTGTCCCCACATATGTTTGGAAAAGTCATGGTAACTTTAGGAGCTGGAGCCTTACTGGAGGAAGGCAGTTACAAAGGGAAGGTCTTGAGGTGGATTAGTCCCACTTTACTTCTGGGAGAGGACTTCTTTAATAGTGGCATTTTGTGTATATACATTGTGTATATATGCACACATACATACATACACATAAACACATACACACTTGTGCGTGCACATATGTGCACCCATGGACCCAATTTATTGAGCCTGCAGGATCAGGAGACCCTTAAATGTCTGATGGACAAAGAGGTAGTTCAGCATGAGCTACTTGAACAAGTGCCAGATTAGTTTATTTTTCATATTATCTTATATATGATGAAACTTCCACAAAAATATGTTGGAAATACAACCTCAATATCAAGTGTCATGGCTTGAATGTGAATCCCCCCCCACAGGTTCACTTGTTTATCATTAGCTGCTAATGTTTGGGATTGTCATGGAACATTTAGAAGGTGGAGCCTTGCTCAAGGAAGTCATGTTACAAAAATTGGGCTTTGAGAATGAATAGTCCTACCTTGCTTCCATTTGTAGTTTTCTCTTATAGTTGGCTGTTTGCTTTCTAAGTTTCTATGATGAAAGATGTGACCTAAGTCTTCCTTAGCTCTTGATGTTATCATGCCTTTTCTCTCATAATGAAAATATCTCACTTCTGGAAACATGTACCAAATAAGTCTATTTTTCTCCCTGAATATGGTCATATGAGTGCTGTCTCATGGCAGTACAAAAAGCAACCATGACAGAAATTGGTACCTTGAATGCGTGTTACTATGAGATTAAATAATCCAGTACCATAAAATGAGATAATGGTGAGAAAATGAGAGAACTTGGTGTGAAAAAGTATGGACATGGCTGTAATGTGGCTAGTGTGCTCACTGTTGGGAGAAATATGGAGAACTTTGGAACCTTGGACTAGGAAAGCATTTGTATTTTGTAGATGAGTCCAAAGAGGCCAATATTGTGAGAACATGGAAGAGAATAATGCTGTGAGAGATGAGGAGAGTAGAAGACTAACTTTTAATGCTCCAAAGGGAGGACAGAAACTGGGGAACTGAACCTGTATAAATATAGTGTTGTTTTAGCAGAGAGTTTGACCAAGATTTGCCCATGTTCTGAAGTTTTTCAATTCAAGTGGTAGAAGAAGTTACAAGAAAATGTACTCTCAACAGTGTAATATGGATACTTTTAGTGTTCCTGTTCAGATTTATGATGAAAAGGAGGAAGGAATTAGGCAAAGAGAAATAAGAAAATGCAAAGTTTGACAAGGAAAAATATGAGGAAAGCTTTCAGAGACTGAAGATAGCAAAATGGCATCTATTGTTAAAGAGATTAGTAAACCAAAGTCTGCTTTTTATTTGGACAGTTGAAAAAGCAGACCCCTGAGGATAAGTTAATCAGGGAAGGTTTTTCACCCATAATGATTTAAATTTTTTCAGAAGCAAAGAGCTGAAGGTTAGAGTTTCAAGGGAATTGCCTGCTCCTCTGAAGCATATACCCAGGAGAGAGTCTTTCCAACATTAGCACAGAGAAGCTAAACCAACTGTGATTCCAGGGGGCTAGTCTTCCCACCAGGGTTATATCAGAACTAGGAACATTGTCCATGTGGTGCTGGTTTTAAAGGTGCAAAGGGAGGATAATGTGGATTCTTCCTCTCAGATTTCATGAATCAGCTAAGGGCAGGAAATGTGGGACAGAATTAGAAAGTCTACAAAGAGATCAAAGAAGAACTTTCATGCTATGAATTTAAAGCCTAGATTGTTGTTTTAAAGAAAAAAAGTATTAAGGACATCATCACTAATGTGGAATACCTCCTAAGAAATTGTATGTACAATGTAAGGAGTCAGCCCAAGAATGTGATAGATTTTTATGGGCAGTTACATTAGAGGAATGGAAATGAAGTCCTTCGAAACTGAGGTAACTTCAACAAAAGGATTTGGACTTTGAAAGTTTTAAATGTATTGAGAACGATTTGTTCGCTAAGAACTGAATACAATTTACATCTAGAGGTAGCTATGAGTCTATAGGGGCCAAGAGAGGGAATGTCATAGTTTGAACGTGAGTTGTCCTCCAGAGGCTTATGTGTTTTATACCATTAGATGTTAATGTTTGGGAAGTTCATGACACAATGAAGAGGTGCAATCTTGCTGGATGAAATGAAGTCACACGAAGTAGTCCTTGAGGATTCATATCCCTGCACTGTTTCCACGGGTAGTCTGCTTTTGCAATTGTCAGTTTGCTTCCTCAGCTTCTATGATGGAGTACTTATTCTAAGCCCCTCCTGCTTTTGGCACTACTATGCCTTTTGTAACATAATGGAAGTATCTCCCTTATGGAATCATAAGTTAAATGTATTTCACTTTCTCCCTAAAGCTGGTTATATGAGATTTGTCTCATAGTCACACAAAGAGTAACCATGACAGGAAGGTAAATTATTTCTGCCATAAATTCGCTCTTCCAAAGATAAGTTTTGATGAGTTTAGTTTTGTTTCCATATTGTCTAATTGTCATATACTTTTCAACGTGTTGTAGCAAATTTATGTAACTCCTTTATTTTTCTTTTTTCAGAAGCAAATAAGGAGAATATTGTGGTTTAAGCACATCTCATTGCCTATTCATATGCCATTTTTAATGTTGTTATTAATCACAGAAAACATAAAATAAATATTCTTATGGTCAAAAGATTAAAAAAATAAAAATTAAGATGTTTTTCCTGTGTGGGATAAAACTCAGCGGTCAAGTGTTTGCTGAGAATGTGCAAGGTTATGAGGATCAATGTCCAGTACAATCATGTTAAAAAATAAAAATGCCATCAGGAACCAGGCTTTGTTCTGTACAAGTCATATGATCTGGAGTCTGCTCCTCCCAACGTCAAAGTTATGCTGTTCATCACCACAGTGTAAGGTTCATAGTGCATAGAGAGTGAGTCTAGACCCTGATACAGTAAAAATGAAGAGGAAACCCAGTGGGTAACACATGTGGAAAGACATGAAAACAGGAGAGAGACTCATAAGGAAGAACATGGGTTGCAATGAGAAAAGAAAAGAAATGAGATTAAGGATTAACCTGCAAAAATATCATAAATTCACTGTATTCTGATTTGAAACTCTATAAGAATAATAAGAAAGAATGAAAAACTGATCATACAGCACATATGTAAGAAACAGGCAGGTCAGAGAAAGACAGAATAAGCAATTTGCTATTCAGTAATTCAGGATTCAACACAATATTTAAGAAAGGGCAGAACCTGTCACAACTCATTAGGAGGGGATGCTGATTAAGAAACATGAAATCATTTAGTCTATTTTTTTTTATTATACAGGTTCTCATACAGTTCATCCTGCCATTTATGTATTAAGCTTTTTAGCTCCTTACCTTGGGATTGCAGGCACGTACCATCACACCTGTTTGCATGCTTATCCTAAGCCAGTGTCCCTTCATTTGAATCTTGGGAGAATGAATTTGGCCTTAAGTTTATTCAAGTAGTTTTCACAAATATACATATAAGTGTATATGCCATCATGATTCTAATGTGTAAATATACATTATAATTATAAATTTAAACTTATAACTTTAACTTATAAACTTATAAATTTAAATAAAGAAGAAATAGTTGACACTTCCTCATGTTTCCTTTAGTATAGTGTTATTTGGTATGGATCATTATTATAGTGTATGAGCAAAAGCATATATCCTATAATATTTAAACCTGGTTGTCATTCAGATCATCTGGCATGCATGTCCTTTGGCCCATCTGTTAGGTTGTCATGGTGCCATAGTGAGGAAGAGGCAAGCTAGTTTCAAGTAGTCATAAATGCCAAGCAAAGATTAATTTAGCAGGAGTACTTGCTGAGTGCAAAAGTGATATCTCCTATAAAAGGAAGCTCTTGACTAGCAATGCCAAACTGGTCCTTGTGTTTCATTACATGCAGATGCTTATGTTGTCAATTGTAGGCCTTATGCTTGGTAAAGAATGGATTCCATTGTGAGAACTCCTTTGGAGAAGATTGGTGAAATTGATAACTGCATAGTATATGGAGGACAGATCTTAGTTTTGCATATCAAATGAATTGCTATATTGGTTGCTTTTGAATAAATTAATGAAGTAAAAGAATGTTCTATATATCCCTAGAGTTGAATGTACTCAATTGGGAATGTTAATGGGACTTTTACATAAATGTACCTGACTATAGTTGTTACATCAACAAACCCTCAAAGACTAGCACAGATCTCAGAGGAGAAGGCTACAGGCAATAGGATTCTTAGAGGCTAAGGATTAGACATATATAATGGAGTTTCCACATTAGTGGATGGGCCCAAAAGGGGTCTCAAGTTATGCCATTAAATACTGAAGCTTCACTAGTGTAGATTACTCATAGGGAAATTTAGCACCTATATAAACAGATGTTCTGGAGGGTGGGAGAGAGCAAGCTGCAAACACAAAGAGAGGGGGAAAGAGGAAAGGGAGGAGAGAGAAAGGGAGGTAGGAGAGTAGGATGGGGGAACAAAAGAGGGGAAAGGGAAGGTGAAGGAGGGGACAAAGTACCTACCTATTGAACTTGTATAACTAGGTAAAAGTATTAAAAATAATAATAAAGAAATGCAAGTGTAATAATTAATGACATGTTACCTAAAAAGAACATACATAAGCATATATATACACATATATGATGGGTTTGAAATACAGTGACTATATTAACACCATTCAGGAAAAGAGAGAAGACAGAAAAAATGTGACTATCTTAAAGAAACATAATTTGTCAAAGTTTTAGAAGATGTCAAAATGCTATGTGTTTAAGATTGAAAATAAAAAGGGATAGTTGACAATTATGCCTGAAATATGTGACATGTAACTATTTAGAAAGAAGTTAGAAGCATAAAAATCTAGACTGTCATATGTTTCTGAACGCTGCCATATTTAGAAAGATTGTTCTGTTCATGATGATAATTTGATTATGGAACATAGCATGGTCCAAATGCAATGATACAATTGCCACAGTGTCTAGTCTGAAGTAAATTGTGTTTAAGGAACTTTTGCTTTAAGATATCAAGTTATATTAAAAATTATACTTTAATAAAAATGCAAACAGGTAGTGATCATCATTAAATAACAAGTTACAGAATATTTACCAAATGGAAGTTCATATACACACTTCCCTTCTTTTGTGTCTATTAACCTATGCTTGAAAATTTTGTTTTTGCTTAATTTTTAATCTCAAAATTGTATTTTAAAAATCACTGCATAGGGCGAGAGAGATGGCTTAGGAGTACCTCACTGCAAAAGTTCTTGAGTTCGGATCCCAGGTCTCACCAACATAAAAAATGCCAGGTGGAAATAGTGGTGGCTGTACTTCTGGCCCTGGTATGCAGAGCCTGGGAAATCCCAGAGCAAAAGCAAGGAGGTAGAACCAATCCAGGATGATTCCTGAAGTCACTACTGGTCCTCCACAGGGGCATATGGTGCTCTCTGATAAACACACACACATGCACTAAAAAAAATCATAGCATAGATAATAAGGAGAATTGTCAGTTTCACATTATAACATACCTACACATGCATGTACACATATGTCCTCACAAGCATTATTTATTTATTTCCAGAATTGCTCTTTTCGCCCAAGACACAGACCAGAAAAGACCCCATGTTCCTCAGTTAAGGCCCCTTGACCACTCCCCAGGCCCCAGGTCATCCACTCATCCCAGCTCGGCCCACAAGCCAGCCAGAGCAGCAACCAGGGGCAGACCCCCTCTTCCTCGGAATTCAACAGAGTCCAAAGAAAATCCAAGCAAAGCACTTGGGGACAAATACCATACATCTGAAATCATCTAAAATCATCCTATCACATGTGAAAGATTCTTCACATCCAGCTCAAAGATAAGTAAACCTTTTTTACCATCTCGTTCCTTCCAATTATTAGAAACTGTAGTTTAACTTTTCCATACAGCCACCCCAAGGTAATAAACAGAAAAAGAACACTACATTACTAATCTTCACTCCCTGGCTACTAAACCTGACTTAATTGATATACTAACAGTCTAATAGCTTCATCTAGGAAATAACAATACCAGACAAGCATACCCAACTCTAAGGCAAACACTAGTAGTAACTGCTCAAGAGTAGTAATACCAGCTAATTCAGTTCAGTCAAAAACACACGGAAGTGAAAGAAGGTCTTAAGATATAAAGCAACAATGCCCAGGTCACAGCACAAACCATGAGAAACAAAAACCAAGACAAATCTCCCACTGAAAAAATTAACCCTGTAATGATAGATTCCAACCAGAACAAACTCACAGAAAATAGCCATAGCCAAGATAATGATTTTCAAAGTCTGATCTTTACCATGATCAATATTATGAAAGAAGAAATCCAGGAGAACTTAAATAACTGCATCAACCACTTTGAACAGGAACACAACAAGCACTTGGAGGAGATAAGAAAAACAGTTGAAGAAACAAAAATAGGTATAAAGCAGTTAAAACAAACTCAAGCAGAGTTTAAAATTGTACTAAAAGACATATTATCTTCAACTCAGAACTCAACAGAAAGTCTTATCAGCAGAACTAATGAAGCAGAAAATAGAATATCAGATCTTGAAGACAAAGTGTAAGAACTAACCAGCTCAATGGAAGAGGTTGTTAAAGCCAAAAAGATACTTGAGAAGAATATTCAAGAGTTAAGAGACACCTTGAAGATGCCTAACATGTGCATTCACGGAATACCAGAACAAGAATCCCAAAATACCACACCTGAATTTTTCAAATTATCATAAAGGAAAACTTTCCTCATCTAAAGAAAGAGAGGCCCATCCAACATTTCCTAAACAGAAATCCAATAACACAGTCACTAGAACCAACACTCAAAAAATGGGACCTGGGGCTGGAGAGGTGGCTCAGGGGTTAAGCCTCTGCCTTGTAGGCGGAAGGTCCTGAGTTCGGATCCCAGATCCCACATATAGACGCCAGGCGGAAGCGGGGGCCGCCTGCGCTTCTGGCCCTGGTAGGGCGGAGCCTGTGAATCCCGGGGCAGAAGGAGGTGGAAGCATCCATGGTGGTTCGCGAATTCGCCGTGGTTCTACACATACACATACAGACACACACGTGCGCGCACATACACACGCGCATGCGCACAGTTGAATAAATAATAATAAAAAATTTAAAAAAAAAAGGGATCTTGTGACCATGTTACAGTAGAGAAAATAGGCCTCCATCAAGGACTGCAAGTAAGTAATGTGACACCTGGTTAAGTTCACAGACGTTTGTTCCTGATCATTTACAACTAAGGGGGTATGATCTCACCAGAAGGGGAGGGCATATAGTCTGGCAGATAAAAGTAACCATTTTGCAAATTGGTGATTGATCCCTCTCTCACTGAGGTTTCCTACTTTTATTACATCTACCCTTGAATGTGCTCTTATAATAAGACTGCAGTTTAACAGCTTTTTGTCTCTGGCCAGGGGGTGACATACAGTGCCCAGCAGGATGGAGTGAAGGGCATTGCAGGAGTAGCAAAACTGCAAAAGAAAATCAACAAACCACAATCCAGAACTTCAGAGACTCTATATCAACCACCTAGAACTAGGCCAGACTAACCTCTCCCCATCCTGAAGCTCAGGGAAATTTGCGGAAGAGGGGGCAGTAAGAGTGTAAGAGCAAAAGGATGGGAGGAGCAATGATTTTCAAGATACTCCACACAAGTTAGGGCCGAAGCAATCATAATTGGACATTGCATGCCTGGCGCAATGTCCAACACACTATTGACTTCACAAAGTCTAACATCTGCTAAAGGCACCAAGATCCTTGGAGGCAAGGGAATGACAGCCACAGTAGTGTTCCTATGCTTAAGGGGAACAAGGGAAAGGGTTCAGGGAAATGCCACTGGGTTCTTGTACATCGGAGAGGAGGGCCCAGAGGAGAGTCAGGCATACATAATAAAGGACTCTCTGGGAATTGGGGCAGGAGGCACTGGGGGATGGGGAGGGAGGGGTAAGGGGAGGGGGAGGAGGGGGTTCGGGGAGAGGAGGAGGGAAGGATGGAACCAGTGTACCTATTAAGTTTGTATGAGCGGAAATAATCATAAAAAATGTTAAATAAAAAAGCTAAAAAAAAAGGGATCTTATGAAATTAAAGAGCTTCTGTTCAGACAAAGAGATTGTAAACCGAGGAAAAATATAACCCACAGAATGGGAGAAAATCTTCACTAACCACATATCTGATAGAGTTCTATTTCCAGAGTGCACAGAGAACTTAAAATCTAAATATCAAGGAAATAAGTGGCCCAATTAAAAAAATGGGCCTCGGAACTCAAAATTTTTCCAGGGACGAAATTGAAATGTCTAACAAATATCTTAAAAAATGCTCCACATGCTTAGCAATTAGGGAAATGCAAATCAAAACCTCCCTAGATATCTTCTCAACCTGGTCAGGATGGCAAAAATCCACAATACAAACAATATCAAATGCCAGAGAGGATGTGGAGAGAGGGGAACTCTCTTACATTACTGGTGGGAATGCAGGCTTATACAACCACTCTGGTGAGCCATCTGGGAATTCTTTAAAAAGTTAAAGATTGAAATGCCATATGACCCTGATATTCCACTTCTGGGAATAATCCCCCATAAAGCAAATATTAGCCTCAATGACACAAGTACAACCATGTTCATTGCAGCCCAATTTACAATAGCAAAGTCATGGAATCAACCCAAATGCCCAACAGTTGAAAAATGGATAAGGAAAATATGGTACATTTATATAATGGAATACTATACAGCCACCAAAAAAGATGAAATAATGAAATTTGCTGGAAAATGGATGCAATTAGAAAAAAATTACATTAAGTGAAATATCCCAGACACAGAAAATTAAACACCGTATGTACTTCCTTATAGGTGGATCCTTGTACCATACACACTTAGTGACATATTCAAAGATAAATCTCTGTAATACCTAAAGAAATTGCAAAGATTATAAACAGGAGGGAAGGGCAAGAAGGGCCTACCAGAAATAAGGAGATAGGGGATCATGCTACAGTAGAGACAATAGTTCACCATCAAATATTGCAAGTAGGAGTGAGACAACTGGTTAAGTTCACTCACTTTCCTTCTTGATCACTTGCGACTGAGGGGTTTTGATCTCACCAGTCAGGGAGTGTATAGAGTCTGGCAGACAGATGATATGGTTATCTGCAAATGGGAGATTGATCCCCCCCTCACTGCTGTCTCCTACTTCTATTCCATCTATCTTTGAATCTACTCTTATGCTAAGACTCCATTTAAAGAGCCTTTTATCTCTGGTTAGGAGGTGACCTCCAATACAATCAGGCTGGAGACAAGGGTGGTGCAGGAACAGCAAAACTGAAAATAACAGCAAACCATAATTCAGAGCATCTGAGACCCTACATTAATCACTGGGAACTAGATCAGCCAAATCTCTCCCCATCTTAAAGCTCAGGGAAATTTGTAGAAGATTGTAAGAGCCTAAAGATGGGGAGAAGCAATAATATATAAAATACTCCACACAAGTTAGGGACTCAGTAGCCATAATTGGACTTTGCATCACCTGCGTGATGACTGACATGTCAATGACCCCCCCCTCCAAAATCTAGCATGGATCACAGGCACTAAGATCCTTAGAGGATTCTTAGAAGCAAGGGATTAATAGTCATATTAGTATTCCCATACTAAAGGAGAGCCCAAGAAAGGACTCTGGCAATGCCACTGAGTCCTACACCTCACTAGCATGGAGGACACAAAGGAAAGTTTTATATTCACATTACAGGATGTTCCAGGGAATAGGAATGGGGAAGAGGGGGACACTGGGAGAAAGGGAGGGAGGGAGGGGGTGAAAGGAAGGGGAAAAAAGGGGTAGGGTGCAAGGGGGACTGGAGAGGGGTGGAGGGAGTGAATAGACCGTTGTACCTATTAAGCTTGTATGATTGAGAAAGAAATTTTAAAAAATTGTTGATTAAACTCACAGTCTCCTTTATGTTAGGCAAGAACTTTAGCACTAAATTATATATCCACCTCAACACAACTATATCATCATGTGTAATTCATATTATAATTTTCTTTTGATTTTGCTTCATTTTTAGTTATTTTGGCAGTTTCCTACATACATGCAATGCACTGTGATTTTTATTCAGACCACCTGTTATCCTCTTTAGTTCCCATTTGAACAATGTATTCTTCCCTTTCAGTCTTTCAATAGCTACATCATTGGAGAAACGATTATCTCTCTTCTAGAAAAACTCATAGGCATTAGCTCCTCCTGGGTAAGGCCTCATGGGTATGCCATGTATGCCTAAAGGAAAAGTTCCAGAGCCAAATTTTGTGCACATAGACACAACTGTAGTCTCTTTATGGTTACAATGACCATCTCATATCTGGATGGCAATGTTAATGACATTTCTCTCCATCTCCTAGGTCTTAAAGCCTTTCTGCTCTTGTAATGCCCCCTATAAGTGAAGCAAGTATGTGGGTATAAACACAAGTATTTGGAAGGCAGTTTGACAGATCAGGTTATAGAACCAAGTGTATATTCCTGCCTCTGGAACCAGTCTTACTTAAATCCAATCACAAAGCACTATCTATCTTTGAAATAATTATGCCAAAAGTCATAGTTTGCCCCATAAATCATTATTGTAACATACGTGGATCACAGATAGGGAATGATTGATGGTTAGTGGTTTATACAATTTCCTCTCCCAGCCGCCTTCTGGTCCTATGAAGAACTAGCCATCAGGAAGGGAAATTCCAGTTCATTTTCATCTTAATTTCTCTGTCCTATAACCAAAAAGTAGACAGGCCAGGGGCAACCCTGGAACTTATAGAAGCAGACAAGCAGGAGGGGGGAATGATGGATGGATGGGAAGGAGAGGGATGGAGGGAAGCAAGGATAAGTACTCAATATGCTTGTAAATATAGAAAAATAGAAAAGAGAGAAGACAGGCCAGAGTGATCACTGGGGTCCATGAAGGCAGATGGTCAGGAGGTGGGAGGGAGTGGGATAGATTGAAGAAGAGAGAGGAAGGGGATGGGTTGGAGGGGGGAAGGAGGGAAGCTGGGATGAGTACTCAATATGTTTGTAAAACTAGAAAATAAATTAAAAAAATAAAAGTATGAGGTCTTCAGCAGCAGGGTCTTACTATTTCTGATGAGAGAGATGATAATAGCTTTTATTCTTTTGAGGGCCTCTGGGATCTCTCTGACAACAATTCACAAGAAGGCTCACTACTGATATCAGCAATCTTTTGTAAAGCTTGTGACTTCTGGGACCAGCACTATCCACCCATGATGGTACTACTGTCCCAAGCTATTTATTTTTATTCTTTTCTCTAAATTTTTCAGTATACTTTTTTGTTTATAAAACAGCAGGTTTGAATAAGATGATTTTTTGAATTCTTAGTTTTTATTAATCTCTATTTACCACCACTTCTATTTCCTCCTCTTGCTAGCAAAACCCAGTTCAACCCTTTTCACTTCTAGTATCCAGGCTGACCTCATGAACCTGTATCATAAAATTCCTGTATTGTTTAACTCCTTCCACTTGGCTACCTTCTTGGCTCCTAGTCTCTACACCAGCTCATTAAAATTAAATAAAGACATCTAACGTTTCAGAGACAGGATCTTGTACCTTTTCCTCTGACAGACAAGAAAACTGAGGATCATGGGAGTTATAGAACTTGCTTGGAGTACAATAATTGGTAAATGATACAACTAAGATACAAAGAAGACAATTTATGTTAACATTGTCACATTTGCACTGCAAATCTTCCATTAACAAACTAGCCGAAACACAAGAGTTATATGTTCTGAATGTAAAATTAATTGAAAATTGAGGGGGGAGGGAGCCAGAAACACTCTGAAAACAAAATAAAGGGAAATGAATTAGCTGATTAATGCAGCTTTGTGCTGAGGGCATCCTCCCATCTAAAGTGAGGATCTTGGAACTTTTCTGTCGTCAGCAGGATACAAGGATAAGCAGCACAGAGTAAGATTTTCAAGATACTCTTAAACTATATTTCACCTTTGGTGAGTAAATTCAAGAAAAATAAAGAGATAATAAATCAATTAATACAAGTGTGCTTCTTTCGTGAAGGATACTTGTCTTACAATAAGCACTTGGAGAATATGAAAAACATGTCTCTCCTTAACAATTCCAAAAACATCTATTCCCATAATGATACAGTAATAATAGAAGAAAAATGCTTAGGATTAAAGCAATTATTGACTTTCACATTCTCTTAGTCACCTGGAAAGAATCAAATTTTCTTATGAGAATCACATTTAACCTTTTTTCACAGAGACATTGTGTCCATTGCAACCTCAGCATATGGGAGTAGAGATAGTTATAATTAAACAAGTTGCTGCAACTGACAGTCTAATCTTTCTCTTTCACTCTCTCAGTTTCTCAAATAAAATGCTAAAAGAAGGCTATCAAATATATTACATATTATACATAAGCATACATGTATCTTACAATGACATTTTCACAAGAACTAACAAAATTACAATAGTTGATATTACTGAGAAAGTGAACACTTTAGAATTTCTTGTACTAGAGAAATCTCACTGATGAGCAACCATGAAAAAATCTGCACTACCCTTTCCCCAACCCGCCGCCCAGGACACGCGCAGTCCAGCAGGGACTCACCACGACCTAGGTAAGCTCTGCCCCGCCCAACCCCAGAACCTCCAGGCAGCCCAAGGGACCCAGCTCCTCTCACCAGCCAGCCACATATGGAGCTGCACCAGTCTGAGAGGATCCCATACTCCCGGGCCAGCCCTAGCTCCCCCAGGTTAAATAGCAACCTGCTGCGGTTGCATCCTCCCTTTCCCCAATACTCCCAACGTCCCCCCCAGGACCTGAAGTCCAGCCGGGACTCACCATGACCTAGGTAAGACCTAGGTAACCTCCACCCATGTCCAACGCCAAAATTCCAGGCCAAATAATTCAGTTCAGTGAAAAATGCACAGAAATTGAAAGAAGGTCTCAAGAGTTAAAACAACAATGCCCAAGTCAAAGAGAAAAAATACCCAAGTAAACAAATCTCCCACTGAAGGAATTAATCCCATAATGATGGACTCCAATCAGAACAAACCCATGGAAAATGGCCAAGAAAGCTTGACCCAGGGTAACGACTTTCAAAACATGATCATTACCATGTTAAAGACTATGAAAGACGAAATCCAGGAGGAATTAAATAACCGCATCAATCGCTTTGAAGAAGAAAACAACACACTTGGAGGAGTTGAGAAAAAAACTTCAAGAAACAAAAACAAGCATAAAGCAGTTAAAACAGACTCAAGCGGTGTTAAAAACTGAACTAAAAGACAAGTTATCCTCAACCCAGAACTCCACAGAGAGTCTTATCAGCAGAATTAACAAAACAGAAAATAGAATGTACAGACCTTGAAGACAAAGAGAGAGTATTAACCAGCTCAATGGAAGAGGTAGTTAAAGCCAAAAAGATACTTAAGAGAAATATTCAAGAGTTATGGGACACCCTGAAGAAACCAAACATGCATATCCATGGAATACCAGAACAAGAATCTCAAAATACCACACCTGAGGAAATTTTTCAAATGATCATCAAGGAAAATTTCCTCATCTAAAAAATGAGAGGCCCATCCATATACAAGTGGTATTCCACACCCCAAACAGATATGACCAAAATAGAAACTTGCCACAGCAAATAATAGTTAAAACATTCCACATTCAAGATAAAGAAATGGTGCCGAGACCATCAAGGAAAAAAAAAATCACATTTAAAGGAAAACCTATTAAAATAACAAATGACTTCTCAGTCAAAACAGTAAAAGCAAGAAGAGCTTGGAGAGACATACTTCAAGTATTGAGTGAGCAAAAATGTCAACCCAGGCTGATATACCCCACAAAACTATCCTGTCATGATCGAGGGAGAAAGAAAAATCTTCCAGCAACAAGACAACTTGAAGGGATACATGTCCACCAAACCAGGCCTTCAAAAAATGCTAGAAATGATACTCAGGCTTGAAGAAAAAAACAGGCTTATCCAGGAGAACAAAAGGAAAGTACAATACTACCAAGACCTAAAGGTGTAAAAATACACTTACAAAAGCCACTAAACATAATGAATGTCTGGAATTAAAAATAGTTTCTCCATTATAACATTAAATGTTAATGGACTTAACTCAATGATCAAGAGACAGAGATTACAAACTTGGATTAAAAATCATAAACCATCAATCTGCTGCCTGCAGGAAACCCATCTCACCACAAAAGATAGGCACATCCTAAAAATAAAAGGCTGGTCCAAAATCTGCCAGCTAATGGAAGCAGAAAAAAAGGCAGGGGTAGCCATTATGCTATTGGACAAAGTGGACTTCAAAAAAAGAAAAAATCATAAGAGACACAGATGGATACTACATTTTAGTCACAAGTACAATTCGCCAGGAAAACTTCACAATACTGAACATATATGCACCCAATACGGGCGCCCCCACATTCATTAAGCAAACCCTACAATGTCTAAAGCTGAGAAATCAATCCCAAAACGATAATTCTGGGGGATTTCAACACTGCCCTCTCAACGTAGGATAGATCAACAGATAAAAAACTTAACAGAGACACTATGGAACTTAATCAAACCCTTAGTGAAAAGGACCTTACATATCTCTATCAAACTTTTCATCCACGCACCAAAGAATACACATTTTTCTCAGCAGCACACGGAACATTCTCCAAAATAGATCACATATTGGGCCACAAAACGAATCTCCACATATACAGGAAAGTTGAAATTCTAGCCTGCACCTTATCCGACCATCACGGCCTAAAGCTTGACATCCACAACACAACAAGCAACAGAAAATACATTAGCTCCTGGAAACTTAACACTATGATGCTGAATGAGAAATGGATTCAGGAAGAAATTACAAAGGAAATTTAAGATTTCCTGAAAGTGAATGATAATGAAAATACAACTTACCAAAATCTCTGGGACACGATGAAAGCTGTCCTAAGAAGTAAGTTCATAGCTCGTAATACCTACATCAAAAAATTGGAAACATCAGAAATAAATAACTTAACAATGCAACTAAAAGCATTAGAGACACTAGAGCAATCTGATCCCAAAAGCAGTAGAAGGGAGGAGATTAGCAAAATAAGGGGAGAAATATCTGAAATCAAGATTAAGAAAACAATACAGGAAATCAACCAGTCAAAAAAGCTGTTTTGTTGGGCTGGAGAGGTGGCTCAGGAGTTAAGCCTCTGCCTTGCAGGTAGAAGACCCCACATATAGAGTCTGGGCGGAAGCAGGGGCGGCTTGCGTTTCTGGTCCTGGTAGGGCGGAGCCTGTGAATCCCCGGGCAGAGTAAACAAGGAGGAGGCGGTCCGTGGTGGTTCCCGAATTCGTCCAAGGTTCTACACACACATACACACATACACCGACATACATACATACGCGTACACACACACATACATGCATACAATTGAATAAATAAAAAAAGCTGTTTTTTTGAAAAAATCAATAAGATTGATACACTCCTACCTAAATCAACTAAAAGCAAGAGAGAAAGCCCAAATTAACAAAATTAGAAATGAAAATGGAGTTATCACTACTGATACCCAAGAAATCCAGACAATTATAACATCATATTTCAAAAACTTATACTCTGTGAAATTTGACAACCCAAAAGAGATGGATGAATTCCTAAGTAAACACAACTTACCTAAATTGGATCAGGAAGTTGTGAATTATTTAAATAGTCCTATAACATATGAGGAAATTGAGGAAGTAATCTCAAATCTTCCCACTAAAAAAATGTCCTGGACCAGATGGATTCAGCACAGAGTTCTACCAGACATTTAAAGAGCTAATACCACTAATACTCCCTAAACTGTCCCATCAAATAGCAAAGGAAGGAACACTACCAAATTCTTCCTATGAAGCTAATATTGTCTTAATCCCAAAACCTAATACAGATATGGTTAAAAAAGAAAACTATAGGCCAATCTCTCTGATGAACACAGATGCAAAGATTCTCAATAAAGTCTTAGCAAATCAGATTCAAAAACATGTCAAAAAGATCATCCATGGGGATCAAGTAGGCTTTATCCCAGGCACACAAGGATGGCTCAACATACGCAAATCAATAAGTGTAATTCACAATATAAACCAGTTCAAAGTTCAAGACCCCATGATACTCTCGATAGATGCAGAAAAAGCTTTTGACAAGATCCAACAGCCCTTTATGATAAAAACACTAGAGAAGGTTGGAATGGAAAGAAACTTTATCAATATAATAAAAGTGATATACAACAACCCAACAGCAAGGATTATCCTCAATGGGGAAAAACTTGAAGCATTCCCACTTTGATCAGGGGCTAGACAAGGCTGTCCACTCTCACCACTTCTTTTCAAAATTGTACTTGAAATCTTAGCTGAAGCCATAAGATAAGAAAGGGACATAAAAGGGATTCAAATCGGCAAGGAAGAAGTCAAGTTATCTCTATTTGCAGGTGACATGATCCTATACCTGAGTGATCCCAAGTATTCCACCAGGAAGCTCCTGGAAGTAATACAGAAGTTCAGCAGGGCGGCAGGATACAAAATAAATGTGCAAAAATCAGTGGCCTTCCTATATCCCCAGAATGAAAGAAGTGAAAAAGACATGAGAGAAACAATCCCATTTGCTATAGCCCCTAAAAAAATGAAAAACCTTGGGATAAACCTAACCAAGTAAGTAAGAGAGCTCTATAATGAAAACGTTAAAACCCTAAAGAAAGAAATAGCAGGAGACACCAGAAGGTGGAAACACCTCCCATGTTCCTGGATTGGCAGAATCAACATGGTAAAAATGACCATCCTACCAAAGGCAATATACAAATTCAATGCTATACCAATTAAAATCCCAAAGCAATTCTTTAAAGAAGTTGACCAAACATTCTCAAAATTCATATGGAGGGGCTGGAGAGGTGGCTCAGGGGTTAAGCCTCCACCTTGCAGGCGAAAGGTCCTGAGTTCGGATCCCAGATCCCACATATAGACGCCAGGCGGAAGCGGGGGCGGCCTGCGTTTCCGGTCCTGGTAGGGCAGAGCCTGTGAATCCCTGGGCAGAAGGTGGAGGCGTCCATGGTGGTTCGCGAATTCATCCGTGGTTCTACACATACACAGACACACACACACACACAGACACACACATGCACACAGTTGAATAAATAAATAAAAAAAAATTCATATGGAGGCACAAAAGACCCAGGATAGCAAAAACAATCCTGAGTAACAAAAACACTGCTGGAAGTATCACCATACCAAACCTTACTCTATACTATAAATCCATAATTGTAAAAACAGCCTGGTATTGGCTCCAAAATAGACACACAGCTCAATGGTTAAGGGTTGAAGACCTAGATATAAGCCCACACAACTACAGCCATTTTATCTTTGACAAATGGGAAAAGAACAGCATCTTCAACAAATGGTGCTGGCAAAACTGGATCTCCACATGCAGAAGATTAAAACTGGAATGTACTTGTCACCATGTACAAGAATTAATTAATTCCAAATGGATCAAGGACCTCAATATAAAGACAGAGACTATTAAAACCATAGTTGAAAGGGTAGAGTACTCCCTCAAGTTGATTGGGCTATGCCAACAGTTCCTGAACAGACATCCAATAGCACAATCACTACAACCAACACTCAACAGATGGGATCTTGGAAATTAATTATTCTGTTCAGATAAAGAGATTGTAACTTGAGCAAACAGACAACCAACAGAATGGGAAAAAAATCTTCACTAACCAAATATCTGATATAGCTGTATTATCTAGAGTGCACAAAGAACTTAGAAAACTAAACACCAAGGAAACAAATGGGCCAATTAAAAAATGAGCCTTGGAACTTAAAAGAAACTTTACCAAGGAAGAAATTAAAATGTCTAACAAATATCTTAAAAAATGCTCCACATACTTAGCCATCAGGGAAATGCCAATCAAAACCTCCCTGAGATATCATCTCACCCCGGTCAGGATGGCAAAAATCCACAATACAAACAACACCAAATGCTGGAGAGAGGATGTGGAGAGAGGGGAACTCTCTTTTATTGCTGTTGGGAGTGCAGGCTCATACAACCACTCTGGCAAGTAGTCTGGCGATTCTAAAAGAAGTTATACATTGAAATGCCATATGACCCTGCTATACCACTTTTGGGAATAACCCCCATACAGCAAAAATTCACCTCGATAGTGGAAGCACGGCCATGTTCATAGCAGCTAAGTTTACAATAGCAAAATCATGGAATCAGCCCAAATGTTCAACAGTTCACAAATGGATAAGGAAAATGTGGTACATTTATACAATGGAATACTACTCAGCCACCAAAAATGATGATTTAATGCAATTTGCTGGGAAATGGATGGAATTAGAAACAATTATATTGACGGAAGTATCTTCAAAATGGAAAATTAAGCACCATATGTACTCCCTAATAGGTGACTCCTATTACCAAACTCACTTAGAGACACTCAAAAACAAATCTGTAATACCGACAGTAATTGTAAAGATTATAAACAGATGGGATGGGGAAGGAGGGCCCCACCAGAAACAGAGGGGACCAATTTACAGTAGAGAAAATAGGCCACCATCAAGGACTGCAAGTAAGTAATGCGACATCTGATTAAGTTCACAGACTTTCCTTCCTGATCATTTCCAACTGATGGGATACGATCTTACTAGAAGGGGAGGGCATATGGGCTGCCAGATAGAAGGTAACCATTTTTCAAATGGGCCTCTCTCACTGCTGTCTCCTACTTCTATTCCATCTACCTTTGAATAGACTCTTGTAACAAGACTGTAATTTAACAGGTTTTTATCTCTGGCCAGGGAGTGACATCCAATACCCATCAGGATGGAACCAAGGGCATTGCAGGAACAGCAAAACTGAAAAAAAAATCATCAACAAAGCATAATTCAGAACATCAGAGATTCTATAACAACCACCTGGAATCAGGCCTGCCTAATCTCTCCCCATCCTGAAGCTCAGGGAAATTTGCTGAAGAGGGGGCGGTAAGAATGTAAGAGCACAAGGAAGGGAGGAGTCATGATATGCAAAATACTCCACACAAGTTAGGGCTGAAGCAAATATAATAGGACTCTGCATGATCTGCGCAATGACCAACATATCGTTGACCCCTCAAATTCTAGCATGGACTAAAGGCACTAGGATCCTTAGAAGTGAGGGATTAACAGTCACAATAGTGTTCCTATACTTAAGGGGAACACAAGAAAGAGTTCTAGGAATTGCCACTGAGTCCTTACACCTCATCAGACAGGAGAACCCAGAGGAAAGTTTGATATACTCATTAAAGGATGCTTCAGAGATGGGGGAGGGGGCACTGGGAGAAAGAGAGGGAGGGAAGAAAGGAAGGGACAAAGCGGGGAGGGAACAGGGAAGTCCAGGGAGTGGTGGAGGGAGGGAGGGGACAGAGGTTCCCTATTATGTTTGTATGAACAGAAAGAAACAAATAAACCTGCTTTGTTAAAATGTAAAATACAAAAATATTCATGGCAGAGGCAAAACGAATGCTCACTGCTCAACTGCAATAACCATTACCTTTTGACTTCTTTATTTCATTTATCAATACCTAGTGTTTTTCTTGGCCTATGTTTAAATAAATCTAAGGTCTCAGTTTGACCTGCAAATGCTAAAAAAAAAAAAAGAAAGAAAAAAAGAAGAAGATGGGACTACTGACTGCTTCTCTTTGAAATAGGCAATCTTGTGATATTCATTTATTTGAGAGACGAAAAGAGAGAGAAAGAGAGAGAAGTATGTACATACTTGCTGCCATGGTGCAAGGTCAGAAGACAACTTTCAGAAGTCATTTGTATCTTCCACCATGTGGACTTCTTGGAATCACACTTAGATTGCCTACATAGTTGACTTGATGGCCCAAGATGGACCATCCCAATCCTAGACTCAACCAAATCTATTCCCTCCCTCACATGTCTTCTGGATGTTTTCATGACAGTCAGTAAGTACTAGGGTCTGCATAACTTAGTAACAATAATTGTCCCACTGTTTTTCTTCTTGATTTTATAAGTTATTGATCATGAGGGAGGGGTCCATCTCCAATGACCTTCATGCCTGCTAGTTTCTGACCATGCTATTTCTGCTCTAGATTAGCTGATAATCTGATTTCTTTCCTCTTCTTTTCCTTTTTGGTTGTTTTACAAGTTTTCCCTTAGGGGATTTATTTCAGAACACCCATAAATTAGATACCAACTATGTAAGTGTTTAAGTATCTTATTGTTATGAATATTCTATCCTTAAAATATAGTATCCATTGTGTCTTTCACTGATGTCAATATTGTTGAATAACAATAAATTCGCAGACTATATTGAAAAAAAGAAAAAAATCTGCACTTAAATGCATGTGAGAACCTTATAATACCACATACAAAGAAAGTAGAAAATAGCCAGAGAAAACAGTTGTCTATAAATACACTGCAATTAGACAATTAAACTCACAATACTAATAGGTTTCCAAAATGTGAGAGTATTGGAGTTTTTAAAAAAATAGACATTGATGTAGAATGTCATTGGAAGAAAAATATGTGTTCTATGCATGAAATCAAAAGAACACTTCTTTGGAATTAACAAAATGAAAGGAATTTCTATAAATTTCTAATAGCAATTAACACATAAAATTAATCAGAAGCAAGTCTTGCATGAAGAAATATGAGGCCAGAAGATGATACAAGGTAGACAAGAATGAGAAGTAAGCATTGGTATCATATAGATCAACTTCTAATAATGACAAAGCCTAATCAATTGAATTTTTCAAAGATAAAGATACAAAACTTGAAGAATAATCTATTGATTTTTTAAAAGATAAAGATTAAAAACAACCTGAAGAGCAGTATAAGAATGAGAGTGACTGCTGAGATATTTTAAGGATTGTATTTTTTTACTTTATATAAATATTTTTTACAGTATACTGGCTTTAAGCCATCTCCTCAGTCAATATAATCATTGATTGGCTAGTAAGTAAGCACTATTCCCTAATCTTTTCCAATGCTCATAGATTTCCCATGTGATCATCAGTGATGACGATATTGTTAAGCAAGTAAGGTTCCTTCCTTACCTTGTTTCCTATGGTAACCCTTCAGTCACTCTTGCACATTAGTGATGCTACCCTCATCAACTCTATTCAAGAGAAATAAGGCCATTTATTGGTGAGGAGTTGGAGAAAGACGACCTAAAAGGACATTAAATAGAGTCGAGCTTTACCATGGCTTTATTTCTGTTCAGAGATCCTTTTAAAGATTCTAGAGAGAGAACATGGAGAGAGATGCTATTCTAATGCTGACTATGCTGAAAACCTGAAATTTTATAACATCAGAAAACTTGCCTATTACACAAAATATGCTTTCTATGGCATTCAATTATTAACTTTTTAGGAACTCCCATAACTGATCACTATAGTGGTTGTGCAAGTCTGCATTCCCACCAACATGGCATAAAGACTCCCTTCTCCCCACATTCTCTCCAGCATGTGTTTTTGGATTTTTACCATTCTGACAAGAGTGAGATGATATTTTAGGGTAGTTTTGATTTGCATTTCACTGATGGCTAGGGAGCTGGAACATTTTTTAAGGTATTTGTTAGCCATTTCAATTATTCCTGGGAAAAAACATCTTTTAAGTTCCATGGTCCACTATCTAATTGGGCAGTTTAATCTCCTGGTGTTTAATTATTTTTGAGTTTTTTTGCACTCTAGATATTTGTGGTTTATCAGATGTGTGATTAGTGAAAATTTTCTCCCTTTCTCTGGGTTGTCTTTTTGCTCAGCTGACAATATCTTTAGCTGAAAAAAAGCTCTTTGATTTCATGAGATCCCATTTGTTAAGAGTTGGCATACTATTTAGAAAGTGACAGCTTAGGCTTATAATATTGAGGGAATTACCTACTCTTATTCTATGATTTTTATAGTCTCTGGTGTAACATTAAGGTCTTTGATCTATTTGGAGTTGATTTTCATGCATGGTGACAAGTAAGGGTCCAGTTTTAATATTCTGCATGTGGATATCCAGTTTTGCTAGCACCGTTTGTTGTAACTATTCTTTTGTAGCTGAATTTTCTGAGCCCCTTTCTTAAAAATCAATTGACTGTATGTTTAGGGGCTTATTTCTTGGTCTTCAACTTTTATCCATTAATCTATGTGGTTGTTTTGGAACTAGTACTATGCTGTCTTTATTACTATGGATTTGCAGACATATTTTTTTAAATTTACCTTAACATTTCATTTATACTCTCTACAACATTTTTCATTTCCTTGACTGTATTCCTCAGCTCAGCCATTCCTGCTTGATTTTTGCAATTATTTCTGTAATTTTCTTGAAATTTTATTTTGTTTTAGAATTCTAAATATTTCTCTTTATTTCAAGCTGCTTAAGTTTTCTTTAAAAGTCTTACATTCTCCATATGAAAGTTCTCTCATACTGACAACTAAGCAGAGAGTTTCTGAATTCTTATTTAGAATATTGAGTGACATCATGGTTTCCTGAAAGCTTTTGATACTTATTGGCAAGTGAAGATATCTGGCCATTAAACAATATGCTATCTATTAAGGTTCTTGAGCATGAATTTGTCACTGGCCCTTCAAAACCTCGAAACAACAAGCCTTGATTTTTCTGAATACTCTGCTACTCTGTTGACCATATAAAACAGGGGACAGAAATATATCTTTTTTTGTGGGGTCAATGCAATCTTACAGTTAGTACCCTATGGCCAAACAGTATAGAATTCTGCTTGGCTGTGGATAGACAAAGACTGAATGGACCAGTATCAGGCTTGGCTGACACATTGTGGACTTAGTACATTTTCATGCAAAAGTCTACCAAGCTGGTGTTACAGAAAAGATGTAGAATACTGTACCAGTTAGATATAGCTGCCAATTTGACAAATGAGAATTAAGCCTTTAGACATGCCTAAATGTTTTATATTTATTTTATCCTACAGAGAAAAATGTTAGCTAGTAATCTTGAACCTCCTCAAATATAACTATGTAATCATATAACATAATTTTGGCATAAATACTTGATTTATAAAATATTAGGATTATGGCAAAATGTTCTACAGCATGCTAATAAGTCTATAGATACCATATACAGATTTAGGCTATTTGACATAAGTTTTGAGTACATAGGCATAAGTTTATGATCATGATTTCTTTTCAATGAAATTTAAGATGACAGATTATTTACTTTTTCCAAAAATTATTCAATTTAATTGATATAAATATTAGCAAAATCAGTTATTCTGTTAATAAATATTCACTGGAATCTATTGGTATGCATCACTGAATCTTATGCATTATTTATGTTCAATAAATATATTCTGATATTTACCAAACTTATTTCTCAATTCTCAGGTTTACATTATTTGTTTGCCCGGATCCTTTGTTTAAGACAGGCTCCTGGAGTGATAGGTTGTCAAGCCACACTTGCTTTATTATTATTATTATTATTATTATTATTATTATCACTAATTTTTTAACACACCATACAGTTTCTGTAATGAATTGAAATTAAAGTACAAATCAGATAGAGGACATTATAATGAACTTATTTTATACTAGGTAACACATCACTAGGCTACATAAAACTTTTCACTTCAATCTTGTAAAGTATGTTAAGATACGTGTGTGTCTTCATATGAGGGAACATTTTTAGGCTTGTTTTACCAGAACAAACTTTTTAAATGCATATTCTTGCTTTCTCACTGTTTTCACTCATTTGCTTATCAATTCTCTGCATATTGCCTGACACGTGTGATGCAAAATCACAAGGTTATTAAATATTTCTCTTCTGTTATTTGAGGCTATTAAATCCTGTTAAAGGGATTTGGTCACTAATTTCATCAAATTATTTCTGCAAAATCATACTTTTAGCATCATGGACTGGCATTTTCTACTGTGTGTAATCAAGTGTGCATATGAACAGAATTGTCTCACTAACTTCTACAAATCTTAATTCCTAGGATATTTTTTAAATCTTCCTGAGGAGAGATAAGTTTGACTAGTAAGTATTATCTGTTTTGTTCCAGAAGGGGCAATCTCCAGTAAATTTCTGATTTGCATTTACAGCTGACTTCTCTAAGAACACTGAGCACTTTTAAATTATTTCAACCAACAGAATTATTATTCATTCATGAAAAATCTGTGGAAGATTTATGGCTCATAGATGACTTAGCAATTTCATTTTTAGCTGTTCACTGTAATATAAGAGACAAATCCATGTATTTTATGAAGCTTTATGAGTACAAATTGATAAATCCAGTATTACAATCTGGACCTCATACTTGTCTCTCAGCTCAAATTATTCTTCCCATGTTATCATTTATTTTAGTTGATGAAAAGAGATATAGCTTCTTTGTCAATTAAGATTCTGTCTCACAGCAGAAAGTCCTGAGTTCAGATCCCAGATCCTATATAAAAAACACCAGGTGGAAATAGCAATGACCTGCACTTCTAGCACTCCCAGGCAGTACCTGGGAAATCACAGAACAAAGTTAAGAAGGAGGTAGAAACATTCCAAGATGATTCCTGAAGTTACCCTTGGTCCTTCACAGGGAAACAAGGTGCCCTCTGGCACAAACACACATGTACACACAGAGACACACAGACACACACACACACACAATAAATTAATAAAAAGTAAGCATTCAATGTAGTTTTGCTAACTGTTCACAATGCTGCACACTAAATTCCTGAAACTTACTCATCTCATTAACTAAAACTTTACTCTTCAATTCTTTCTCATTTACTACTGGCCTTATTACTGGACTACCATCATTTTATTTTCTGCTTCTGTATATGGACTATTATAAATTATTTTCAAAACTAGTATCAGTTCAGCTTCATCCTGTGACTAACATCTAATATAGCGTGATGTCTACAAAACTTATCCAAATAGGTAAAATGACAAACATTTTATGATTTTTCCAATGTTAATTATATTCTATTGTACATATGTGCCATATTTTTCTGGATAGGATTTTAGGTCCATGGCCATCTAAATTCATTTAATTTACAGGCGGTTGTGAATATTTCAGTGAATCTGGAATCCCAGCTATATTTGAGATTCTTGTTTCAATTACTTAACTTGCACACATGGAGGTGTGAATTTTCTATCATATGACAGCTCCTCTACCTTTAGTGTGTTTGCTGATCTTGCATATTGTTTTCATTGACAATCTTGCCATTTCACATTAACAGCAGCAGCATAAGAAGTTTCATTTATTTGAGATATTTGCCAATATCTATTATTTTGTTTTACAAAAAGGCAAATTAACAGGAGATATGCTCTATCATGTGAGGTTTCCATTTATATTTCCTAATAATTAGTGATAGTGAGTTATATTTTGAAAACATGTGGGTCCCTTGTATGTCTTCTTTGAAAAATGTATATTCAAATATTTCACACCACCATTTGGTAAGGTCATTGAGTTTTTTACTATGGAATTATAAATATCTTCTTCCTTTCCATACTTTGTATTAATATTGTTACTTGCTGTGTATTTATTCTCACATTCTCTTAGTTATTTGCTTTTATTTCTCTTAACTATGTTTTATCTGTAAATATCTCTAAGGACAATATTTAATTATTATTCTAAGTTTTCTTTTCAATGTCTTCATTTGAGTGTGTGTGTATGTGTGTGTGTTTTTGTACACATATGTAATATGAAATATCAGGTCCTGACTTCATTCTTTTTAAGTATATATCAAATTTTCTCAACTATTACTAAAGAGATTTTAATTTATTTATCATTTTTTGACACTCTCATTAAAGAGCAGTTAATTCCAAACATATATTTCATTATGGATCTTATACTCTATACAAAATGTCTATTTTTGAATCAATACCTTAAGGTTTTAATTATTAATGAGCTCTTTACCTATCTCTTAATAATTCGATAATTAGGCACTAAAAAGAAATGCAGGGGCTGGAGAGGTGGCTCAGGGGTTAAGCCTCTGCCTTGCAGGCGGAAGTCCTGAGTTCGGATCTCAGATCCCACGTATAGACACCGGGCAGAAGCAGGGGTGGCCTGCGCTTCTGGTCCTGGTAGGGCGGAACCTGTGAATCTCCGAGCAGAAGGAGGTGGAGGCATCCATGATGGTTCCCGAATTCGTCTGTGGTTCTGCATACACACAGACACACATACACGCACACGCGCACATACATACGCACACTCGCACAATTGAATAAAAAAAAGAAATGCAATAAATTCAAATGAGAAAGGTAGAAGTAAAATGACACATTGTAGTTTTTACACTATTTTATATGAAAATGTCTTAAAAACTATATATTAAAAAAGAAGCAAAACATCCAAATTGTTACAATAAGTGAGTCCATTAAAGCCAGATGTGCTTCTTCACATTATGAAACATCACAAAAGAAAATTAGCAAATAAATATCATGACTAAAGTTTCCAAAAATGGTCTAATAAAAAAATGAACTTGAAAAGTTGAGGGAATTGGACTGGAGAGATGGCACAGTGGTTAAGATTCTGTTTTGAAACAGAAGGACCTGAGTTTACGTCCCAGATCTCAAGTGAAAATGACAAGAGGAAATGGCAGTGGCCTTTACTTCTGGCTCTGAAAAATAGAGCCTATGAAATCCCAGAGTGAAGCAAAAAGTAGGTAGAAACAATCCAGGATGATTCCTAAAGTCTCCCCTGAAGGCATTGATTCATAGAGTTCCAACTGCAATACATTTTGATGTATACATACACACATAAAAATGGAAAAAAGATGAAAGAATAATACATTGTTTTCTACAAAATATGACAGAAATTATGTATGATTCTTCTGTTCATTTTACACCACACATACATTTATTATTGTGCAAGATGCTGTGCTATGTAAGGATAATATTTCACACAAGTTAACATAGCATGTTGAGTCCATTTCCCACACCTGTCCCATCTCATTCTTTTCACTCCCTTCCATTATTTCCCTATGTATTCCAAATCCAATAGTCTTAATGTTATGTAAAGGCATCCTAGTTTTCAACTTGTTTAAGGAAAAGTCAAACACCTCTGTAAGATTACCAACCAAGTCATTTTTCCAATGATCACTCCACGATCTAGTAGGATTTCAACAGCTACTTCTGAATATCTCTGTTATAGTTGATGTCAACTTGCAGGTTCTGAATCATTATGAAAATAAACTTCATATGAAATACATCCAAACAAATTGATTTATTTTAGTCATTTAAAACTGTTTCCAGAATTTATGCATATATAATAATTATAAAGGGATACTGACCACATGTGACTGAAGAGGTGTGGTCTTATTAATGAGGGAAGTTATAGGGACTGGCACATGGACAATAACCATCCTGAAAATGGAACACTAACCCCCCCCCCCACTGGTGTGTCCTACTCCTATTCTTCCATGTGCCTTTGAGTCTCCTCTTATATTAAGATCTTCATTTAAATAGTCTTTTATCTTTAGTTGGAGGTTACCTTCAATACCAATCAAGATATACAGGGCTGTGAAGAAAAAACAAAACTGAAAACAACAACAAACCATAATTTCAGAACACCCAGCCAAATCTCTCCCCATCCTAATGTACAAGAAACCTTGCAGAAGAGGGGGCAGCAAGATTATAACAATCAAAAGATGGGGAGGACCAATGATATGCAAGATACTCCACACAAGTTAGGACTACACCAGCTGGAATTGGACTTTGCCTGACCTGCACAATGGCTGACATGTCAACTCCCCAAAGTCTAGCATGGATCACAGGGGAGAAGGCTCCAGGCATCCTTAGAGGCAAGGGATTAACAGTCATAATAAGAGTTCCCATACTAATGGGGAGCCCAATAAGTGGCTCTTGGCTATGCCACTGAGTCCTGAACCCTCACTAGGTGGAGGACTCAGAGGGAAGTTTGGCATTCACAAAAAAGGATGTTCCAGAGGATGGAGGGAGGAAGGGTTCAGAGACACTGGGAGAGGGGGGGGGGAGTGCAAGGGGAGACTGGGCAGGAGAGGAGGAAGGGAGAAGGGGGTACCTATTGAGCTTGTATGACTAGAAAAAAATAAAATGTGGGAGAAAAAATAATGATAAAGGGAAATTAACTTAAATACTAAGAGTACATTGTAATCTTAAAATTATGTAAATCTGCACATATTTCTCTTATCATCACAGAAGAACAATGTAAAAATGTGTAGAAACTTGACAGAATCATTTGAAATCTCTGAAAATGAAGTATGTTCATTATTTCAGGGAAATTCAACATGTGCACAGGAAACCTCTTGCTTGTCAATTAAAAGAGTTAGAGATTTATAAACAATGGAGGTTTGAGCAGGTCCTCATTTTATCCAGGTTGTGATACTATTAGCACAGAAAAGTATTTATATATTACATTAATTATTATTCTCCTTTCTTTCATTTTCAATCTTCTTTTTCTCCTTCCTTTCCTTTCCTTCCTTCCTTACCTTCCCTTACAGTCTTCATCCTTTAATCATAAGAGTATACCCCCCCTTGGCTGAACTCTTTCTGAACTTACATCCTCCACCCACTTACTCACTGCTATTTAAATGACAATAAAAGTTACAGTGTGTAAGTGATGAAGTTCAGTAGAACTAACATTTACATGATGTAGAATCAAGGATAGTATCATATAAAATGTATATTTTCTATTGCTGAATGCAAATGAAAATGAAAACATTTCTCCATGTGAATAACACTTCAGGTATTTGGCTGAAAGATAAAAGGGTATGTGCTCAGATGCAGTAATTCCTGAAAGTAAACCTGACAAAAGTAAAGATAGACAGAATATTTTTTACTTTTCTGTAACTTTATATCTCTTTTTACTTTTATTTAAATGTCATATGAAAAGTATTGAGATTAAGATTAAGAAATGGCTACTACTTGACAAAGGGTCAACACCAGTTGTAAAATAATAGTAAAAAATAAATGTATAGCATGATTTATTTTATAACAAGAAATACTGGATTTTGATTAGCTAAATACAACTTTCTTTGGCAGGTAATGTAATAACGTGTGGTTGGAGAGATACTCAAGATTTAAAGCCTTTGTCTGACAAGCAAAAGGACCTGTGCTCAGATTCCAGATCCCAAATAACAAGGCAGGCAGAAATGGCAACAGCCTATACTTTTTACCTTTGAGGGTAGCCTGAAAAACCCCAGAGAAAAACAATTACGATGTGAAACAATCAGGGTGATCACAACGTCAACCTTGGGCCTCCACAGGCACAGAAAGTGCCCTGTTCTGGCACACACACACACACACACACACACACACACAGCACATGCAAACAAAATAGTAATTATAAACATGTGGAAGCTATCACAAAGTTCTCAGGATATCTATGGTGAAAAACCAAGTCTTTATAAGTCTTTAATAATCATATTAACTTATCAATATACAATATATTGGAAATGAATTATTAGCCAAGTGACATAAACATCTCAATATTTTAAGTTTCAGTTGCCACACAATTGTCAAGACTTATTTTTTTCTCATTTTAAAATTTTTATTTACTTTGTGTGGGGGGGGCATTGTGTGTCCCTGTGGAGGGGCAAGGATGACTTTGGGAATCACCCTGGCTTGCTTCTATCTCCTTCTTGCTTTGCTCTGGGATTTCCCAGGCTAGACCCAGCAGGCACAGAAGTGCAGCCAACAGCATGGGAACTGGGATGTGAACTCAGGACCTTCTGATTGTGAGACAGTCTTCATCCCTGAGCCATCTCTCCAGATTTTCTTGTCATTTTTTTAACTGATTTATATCTTGTCTTATCTGCCAGCTGTTCCTCTCTTTTATTTTTATATCTAAAGCTTTCATATACTTGGAATATTTACTATCTACCAGCTTATGCAGCTTAGAATACAGATAGGACTGGATCCGAAGGCTCTTCCTCAAATAAGTCTAAGGTGAGACTGTCTGACTTAAAGAGGGCTAATGACACATCATGGTAAAAGGTTTGTGTAGGAACTATAAGACATGTCCTCCTTTCCCTCTGATACCTTGGGTACTACTACCTGTCATGTTAGTTTTATTTTTTTGTCCCCAAAATTCTTTCAGTGTATCATTTTTTCATCTATATGGCTATGAAGTTTACTACAATGTTTTATGTCCTTGATGGTACATAAAAATATTAATCACTTGCTTAATATAATAAGCTGGTATAAAAACCAAGTCCTATAATTCAGGGGTTTTAATATAAAATAGACACTTAATTTGAAGTAATTTAGGTACTTGGCACTATACGGTCTTTTAGGAAACTGAACTCCTAACTTCTTTTGACATATCCACATTTAGGTCTTCTATGTCTGTATATTTAATTTGATGATCAGAAGAAAATAATGGAAAATTTGACTACAGATATCTTTGGACCCAGAAATGCCATAAATTATTGATGTGCAAATTCTCTTGGTGAAAATTCAGTCATGGAAAACTTACTGATTAGAAGGAAGAATGAAAAATATTAGCTAGCTGTATGTTAATATGGAAAAAGAGATACAATTTTTGATTAACCTGTAGACTGTGACTTTAAGCCTGAGAGTCATAGGAGTGAATGATTCAGGGAGTTCATGTGTGATGAGTCAGATACTCATGGTGAGAACAAAAAGTGACTAATGCAAATGAAGTGGGATACTGGGCTTGTTTATTCCTATAGAAGGGTACCAGTGAATATCTTAATTAAGTGAGATAAGATGTCTATCAGAAAGTAATTTTTTTCAACCTCAAGAAAACAGATATGCAGATCTTTCCTGCTTTTGGTTGCACTGTGGTGAAGTAAAACTTTGAACAAGAGGTTGAGGCAGCCATGTATTTTGATCACCCAGATAATTTGGGTGTGTTAGAAAATAGTAGGCAAAAATAAGAAGATGAAAAAGCAAATTTGACTAAGAGGAAAAAAGCCAAAATCAAAACGATGCAGAGTATGTATAGTCATGCAGGTTCAGGGTACATTTTGCATTGGATGTTGAATGACAGTAAGATTGAAACCATGATGCATTCAACTAATGATGTAAAATAACTGAGTTGTCCTGATGAAAAAGTAAGGTGCTATCAACATGCTCTTGATCTCAGTGTTGACAAACAAAGTTGGCCTGTGCTATAGCATACAGTACATCCTAAGATATACATAGGCAGACAATCATAAACACTTATATGTGTCTAAATTAAAAAAAAAAGTTGAAATGATAAAAAAGTTTTAATGTGATAAGAGAAACAAGAAGAAATCATACTGAAAAAAGTACAAGACTATTCAAAATATTTAAAATGAACCAGATAGTTTGGAGGTAAAGTATAAAATGGCATAAGTGTTAAGAGAAGAAAAACCTAATAAAGAAGTAAATGTAATTTTCAATCGTACTACTTCAGCAAATGGCAATGGAGCTACTGCAAACAATGAACTGCAAAGAAGTTTGTGTTACCAATATTAAATAAACATATGACAGTAAGTTTTACGTGTATTCTTGACTTCATTTGAAAGGAAGGATAGTATCTTACAAGTTTGTAAAAACCTTTCACTTAAAGATTATCTCACTATGGATCAAGAAAAAGTTTGAAATGTTATGGCTGAAAAATTTCATTCATGCTTTACATTTCAAAGTATCAGTTTCTAAGATAAGGCAAATGTAATTTTATTTTGCCTTGTCATAAAAAACAAACCACTAATATTTGGACACATGAGATATCTTAAGAGTTTTATGAAGGACAAGCAAAATTAATTCTATATTTACTTGTTGTTTCCTATAGTTTAATGATATTTTCCACAATTATAGCACAGGTTTATGAATACTTTCTTCCTAGAAGCCTTATAAAAATACTGACTGGAATAAAGACAAAACAAGACCCATATATCTATTCTTCTCCGTAATGGATACGTTCCAGGAACCCTTGTAAATAGATGAAACTGCAGATAGTCTCAATCCTTGCATATGCTATTTTCTCCTATGTAGACATCCACAATAATTTAATTTATTAATAAGCTAAGTAGCAGAGTAAAATAGTGAATGAGAAAAGCAAAGCTTTTTGTGGATGTTTCTCTCACAATATCTATCTGCACCATGTAAACTCTTTTTGGGTGTGAGATGATGTAATGGCCACAACAGGGATATATGAGGGGAAATGCCATGACTTGTCAACCTCTATGACTGTAACTGTTGAGGTTTAAGACAGCTGAAAGGAATATGGTTTCCTTTCTACTGTTTCAGAATCTCAGAATTTTTTTTAATTTAGATTTTAGCAATCTCAGTCCTCAGTCATATATATATATATATATATATATATATATATATATATATATATATATATCTTGAACTAGTCTCTTTTCACTTAAAAGAAACAAGGAAACACTCTTTACTTCCTTTGGCATGTCTGAAATGTACTCTCATCCCTTTAGAATTTTGCACTGTTGTCGGGGTTTATGTGAACACTAGAACTGTGATACATGAGGACTTATCTGGGAACTAAGATTGCTATTACTTGATTAGCAAGCATTTGAAGTGGTGTGTAGAATTTTCAGATGCCTAACGAAGAGAATATGCATTCTAGGGACAGCATAGCCGGGTTGCACCAGATTTCTTCATGCTTATCTGTGAAGCTCTAATTAATCGTGGGCATTATTTCTGAAATATTCCATTTGGTATTTTAAAGTGTTACCTGACAACAGTTAATTTCATAAAAGCTGCAGATAAAAGTATTATTGCACATGTAAATATGAGAACCTAGGTGTATATTTTTAATAATAAAATAGTGAACTATTGTGACAGAATTTTAAAAGGTTATAATACCTTTAGCTAAAACTTTAGTCTCATAAAGCACTTCATGAAAGCTGTAAAATGCTCATTAACTTATAAGACTGATCATTTAAATCTAATTTTTAGATTTTCTTCACATTCATATACAATATGTTTTTATGTATAGGTAAATATTTACAAACATAGACACATGAATATATATGGGTGTATGCGCATTTGATGAGGAATTGAAACAAGTGTCATATACATCACAATTATATTTAATATGCCATCAATGTTTATTTAATTAAAAAATCTGAGCAATTTTCAGTTTAGAAACATTTTCCCTATGAAGTCCATCCTCAGAAATCCCATGCATTCTTCTACTTCTTTTTCTGTGCTATATTTTTGTTGAGGTATAATTTACCTCCACAGCTTCCAGCAATATTTTTGCAATTTAATGTAACTGCTGATCTGAAGTGAAGTTCAGATGCAGTAACATTCTAGAATATATTAAATGATGAATAGAACAATAATTTTGAAAGTGTGCTATTAGTATATTTTTTCTGTTGACATGTTCCTCTAAAACAAGGTGTCTGGATATGACTTTAAATAAATGAAGTAAAAGTTGTCGAGCATGTATAATGTATTGCATCTGCTTTCAAATAGCTTAGTTTAAATATAGCTGTCACAACTGAAAGTGCAAACATTCCAATAAGTCAGAATAAGGAATGGGACAGACTTCTTTTCACAGCTCATACTCTCTCATACTGCAGAGAGTTTGTGATGAACTCTCTGCAGTTGTCTTCACATAAAATACATCCTTACCCAATAGGTTGGCTTTTCTGTCAATACTCAACTGAAATGATACTCCCTGCAAATTTTTTACAGCATTTTATATCATATTTCAGTAAACTGTATACTTGACTTCTAGAATTCTGAGTGTCATTTCTCTATTGGTTGTATTTCCTTTTGCTTATATGAAATTCAATATTTGCAGACTTATTAAAGGCTTATGGAGCACTATGGATTCTTTGTCTCACATGGGAATTTGTCATTTTTTTCTAGGGTTCCTTAATGTTGACAGTCTTCCGAAGACACTGTTATTGTGATATGCAAAGTTTATATTAAATCTTGTATAACTATCATTGGATTCACTGTCTATATTTCAAAAATAACATAGTCCTTACCCTATAATTCCTGTAGGTCTCCATCTAGATGTCCAAGGACACTTAGAATGATTGAGTACTCATTAAAACATGAGCCATGTGTGATCATAAGCATTCCTGATTGAACTCAGCAGACCACCCAAGTGAAAATGCATGGCGATGAGAAGACTAACAGGCAACAATAACCATAATTGGAAAAGGAAGAGGAATAGAATTGGGTATAAAGGTGTGAAAATATTGTAAACTCAGCATATTCAGTATGAAACTCTGTAGAATGAAAAGAAACTCGATAAGCAAAAAAGTACTGAGGTACTTGATCAACTTCTTAGAGTTTCTCATCTTTCTTGGTATTTATTATGTGCCTGTAGATATGCAAGTGGTAAAACTTTCACTAATGTATCACAGAAGAAGGGATTACTTACATCAAATATTCTGTTCACAGAAAGCTTATAAGAATATCAAAATCATTAAATAGATAATATGTACAAGTCATTATTGACCCTTAACTTAAGATGTACTATTAGTTGTATTTTTTCTTTTTTTTTTTTCATTTGTGTCCATGTGCCTGTATCTGTGACTGTGTGTATCAGAGAGCACTGTGTGTGCCACTGCAGGCCCAAGTGTGACTTTGGGAATCACAATGTATTAGACTACCTTTTCTTTACTTTGCTTTGCTCTGGAGTTTGCTAGGCTCTGTCTTCCAGAGTTGGAAGTATGGACCACTGCTATTTCTACCTGGTATTCTCTTTTCTATTATTTTATTTACTAGTTTTACAAGCATATAGAATACTCATCCCTGCTTCCCTCCATCTCCCTCTCTCCCATCCCCATCTCTTCCCTTCATCAATCCATCCCACTCCCTCCCACTCTCCTTCCTGTCTGATTCTATGGACCCAGGGTTTCTTCTGGCTTTCTACTTTTGTGAAGGTTCAGGCCTCTTTTGGCATACAAGTTGCCTCTCTTCAGCCACCCCACTGATAGGAGAATTTCCCTTCACTAATCCATCTTTAGTCCCCAAGATTTCCATTGTATGTTCTTATCTCCCTTGAATTTTCCTGTAGTCCATGGAGACATGTTGCTATGTCAGTCATTATGTAGGTCTGCTAAGGACAAGTCTACTGAATTGAGTTCCAAGATGCAGCAGGTCTGCCTTGAATTAAATGTCTTGTCCAATGGTAAACCTTCCCATCTTAAGGTTTTTACAGTCTCACTGCCCCATCTTCTATGAGATTCCCAAAGCCTTGGGATGTGGAGAGATTAGGTTGCCTGATTCTGGGTGAATCTTGCTAGGTTATCTTATGCATTATGACTGGCCATTACAATCTACTTCCCTGCTCTTCTAAAACGTAGGCTGCATCATGCCTGGTTTAAACAAGCTTTAGAGAGTCTATTTCTCATTAAATAATCCTATAACTCAGGTTTTTTAAAATCTGAAATGTATATAATTCATTATATGCTAGTGTTATTGGATGTACATACCAGTTAATATGCTTTTGCTAAATTCATGTTAATTCTTATCTTTCTAGTTTGTCTCTCATTCCCTTGGTTACTTCTTGTCTGTGTGCCAACTTCTTATACTATGTAATCCCATGTATCTATATTATTTTATTAGAATCTATACAAAAAATTCTTGTGTTAATATTTCAAACTTTTTCCTCAGTTCTCCTATTCTTATTTAATAGTTTCATGTTTTATTTTGGTGATATTTTGTGAAAAGGGAAAGAGATTCAGTGTTATTCTCCATAGGAATATGCAATTCTGCTAGCACCACTTACAGAAGATGTTGTCTCCATTGAATGTATTTGATCTCCATGAATGTGGATTAACTTTGATTTCTTTATCCTGTTCCATTGTTTTCTCTTATGAAGCTAGTGTTATTGCTTTGTTTATAATCACACTTTAATCTTGAGCATGGAGTTAAGACATATTAGATCAATTCTAGATGAACAGATTTTGATAGTTCCTCAAATTTTGATTTATTTATTTATTTATTTATCTATTTATTATTTATTTATTTATTTATTTGTGTGTGTGTGAGTGTGTGTGTGTGTGTGTGTGTGTGTATTATAGGGTGTTTGTGTCTCTGTGGAGAACCAAAGATGACTTGGGACCAAAAGTCCCATGTAAAAATGCCAGGCAGAAGCAGTGACTGCCTGTACTTCTGACCCTGATGGGCAAATCCTGGGAAATCCCAGAGCAAAGGAAGAAGGAGGTTTAAGCAATTCAGGATGACTGTTCAGGGGAGAGCGCTTCAGGCAGGAGGATCTTTTTTTTTTTTTTTTTTCCTACTCCATACAAGTTAGGGCAAGCAGGAGGATCTTTAGAAACAAAGTATTAAACAGTCATAATAGAGATCCCATGCTAAAGGGGAGCCCACGAAGTGGCCCTGGACTGGGCCACTGAATCCTGAACCCTCACTAAGGTGGAGGACTCAGAGGGAATTTGGCTGTACACATAAAGAATGCTTCAGGGAGTTCAGGGAAATTTGCGGAAGAGGGGCGGTAAGATTGTAAGAGCACAAGGATGGGAAGAGTAATGATATGCAAGATACTCCACACAAGTTAGGGCCCAAGCAATCATAATAGGACTTTACATGACCTACGCTATGTCCAACACATTACTGACCCCACAAAGTCTAGCATGGACTAAAGGCACTAGGATCCTTGGAGGCTAGGGACTGACAGTCACAATAGTGTTCCTAAGCTTAAGGGGAACACAAGAAAGGGTTCTGGGATATGCCCCTGGGTCCTTGCACCTCATCGGAGAGGAGGACCCAGAGGAGAGTTTGGCATGCACAGTAAAGGATGCTCTGGGGATTGGGGAGAGGGAAGCACTGGGGGATGAAGAGGGGGGAGGTGGAGGGAGAGAGGAGACTGGTGTACCTGTTAAGTTTGTATGAGCGGAAATAAAAACAAAGAATGCTTCAGGGGATGGGAGAGAGGAAGTGGGAAGCATAGGAAGCAGGGGGGGGGGGGGAGAAAGGGGTAAGGGAAGAAGGTGGAATGGGGTAAGAGTGGGGGAGGGAAAAGATGGAGGGCGAGGGTATCTATTGAACTTTTATGATTACAAAAAAAATAAAATTTGGGAGATAAAATAAATAATTGTAATGCATAAAAACATTCCAGAGAGAGTCAGAATCACAGATACACATTGCAATATTAATTTTCATCCATGTATTTGTTACCTGTTACTACACATGCAAAATATAGCTTTTGTAATGTTCAAATTTTAGAGAGTAGACTCAGAGAACTATTGTGCTCAAAGACAATTATTCCTGTTTAAATTTCTGGGTGTTTAAATTAATTTGTTTGATATTATATGTTGAGTAAAGAGTAGAAGGAACCGAATTCACCCATATGGTAATTCTTCAACCATGAATACAAGCTGTGTTTTAATGATCAACTAGTAAGCCAAACCCACCTGGCTTGATGTCTGTTGGGTTCTTTGCAGTTCATCTGACTGTGGTAAACTTGATTAAATTATTTCTAAAAGGAAAGTTATCCTGACATGTCCAAAATATGAACATGAAATTAAACAGCAATCATTCTTGAAACATATTAATAAACTGTGTTTTGTATTCCTTTTTAAGTTGATATGGAATGATTAATATGCAGTAAAAGAATGAGGTTACCATGGCTAAAATTATGGTAGACCAAAAATCAAACAATCATTTCTATAAAAAGCTCCTGTTTTGTTTCCATGTAGCGTTTACACTCTACTTGTATTTGTTCTTGCTGTGATGGTGACAAAAAAATGATAAGTGAACATTCATGTGAAAGTTAAATTGATTCCTGCAAAACAGAACGATGGAATTAATCATGCAACTCATATATTTTTCAAGACGTACTGAGTGGTTGGGTCTCCCCTTCAAGATACAGTAAATGAGTATTTGCTGTGAAATCTTCTGCCAACCATGTCATGACAAAGTTAATAGATCCTAACTGAAATCTAAATTTTAGTGTTTTTAAAAAAACTTTTAGTTGGTCAATTTATGTAAAAGAACTCTGACTCTTGTATTTAGAAATAAGTAGAATTATTAATAGATATGTATCATATATAACTTTTTTTTAAATGTGCCATCATAATAATTCTTTTTTTAATTTTTTTTATTTATTCAATTGTGCGTGTGTGCGATGTATGTGTGCGCGCATGTGTGTATGTGTAGAACCACGGACGAATTCGGGAACCACCATGGACACCTTCACTTCCTCCACCCTGGGATTCACAGGCTCCGCCCTACCAGGACCAGAAACACAGGCCGCCCGCTTCCGCCTGGCGTCTATACGTGGGATCTGGGATCCGAACTCAGGACCCTCCGCCTGCAAGGCAGAGGCTTAACCCCTGAGCCACCTCTCCAGCCCAATAGATATGTATCATATATAACTTTTAAGTAACTCAAACAACATGAATAAAAATGAACACAGTTATTCACTTCCTTCTGGTATGATAGATTAAGTTTAGATCTGGATTCTCTCCTTGCTGTGTTGTTGGTAATTGCCCTTTTATTACCATCTGGTATCTGTTACTCTTTTCAGATTCATTCCAGTTGTGCAAGGAAGACTGGTTTTAAGTATATTTTAAATACTTATCCAACAAAATGTATCATGTAATTATTTTTTTCACTGCTGCTAAATGCACTGTCAATTTTACATCCTCTGTGGAATGCATTATTTTAAGGAGGATTTATTGAGGTTAACTAACAGATAAATTTTCAGAAAATTCTCAAACTTGGTAGGCATGTCAGCAGCAGATTGTGCATGTCGCGCGCGCGCGCGTGTGTGTGTGTGTGTGTGTGCACGTGTGTGTGTATGTACGCACAGACACTGTGTTCGGAGGCCCAAGGATGACTTTAAGAAAACTATTGTTTTTCTCTGGGGTTTCCCAGGATCTCCTTCCAAAGGCTAGAAGTCCACACTGCACCATATACGTTTTTATACAGGATTTAGCGTACAAAGTCACGTTTTTATGCTTATGAGGCAGAGGCTTAACCCCTGAGCCATTTCTCCAGCCCCAGATGACAGATTTTTTTTCTTTTTACTAATTTTCCCTCTTTGGCATATTTTTTAATTGAATTTTTTAGTTCATCATTTATTTTCCAGTGCACATAAAAGTCTGTTTAACCAGTGCTGTTCATTTGAAAGTCATTTTTCTGTCATTACTTTATTCCTTAAAGCACACTTCTAGTTTACTTCATTTTATTTTTGCAGTTAATAATAAAATACAAAATTATGTTAATCAGTAGACTTGATTTCAACAGTTGCATAATATTTAAATATATATCCACATATTTATATTTGAGGTGATAAAGTATTTTTTCCCTAGCTTTGACAATCTAACCTGTAGTCACTTACTGTGCAAAGCACCTCAACCATTCTCACTATGTATAACATAGTCACTACCCTTGAACTCTCTTTTCTTAGCCAGAATTTATAATTGTTTGATTAATATTTTCAGATTTCATAGTTTTATGAGTTCATGCAGTGCTTAACTTTCTGTAGTTGGTTTATCTTGCTTTAAATCCTCAAGATCCATACGCAGTCTTGCAAATGACCATCTTACTCTTTTTATGGTTGAGTAGTATTCTACCATGTATATTCCCCATATTTTCTTATTATTAGTAGGATAATGGTCATCTAGGGCGCTTTGATTCCTTATTATTGTGAACAAGGCCTTGTGAAAGTGGGTCTCTCACATGGTTGTGTGATATCTATTGAATAGATATGTATAAAGGAATTTCTGGATCACATTTTAGTTTCAACTTTAACTTGCTTAGCATCCTTCCACAGTGTTTTCTGTGTGATAGCACTGATCAAACTTTCTAAAAATGTGCAGATGTTCTCTTATTTACATGTATTCATTAGCATTTCATTTATTTAGTATGTTGAATTTTGCTCATGATTGTTGAGGTGATGTAATATCTTATGATCTTTTGGCTTGCATTTTTCTTCTGATATGATATTGATCTTTTTGTCCCCATAAAAATGACCAACAGGTAAAATGTACATGTATTTCCTATGTGTTAATTTATTATATTGAGATTATGTGAACTTTATGCGTTTGACTATCAACCATATAGCTAAGTCTTATATATATATATGTATATATTTATATATCAAAAGTATCTTCAATTCTTCAATTCTTTGCATATTCACTACAATTTCGCATTGCAGAAATTTGCTAGTTTTTTAAATCTAATTTTTCTAGTTTTGTTTTTATTTCATTTTCTTTGGGGGGCTCTTAGCCAAGGAAATATTTCCATTACAGTATCCAATAGCATCATTCTATATTTCTGTATATCACTTGTCAACAAATAACTAGAATTAATGACAACAAAGTTTTATTAGTGATAACCATGCTCCTTTCAGTAACATAAAAGTCATGTGATATGTGATCCTCATGAAACTTGTACAGTGGGTGAAAGCTGGACTTTGTCACTGTGAAATCTTACAGAAGGTGTGGTGACATCCTTTTTTGAATCTTGCTAATGCTAGGATGTAGTTAAATATGCTGCCTCAAAAGTCCATGTATGGGAAGCTTCCTTCTAGATGAATAAACTAAAGAGATGGTGAGTGTTTGAAAGATAAGACTCAGTTAAAGAAAAATTGGTTGCTAGGAATATGCCATCAGATGAAATTAACATACCTCCTCTCTCAGGACCGTCTTTCTGTGGACTCTGTCTCATTCTGTAACTACTCTTATTCACAAATAGTTCCAATGTGGAGTCATTTAACACAGTATTATGCAATACAGAAAAAGACACCTACACGAGACTCCAGAATACAGTCTAAATTTTCAACTTCTATCATATCAAATTAAATACTTCAGTTTTGAAAAAAAATAAATCAGTCTGTAGTGCATAACTGCAGTAATGGAAACACATTAATGCAAACAAAGTCAGATAATCTCCATTAGAGATTTTGGAGTCTATGCTTTATATAAAGAGAAAATTATCAAATAATAAAAAGGCCTTTTAACAATTCCCATCCAGGATATTAAAAAAGCTCTTTTTTACATATTTCTGAAAGGAATGTAAAGTAGTCAGTTCTCTAAATCACATTTTGACTACTTTTTCTAAAAATTATAAGATACAGTAGCATTAGTCACAGGGAAAGGGAGACTTATATTAGCATATAAATGAATGTGAATGACATGGCATCCTTATTAATATTAATGTCCTCAGACAGAAAACAATGCAAACACATTCCAGAATGTTAATGTAAACAAACTGTGGAGTGCCAATGCTAAGAAAGCTACTCAACAATTTAGAGAGGAATTGCTAAAGAAGACCATGTAGACCATGAAACAGACCTTTCTTCAGATAATCATGCTTAATGCCAAATGTCAAAAAGGCAGTTTGTATAATTTCTGAATAGCATTTATACATTGTTAAATTAAAATGCTATTAGGATGAAGAACAGATGGATGGTTGTCAAGGATTTTAGAGGGCAGTGATAGAAGTGAGCAGGAGTGTAGATATACATGAAAACCCAGTAGTGACAGACTTTGCTTCTTACCTGTATTGCTGCTCATATCCTCCTTACAGTAATCTGTTCACTTTATGACACAGCAGGGTAGTGTGGTATATGTTTGCCGCTAGGTAATCTGGGGTAAAGAATATATGAAATCTATTTTTAGCATAAAATTATCCAGTTAAATTTCAATCTGAAAATAGCAATATTATCTTCTATTTCTGCTCCAAACATACATTATAGTCCTTTACCTGGTGAGGAAAATATGTTTGGGATTCTCAAGTCAAGTCAGTCTTTCACTGATGCAGTATTTCACAGTATTTCTTTTAATATTCAAGCTGACCTTGTAGCTGATCATTGGGCAGCTTTGGTCAACAAAATGACAAGAAGAAAAATAAAACCCCTAATATCTGAGATGTTGCTAAAGGGAAAGTTTTCTACCAGGTTGTGGAGAGACCTTACCAACTGGTGTGTTCTGGAACAGAAGACAAAGAGCACATGGAAATAGTCTCCATTGGTGCAAACTTCACGTAACCCAGTTATTCTCACTATGTAACACAAGGTTACCACCAAGAATTAATGGGTAGGACACTGAAAGGAAGACCATGCCAGTCCTTGCGGCTATGAAAAAAACCTTCACAACTTCCAGTTTTAGCTAGACGTTAATCTAGTTTTAACTAGTTTAATCTAGTTTTAACTTTTGGTCGTGTCCCAAAGTAGTACTCAGTGACTTCTTGTAAGATTTATGAATGCCACACACTATTCTGTTAACCTCCACTCAACTCTTACTTTTGTCCACATATCAAGATACAATTTCTTCTTTCTTGTGGAAACTTGATGAGCTTTTAAAAGCAACAGCAACTAGTTTTATAGTTACCTCTGCAACTCTGTGTCTGTTTTATGAACACCAACAGTATTTTCTCAAAAGTAAAAATGTAATATAAAAATTTGGAGAAACCACTTTTGGACAATGGATCATGTGTTTTTATGTTGTACTTGTTTTGTTATTGTACTTTACTCTGAATGCTTAGATGCAGTAAATATTTCCTTTTTATTCTATATCTTATCTAAATCAAGCATATATATTCACATCCTTACCTGAAAAATCCTAATATAGAAAAACAGAGATTTTTGTACTCTGGTAGTTTTCCAATTAAAATATTCATAAGAATATGTCCTATAAGAACTTTTTCCTCTCTTTAAAACCTTCAGAGTATAAAATTGTGGATATACCATTGTTTATTGAAAAACTGTCTTAAGAGAAAGCATTAACTGTTTTCATTTTTTTTGTAATTAACAGTGATATTATAATGAGTAATGTGCTACATTAGCATTTTTTTATTTTGTTGTCTCTTCCGGAAAATAGTCTTAAAAGAAGCAATTGAAGAATTGATGCATTTGAAATTTTGTTAGATATTAGCAAATTCTCTCCCAAAATACTTGTACCATTTTTCTCTCCCACTAGAAATATTTGAGTCTTTTCTTAATGCTTTGCAAAGGAATGAGTTATCACAATTTTTAATTTGTAGCAATCTGCTAAGGGACATGTGGGACCACACTGCAATATTTAGCTGTACTTTCCTCTTGTGAATGAAGTTGAAGATCTTTATGTATATAAGACATGTTCTAGCAATTTTTATAAAATATAGATATAGCTGGAAGCTTTCTATATGTTTTATATAGATACATCAACACATGCTCACATATGTAATATATGCTCATATTTGTTATATATGTAAAATATTGTCCAAATGAGTTTTGTGTGTATATGCTTAGATTTATTTTCTGATTTTTTAAAAATTTCTGATTATTTTAAATACAAGACCCATTGAAAAGGATTGTAAGATCTACAATGTCTTGAATCAGTTTGCCAGGTCTTGGCAGCTAGTGCGGAAGGGAATGGTGGCCCAGCCAGGCACAACCTGGGGTTGAGCAGGATGATGAGTTTCACCGGCCTAGACCCCGCTTACCACCAGGAAAAAAAAAAAAAAAAAAAAACATGCCGGGAGCTCTGTCGAAGCAGGAACCGACTTTATTCTAACAATCAGGCCCTTATATACCCCAACTGACATTCTATAAGTCCTAGCATGAGTCTTTGCTGATTGGCCCTCTCAGCTAGGCAGTTTAATGGCACCAACTGTAGAAGGCATAGTCTCGTGAGATTTGTAGTCTCAGTGAGATTATTATGGGCTAGTGGGGCATTACTATGGGCCAGTTGCTGTTGCAACCTAAGGCTATATTTCATCAGCCACAAGGCTATGCTGAATGATGCTGGTGAGGCAGCTTAAACAGGTCATGAAACACTAGTCAGGCTCAGGAAGTTCCAACAGGCCTTGTCCAGGGTCTCACGAGGCCCAACATCAATCTTTCTGTGTGAACCTCTCAAATGCTTGAATTGAAGCATGTCATGGTTTTAAATGTGTTCCCCATAAGCTCACATTTTTATTTTGTTGTTTCTTCAGGAAAATAGTCCTAAAAGAAGCAATTGAAGAATTGAATGCATTTGAAATTTTGTTAGATATTACAAAATACACATACAAAATATTTGAAATGTGTCCGCCATATGTTTCAGAAGGTCATGGCACTTTCAGGCCATGGAACTTTCCTGGAAGAAGGCAGTCACAGGGAATGAATTATAAAGTTGGTTGGTTCTGTTGGGCCTCATGGAGCCTGGGCCTGAGGTCTGATGGAACTTCCTGAGCCTGACTAAAGTTTGGTGACCTGTCTCTGGCCTGTGACTTCAGCATCAGGGTGACTCAGCACATTCTGTGAAAAAATAGTCTTTCCCTAGTTATTGCTTCAGTGGTGACATCTTATTGGCCCTTACACCTCCACCCCTTCCTTCAACTCTATATAAGTTCCTGCCTGATACAATAAACCAGTTCCTGCTTAGACACACCTCCTGGGTGAGTGTGTGTGTGTTCTCCACTCGGCAACCTTACCTCTCCCGATCTGTCTTATGGGGCAGGGTTTCCCTTTACTGCTGCGGGAGGGCAGTTGAGGGGAGAGCTGGAAAGCTCCACAATTGGTGCCCCATGTGAGGCAGCGTAGCAACTGAGGAGCGGCTGATCCGGGCAAGTGAAGCACAAGGTAAGGTATCCCCAAAAGGATGGGGCAATCACTTTCAGTCCACGAGGATCCTGCCCTGAAGGCTCTTATACTAATGTTAAAGAGCTGAGGGCTTGAAAAGTTTGACCACTAGGTGGAGAGGGCCTGGGTGACCTTCTGTAGGGTGGCTCCATGGCTGCCTGAGAGTAATCTCTTTGATTGGGACACGTGGGATCAAGTAGAAAATTTGATTAGGAGAGCTCAAATAGAGAAAGGGGTGATCCCTCCTTTGGGAGGCTTCCTGACTGTCTCTGCCTTAAAGGGCTGTTTTCCACCCAGGCCCCCCTGAGAGAAAAGAAGGATGCTCAAACCTGTAATGAGAACAAAGACAAAAAGACAAAAAGGAAACAAAACCGAAACTAAAATCTGGCCCGTGTTCTCCCCACGGATCTGATTCTCTTTACCCTTCCCTAGACCCTTTTGGAAGTGCCCCTGTCCCTCCAAGGGTCCACCTCCTTCAGATCCCCCCACTCAACCCTATCCACCTCCCTCTGTACAACAAGGCCAAGCAGCTGAGCTCTTTCCTGTTAATGCCAACCTAGGAGGCAACCACCCCACTGCCTTGTATCCGTGGGAGGCTCATGACTTAAACAGTACTCCTTGGAACTGTTTGCTGTTGTCCTTGCATTAGATACAATACAAGAGTCATTTAATCTGTTCTTTGACAGCCTCTACCTTATTAATTTGTTATCCAGCTTGGTTGAAGCTCATATTAAATTGGATTCCAACCCTATATCTCCCCTAATGATCCAAGTGAGGTCTCTACTTAAACAAAGGGCCAACCTCATTTTTCTCCAACATCTCAGAGACCATAAAAATTTACCAGGCATTCTCTCAGAAGGAAATACTCTGGCTGACAAATTGGCTTCCACAATTGAGTGCAACATGGTCACAAAAGCTACATGCTTCCACCAGTTGACCCATATCAATTGGAGAGGGCTTAGACATAAATACCCACAAGCGCCCATTAAAGATCTTAAAAAAATTGTTCAAACCTGTAAATCTTGTCAGCCTTTCCTTCAAATATCCCCTTTCCAAAATTCAGGGAGCAATCCTCGAGGGCTCTGACCTAATCATCTCTGACAAATAGATGTGACCCACTATTCTCCATTTGGGAAATTAAAGTACATCTTTCTTACAGTTGACACCTTCTCCCGTGCCTGTTGGGCATCAACCCATACTGGAGAAAAATCCAAACACGCTACTAGCCATATGCTTCAATGTTTTGCAACCCTTGGGTTACCGGATCAAATCAAAACAGATAATGGCACATGCTTTATGGGTAAGGCCTCCACAAACTTCCTCCAGACCTGGAACATCACACATTTTACAGGCATTCTGTATAACCCACGGGGTCAAGCAATTGTTGAACAATACAACCAAACCCTTAAGGCCCAATTACAAAAACAACAGGGGGAATCCCTACCCTACCTAAATGTTTTAAATTTTTCTAAAGAAGACCAATTACCTCCATTTCAGAAGCATTGGTCCTCCTCCATTACCTATAGCTCCATTTGGGTCAAATGGAGGGACTCACTAACTGGGCCTTGGAGGGGATCAGACGCCTTCCTCACTGCAGGAAGAGGATTTGGATGTGTTTTCCCTCAGGAGGAAAAATGACCCATTTTGGTTCCAGTGAGGGGTCTAAAATATTTGCCCCCAAAAGAGGGCAATGACTATATCCTCTCCAGGGAGTGTTCCACCCCTGAACGCTGTCCCTCTGCTTTCTCCCCAGAAACAATTGAAGATACAATGGCTGAGCTTTCTGAGGATGGCAATATTCATCCCACCCAATGATGGAAGATTTAGAAAATCCACATGATGCCTGAGCCATCTTAGCCAACCAGATGGGGAAGCCTTGTGACTGCCAGGGGACAACTCATAAAACACAGCCATTCAGGACCTTTAGAATTACCTCCATAATTGACTACATATTCACAGACTCAAATTTCTGTAGTCACTGGTGTTATACCATCCCAATGGGTTTGTGTACAAAAACCTAAGATCATACTTTTAGTGGATGGCAAACCGGGACCCTTCCCTTGTTCCAACTTTTATCAAACTATGCACTCTGCCTTTTATCCAACAGTGCACCTCCAATAATAAGACATACTAGACTACTATTAAGAATTCGAGGATGTCAGGGGACACAAGTGGCTTTATTCAGGGTGATGGGGGATATGCTTCCTCCCCATGCCTCAGCTCTGTAGACCAAGATGTTTGCTGGGATATAGTAGCCCCTATTGGATATTCCAATGGTGGGAGGGGTCCAAGATAAGGTCAGAGAAAAATAGGTTGAAAAATACATAGAGGAACTCATACAGGCCCAATATCCAGAACTTAATTATCACCCTATTGCCTCCCTGAAGGTTTAGGTGTGCTCTCTCTTGATCCCTTGACAGAATCCCTACTGAAAATGGTATTTGACCTACTAAATCAGACAACCCCCTCACTTGCCAAAGATTGCTGACTCTGCCTTTGGCAGGGTCGCCCCCAGCCTTTCACTATTCCCACAAATGCTACAGGGATTCACCCTGGTAATTGTTCCGCTCTACTCCCCATCTATGTTCAACGTCTACCTATCACACCTAATGGTATCCTGCTTTTGGGCTTCACCATCCCCGGATAGCATCAACATAGATTTAGGAGCCATTAACCCCTCTTTTTGTGAGTCAAACATAACTGAACCAAACTCACAACTCTGTCCGCCCTCTGGGATGGTCTTCATCTGTGGAGGAGGGATGGCTTACAGCTTCCTGTTAGCCAACTGGACCGGCATCTGTGCCCCTGCTTCCCTAACCCCAATGTGGACATACTCCCTGGGAATGAATCCCTTCCAGTACCTTCTTTTGATTATATTGGAGGGAGACCCAAGAAAGCTGTACAGATGATACCTTTAATTGTAGGACTGGGGATATCCACGGGGGTAGCTACAGGTACTACAGGGATAGGGACTGCTGTCCATCTTTACCAAAAGCTCTCTTTACAGATGATTAATGATTTAAAGGCTGTGCCCAGTACCATCCACGACCTCCAACAGTAGCTCGACTCCTTGGCAGATGTTATCCTCCAAAATAAGAGAGGGCTAGATCTGTTAACTGCCAAAGAGGGAGGGATTTGCTTATTCCTGCAGGAAAAATGCTGTTTTTACACTAACAGATCAGGAATCATCCAAGATAAGATCAAGAGACTCCAGGAAGACCTGGAGAGGAGGCGACAGGATCTTTGAAATAACCTATTCTGGGGGCTGGAGAGGTGGCTCAGGGGTTAAGCCTCTGCCTTGCAGGCAGAAGGTCCTGAGTTCAGATCCTAGACCCCACATATAGATGCCAGGCGGAAGCGGGGGCAGCTTGCATTTCTGGTCCTGATAGGGAGGAGCAAGTGAATCCCGGGCAGAGTAAACAAGGAGGAGGTGGAGGCGTCCATGGTGGTTCCCGAATTCGTCCGTGGTTCTACACACACACACACACACACACACACACACACATACACACATACACGTGCGCGCGCACAAACACACACAATTGAATAAATAATTTTAAAAAAAAAAGAAATAACCCACTCTGGATGTGTTTTAATGGCCTTTTGCCCTATTTCTTCCTCCTTACCCTTGGGCTCTGTGTCATCAACAAGATTGCACAGTTCATTTAACAGTGCATAGAGGCAATAAAGATCAACCAGGTGGAGTTTCATTACCACAGGCTTGCCACCCAGGGTTCCAACTCCTCCTATGACTGGCCATTTTCCGATGAACATTCCTCCTCAGTCCTCCACATGACCAATGATGGGTAAGACCCCAAACATCCAGGGAAAACCTAAGACAGGTCGTGGAGTGGTTCTCTTGTGACATAAGAACACGATACCCAATGACGGGTAAGACCTCCAAAAGGAGACAACCTAAGACAGGGGTCGTGTCTCTGGTCTGCCATTACAAAAACAAAAGGGGGAGATGTTGGGCCTCATGTAGCTTGTGCCTAAGGCCTGGTGGAACTTCCTGAGCCTGACTAAAGTTTGGTGACCTGTCTCTGGCCTGCAACTTCCGCATCAGGGTGACTCAGCACATCCTGGGAAAAAATACCCTCTCCCTTGTTATTGCTTCTGTGGTGACACCTTATTTGCCCTTATACCTCGCCCCACCCATATATCTTCACCCCTTTCTCCAACTCTATATAAGTGCCTGCCTGATACAATAAACCAGTTTCTGCTTAGACAGAACTCCCGGGTGAGTGTGTGTATTCTCCGCCCGATCGGTCTTGTGGGGCAGGGTTTCCCTTTACTGCTGTGGGGCAGCAGTCGAGGGGAGAGTTGGAAAGCGCCACAAGTTCCACCCTACTTCCAAAAGAGGTCTGGTCTTGAAGTTGACAATCTAGCAGTTCTGTCTCCCACATGGATGCAACAACCACTTCCAACTTCTGCTGTCAACCATGTTGCTTCCACCATTAAAAACTATATCTTTCTTTGGAACTGTAAGCTGAATAAAATCTTCCTCTCTTTTCTTTGACTTTGGGTGGTCTCTCACAGCGATACAGAAGAGTAACCAGTACAACAAACATTTCTGTCTCACAATTTAAATTTTAAGTTGCATTTATTTGCTTTTATCTAATAGTTTTTTGTTACACATTTTATTTTTGCCTAATCATAGTAGCTCAAGAGGTATGCCCTTCCTCTCCCTCTCTCCTCTCCCTTCCATTTTCTCTGTGCCTTCCTTCCCTCCCTCCCCCTCTCCTGTCACCTAGGGTTTCTTGCCACCTATCCCCCAGAGCATCCACTTACGTGGGCACTGAACCTCCCTGTGAGCCCTTTACCCTAGTGAGGATTCAAAATTAAGTGGCACAACTTGAAGTCCGTTCTTAGGCTGCCTACTAGCATGGGAACTCTATTAAGACTGTTTTACCCCTTGCTTGAAGCCTTCTTCCTTGTGATCCTTGCTAGACTTTGGGGGAGGGGGTCATTGACATGTCAGCCATTGTGCCGGTTAGGCAAAGTCCAATGACATTGTAGTTATATCATGATTTCTGCAGCCTGACTTGTGCAGAGTATCTTGCATATGGTTGGTTCTCTCTTCATCTTTAGGATCTTACAATCTTGTCACCTCCTTTTCTGCAAGGTTCCCTGAGCTTTAAAATGAGGAAAGATTTGGCTGGTCTGGATCCAGGTGAATAATGTAGAGTCTTTATTTTCTGAATTATGTTTTTGTTTTTGTTTTAGGTTTACTGTTTCTGCGCTGTCCTTGGCTGTATCCTGATTGGTATCAAAAGTCATCTCTTCTGAATATGTCATTAAGTGGGTTTGGAACTAGGATCCACTTCTTAGTAGTACATACAGTGTCTGCCTTACTGTTTCTGGGATACTTCACTCAATATAATTTTTTTCTAATTCTATCTATTTCCCAGCAAATTTTATTAATTCATTTTTTGATGGCTGAGTAGTATTCCATTATATAAATGTACACTATTTTCATCATCCATTCATCAACTATTGGGCATTTCGGTTGAGTCCATGACTTTGCCATTGTAAATAGTGCTGCAATGAAAATCATTGTTCTCATATCACTGTAGTGAATTGCTGCATTATGGGGGATTATTCCCAGTAGTGATATAGGAGGGTCATATGGCATTTCAAAGCTTAATGCCAGGGATGTGGAACTTTTTTTAAAGATATTTTTTAGACATTTCAATTTCATCCTTGGAAAAGTTTCTTTTGAGTTCTGAGGCCCAATTTTTAATTGGGTATTTATCTCCTTGGTGTTTAGTTTTTAAATTTTTTGTGGACTCTGGACAATAGAGTTCTATTAGATATGTGTTATTGAAGATTTCCTCCCATTCAGTGGGTTGCCTTTTTGTTTGGCATATAATCTCTTTTTTTTTTAAATTTTTTTTAATTTTTTTATTTATTCAATTGTGCGTGTGTGTGCGCGTGTGTGTGTGTGTGTGTGTGTGTGTGCGTGTGTGTGTGTGTGTGTGTGTAGAACCACGGACGAATTCGGGAATCACCATGGATGCCTCCACCTCCTCCTTGTTTACTCTGCCCCGGGATTCACAGGCTCCGCCCTACCAGGACCAGAAACGCAGGCTGGCCCCGCTTCCGCCTGGCATCTATACGTGGGATCTGGGATCCGAACTCGGGACCTTCCTCCTGCAAGGCAGAGGCTTAACCCCTGAGCCACCTCTCCAGCCCCTGGCATATAATCTCTTTATCTGAACACCTCTTTAATTTCATAAGAGCCAAATTTTTCAGTGTTGATTTTAGTGCCTGCACTATTGTATTTCTGTTTAAGAATTGTTAACCTAGCCTAGCCTACTCCAAGGAGTTCCCTACTCTTTCAATTAGGGTTTTTAAAGAATAGTAATGAGTTTACTCCAAGGAGTTTCCTACTCTTTCAACTAGGGTTTTTAAAGAATAGGAGTGAGTTTACTCTTTTTCATAAGTAATATTTTTCCTTTTTTTTTTTTTTTTGCTTTTCAGACACCTGATAACTTTTGAAGTGTTATTGTTTTATTTTTTATAAATTCGTTGTTAATTGTTTCTTCTGCTTTTGCATTTTTTGTGTTTTTAAATATTTTTAGCTTTACAAACATAATGTATCATGGTAGGTGGCCCTCCTCTTTCTCTCTTTCTCTGCCAATTACCTCTTCTACCTTCTCCTTCCTTCACCAATCCATCCCACTCGTTCTCCGCCTCTTGCCTGTCTGCTTGTGTGGACCCTAGCATTCCCTTCCAGTTGTCTGCTCCAACAGGGGCTGAGGCATTTCTGGCAGATTAACTGGCCCTTTCATGGGTAGACTTTCAGGGGCACTTCCCTTCACCTAATACTATGTGTTTGTAGTTAATATTGAGGCATCTGATCCTATCTACTGTCAGTTTTCTCCCTGTCCACTGTTGTTTAGACTGGTTTACATTGCTGTGTGTGTGTGTGTGTGTGTGTGTGTGTGTGTGTGTGTGTCCCTTATTATTGGACAGGGAGAAGGGTTAGTGGCCAGTAAATAGCTGGTTGGTTACTTGAAAGGTAAACCAACTCACCTACTGTGTCTAGTTCTGTCATTCCTTCCTCTTTAAGATTTTTTTTACACAAAAGCATTTTATCTATTTCTCTATTTCTCTATCTCTCTATCTCTTTATCTATCTATCTCTCTATCTATCTCTATCATCTATCTATCTATCTATCTATCTATCTATCTATCTATCTATCTATCTATCTATCATCTATTTAATTACAGTTTACCCCTGCTCTTTTGTTTCTACTCTTTTTGAGGTCTTCTTTCACCCTCCTTGGCTTATGTTCTTTTGTGTTTGTGGATGTTGAAAGAATTTCTCTTGAATTATATCAAACTGAATGTTTAACACTAAGATCCACCTACAAGGAAAAAACCTACATCTGTTTTTCTATATCTGGGATATCTTACTCAGCATAATTTCTTCTACTTACCTTCATTTACTAGCAAATTTATTGACTCATCTTTCTTCAGAGCTGAATTATATTCAACTACATATGTGTACCATATTTCCATTCATCAGCTGTTGGTAATCTAGGCTGATTCCATGCCATTGTGAAAAGAGTTGCTATGAACCTTGTTGTACACATGACTAAGTTGCAGGATGTAGTGTTCTTTAGAAGGATATAGTGTTCTTTGGGAATATATCCAGGAGTTGCACAGTTGGATCATATGGAATTTTAAAATTCTAATGTTATTTTTTTGAGCCACCAAATTTATCTCCAAAGGGATTGAATGAGTTTACAATTCCACCAGCAATGTATGAGGGTTCCCTTCTCCTGGTATCCACACCAGCATTTGATGGTGCTTGGGTTTTGGATCTCAGCCATTCTGATTGGAATAAGATGATATCTTAGGATGGCATTAATTTGCATTTCCCTATTGACTATTGAGGTAGAACACTATAAAAGCTGTTTGTTAGACACTGGGGTTGTGTCTTGTGTGAAGTTTTTTTTTTTTTTCAGTTCCTACTTTTTAACAGGGATGTTACTTCCTGGGTATTTAATTTTTTAAATTCTTTGTTTACTCTAAATATTAGTCCTCTATCAGATGTATAGTGAGTGAAAATACTCTCCCATTTAATAGGTTAACTTTCTGCTCACTTAATAATCTTTTTTGTTGAGCAAAAGCATTTTAATTTCAATTTCGCATACTCCACTCGCTTAATGTTGGACTCTGAATCTTTAGGGTCCTATTTGGGAAATGTGAAGAAAGCCAATCAATTCGAGAATATTCCTTATTCCTTATTTTTTCTTCAGGGAGTTTTAGAGCTTTGGCCTAACATTGAGATCTGTGATATATTTAGAGTTTATTTTTGTGAAGGGAGATTAATAAGGTCCAGTATCATTCTTTTTCATTGAGATATCCAATTTTGCCAACACCATTAATTGAAGATGCTGTCTCTTTACTAATGGGTATTTGGGCACCTAGGCTATAGAACTGTTGACCATAGGTAAGTGTGTTTATATTTAGGTCTTCAGTTCCAATCCATTGATCTCTCTCTCTCTCTCTCTCTCTCTCTCTCTCTCAACCTCTCTCTCTCTCCCCCCTCTCTCTCATCAGTACCATTTTGTTTTTAGTGGATTTATAGTACAGTTTAACATCTGATATGGTGGTATTCCCCATGAAATTTTTATTTCTCATAATTACTTTTCCTATCCTGGGCCTTTTATGTTTCCATATTGAATTTGATTTTGCTTTACTAATTTCTGTAAAGAATTAGATCATAATTTTGATTGGTGTTTTGTTTATTCTGTATATTGCTTTTGGTAGAATGGTCATTTTTATAACATTAATTCTACACAATCTAGGAACATGGGAGATCTTTCCATCTTCTGGTATCTGCATTAATCTCTATTTCTAGGGTTTTAACGTTTTCACTGTATAGATCTTTCACATCCTTCATTAGTTTATTCTAAGGCTTTTTGTTTATAGCAACAATGGCCAATGGCATTGTTTCTTTCAGATATTTCTCGCTTTGTATATCCTTGATGTATAGGAGAGACACTGATATTTTAACATTAGTTTTGTATCCTGCTATGTCTAATGAATTTATTTATTACTTCCAGGAGTTTTCTAGCAGAATCTCTTGCTTCCTTGAGGTGTAGGATCTTGTCATGGATAAATATATCTTGATTTCTATTTGTATACCTTTTATCTCTCTCGTCTTTTGGCTATAGCTAAGATTTTAAGCACAATGTTGAATAGAGAGGTGATTGTAGACTGCTTTGACTAGTTTTTAATCAGAGTTTGAATTCTTCCAGTTTTTTTTTATCATTTTGGATGATTTTGGCCATGGGCTTGTATACGGTATTTATGATGCTGATAAATATTCCTTCCAATACTATTTTCTCTGGTGTCTTTATCAAAAAGGGTGCTAATTTTATCAAAAACTCTTTCAAATCAGTTGATAGAATCATGTGACATTGCATTTGTTTATACAGTGAATTATAATTATAGATTTATTTATAATGAATCAACCTTGTGTTTCTGTAATAAATACAAGCTAATATAGTGGATGAGCGTTTCACTACATTTAAACTGTTTTTCTAGAATTTTGTTGTGGATCTTCACAGCTGTGCTCATCAATGACTCTCACTTATACTTTTTGTGTGCTTATATCTTCATTTGGTTTTGGGATCATAGTAATGTTGGTTTTGTAGAAAGAGTTTGGAAGTGTTCTTTCCTTTTCTACCTTTTTTGAAATAATTTAATGAGTGTTGGTGTTAATAGTTCTTTATGTATCTGTTAGAATTCTTTGCTTTCCAGGCTTTTCTTGGTAGAGAGATTCATTATTATTGCTTTAACTTTATCCCTTGTTATAGGATTATTTAAATAAGTTAGTTCTTCTTGGTTAACTTTGGTGTGTTGTATGTGTTTATGAATTTATCCATTACTAATCTGGATAGATGGCTCAGGGGTTAAGACTCTGTTTCAGAAGCAGGAGGACTTGAATTTGAATCCTAGATCCAAAGTAAATGTACTGGGTGAAAAATGTGGTGGTCTCTGATCCTGGTAGTCAGAACCTGAGAAATCCCTGAGTGAAGAAAAAGGACTGGAAGCAATCTAGGATCATTTTTGAAGTCACCCTTGGTCCTCCACAAGGACACTTGGTGCCCTCTAATATACATACACAAACATACACACACACACACACACACACACACACACACACACACACACATACACACACCACTAAATAAAGTTTTAAAAAAAGAGATTTGTCCATTTCTTTGTGATAAGCCAAACTTGGTTATGTATAAATTTTATAGTATGACCTTATGAGTTTATGACATTTAAGTGTTACCTCATAACATCTCATTTGAAAGCTCCATTTGCATCTCTAATTTTATTAATTTGGATTTTATTTTTGGTTTTTGTTAATTTGACTAGATGTTTGTTAAACTTGTTAAGTTTTTCAAAGAACCAGGTTTTTTATTGATTCTTTGTAATGTTTTATTTGTCTCAATTTCAATTATTTTTCCTCTTATCCTATTAATCTCTGCATATCTACTTCCTTTGGGGTTTATTTGTTCTTGTTTTTCTTAAGATTGAAACTGTATTTTTAGGCCTTTAACTTGGAATGTTTCCATATTACAGATGATGTAAGCATTGAGTGCAATGAATTTTCCTCTTAGAATTGTCTTCATAGTATCCCAAAGGTTTTGATATGATGTGTTTTGTCATTGCATTCTAGTAATTTTTGAATTTTATTGTTATTTCTGTCCCTACCCATCTCTCATTCATAAGTATATTGTTAAACTTTCAATATTATGTGTACATTCTGTTGTTTGCCTTGGTATAGATTTCCATCTTTAATTCCTAGTGGTCAGATGGAGTACAAAGGGTGATTTTTATTTTCTGGTACTTATGGAGACTCTTTTTTGACCTAGTATGTGGTCTATTTTGAAGAAAGCTCACTGGGTTGAAGAAAATAACATATATTCCTCGTGTTAGGAAGGATGTTCTTCTAGGTCCTTTCAGGTTTATGGTGTGGTTTAATTCCAGGATGCCTCTGTTCAGCTTTTGACCTGTTGACCTGTCTATCAATGATAATTGGGTGTTGAAATCCCCTATTAGTATCATGTTTGGGTTAATTTGTTTCTTTTCTTGTTGTTTTATGTTTAAATATATGGGTGACCCTATGTTTGGAGCATTTATGTTTGGAACTGTGAATATTTCTTCATGTATTGTTCTTGCCATGAATATACAGTGACATTTGTATCTCTTATGATTTATTTTGGTTTGAGATCTACTTTGTCCAATATTAGTATGGTTATTCCTTGTTTCCTAGTTGCATTTGTATGTAGTATATTCAACTTGTCATTCAAAGTGAGGTGTATTTCTTGAGGGCAGTAATTTATGGATTATGGCTTCTAATCAATGATGTTAGCCCATATATCTTCATTGTGGAGTTGATCCCATTGATATTTAAAGATATAGTTGAGAATTTTTTGTTTATTTACTGTCAATTTTTGAGTTTATTGGTTTTTTGGTTGGAAGTTCTCTTCCTGATAGTTGTCCTGGCTTATTTTTCCTTTTATCCTCTTGAGTGTGTTGATAATTTTTGGTTGTTTGAGAACTTTTTTCTATTATCTTCCCCAGGCCTAGTTTGGTAGATAAGAAGGACTTTCGATTACAGTTGTCCTGAAATATTTTTCTTTCACTTTCAAACATGACTGATAATTTGGATGTCTATAATACTCTGGGTTGGCATTTGTGGTCTTTCTTGACTTGAAGTACACCTTTCCAAGTTCTTTTGGCTTTTACTCTTTCCACTAAATAGTCAGCTATTATTCTAATAGACTCACCTTTACATGTGACTTGCTTTTTCTCTCTTGAAGCTTTTAAAACATTCTCTTTGTTCTGTTTGTTGCTATATTTGTCCTGTGTTCCTATATTGTCATATATGAATGTTGTGCAATATGTGTATTGTATCTTACCTTAGGTGAAGTTCTCATTTATAATTGACTGAAAGATCTGAGCTGTTTGTTTTCTTGAGTTTTTTTATACTGGGATTCCATTAAAATTAATTCTGACATAGTTCTTGAATATTCCTTTAATTTTTTTATTTTTTAGTCTTTTCAGCTTCTTTATTGAGTTGTTCTATTCTGGTCATCTTATCTTCTGATTGGTATTCTCTTTTATGCTGGATCCATTCTGTGTGTGATATTCAGTGTTGAGATTTCAACTTCAATTACTTTAGCTTTGAATTTCACCTGAATTATACATTGGATTTTTTTTTACCTGTTCTAAGCTTGTTCTTATTTACTTTATTTCCTTTTTCATCTCAGATAATGTTTTAATAATTTTCCTATTCATATAAGGTCTTATGCCTACTCTTTTTCTCTGAATTCTTCTCCTTCCTTTTCTTTCTTTTTTTGATTTTATTCTTTTTTTATTTTTTTATTTCTTTCACTCACACAAAGTTGATAAGTACTCCATTCCCCTCCCTTCCCCCCTGGATCCCCTTGTTGCCTTCCCCCTTTTACACTTCCTTTCCCCCCTCCCTTTCTTTCTCCTAGTCACCACCCCCCATTCCTGGAGCATTCTTTAGTGTGCATGTCAAACTTCCTTCTGGGTCCTCCTATCTGATAAGATATAAGGACTCACTACCATAGGCTGGGGCTCTTTTCTGTGTTCCCCTTTGGTATAGGAACACTATTGTGGCCATTAATCCCTTGCCTCTAAGGATCCTAGTGCATGTGATCCATGTTAGACTTTGAGGGGTCAATGATATGTTGGTCATAGCGCAGTTCATGCAAAGTCCTATTATGATTAGTTCAGCCCTAATTTGTGTGGAGTATCTTGCATATCATTGCTCCTCCCCATCTTTAGGCTCTTACAATCTTACCTCTCCTTCTTCCACAAATTTCCCTGAGCTTTAGGATGGGGAGAGATTAGGCTGGCATGGTTCCAGGTGGTTGATGTAGAGTCTCTGATGTTCTGAGTTATGGTTTGTTGGATTTTTTTTTTCAGTTTTGCTGCTTCTGCACCACCCTTAGCTCCATCCTGATAGGTATTGGATGACATTCCCTGGACAGAGATAAAAGGCTGTTAAAATAGAGTCTTATTATGAGAGTAGATTTAAAGGTAGATGGAATAAGAGTAGGAGACCATGGTATGAGGAGGTCAGTCTCCCTTTTGCAAGATGGTTACCTTCTATCTGCCTGACTCTATGCCCTCCCTTTCTGGGGAGATCAAACCCCATCAGTTGCAAGTGACCAGGAAGAGAGTCTGTGAGCTTAACCAGATGTCTCATTATTTACTTGCAGTCCTTGATAGTGGCCTATTTTTATGCTGTAGCATGATCCTCTCTCATTGTTGCTGGTGGGGCCCTCCTTTCCCTTCCCTCCTGTTTATAATCTTTGTAATTACTGTAGGTATTACAGAGATTTATCTTTGAGTGTGTCTCTAAGTGGGTTTGGTACTAGGATCCACCTATTAGAGAGTATATATGTGCTTAATTTGCTGTGTCTGGGATACTTCACTCATAATTTTTTCTAATTTCATCCAGTTCCTGAATTAATGAATAATTTCATTAATTCATCATTTTTGATGGCTGAGTAGTATTCCATTGTATGAATGTACCACATTTTCCTTATCTACTCGTCAACTGTTGGACATTTGGGCTGATTCTATGACTTTGCTATTGTAAACAGTGCTGCTATGAACATGGTCGTGCTTGTGGTATGGAGGTGAATTTTTTCTGTATGGGGGATTATTCCCAAAAGTGGAATAGCAGGGTCATATGAGATTTCAATCTTTAACTTTTTTAAGAACCACCAGATGGCTCACCAGAGTCGTTGTATGAGCCTGCATTCCCACCAGCAATGTAGGAGAGCTCCCTTCTCGCTACATCCTCTGCAGCATTTGGTGCTGTTTGTATTGTGGATTTTTGCCATCTTGACTAGGGTGAGATGATATGTCAGGGAGGTTTTGATTTGAATTTCCCTGATGGCTAAGGATGTGGAGCATTTTCTAAGATATTTGGTAGACATTTTAATTTTGTCCCTGGTAAAGTTTCTTTTAAGTTCCAAGGCCCATTTTTTAATTGGCCCATTTATTTCCTTGGTGTTTAGTTTTCTAAGTTCTCTGTGCACTCTGGATAATAGAGCTCTATCAGATATGTGGTTAGTGAAGATTTTCTCTCTTTCTGTGGGTTGTCTTTTTGCTTGAGTTGCAATCTCTTTATCTGAACAGAAGTTCTTTAATTTCATAAGATCCCATCTGTTGAGTGTTGGTTGTAGTGACTGTGCTATTGGTTTTGTATTTATGAACTGTTGGTCTAGTCCAATCAGCTCAAGGGAATTCCCTACCTTTTCAACTAAGGTTTTCATAGTCTTTGACCTTATATTGAGGTCTTTGATGCATTTGGAATTAAGTCTTGTTCATGGTGAAAAATACTTGTCGAGTTTTATTCTTCTGCAGTTTTGCCAGCACCATTTGTTGAATATGCTGTTCTTTTCCCTTTGGTTTTTTTTTTTTGGGGGGGGGGTCCCTTTGTCAAGATCAAATGAAATTAATTGTGTGGGCTTATATCTGGGTCTTCAACCCTTATACATGTACAACTCTTATACATATACAACCCTTACATCTGTAAGTCTATTTTAGAGCCAGTACCAGGTCGTTTTTATAACTATGCATTTGTAGTTTAGATTAAGGTTTGGTATGATTATACCTCCAGCATTTTCATTACTATGGATTCTTTTTGCTATCCTGGGTCTTTTGTGCCTCCATATGAATTTAAGATTGTTTGGTCAACTTCTTTAAAGAATTGCTTTGGGATTTTAATTGGTATAGCATTGAATCTGTATATTGCCTTTGGTAGGATGGTCATATTTATGATATTGATTCTGCCAATCCAGGAACGTGGGAGGCCTTTCCACCTTCTGGTGTGTTCTGTAATTTCTTTCATTAGGGTTTTAAAGTGTTCATTGTAAAGGTCTCTTACTTCCTTGTTTAGGTTTATACCAAGGTATTTCATTTTTTTAGGAGATATGGTAAATGGGATTGTTTTATTCCTTTTGTAGTTCTTTAAGCTTGTTGATCTTGCCAATAATATTTCTTTGGAAGACTTTATCCTGACTGTTGTTTTTCTGACTACTATCAGTGATGTTATTTTGATTGGAACCTATTATATGGGATTGGGATTTTTTTTTTTTTGTAAGAGACATGTATTCCTGGTACTTATTCCAAATTTGGTTTTGCAATGTTATTTGAGTATCTTCTGTTAAGCCTGCGACTGTTTTCTTTGGTAGTTGTTTTTGGGTTCCCTGAATCAGACAGGTTGTCTGATTTTTGGCTATTGAGAAAGCCTCTCAATTTGGATTAGATCTTCCGGTTGCGTGATATGGTTTTCTCCTGGTGCTGGGGTTTGTATCTGAGGTTCTGCTATTGGTGGGAGGTTCCTGCACTGCAGTTCTTACTTGATGCAGTGGTCTGTCCTGAGAGTCTGGGCCTTTTTTGTAACTTTAATCTATTACTTGAAAAATAAAAATGTTCCAAAATCTTAGCTTGCATATAAACACTATTTTATATATCTGTTATTATGTGTAATAACTTTAAACACATGAATGCATTTTCTGTATCCCTTCCAATTACTACTTGTGGAAATTTCTTTATATTTTTTGAAGTGAAATGCTAAAATATGTGAAAAGTTTCCCATTGCAATGATATATATTTGTAAATTAGAAATATTCACAGGTTATCTTTACTATAAGAAAATATTTCTGCAGTAAACTTTTTCATCTTTAGGAAAATAATACAAATATATTTTAAGTTTCATTGAATAGAATTTAATATCACAACAATCTACCATAATGCAGTTCCCCCTATTTTTAAAAATCGATGGAGCTTTCCCTGTATTACAATCACCTTATGTTTTACGTAAATGTTAATGATGCCAAAGACCCTGAGTTCAAATCCTTACTCATGATTGTCGCTATGCCACAACCAACACTAGAATATATGTATCACACAAAACTATTTCATTTAAATCTATGGCTCATTTTTGTTGTTTATCTTCACTACTACCAAGGACTTTTTAAGCCTGTATATGATCCCAAGATAACAAAATATCTTTAGAAGAACTTTATAATTGCCTTTAGAAATATTTTGCCCTTTTAAATTCATAATCTTAAGTGATATTTTATGACATTACCATTTTAATTCTTTTATGTTTAATTTTTCTTGATGTACCCTACAATGTTAGTTCATTAAACATGTTTGGGTGGGAATTTCATCATCTGTTAATTTTCCAAGTCTTTATAATTCTTTTCTAGTTGTGTCTTTCAATAGAAGAAAAGGTGCCAATTTCATCAATGATATGAATTTGTCATGAGAGCATACCTGCATAAAACAATAGGAGGCACCTATTCACTTCTCAATGAACCATCATTTTCCATTAATCATACATTTTTATCTCCTGGGAGTTTTTTTAATACATTATGGAAATCATCCTATGTTTAAAATGACAACAGTGTCAGGGAGTTTATTTATATTTTATGAGATTTATTAACAGGAATATTGTAGGCACAACAGTCCCTTTCAAATCTCAGCTACAGACAAACTACAAAGTAAAGAGCCCTTCATTGCAGAAGCAGCAAAACTGAAAAAAAAATCAACAAACCATAATCCAGAACATCAGAGACTCTATACCAACCACTTGGAACTAGGACAGCTTAATCTCTCCCCATTCTGAAGCTCAGGGAAATTTGCGGAAGAGGGGGCGGTAAGATTGTAAGAGCACAAGGATGGGAGGAGTAATAATATGCAAGATACTCCGTACAAGTTAGGCCCGAAGCAATCATAATTGGACTTTACATGACCTGTGCAATGTCGGACACATTATTGACCCCACAAAGTTTAGCATGGGTTAAAGGCACTAGGATCCTTGGAGGCAAGGGATTGACAGCCACGGTAGTGTTTTTATGCTTAAGAGGAACACAGGAAAGGGTTCTGGGAAATGCCACTGGGTCCTTGCACCTTATCGGAGAGGAGACCCAGAGGAAAGTTTGGCATGCACATTAAAGGATGCTCCAAGGATGGGAGGGGGAGACACTGGGGGATGGGGTGGAGGGAGGGAGGTGACTGGTGTGCCTGTTAAGTTTGTATGAGTGGAAATAAAAAAAAAAAAAAGCAAACAGCCCTTTCCAAAGTATGGCAGATGATGTATGAGAGCATCTTTAAGTGGAATTTCTCTGAATAATAGAATAATCATGTTTATATATATTCCAAGTAATATTAAATGCTTATATTTTATGATGATAGGTTAAAGAATTATTTATAATTGCTATATTCCACTTGCCAATTCACCAGGGCACCTCTGAGTCACCAGTACAACTGCCTGAATTTGAAAGGTAACACCTTTGAAGCCATACTGAAAGCAAACATGAATATAAATAGCAAGGTGATGCATATCTATATTTTGTGTGACATTATGATATTATTTTTTATCTACGAAGTTCTTTCTCATTTGAGTTACCCAAGAAATCTCTTAATATTTTGTGTTTATTACTGTATCATATCACAATCATACCTATCCTGTATCACATGTTGATTGGACACTCATGGTGTGAGAGGAACATGTAATTAAAGTAGTTGAATGCAAAATGTGAAATGACATTAATCATAATAGATCTGTTTTAGTTGAATTATAAAACAGCTGGGTAATAATCCAGAATTAATTTCAGAAGAAACAAATTGCATTATGCAGAAACTATGCCTTGCAACAGGTAGCAGAGTATTGCAGTTCCAAACTGTTTCTCTGTTTTATACATGTTAAATAAAGTATACTTGCTTACTGTAATGTTAGTTGGATAGCTATTTCATATCATTCATGGGTTTTGAAAAAAGTATACATAATAACTAATTTTTGTACTTACAGATTTTTTGAAAGAATTGTGATAGAAATCATACCAGAATTATACAAGTCAAATGTGATGCATGGCCAGTTCTATGATCATAAAACTCTCCAAACATTAGCTTCCACTGCAACAAATTTTAAGAAAAGTACTTTAACTAAAAGTTAGATTTGTTTTCAGTTTGATGCAGTTCAAGAGATTTGATTTAAAAATATATTTTGTCTATCTCTCAATAACTTTCAGATATATTGTCTTCAATTATTACATTGTTAAAAGAATAATAATTTGATACTATCCATTAAACTAAGATTTAGAAGTGTGTATTGAAGAGTACTTGTAGGTTTTTTTTTTGTGTGTGTGTGGCTGTGTGCATGAGAGAGATAGAGACTAAGAATTTAGAAGTGTGCATTGAAGAGTACTTGTAGGCTTTTTTTGTGTGTGTGGCTGTGTGTATGAGAGATAGATAGAGACTGAGAATTAATAGTTGTAGCCTATTTTACATGAAATTGCCTTAAATGGCTATCCATTTATCCCTTCTATTAATCTGAGATTAATCAAGTATGACAGATATATAAGATCAAAGCACTTTCGAATTTTATGTCATTTTTGTCTGTTATAGAAAATGAATGGCTAATTCTTATTACATCTCATTCTTTGAGCATATTCATATCCCATATCCTTTATAACTCTGTCATGCTCTTGCCCCCTGCTAATCTCCTTCCCTATAATAGTCTACTTTCTATTTTTCTCTCATGGTTTCATGAATCTAAATAAAATTCCAGAATCCATAATTAAGAGAAAAATGTAACATATATTTAAGCATCTCATTCATGTCGCATAATATGATGATCTCTAGTTTCACACATAGTCCTGCAAATGAAACCATTTCATTCTCCAGCTTAGGCAAATAAAATCTGCCTAAACAACGTTTTATTCATCCAGTCATCTGTTGTCAGTATTAAAAATACTAAGAATGGAAAGTGATCCTATGTTCATGGATTGACAGTAAAAAATGTAAAAATGGGTATTTTACATAAAGACATGTATAGAGATTATGTGAATCTTTCAAAATTAGGGTTTTATTATCCGTAGGAAAAAATATTTATAAAGATGTACAAACAATGCAGATAGAGCAATTTTGAACAATAATGATAATTTCAAAATCCAACTGTTATGACCTTTGCCTGTAATCCCAGAACAATGGATGTAGAGATTAGAGGAGCAGGAGATTAAGGCCATCCTATACTGCATAGTTAATTCAGGACAATGTGAAAGGGAGATAAGAGCAATGTGGGAAGCATTACAATACTTGATCTCATTTCCAACTGAAGAACATTAGTAAAATCTGCATAGGTCACTAGCATATCTACACTAGGCATGTAAACCAGTGAAATAGAACATAGATATCAGATTGATATTTAACAGTTGCAGTTTAAGCATCTGTTATTCAGAGTGCCTCTTTAATGGGCCTGAATGTACCCTGGAGTTCATGGGAGTACACAGGCAGAAGGGTGGAAGGGAGTGGGGAGGGAACAGTGAAGGGAAGGGAGGGACAGAGGGGAAGAGGGAGTGATGACACTTGGGATGAGTGCTCAATGTGCTTGTGAAGAAGAAAACTTTGAGAATTTTTGTTCATTGTACAATGTTAATCAGGAAAATATAAATTTATTAAATGATCTTGAAGTGAAACCAATAAAACACATATCAAAAATAAGTGTATTGCAGTAGATTTATTGATTACTAGCTATGTTGGAAGCACTGTAGTCAATAAAAAGGAATAACACATTCACAGTCACAATTATTTCCTGAGTTTCCAGGATAGTAAAGCATGAGACATAAGATCAATGATCACATAATAACTTCAAATCAACCCCAGTAATTTTTTATATAGGAGGTTAAGGTATAATTTTGCATTAATTTATAACGTGTTCAACATATTTTAGCTTATAGCTAATATGAATATTACAGCTATACTATGCTTGTTTATATTTACATCTTATTATATCTGCTACCTTCCAAAGTTTCAGAAGAAAGGTATAATGGTTGATAATGCACATGTAAAAGAAATTCTGTCATTCTTAGATCTCTAATATTGGTACCTTTATTTGAATTCTCCTGTCAAACTATTTTACCACCTGGCTATGTAAAGGTTAAGCAGAGTGTTGAGATCAAATGGATAACAGTAAATCAGTTTATACTTGATATCATCAAAAACTTTACATGCCTATTTTATATCAGAATATCAATAACGAGAGTTGAGTGATTTTTTTAGTAAAACAGTGAAAGAATGATGATTCAAGCATGCTGAGCAAGACTGCATAACTGGCAGCTAACACTCATGGATGAATGCCCCTTCTTTTTTCTGTATTGAACCTTTTCTCTAAAGCAGCCCTCTACACTTGAATAAAGTAAATTAGCTTCAACCTTACAAGCACCCTCTGCCATTGCAATCTTAAGATGTTTTTATTTAAACGTTGTAGGTGCTTATCATGATGACACTTGATAATAACTTGACTGAGAAATTGATTTATACTTAAACATTTTCTACCAATAACATCTTGCAAAAGTATTCAATCCAGAGGGGAAAAGAAATGTCTTATTTTTTATATTTGGGTAAATTTTACATTTTATCTCTCTATTTTGAACAGTGCTCAACTGTATTTTTATTTGGGCAATATGACTGTCAATAATAGAGAACTGAAGATTTTATTTTTCAGAAGCATACAACATTTGGTGAACTTTAATCATGAAAATTCTTTATGTACAAAATATCTAAAATTTGTTGATAATGGTTATTACATAACCTGCTTTACTCCAAAATTTTCCTTATTACAATTTCTCAAATCAGTGGTGATCAAGGAAGGATAAGAGGATCAAGAGGCTCCATAGTTGGTGTTCCCGTGTGAGTTGGGAGCCCAGGAAAGGGCTCTGGGTTATGCCACTGAGTCCTTACACCTCACTAGGGTGGAGGACTCAGAAGGAGGTTTGGCATTCACACAAGGGGATGCTCGAAGGGATGAGAGAGGTGGGGGGTGGCACTGGGAGATGTGGAGCGAGCAGAGTAAGGAGAGGAGGAGGGGGAGAGTGTAGGGGGAATGGGGGTGGAGGGAGGGAGGACCGGAGTACCTATTGAGCCTGTATAATTGGAGAAAAAAAATAAAAATAAATGGACAGAATCATTTTTGAACGCCAAAAAAAAAAAAGGCTCCATACCTCCTTGAGAAACTGATGAAGACTAATGCTGATGGGGAAAAAATGCAAGATGCTTTCCTTAATGGTATATCCATTAATGTATATTTCATAGCCAAGCAGGTACTTAGGTACATGTCATCAATAACAGCCCTATCAAAACTTACTGGACTTCATATGTAAAACAGACTTGAAACTATTAGGGAGTCTGTTGGGAAAGAAGAAGGGTTAGGATGGGAAGAGGAAGGCTTCTCGGATTGGGGATAAGGAAGGAATTTCATATGGGCGGTCTTTGATGATATATTTCCAAACAATTGCTGAAACATGAATTACAGAACATCAGTAGCTATGCCACTGAGAAATGCAAGAACCCCAAGCAATGGTACTAACCCTAATCAATGTCCTCTGGAGATATGGGGCCTCTTGAGATATTTTCCCTTCCTTGGTGAAGTTGATAAAACAAGTTCTATGTGGATATGGAAGTACACACAGCTGCAATGATTTTATGGGTGCAACAAACCTATAATATTCAGTCCTTTACCACTTTTAAATCTTAGAACAGACTTGAAAGAAAAATATTTTATTTTTAATTTTTTAAGAAAAAGTTTCTTTAAGAAGATAGGTATACAGATGATACTGTTTGACCACAGTTCTGTTCCCCTCAGATCTTTCAACTTACTGTCTCCTCTTTGATGATTTCCCATTAGCCTTGGGGTAGGAGGAAGTTTAAATGTCTTATTCAGGGCTGAAAAGTTTTTGGTCAATTATTTTCTGCACTTTTTCAGTTGTGATTTTCTGTAATACTTTCCATTGCAAAATGAATCTTCTAGGTAGAGTGCTAGGAGCTTTACGTTCTGTGATCATAAAGATTATTGTTTATTAAGTTTTTTATTTTTTATTTTTTTATTTATTCAATTGTGCGTGTATGTGTGTGTGTGTGTGTGTGTGTGTGTGTGTGTGTGTGTGTTTGTAGAACCACGGGGGAATTCAGGAACCACCATGGACTGCCTCCACCTCCTCATTGTTTAACCTCCCCCCCCAGGGGGGGGATTCATAGGCCCCGCCCTACCAAGACCAGAAACGCAGGCCGCCCCCGCTTCCGCCCAGCGTCTATATGTGGGGTCTAGGATCTGAAGTCAGGAACTTCCGCCTGCATGGGCGAGGCTTAACCCCTGAGCCACCTCTCCAGCCCCAAGATTATTGTTTAAAAAGCAATTTAATTAATATCTTTTTAGCAAAATTTTAATAGCTTACATTCATTAATATTAATATCAATCATTGAATTAGACAATTAAAACACGATCTGTTCACTAAAATATTATTTTAACAATCTATGTTGTACCTTGTACTTTGATATAAATTATAATTGCTTTTCAACAGCTATAAGATTGTAAGGAAATGATGTTTTCCTTCTTTGTTACTTTCTAATGGAACATGATTTAATATTTGACTTCTTTGCTAATTTTAAATTTAAAAACACTATTATTTTTTGAAGAAAAATTTCCTTAAAAAGATAGGTATACATTTAAATATAGATTTAGTTTTCTTGGAATAAACCATTGCCAGTGCATTTTTGTGTATCAAGAATTAGTTGTTACAGAAAGTAGATCCCATATGTACTCTTTCATAGTTCTAAACCTATTTAATGACATATTCAAAGTAAATCTCTGTAATACCTATTGTACTTGCAAAGATTATAAACAGAAGGGAAGGGAAAGGAGGGTCTCCCAAAAAGATAGGGGATCACACTTCAGTAGAGAAAGTAGGTCACCATCAAGTATTGAATGTAAATAACAAAGACATCTGGGGAAGCTCACTCTCACTTCCCTTTCTAGTCACTTGCAACTAAACAGGGTTGATCTCACCCATGAGAGATGGTATAGGGACTGGCAGATAGATGGTAACCATCACGAAAATGGGACACTGACCACCCCCAACTGTTGTGTCCTACTCCTCTTCTTCCATCTGCCTTTTAGTCTCCTCTTACATTAAGATCTTCATTTAAACAGTCTTTTATCTTTGGTTAGGAGGTGACCTTCTATACCAATCAGCATATACACAAGGGCTGTGAAGGAAAGCAAAACTGAAAACAACAACAAACCACTATTCAGAACACCAAAGACCCTATAGTAATCACTTGAAACCAGCCCAGCCAAATCTCTCCCCATGGTAAAGCCCAGGGAATCTTGTGAAAGAGGGGACAGCAAGATTGTAAGAGCCTAAAGATGGAGAGGACCAATGACATGCAAGATACTCCACACAAGTTAGGGCTGCAGTAGCCAGATTTGTACACTGCCTGACCTGCATAATGGCTGACATGTCAAGAATCCCCCAAACTCTAGCATGCATCACAAGGGCGAAGGCTCTAGGCAGTAGGATTTGTAGAGACAAGGAATTAACAGTCATAATACAGTTCCCATACTAATGGGAACACCAAGAAAGGCTCCTGGCTATGTCACTGAGTCATGAACCCTCACTAGGATGGAGAACTCAGAAGGAATTTTGGCATTCACACAAAAGGATGCTCCAGGGGAAGGGCGGGAGGAAGAGGGAGGCACTGGGAGAGGGAGAGGGAGGTGGGGTGAAAGTAAGGGGGTTATGGGGGAGAGTCAAGGGGGGATGACTGGGGAAGGGAGGTGGGAGGGAGAGTACAGCAGGGGTACCTACTGAACTTGTATGATTTGGAAAAAATAAAATGTTAGAGAAAAAGATTATGTACTAAAATTAACATTAGTCAAAAAAGAATTAAGTTGTTAAGTGATATTTTGTACTGCTTTCTAGTTTTATAGTTTACAATGTTTTAGTATTTGACAAACTGTTTTGGCATATATTTTTCCCTGTTCATGTGCGGTAGCTTTTGCTGTTTGATGCAGGATTTGACTATAAATATAAATAATGACTACAATTATCAAAATTTAAAGTACATAAAGTTATTCCTCTATGGCCTGTTACAGCATTGATAGGTCTTTTCTAGTACTTTATTTTGTGACTTTCTTTTCTATTAAATTATCTTCCTACTCTGAATAATTTGCTTTTTAACTTTTTAAGTACAAATAAATCAGTACTTATATTTTAAAAATTTTTGGGCTATTTCACTATCTCTTAGTTTTTAAGTGTTTCCTTGTATATGTGCACAGAATAAAATAGTTTTTTGCAGCAACTTGATGCTATGAAAAAGTTTTGAAAGTGCTTCATGCATCCAATGCATTAAAAATAGTTTTCTGTTTCATTCATATTCTTGGACTCTGCTCTCTTTTCTACAAATACAGGTGCTATGTCTCCATTGTTCAGGTTGTATACACCACATTTGACATATGAGTATGATTTACAGCTTTGAGGCAGACATTTCAATATCAGAGCCAAGTACACAGTTTCCCTACAAATCAAATTTTCCAGGACTTGCACTATTCTGTGGATGTCAATCCTAAATCGTGGTTTTGGGTTTTATATATATTGGTCAGTTTCACTAAATATGAACATTAAGTTTTGGTTTTCCATATTTGTCTTGCAGATTTTGTAGTATTTACCACAGACATTTTGTTTTCTCATGTTTTCTATATGGAAAGTCTGTATTTATATTTTAAATCATCTTTTTGCAAAGCAAATTTTAGTATTTTTTCTTTGAAAAATCATTCTTTTCCTTTCCACCCAGGATGTGTGGTCAAGGGAGGACACACTGCTCCTCAGGTAAATCCCCTAACCAAACCCTGGTCCCCAGGTCATCCGCTCGGTCCCAGCTCCTCACACCATTCAGTTGGAGCAGTATACAGTCTGCTCTGGGCTAGGGAAGGATCCTAGGCCACACTCCAGTTCCAGGACAACTAGAAGCTCTGCCTTTTCCACACACTGCTCCTCAGAATTCAACAGGGTCCAAAGAAAACCCAAGCAAAGATCAAGGGGACAAATGCCATACATCTGAAGTCCTCTAAAATCATCCTATCACATGGGAGAGATTCTTCATATCTAGCTCAAAGATAAGTAAACCTCTTTTTTACCATATTGTTCCTTTCAATTTTTAGTCACTGTAGTTTAACTTTTCCATATAGTCACCCCAAAAATGTATACAACTTCAGGGACTATACTATTCACCTTCACATATCACCAAGGTACTAAATTGTAGAAGTGCATTACCATACTAATCTTCACTCCCTGTCCAAAAAACCTGACAATTGATGTAGTAACAGTCTAATAGCCTCATCTAGGAAATAACAACAACAGACAAGTGTACCCTACCACGAGGCAAACACTAGTAATAACTGCTTGAGAGTAGTAATACAAACTAATTCATTTCAGTCAAAAACATACAAAAACTGAAAGAAGGTCTTAAGAGATAAAACAACAATGCCCAGGTCATAGCATAAATCCATGAGAAACAAAAATAAGAAAACAAATCTCCCACCAAGAGAAGTAACCCCATAATGATTGTAACACTTACTCTTTACTATTGCTATGAGAGAACACTCAATGTCAACCAACTTAAGGAAGAAAGGGAGGTTTATTTAGCTTATGGTTCCAGAGAGGAGAAACAGTCTCTCAAAGCACAGGCAGCATGGCTAGTTGGCCAAAGCTGGAGGAGGTTAGATCACTCCAGTCATCTTGGAAGCTGAGAGCTGCAGATTGCTTTCTGCAAAGGCTAATCTACCTCAAGGCCCACCTCTTGTGACTGCCTTCCTCCGGCAAGGCTCCATCTCTCAGGGTGCCATGGCTTTGCCAAACATATGAGACTATGGGGGACACATTTCAAACCATGACAATGATAGATTCCAACCAGAACAAATTTACAGAAAATAGCCAAGAAAGCCACACCCAAGAGAATGACTTTCAAAACATGGTCATTACCAGGATCAATACTATGAAAGAGGAAATCCAGGAGGCATTAAATAACTACATTAACCACTTTGAACAGGAACACAACAGACACTTGGAGGAGATGAGAAAAACAGTTCAAGAAACAAAAATAGGCACAGAACAGTTAAAATATTCTCAGGCAGAGTTTAAAATTGAACTGAAAAACAAGTTATCTTCAACTCAGAACTCAACAGAGTCTTATCAGCTGAAATAAAGAGCAGAAAATAGAATTTTAGATCTTGAAGGCAAAGTGGAAGAACTAACCACCTAAATGGAACTGGTCATTAAAGTCAAAAAGATACTTGAGATGAATATTCAAGAGTTATGGGACATCTTGAAGAAGCCTAACATGAGCATGAATGGAATACCAGAACAAGAATCCCAAAATACCACACCTGAGGAAATATTTCAAATTATCATAAAGGAAAACTTTCCTCATTAAAGAAAGAGAGGCCTATCCAAATACAAGAGGAATTCCACACCCCAAAGAGATGTGACAAAATAGAAACTTGCCATGTCAAAAAATAGTCAAACACTCCACATACAAAACAAAGAAGTGGTGCTGAGAGCTTCAAGGAAAAAAAAGTCATTTTTAAAGGTAAACCTATTAAAGCAACAAATGACTTTTTAATGGAAACAGTAAGCGCAAGAAGAACTTGGAGAGACGAGTTCAAATATTGAATGAGGAAAAATATCAACCCAGGCTGATATACCCGGCAAGACTATTGGTCATGATCGCGGAGGAAAGAAAACTTTTCCAGCACAAAGACAATTTGAAGGCTCACATGTCTACCAAACCAGGCCTTCAAAAATGCTAGAAAAGATACTCAAGCTTTAAGGAAGGAATAAGCATATCCAGGAGGACAGAAGGGAAGTATAATACCACCAAAACCTAAATAATACACTTACAAAAGCTACTAAGCATAAAAAGTCCAGGATTAAAAGTAATTTCTCCTTATAACACTAGACATTAATGAAATTAACTCACCAATCAAAAGACACGGATTACAAACTTGGATTAGAAATCACAACCCACAAATCTGCTGTCTTCAGGAAACTCATCTCACCACAAAAGATAGGCACATCCTAAAAATAAAAGGCTGGTCAAAAATTCTGCAAGCTAGTATAACCAGGAAATTGGAAGGGGTAGCTATTATGCTATTGGACGAAATGGACTTCAAACCAAAAAAAGACACACAGATGGATACTTCATTTTAGTCACAGGTATAATTCACCAGGAAGACACACAATACTGAAAATATATGCATTTAATATGGGCTCCTCCACATTCATTAAGCAAATGCTACAGCATCTAAAGCAAGAAATCGACCACAAAATGATTATTCTTGGGGATTTCAATACTACCCTCTCAAGATGGGATAGATCAACCAATCAAAATCTTAACAGGGACACATTGGAACTTAATGAAACTCTTATTGAAATGGACCTTGTACATCTCTATCGAACTTTTCATCCACACACCAAAGAATTCACATTTTTCTCAGAAGCACACAGAACTTTCTACAAAATTGACCACGTATTGGGCCACAAATGAATATCCACGTATACAGTAAAGTTGAAATTTTAGACTACCTATTAGACTACCATGGTCTAAAGCTTGACATCCCCAAAACAACAAACTGCAGAATATACACTAACTCATGGAAACTAAACTCTATGATGCTGAATGAGAATAGGGTTCAGAAAGAAATCATAAAGGAAATTCAAGATTTCCTAGAAGCAAACGATAATGAAAATCCAACTTATCAAAATGTTTGAGACACAATGAAAGCTGTCCTATCAGCTCTTAATGTCTATATCAGCAAATAGAAACATCACAAATAAATAATGTAACAATGTAGCTTAAAGCTTTAGAGACACAAGAGCAATCTGATCACAAAAACAATAGAAGAGAGGAGAGTAGCAAAATCAGGGGAGAAATATCCAAATTGAAATAAGGAAAACGACACAGAGAATCAACCAGTCAAAAAACTGGTTCTATGAAAAAATCAATAAGATTGATACACCCCTAGCTAAATTAACCAAAAACAAGAGAGATAACCCCAAATTAACAGAACTAGAAATGGAAATGGAGTCATCATTACTGATACCTAAGAAATTCAGAGAAGTATAAGGTCATATTTCAAAAACTTTTACTCTGTAAAATTTGATAACACAAAAGAAATGGATGAATCCTAAGTAAGCACAACTTACCTAAATTGAATCAGGAAGTCTTGAATTATTTAAATAGTTCTATAACATATGAGGGAATTGATGAAGTAATCTCGAATCTTCCCACCAAAATATGTCCTGGACTAGATGGATTCAGCACAGAGTTCTACCAGACATTTAAGAAACAAATCGCACCAATACTCCTTAAACTGTCCCGTCAAATAGCAAAGGAAGGAACACGACCACATTCTTTCTATGAAGCTAATATCATCTTAATCCAAAACCTAATAAAGATACACTTTTTAAAATTTTTTTTATTATTTATTCAATTGTACGCGTGTGTGTGTGTGTGTGTGTGTGTGTGTAGAACCATGGGCAAACTTGGGAACCAACATGGATGCCTCCTCCTCCTCCTTGTTTACTCTGCCTGCGATTCACAGGCTCCACCCTACAAGGAACAGAAACACAGGCGGCCCCACCACCTCCCACTTCCACCCAGCATCTATACGTGGGGTCTAGGATCCAAACTTAGGACCTTCCACCTGCAAGGCAGAGGCTTAACCCCTAAGCCACCTCTCCAGCCCCATAAAGATACACTTAAAAACATATATATATATAATATATATATATATGCCAATCTCTTTGATGAATAGAGATGCAAAGATTCTCAACAAAGTCTTAGCAAATTGGATTCAAAAACATATCAAAAAGATCATTCATGGTGATCAGGCACACAAGGTTGGTTCAGCATACACAAATTAATAAATATAATTCACCATATAAATCAGTCCAAAATCCAAGACCATATGATGCCTTGCACTGATAGACATAGAAAAAGTTTTAGACATGATTGAACAGCCTTTTATGATCAAAACCCTAGAGACAGTTGCAATGGAAGGAACCTTTATCAATAACTATATACAACCAGCAAACAACAAGGATTATACTCAATGGGGAAAAACTCAAAGCACTCCCACTTCGATGAGGAACTATAAGGCTGTCCACTCTCACCACTTCCACTCAATATTGAACTTGAAGTATTAGCTGGAGTCATAAGACAAGAAAAGGAGCTAAAAAGGATTTAATTCAGCTAGAAAGAAGTCAGGTTATCTCTATTTGCAGATGACATGATTGTATACCTGACTGATCCCAAAAACTTCACCAGGAAACTCCTAGAACTAATACAGAAGTTCAACAGGGTGTCAGCATACAAAACAAACATCAGGGCCTTCCTATATACCCAGGATGAAATAAGTGAAAAAGACGTAAGAGAAACAATCCCATCTACTATAGTACCTAAAAACATGAAATACCTTGGAATAAATCTAACCAAGGAAGTAAGAGACCTTTACAATGAAAACTTTAAAACCTTAAAGAGGGGGCTGGAGAGGTGGCTCAGGGCTTAAGCCTCTGCCTTGCATGCGGAAGCGGGGTGGGGAAGGGGGGTGGGGGGGAGGGAAGCGGGGACGTCCAGCGTTTCTGATCCTAGTAGGGCAGAGCCTGTGAATCCCGGGGCAGAGTAAATGAGTAGGAGGTGGAGGCGGTCCATGGTGGTTCCTGAATTTGCCCGTGGTTCTACACACACACACACATACACACACACACGCACACACGCACAATTGAATAAATAAAATCATTTAAAAAAAAAAAACCTAAAGAAAGAAATTACAGAAGACACCAGAAGGTGGAAAGACCTCCAGTGTTCTTGGATTGGCAGAATCAATATCATAAAAATGACGATCCTACTAAAAGCAATATACAGAGTCAATGTTATACCAATCAAAATTCCAAAGCAATTCTTTAAAGAAGTTGAACAAACAATCTCAAAATTCATATGGAGGCACAAAAGACTCAGGTTAGCAAAAACAATCCTGAGTGACAAAAACACTGCTGGAGGTATCACCATACCAAACCTTAATCTATGGTACAAATCCATAGTAATAAAAACAGCCTAGTACTGGCTCCAAAACAGACACATAGATCAATGGATAAGTGTTGAAGACCAGATATAATCCCACACAATTACAGTCATGTGATCTTTGACAGTGGGTCCCAAAAATTCCAATGGGAAAAGAACAGCATCTTGCATGCGGTAGGTCCTGAGTTTGGATCCTAGATCCCATGTATAGACGCCGGGCGGAAGCGGGGATGGCACACGTTTCTGGTCCTAGTAGGGCAGAGCCTGTGAATCCCGGGGCAGAGTAAATGAGTAGGAGGTGGAGGCGGTCCATGATGGAGTCAAGGGCTGTGCAAGAACATCAAAACTGAAAACAACAACTATGTACAAAAATTAATTCCAAATGAAACAAGGACCTCAATATAAGGCCAGAGACTATAAAAGCCCTAGTTGAAAGGGAAGGGAACTTCCTCGAACTGATTGGACTAGGCCAGCAGTTCCTAAACGGAAATTCAATAGCACAATCACTACAACCAACACTCAACGGATGGGATCTTATGAAATTAAAGAGCTTCTGTTCAGATAAAGAGATTGTAATTTGAGCAAAAAGGCAACCCACAGAATGAGAGAAAATCTTCACTAACCACATATCTAATAGAGCTCTATTATCCAGAGTACACAAAAAACGTAGAAAACTAAACACCAAGGAAATAAATGATCCAATTAAAAATTTTTCCTCAAGGAAATGCAAATCAAAACATTCCTGAGATATCATCTCTCCCCGGTCAGGATGGCAAAAATCCACAATACAAACAACACCCAATGCAGGAAGGGATGTGGCGAGAAGGGTGCTCTCCTACATTGCTGGTGGAAATGCAGGCTTATTCAACCATTCTGGTGATCAGTCTGGTGATTTTTAAAAAATTTAAAGACTGAAATGCCATATGACCCTGTTATTCCACTTTTAGGAATAATCTCCCTTAAAGCAAAAATTCACTTCAATGGCACATGCATGACCATGTTCATAGCAGCACCACTTACAATAGCAAAGTCATGGAATCAACCCAAATGCCCAACAGTTGATGAGTGGATAAGGAAAAGGTAGTCTATTTATACAATGGTTTACTACTTAGCCATCAAAAAATGAATAAATGAAAATTTCCCAGACATAGATAGAATCAGAAAATAATTATATGGAGTGAAATATCCCATACTCAGAAAATTAAGGGCTGTATGTACTCAATAATAGGTGGATCATAGTACCAAATCTACTTAGTGACATATTCAAAGATAAATCTCTGTAGTACATACAGTAATTATAAAGATTATAAAGAAGGGGGAAGGGGAAAGAGCCCCCTCCCCAGAAACAAGGAGAGAGGGGATCATGCTACAGCAGAGAAAATAGGTCATCATCAAGTACTGTAATTAAGTAGTGAGATATCTGGTTAAGTTCACTCACTTTCCTTCCTGGTTACTTGCAACTGAAGTGGTTTGATCTCACCAGTCCAGGAGAGCATAGAGTCTGGCAGATAGATGGTAACCATCCTGCAAATGGGAGACTGACCTTCCCTCACTGTGGTCTCCTACTTTTATTCCATCTACCTTTGAATCTCCTCTTATAGTAAGACTATTTTAACAGTATTTTATCTCTGGCCAGGAGGTGACATCCAATACCAATCAGGATGGAGTCAAGGGCTGTGCAGGAACAGCAAAACTGAAAACAACAACAAATCATAATTCAGAATATCAGAGACCCTAAATTAATCAATTGGAAACAGACCAACCAAATCTCTCCCCATCTTAAAGCTCAGGTAAATTTGCAGAAGAGGGGTAGTTAGGTTGTAAGAGCCTAAAGTTGGGGAGTAGCAACGATATACAAGATACTCCACACAAGTTTGGCCCGATGTAACCATAATAGGATTTTGCATGACCTGCGCAATGACTGACATATGGATGACCCCTCAAAGTCTAACATGGATCACAGGTACTAGGATCCTTAGAGACAAGGGATTTAACAGTCACAATAATGTTCCTGTAGTAAAGGGGAGCACAAGACAGGGCTCTAGGCAATGCTACTGAGTCCTTATACCTCATTATAGTGGAGGATGCAGAGGGAAATTTGACCTTCACAATAAAGGATGCTTCAGGGATTGTGGGGGAAGAAGTGGGTACTGGGAGAAAGAGAGGGAGGGAGGTGAAAGGAAGGGGAAAAGTGGGGAGGGAGCAAGAGAGTCCAGGCAGGGGTGGAGGGATGGAGGGGACCAGGGTACCTATTAAGTTTGTATGAGTAGAAAAAAATTTTTAAAAAATTTTCAAAACCAATACCAGAAAAAAATCATACTTGTATTTTGTGTAAATAAAACTACAATTTCAATAGAAATTTTTATTTTCAAGTTTGCTCTGTAGAATAGTAAAAAATTAATATTAGGAAATGGATCTTACATTTGATTCAATGAAAGAAATAAACAGTCAATAGTACTTAATGACAAATCTATTTTTAGAGATAGTAATCTTTCCTTTCTGTTTTTAAATTTAGTTTTTTAAATATTTTTTACATGTGAATCAATGGTATTTTCACTCCTTAATCCCCAATCCTGTCTCCCTTCTTTTTCCCCTTACAAACCTTCATCTTCTTTGCCAGACTCCCTCTTATTTTCGAATATTTTCACTTGTGTGACCAATTGTGTTTCATCTAGTTTGTCTTTGATGATGTATGGCTGGCATTATTAATGTCTCAGCAAATATAATAGATTAGTGGGCATACCATTAAGGCAAGCATTTCCTTTTCCTCCCTATCAGTATTATACCTTATTTGTTACTCAGGGTTGTGTAGTTTCTAAGAGATATTATGCAGATTGAATCTATTTTTTTCACCACAATAGCAATATTAAACAGTGATCATAGATGGTCATGGCACTTTTAAGATGGGTTTTTCTCTGTTGGACAGTGCTTTAAAATCTAGGTTCAGATCGGCAGACTGTTGTACTAGGTAACATGCACATGCGAATGATCTAAGTTAAATCCTGAGCAATGAAAATTGAAGATTGGAAGAAGAATATTGGCTTTCTATATAATGATATTGATGAGTTCTTCAGAGGGAACACAAAAGCTTTCTTACAACCCTAGACCAGAAAAGAGCAACTAACAGATTCAGATTTAAAAAAAATCAATTTAAAGTAAAATGTGATAAACATCAAGAAGTAAGATGTTCTTTAAAAGAGCTAAATATGCAAATTTGTTTTTCATACTCTATTTAAGATGTTATGCACTGATCACATAAAGTGTTCAAGCACTTGAAAGACAAGGACAGAAATTGACTCAACTTATAAAATATTTACTGCAGTGAACTGAATTTTGAGTAGCAATAGTCATGAATCTACCTCATGATTAATAAGAAAACACACATATATATAACCTTACATGTTGCAGAAGGAAAAGTTAAAAAAGTCTTCATTTTTGGTCTGACAGAATTTTAATGGATCCTTTCAGCTAAATAGTTATCTGCATCACTTTATCTAGTAAATATGAAGATGCATCAGATCAGGATTCTCAAACTTCTGAGGGCTGAATATACACAGTAATAATGCAGTTTAATCTTCTTTTAGGAGGATGCACATTGCAAATCTGATTTAGTATATACAATATGGATATATGTCATGAAGTTGAGTAAAGTTGTAAGATATCATTTCCTTTCCATGGTGTAGCTATCAAAATTGCTGAAGTTGTATGAGTAAATAATAAGTTATGTTTAGATACAGACTTTTAAGCTTCATTTTTGCATTTGTTTGTGTGTGTGTGTGTGTGTGTGTGTGTGTGTGTGTGTGTGTACGTGTGTGTATATCAAAGATTGTTGTGTATTCCTGTGAGGGCCCAAAGAAGACTTCAACAACCTTTTAGATTGTTTCTAGCTCCTTTCTGTTTTGCTCTGGGATTTCCCAGCTCTACCCACCAGGTCTAGAAGAGAAGGCTAGCACCATTTCTTCTTGATATTATTACATGGAATCTGGGATCCAAACACAGGACATTCTGCTTGCAAGGCAGAGTTTTAACCCCCGAGTCATCTCTCTAGTCCCACATATAGACTTTTTGTTTAGTGAATTGCCTTCCATTTGTGTGTTCCCTTTCATTACTGTGTAACAGTAATAATACAAGTGTAATGGAGTATATTTCAATAATTCTTCATTGACATTGGCAACTAAGTTGCTAGACTCTATTTACAATACTGATTTGCGTATGATGAAAAGTCTTAGAAGGCAATGCTCAATACCCTCTCTGCAACCCTGAATACAGACTTTTTATCTCATGAATTGTCTTCTATTTGTATGTAGCAGTAATAATATTAGTGTGATGGAATATATTTCAATAATTCTTCATTGACATTGGCAACCAAATTACTAGGCTCTATTTACAAGAGTGATTGCATATGATGGAAAATCTTAGAGGGCAATGCTCAATGAATGTTTTAAAGTTAAAAGATGGGGGTGGGGGAACTTAAAGGAGATTAGATCCCTGAGCCCTGCATGCCATAATAAGCAACAATACTACCATCATATGCATACTACCACCCAACCCCAGGCTCCACAGTAGGAGCCCCATTGCAGGTAAGAGCCACATATGCCCTGAGGTCCCCCTACAATAAACTCAGTAATAGAATAGTTTCCATAGAAACCCACAAAAGGGGGAATACATCCAAACATAAGTAAATATGGACATACAAAAGTTCTTGGAACCCAATAGTAATGCAAACATCATATCAAACCCCTGGAATACAATGAAGGATAAGAGGAAAGTTCACAACATTCAGTGCCTACATCAATAAGTGGAAGTATTGCAAGTAAGTAATCTAATAATTAAGCTTAAAATGTAGAGAAATAAGAAAAACGCACAAAAATAGATGTGCAGAGATTAGTAGGAACAAAGCAAAATAACTGAATTTGAGAGAATGGAAACAATCTAAAGAATCATTCAGACAAAGAGATAGTTCTTTGAAAAATTTAAGATTAACAAACCCTTAGCCAAATTAACTAAAACCTAAGGAAAGAATGTCAAAATTAATAAAATTAGTCATGGAAATAGAGCATCACAACTGATGCCAGGGAAATTCAGAGAATCATAGGATTATAATTAAAAATGTATATTTCACCAAATTTGATAATCACATAGAATTGGATAAATTTCTAAACAACAATGCAGTAAACTAAAGTTAAAATGAGGAACCCTAACCTTCCTTTTCTACACTCTCACTCTTTGAACGCTCTCAAATTTTCTTATTCATATAAGAATTTCAAGCTAAATACTTGTTAGTTGCTCAACAATTGCATACATGTATTATGAGAATATGTAGCATTTGTGATGTCACTCAATATTATATTTTCCATTTCTAACCATTTACTATGAAATTCCATAATCTCATCAATCTGTGAAATCTGCAAGTTGCAATAACAATCACCATGACAACAGATGTCTGTCAGTGTAATTGTGGCACAAACATCAAAGAGACAACGAATAAATTTTTGTTTAGATTTAAGGCCAACTTGTCAGACTGGAATACATTTTTGTTATTGTAAACTGGAAGTAGAACTTTTGAAAGAGAAGTACTTAGATCCCAAGAAATGAGCATGCTATAAATGTTTAGCTAGAAGGATCATACACCAAACTGCTTTGTAAATACCCATTATTATACTCATAGATTGGAAAAGTACTCAGAATTCAACTGAAGCTTTCTTCTACAAAAGAGGTGTTTATTATTGAAAATTACAACTTACTGAAATTCAGACAATAAATGATTTCACACTGTTTTCCCCTAACAGAACATGTATACCTACCTAACCCTCCTACCAAAAGGCTGTTGAAGAGGGGTCATCGAGGATAAAAAAGCCTAACATGGGACAGGTGATGGGTCAGATGTTATCTCCTGGACATGACATGATTATGATACACAAAATTTAATGACAGATATATATATTTGCATAACAATTTCACAGGAACTGCCTTATCAACACTTAAAAACAACTAGATGAAACACAATGGGCCACACAAGAGAAATTATTTGAAAATAGGAGAAATAAAGGATCATGAGTGGAAAAGGAAGGGTAATAATATTGGGGCCTAAGTGGTGAAAATATAATTTCATTATATTCAAGTATGAAACATTAAAAAAAGAGAAAGAAAAGAAACTTACATTTTTACTCTTCATCTATTATTCCTGATAGAATTGGGAATAGTGCTTGCCATGATAGCTTTGGTATCAAAAGTATAACAGGGACAGCAGCATGGGGAAGAACAAGAGATCTAAATCTTAGCTCATGAGGACATTCAGCTGACAACTTTCTTCCATCATTGCACTAATGTGGGGTCGATTTGGTCAAATCATCAGTAGAAAAGTGTCACTCAGGAAGGTAAGTCTTTGCGTGATGCAGTTGACTTTTAAGTCAAAATATCTAATAAGTCATTTGAGATGGCATATCCTAAATGGAAGTGGAATATAGCTGGTGTACACACTGATGTCACAAGCACAGTCTGCAAGAGGTTGAAAGAGGGCACTCTCTTCCAGCTCCAAGTCCAAGTTGAAGAACCAGTTCTATTGGCCTATAACTAGAGATAGTTTAAAACAAGTGGCCATTTCTTTTTCTTGACAAAGACTAAAGACAATACTGCTTCTCATGATATATTCTGTTGTGAATCACTATTGGTTAAAGAGTTTTGCCACTTCCTTCTAGTGTGTATCTGTGTATTTTGACTGTGTGAATCTAGAAACCTTAATGTTTTAGCTAATTATGACTATGCAGATACTCATACAGGTTCCATGCAAGGAATATTGCTAAACTATAAATAGCTCAGGCAGAAGACTCAACTCAAAATCTGTGGGGGTTTTTAGGCCCAAAGTTTGCTCTCTGGATAATACATTAGCAATTGAACAGTCTGTTGAAGCACTCCTCCCTTGGGGGATTGAGTTTGCCTCTTGTCTGCAAGACAATGGCAGGCCTAACTCCCCCCTTTGGGAGTAGAGAGAATTTCCAGGTTGTTTGGGTAGCTTTTGTTTCTCTTAGAAACTGGCTAGGCTGCTCCCCCCAAAAAAAATCCCTTCCTGTTTATCTGAGTTATGGACCAGGTAACTGTTTTGAGGCATACATTGTCCATTCCCTCTAGCAACAAGGTGACATGCCTGCTTTACTGGCGACATCATGTCTCGTCCCACAGCAATTAGATGTCACTCCTGACTTTTCTTTATTAACTAGAATGTATATGTTTTATATAATCCTGTAAAGAATTTGGTCCTGCTCTTCTTTGATGTTTTCCTGAACTTGGCCCTGCTTCTTGATTATAAAACCCATGTATGATACAATAAAGTTAGCTTGGATGATAAGAGGACATCCAAAGCCCCCTCTGACCCAAAGCCTGAAACTTTTAATTCCTACCGCTCCCACTTCAGTTTCCTGAGTTTTTAGGTCCGGGTTCGTGCTGGTTCATGGGCCCCGGCAAAAATCAGACATACTTTTCTTTCTGTGATAAAATAAAGATATGACCAAACATTTCTTTGACTTATTTTATATGTGTGTGTGTGTGTGTGTGTGTGTGTGTGTGTGTGTGTGTGTGTGTGTGTGTGTATCAGTGGAGGACTGTGAGGTAGCATGTGTGACTTTGGAAGTCATCTTTGTTGTTTCTATGTCCTTCTTGCTTACCAATAGGATTTTCTCAGGCTTTTTCACAGGGCCAGAAGTTCAGACCTTAGCTCTTTCAACCTAGTGTTTTTACTTGGGTCCTGGATTTTATGTGAGACTTGGGATCCAAACTCAGAATTTTCTGCTTGCAACTCAGAGTCTTAGCCACTGACCCATCTCTCCAATCCTTTACCAAACATTTTTTTACAGAATCTAGCTGACTGGTAAAATATTAAAGACTGAATCATTAAAAAATAAAAGACCCTCATAAAAATATAAAGCACAGTTTTGACAAGATAACAGATGCGTCTGATTTTCTTGTCACTTCAATTCTTGTAAAAATCATGGAACATGGAAAATAGAATATATGAGATATATGCAAATGGAGATGAAAACAGATGAGTGAAATGTTGACTCATTGCTACATTGATCACTGCAAGTGTACTTAAGCCAATGCAATTCATTCCACCACATTTCATTATTTGCTTTTTACAGCCTGTGTAATGTCAGCTTGGTGCATGTAATAAATTTTTGTACAAGTTGAATGATAGTTCTATGTATGCACAGCAGATGCTTTTTCTGTAACAAATGATTCCCAGTCACCCTCATCAAATGTGTAAAGTCATTTTGTAATCACACGCATGCCAATGAAGATAACGTGCATGCAAATTTTCTCTCAAAATGACTAAATCATTTTTCACTCCATTCTTTATTCCAAAGCAAATTTATCTTTTATATTTTCAGAAGAAAATACTTTTCTAACAGGATATTTATGACATGCAAACTAAAACAGATGTTTACATGTGAACTAATTGGAATTGACACTGATTTTCTTAACAACCTGTCTGATGTAAGCTAAAGTATTGTAAGTAAAAATAATGTGATGCTGCGTAGACCAAATTTTTGTTTAAGTTTTTCCAGGGCAAAAATAGGACCAGTATAATATGTAAGCAATGGATGTTCAAAATTATTAGGCCTTTTCAAAAAAAACTTTTCTTTTTTAAAAAATTACTTACTTATTTTGTGTGTATATATCAGAGGTCACTGTGTGTCCCTGTGGAGGATCGATGGTGACTTCAGAAATCATCCTGGATTGTTTTTCTCTCCTTCTTGCTTCTGTCAACCAGGAAAGAAGCTGTCATTCCTGCTTAGGGTTTTTACTTGGAATCTGGGATCTAAACTCAGGACTTCCTGTTTTCGAGGCAGAATCTCAACCCCTGAGCCACCTTTGCAGTGAAAGAAAAATCTTTTCTTACAAGGCTGGGAATATTTTGTAGTACTTGAAAGCTCATGTAATATACATGGAACCAGGACTCAAACTCCAGTAAAATACACATGCACATGAACACACATACATTTACCTAACATATAAAAGAAAGAAAATTTGATTGTTTTCACAATTGCCAACACATTTACATTTAGTATTTAAAGCTACGTAAAGATGGTGAGATGGATCAGTATGCACAGAAGCCTGATTATAAACCTGGTAACCTCAGTTCAAAGCTAGGAGTTCATTGGTGGAAGTATAAAACCAATTTTCAAAAGATGTCTTCTGATCTCCATACATGTATCATGATGCATGGTTTCTTATTTTTTTATTCTTTGTCTTTCTATCTGTTTCTCCTTTTCTCTTATTAGGAAATAAATTATATTAATGATAGCTAACATCCTATTCATAGGTTTACTAGAGATATTTCCAATTAAAAGTGCTAGATCAAAAATGACTCACATCCCCCAGAAATAAGGAAAGAGGAGATCATGCTTCAGTAGAGAAAATAGGTCACCATAAAGTATTGTAAATAATTAGCTAGTGAAGCACACTCTCACTTTCCTTCCTGGTCACTTGCCACTGAAAGGGTTTGATCTCACCAATCAGGGAGGGTATAGAGACTGGCAGATAGATGGTAGCCATCTTGCCAATGAGAGAATGCCTCCCCCCCACTATGGTCTCCTCTTCCTATTCTGTCTACCTTTGAATCTCCTATTATAGTAAGACTCTATTTTAATAGCTTTTTATTTTTGTTAAGAGTTGACCACCAATACCAATCAGGATAGAGCCAAGGGTAGTGCAGGAACAGCAAAACTGAAAATAACAATAAACATTATTCAGCAGACCAGACAAATCTCTCCCCATCCTAAAGCTCAGGGAAATTTGCTTAAGAGGGGGTGGCAAGATTGTAAGAGCCTGAGGATAGGAAGGACCAGCGATATGCAATATACCCAACGCAAGTTAAGGTTGCAGTAGCCATAATCCAACTTTGCATGACCTGCACAACGACTGACATGTTAATGATGCCCCCAAAGTCTAGCATGGATCACAGGCATTAGGGTCACAATAGTGTTCCTAAACTAAAGGGGAGCCCAAGAAAGGCTCTGGGAAATGCCACTGAGTCCTTACACTTACTATAGTGGAGGACTCAGAGGAAAGTATGGCATTCACACAAAAGGATGCTCCAGGGAATGGGAGAAGGCAAAGGGGGAGGCACTAGGAGAAGGGGAGGGAGGGGGCGTGAAAGAAAGGGGAAAAGGGGAGGAGGATGCAAGGAGAACTGGGGAAGAGTGGAGGGAGGGAGAGGACCAGGATACCTATTAAGCTTTTATGATTGGGGAAAAATAAGTAAATATAAATTAAAAAAGAGTGACTCACCTAAAATTACCTAATATCCCACAAAGTCTTAGAAGTTTAATCACTTTTAATTTAAAAATATTCTTGAAGAATAATCACATGGAGATAGTCCAGAATTATGAATTTTGACTTTCTGTTTATTGAGACTTCAAATAGATTAAAATTCAATATGAAGAAATAAGCATATTATTTTGCATAGAGTCATATTAATAAAATATTGACATAGTGATTGCAATTATAAAATATTTATGAACCAAATAGTACATCTTAAACAGAAGTAGACTAGAAAAATTAAGTTTAAAAATTAGAAAAAAATTAGAGAAGATCAAATCCTGAGGACTAACATTAATTTAATAGAACAATTAAGTTAATATAATATAAAAAGTTATGAAACCAATCTCAGTGTATTTTAGAATTCTAGTCTCATTTCTGAGTTTTGAGTTATTCTAATTGTTCCAGAAACTTTTGATATAAAGACTTTCATTTTCATATAAATTATATATTTTTCTACAAAATCAGTTTCTAATTATATAACTCTCTTCTCTGTTTCATTGATTAAAATGTCCCATCATGACAATACAATGGTTCAAATGTTCTCAACAATATTTATGTTGAAATTTGCTCTCAACATGAATTAATAGGTGGAATATCTAACAGGTAGTTAGTTTATTTATGTTCCAGAATGACACTTCAAACCATTAATAAATTAGAGGAATAATACATCATTAGCTTATGATGAGAACCCTCTGACATGAGTATGCAGTCAGGAGGTGCTGACCAACTGCTGAAGCTCACAAGCCTTATGGGAGTATTTCATATTCAAATCATAATGCTGAATTGCCAGAGATCTTATGAATCCAATCACCATATGTCAAATACTTTATTTTTTTCAGATTTGAAAATTTGACTTTTAAAATAGATGCATGATAAAATGTAATGCTAGTGCTATTTTACATGCATACTCCTGCCACTTTTAGAATTATCACTATCTTACACAACACCCTCATGTGGACGTCTGCATTGCAAATGATGCAGTCCTTTGTCTTTATTCATTACCGACAGAAAAATATTGTATTTTCAGCTGTAAAAATCTTTTGTATTTGAAAAATATAGGTCTGACCAAAGAAATAAGAAAATAAAAATGTTGCTTACAATCTAAAACCTAAACACATAAAAATAATTCCCAAGATTCAGAATAGGAAATGAAAATTCTAATGTTTTTTAAAATTTAAGGTCAAAAGTTTACATATACCATTCACTTAAAGTTTTAGCCTATGATTATCCATTATTTTCTTGGAAGTACATGAGAATCCTAGTGGCATTTAAGAATAAGAGAGGAGAACACATTTATAATATCTATGTTGGCCCCATACAAAAGGAAATATTTCCTATAATTGGTATGAAAATGCTCATGGATGATTTCTGTTGATATGACAGTGTGGCATTTGTAGCTGTTGCTCCCAGCCTGCTCCTTCAATTATATCATTACTCAGAAAGACTTTCACTACTCTGAAAGTTATAATCAAACCAGAATCTTCTAATGTAGACATGATGGGCAGAATCTTACACACACACACACACACACACACACACACACACACACACACACACATTATTCATCTGTAATGATTCAATTTAAGTTCACCTTAAATTTTTTTTGCTATGAATTATGGCCAAAGTTTATAGGTCAACTTTGTTAAAACTTGCAATGTTTCATTTATTTTATAAAGAACAGCTCAAGTTCTTTCAACCTTAATGATTTAAAGTATTATTTGTTGCTTTCTTCAGAAATCCTATATTATCAATGGTGTGAAAACATGGAATGTACAAGGGATTTTAAAGGATTTCTGGCTCAATGAATTATTTTTCAAGCATCTCTGAAGCAGGAAAATCAATATCAAAATTCTGAATCAAAACCCAGAGCACCACATGCTCATTTATGATTCTTTTTTGTAACACATAACATGGAAGTCTTCCTTCAACTATTTGATTAGATCTAGTACTTGCCCTTTGTGGAACTGCTCAGCGAAATAAATTCACTTTGTCCATTGGAAGAATGGGATGGTATAGGAGGAGAGATGATTTTAAGGCCTTTTTTTCAAGCCTAGCCTAGTTGTTCTTCTGCAAGTTTCAATTTTAAGGAAAACTGAGTTATTAAGTGAGACCATATTTCACAGGACAATTAAATAAATAAATAAGTAAATGATGAAATTAGTAATGAAAGTCACTGAATTTAGTAAATATTTACTAAATTAAATAAAATGTGTAATGAGACACAAAATAGAAATTATTCATTAATAATTGATAATATGGTTAGGAATGTATAATACTTTCAAAACTAAAAATAATAAAAATGTGAACCATTCAGAACAAAGAAAAAAGATGTGGTGGTTCTAGTAATGACTGTTATTGTTTCCTCTTCAAACAAAAAAGATTATGGTTAGAATTTGAATGGAATGGCAAATAGATTTTTTCACATTTTAATGGTCAACAAAATAGGAAAAAAATTACAAATGTTAAAGGGAAAAATGACACTTTAATGAAACTAAGTTTGCCAATTTTGCAAATATCACATCTGATGAACGTTATGATTATGTCATAAATCATCATTATCTTTCTATTATCCATTTAAATAAATCTGTATGTATATATATTTATATATATTTTTTCTTCTGCACTAATCAATTGATTTTCATTTAGTCATGGTAGCACTCTTATTATTTATGAATTACTTATAAGTAATTTTCCAATTAATTTTTAATTTCCCTCTTTACATTTTATTTGAATCAAAATTACTAAAATATATAATAAACAAATCCTTTATACAGTAAAATTAAGACTAATATGAAAATTGATATTATAGAAATCTAGTTATTTCAAATTTACTAAATTATTTGACAAAATAAATTGTTATTCTTAAGAAAAATATATTAATAAAAAGCAAAAAGTCCAAAAAATCCATATATGATCTTACATCTCTGAAGTATCTTTCTTATGTTACAAAATTTTATGAATTATAATGTTAAAATTTGATAGCATTTAACATTTTGGTATTACATTAATAAGTATTTTTGTTCATTATGACAGTTGAATTTTGTGTGTGTTTTATAAAATAATTATAAAATTGTAAAATAAATTCCTTTGTTAAGCTAGTTATTTTGAATCTATGAGGGATAGTTCTGTGGTTTCATAGATTTAAACAGATTGTAAACAGAAGGTCATGAGTTCAGATTCTGGACTCCACAAAAATGTTAGGCAGAAATGGCAGTAGCCTACACTTCATGCCCTGGAAGTCATTACAGTCCTTCAAAACCCAAGAATTGCATGAGCCTTTGCAGTGTTATAGGTTGTCCATCAGAATTAGATGGTAAGGAAACAGGAAAATTAACCTGAAAATGATCTGGAACCCTCACTCCCTATGGCTAGGGTTTGTGGTACAGGAAGGTACTATGAATGTCGGGGGATGAGTGCCATCACCAGTTTTACCCACCTATTGATCCTGACAAAGACTTGCAAGCAAGACATACCTACTGGTATAATATGCTATTACATATACAATCTGATTGGATTGAGGTCTGCTGCACATGATTAGGCCCTTCAGTACTCCATGAGAAATGTGAGACAGTAGCTCATAAGGTTTCAAACCTCCCATATGGTTAATTGGCTGCCAGGAGAGAGGTTTTCATTTTCTCCAATGGTACAACCATTGTCCACTAAGTAATTCCCTATACAAACTCAAACAAGCAATCTAATTAAACTCAGGGAATCAGATGAAAGAAAGATGGAAATTATTTAGGCTGATCAAGTGGGTCCACAGGCACTAGACAAGATAAAAAAAAGTAACTCAAGTGAGTATAATCACAACATATTTTATGCATATCAAAAAGCTTTAAAATTAAAATAACAAATTAAGAAAAAAACTAGAATGGATTTTAATTTAGAAATATGTATGAAAGTATCTATGAAAATATGGAAGGAAAATGTGGAGTAAAACAAGATATAATAGTAAATACCTCATAATGACATTGTTTATTCACTCTAAAAATTCCTATTCCATGCATGAAATGCTAAAATAGGAAACAGCATTTAGATTACTTTAATCCATTAACCATTTAATACATGAGCTCATTCTGCAATAACAAGACAACTGCCAGAAATCACACATGTTAAAGACACAAATGTTTTAGGATTCTGTTCTCTAATATTCGCTAATTTAAAAGGTATTGATTTAGGGCTAGAGAGATGACTCAGGTATCAAGCAGAAGGTCCTAAATTTGGAAACCACATCCCATGTAAAAATGCCAGGATGGAAAGGACAGTGGTCTGTTTTTCCTGCCCTAAAACGCAGAGCCTGGGAAACTTCAAAGCAAAGCAAAGAGCAGATAGAAGCATCCAAGGTGATTTCCTAAGTCACCCTTATGCTACCATAGGAACACCTGTGCCCTCTAATACACACACACAGAAACTCACATAGAATCAAACACACAAATGATTTATTGATTTAAAAGTTGCATAATTGTTTTAAGAAACTTTCTGATATGTTATTGTTTGTGAAATTTTTTTAATTGAAATTTTTTCACAATCAAACAAAAATCCATGAAAGTCCTTGCCTTACCTCCCTTACTTCCCTCCTCTCTCATCCTATCTTTTTTCACCAATTCTGCCATGTCCCTCCTGCCTTTTTGTTCCTCTGGAACTGTGGATCACAGGGCTCCCTTTGGGGTGCCTGTGCTAGTAAGGAGCGAGTTCTCCGTGGTCGTATATGTGGCCTTTCATTAGACACACTCAAAAATGGGGAAGTTCCCCTTTTTTTCCCCCAGAACTTGCCTCGGGTATTCTTTCTGAACATAATTGTTTCTCCTGAAATAATAGCTGTCCATAGCGTTTTGAAGTATACATTTGTCTTATTTTGTTACTCTTGGTTCTCTTATGTTTTCCTGTCTGTAATAATTTGGTAAATGTATCCAGTCTAATGGATACTAAGTAGCATTGTAGGCTTAGCAAACTCTAATTTAGATGACCAGCTATTTCTCTCTAAATTCCAGTGATATATATTGTACTTATATTGTACTGTTCCTTCCCCCAACACACACACACACACACACACACACACACCACATACACTATACAGATTTAAATCTAAAATTGAATTCTGGTTGGTGTCTCCCAAACCATTTCTGTTTGTAGAAAATTCTGTCTCAGATGTTATTTCTAACATTCTTTTTTAAGCAAACATTTTGAAATCATTCTTTTTTTTTTTAATTTTTTTTTTATTTAGTCAATTGTGCGTGTGTGCGTATGTATGTGTGCGCGTGTGTGTGTGTCTGTGTGTGTAGAACCACGGACGAATTCGCGAACCACCATGGACGCCTCCCACTTCCTCCGCCCCGGGATTCATAGGCTCCGCCCTACCAGGACCGGAAACACAGGCCGCCCCTGCTTCCGCCCGGCGTCTATACGTGGGATCTGGGATCCGAACTCAGGACCTTCCGCCTGCAAGGCAGAGGCTTAACCCCTGAGCCACCTCTCCAGCCCCTGAAATCATTCTTTAGTCTTGTCTCATTTTCTTTCCTAACTATTCCCTTTGTCTTTACATGATTCCTGAATCAATTTCTCACCTTTTACCACTCAACACAGATTATCAGTGAATGTCCTGTATTTTCAATTAGCAAGCAGGTTTATATCTCTATGCCATTATAAAATGGATTAGACTTACATTTATTTTTCCCTTGTGTTAAATATCACACAGTGGATAATTGTAATTAAATGTCAATGGTTTACTTTTAACTATTGCTGTGAGAGAGCATCTAAAGTCAAACCACTGAAAGGAGAAAGGGAGATTTATTCAGCTTACAATTCCAGAGGGGATCGTTTTTCATGGCGGAGGTGGCATGGCTGGCTGGCCAAAGCTGGAGGAGGCTAAATCACTGCAGACTTCTTTGAAGCTGAGGTCTACAGGACTGCTTGCTGCAGAGGCAGACTTCTCCTGGAGGTAGGGTGGGACTAATCCACATCAAGGTCCACCCTTTGTGACTGCCTTCCTCCAGCAAGGCTCTATCTCTCAAGTGGCCATGACCTTGCCAAACACATGCGACTATGGGAGACATATTTCAAACCATGACAGAAATGTTGCAGTAGTTTCTCTGCATATTGCTGATATTACTACAGTACCCTGTACAGCTTAGGGGAACAAGTTATTTGTTTCAGTCTACGGTTCTTAGCTATACCTGAAGTCATTAGAAAGTCACACACTTTTTCTCTATTAGCATTCCTGTACACCTCTATGCCTCTGTTAAACTACTGGACCACGACTCTCCATCCTATCCACCTACATAAGAAATGGTTTCACCAACCATGGGTGAATCCATCAACACCACTTACACAATCTGCTATAGGTCTGCTCCTGGCTTGCATAAGCTAATTTTTCACAAATGTGACTGAAGGCTCAGCCCTCAATTGTCAAATTGCCACTTATGTCTTATCACTTCAAATGTGTTTACTATTTTGGATGCTGTAAAGTCAAAGTTTGAGAAAATAGATCTATTGAGAATCTCCCGGCTGGTGAGGACACTCTAGAATTTCCTAAGTAATCACAAGAACTAAGCCCTGGATGTGTGAATAGAGACTGGTTGTGGAAGTCGGTATCCTTCTGTATACTTGGCCAGACATGCTGGTCTGGAAAGTAACTATACTCCATCTCTTAGTCATTACATGGAGATAGTGTAGCCAGTTCTCTCAACTCCTGGTGTTGTTGTGTACTCCCCTGTTAAGCAGGAAAAGGAACCATGACCAGACAAGTTTATGAGAAAATAAACATTATTCCCTTAAGCTGTTTAGTGATTTTTATCAGCAATATGAAAAAATAGCTGCAACAGGTGACAAGATGCAAATTATACCACTGATATACCTTTAAAAATGTTTAAGGCAGGATTCAATAAGTACCATCAGTTGAGTAAATGGATAGGTATTTTGTTTCTATGAGGCTGCTATTTTTCATCCAGTGCTGACCATGGGGATTTTCATCTGATGCTGACTTGAAGTATTGATAAACTGCTGACCACGTAGGTAAAATGAGTTCAGTTGCATAAATTATGTAGGAAAGAGGTTTCTGTAGCACAAAGCTTATAATCAGACTTTTGAGTCAATTAAAAATCATTTACATTCACATTTTTCTCTTAGATTCTTTTTGTCTCCTGTGACCTTTTTCTCCTCTGTCTTCTTTCTATTCAAGCTCAATGTATTCTTCTACTCCATTTCATTTGTTTAAGCAAATATTGCCAATTAAGAAATGATACAGACACTCAAAGACACATGTTATCTCCCCTAGTCTCACGTTATTAAGCAGAATAAGAGACATTTGTTCAAAGTCCATTCTCCTACAGAGTCATTTATGCTTATCTTTTGATTCTGACACAGAGGAAAAGAAAATTTAATTAATACAGCTATGCCCATCAAACTGAATGTGTCTTGCTTTGAGATGATCCAAAGAGTCATAGCTTTCTCTTTCATTTATGCCCATTAATATGCTAAAATAATCCGATCAGAATTTTGGTACTTTTTCAGTACAATAAATGAGATAAATAATTATTTTTACATTAATAACAAGCATGTTATCTTGACTTTGTTCAATTTAACCTTTTTTACATAAGCCTTTTGTTACAATTTAAAGGGCTTAATCATTATTTTTAATTGGATTTTGGAAACTTAGGTTATCATTCAAGATGATTTAAGAGCCTTCATCTCACAGATAAGCTTACTAAAAAATATCAAATCTAGGGGCTAGAAAGATGGCTCAGGGCTTAAGACTCTGCCTCACAAGCAGAAAGTCCTGAGTTCTGATCCCAGGTCACATGTACAAATGCCAGCTGGAAATGGCAGGGGCCTGCACTTCCAACCATGGTGGGTGGAGCCTGGGAAATTCTGGAGTGAAGTAAGATGAAGATGGAAGCAATC